>JAWMRA010000078.1:26755345-26837979 GCA_035584735.1 Pseudotriccus pelzelni | reverse complement strand
CACCTAAAAAATCCAATGCGCAGGCTGGAAGGTGTAAAGACCTTCCCCGGATCTTTGTTCGCGAAGACTGGCCATTATTATATATATAAATACAGTATAATAATTTGATGTTTAGGAGTCAACTGTAGTAATAAGTACAGCAGCTTTGAGATGTCTCCCAGTTGCCATGTTAATAATTTACATGGGGTGAACAAAGTTTTCTCTCACCATTTCAGTCAATGAGAAGTTTTCCAGTATTCACAGTGTCTTTTGGTTCTTTACACCCAATTTTAGCAGTTGCCCTTAGGCATCAGTATAAACTTAACTGTATAAACATTTGTATAGATAGTAATGGAGGAAAAGAAGCACTTCCAGAGATTTGCCTAAATTATTTTAGGCAAAAATTTCAGAAAGAATTGAAACCACCCAAACTTAAATCATTACGAAAGGTAGTTCTGCCCTGTTCTCGGTTTTTGACATCCTTTCTTTCGCGTTGCTGCATGTAACTATGGGTTACATCAGGGAACTGATCTGGGTTAAAGTAAACTGGTTTTTCACAGGCTTGTTTCAGGCTGAGTCAGTCGCCTTGTTTCCTTATCACTGACAGTACTAGGAGAGGGATTTACATCAGGACTGAGCCACCCAAAAGGAGCAACCTTAAAGAGTGATATTAGACACCTCAATTAGGATGAGATGAATTGGTATCTACATGCCACCTCACTCTTGAGTTGCTATCAGTTTGCCAAGCACACAAAGTGCTTTGGATGGCAAACTTAAGTGAGGTTAATTCTACATTGCAATAATCGTCACACTGCACAGTTCAGGGCCCCCCATTTATCCTGAATCAAACAACTTGATCCTGCCCACTGCAATGCCTAGAAATGTGTGCATACTCTACCTTGTACCTTTTGGGAACCCTACAATCTGTTTCCTTAAACTTTGGAATCATGGAATTATTTAAGATTTACTTCTTATTGGGATGATAATCAAACAGACAACAGTCAAAAAAGAGTTCTATTGACTGGGCAAACATACTGTTAGGCTAGAGTTACAGGTTAAGAAATGATCAGTAAGTTCTTTAGTAATTTCAAATGCCACAAATAATTAAAGGCTACTACACAACATAACTAAAATTGTGACTACTTTACACCTTTCTATTACTGGGCATATAAATGTCTGAAATATTGACAAGCGGTTATGTCAAATGTATGGCTTAGAATGTTACCTCTTTTAGGAGGAGTCAAGCTAACATTATGAAATCTTGTTTAGTCTGTGTAGAATCCTGTTTCTCCGTGCATAGTAAGAATAAAGTGGAAAGAAAATATTTTTGATCCTTACTGTGAGTTTATTTCAGCTGCAAGCCAAACACTTGTATATTTTTATTTTCTCAGGACCATAATGTCATTGCTTCCACTGTGCTATCAAGTGTTTCCTTATTCCTAACTTTTCATACATCTATACACCACGCTTTCCTTTTATTTTTGTGATACTTCTGTAAAAATAATGCCAGAGCAAATTCATATATTCACAATGTAGGTGGAAACAATGCTATTGTCTAAATTTCTTGGGTTTATAATGGACCATAGTGTCTCTTTCTTTTTCAAAACTGAAAGCAGCTCACCTCAGGAACTTCAGGAAAGTGCATTTCAACCTATAGCAAGTCATAATAATAAAGTGTCTTGTGTATATAGAATTTTATGCAACTTAGTAATAACAAGTAAGTGAAACTTCTATATAAATTATCAAATAAACGTATTACAAAGTTAACTAAAAACTGTAATATACAGCAGAAAATATTATGATGACCATTAACTCTCACACAAACTACAAAATTTGGTAGTCTCTAATCTTTACAAGAAAGAC
This sequence comes from Pseudotriccus pelzelni, assembly GCA_035584735.1. NCBI lineage: Eukaryota > Metazoa > Chordata > Aves > Passeriformes > Tyrannidae > Pseudotriccus > Pseudotriccus pelzelni. The sequence goes on along the minus strand of JAWMRA010000078.1, from coordinate 26,836,137 downwards.
AAAGATGAGTGATAAAAAAAGCTAGAAAAATATAGTAATTGTCATTTTCTAGTGCTTGGAGATTTATTGTGCTGTGCATTGTGGTAACTGATTCTTTTCTGAGAACCCCTGATCCTGTAGTACTTAGCTTTTATTTAAAAAATAAATATATTTCTAGACCTCTATTGCATAGAAAAGTCTGAAAAAGTTATCTGACTTCATTTGAGTGCATCAGAATCCTGAATTTCTTGAAAAGAAAGACAGAATGCTTTTTTGTAAATTTTCTGAATTTCAAAAGGTTCTCTGCAAATTAAGGTTTATTATACTGAAGTAATATGAACATTACTTCTGGTTTTAACCTTTAGAATATTAAAATCTTCATGCAGTTTTAGCTAACTCCATTATTTGAGTCTGAGGGAATACAGAAGGAGAATCATAGGATCATCTAAAAATTTAGGTTATAGGGAGATTTTGGAGGCCATCTGGTCCAGCCTTCTGCTTGGATCAGGGTTAATCTCAAAATGGATCATGTCACCCAGGGACTTGTCCAACCAAGTTTTGAAAAATCTCCAAGGACAGTTTCCCACAGTTCTCGGACAACCTGTTCCAGGGCTTATTTGTTATCTTTGTGCATTGGTTTTTTTTCTGAAGTCCAATTGTAATTTTCCTTCTGTAAATTGTAACTGTGTCTTCTCTCCTTTCACTGTGCACCCATGTGAAGCATCTGTCTGCATTTTCTATGACTCCAGAGGCAGACAGATACAGCCCTCAGACCGTTTCCTCAGTTTTACTTACACGTCCAGTACTCCAGCCCCCTCCAAGCCATGGTTTCCCTCCTCTGCAGTCTCCAGTTTCTCAGTATCTCTGTTGCATTAGTAAGCCCAAAACTGGACTATGGACAAAATTGGACTCGGACTGAGCAGTGGGGGATAATCACTTCCCTGGAGCTGCAGGCCATGCTCTGGTTCCTGCAGTGGTCTGCGGTGAGCCTTCCTCACTGCAAGGAGCTCGGCTGACTCATGGGCAGCATGTTGTCTGCCACAACCCAGAGGTCTCCTGGGGTTAAAGTTAGAGACAGACCAGATGAAAGCCTTCAACAACAGGTGAACGGCACTTTTGCTTTTGCATGATTAAATTAGTTTAACTTAAAAAGCATTGAACTTTGATTGTGTCTAGGTTTTTAGGAAAAATATTGCAATCTGATAAAAAGAGAACCTATTTGTCTTGGCTAAGGTGGTAAAATGCTTCTGATACCAGAGCAGCTATGCCAGGTCAGAATCTGACAAGATATGCTGAATAACAAAGAGAGAAAAAAAATATAATACATTATATATTAGAAAACATATACTGGAAACCATTATTCTGTGCTTGGAAAGCTTTGGGCATTTTTAAAAACGATGAATATCTCTGCTGTTTTCAAAGATGATTTAAACTGAAGTTCAGTTGCAAGCTGTAACTTGAGACCATTGTGAGTTATACCACTATTTTATTATTCTTAATAGCATCAAGTCAATCCAGAGATATTTCATCCTGCAATTTTCTTCTGATATGAAAATGCATAATGTTAATCTTTGTAATATTTTATAAACTGACCATAAACCAATGTTTATGGTCAGTTAATCATTGTATTACTTTGCTTTAGGTAATTTAGTACATTACCATAATGTAGCAATCTACTTAATATAAATTTTAAAGTGAGCACAGTGCAAGTTGCAGGGCATTAATATATTATGTCTTCTAACCAGAAATTCAGAAACACAGATAAAGTTTGGATGCAGATCAGATATTTTCTGCTTTGAGTGACTTGCTGTGCTGTCTAAGGAATGCAGTGATTTTCGGGAAGTCAGTACATTATTATTTATTATTATATTGTGCCTTACAGTTCATTTAGAACCCCCAACAAGATTGGAGCAACCATTGCAATAATCACGATAGAAGAATACAGTGTGAGAAAGCCTTCTTGAATGTAAGTCTGGATACATTGTAGCATATTGTTTCCAGCAACATTGAGGCAGGTTAAATCCCACTGAATCCAGAGGAGATTTAAATGCTCTCATTAGTGGGAGTCCAAATGAAAAGCATTAGTGCTAAGACATGATGACATTATTGATTATATGAAACAAATTAATACTGTGGGGGGAGGATGATGGAAAATGGTAAGATCTTGTGCTTTTGGAATTAATTTCAGGATGATTTTTTAAACTTTCTATATATTGTTAGATGGTGAGTTAAATATAATGAAAATTGGTGGATCTCACCACTAGTAACTTCCAGAAACTTCTAAGAGAGAGCTGTGCTCCTTAGAGAACAGCTGAAACAAAGGCAGACTTCAGGCAAACTAAGAGACCTTTCGCAGTCAAAAAAAGACAGTCTTCTTATCAGAATTTCAATAGTAGTGACAGATATTTTTCATTGAGTGTTGCATGATTAAAGCTCTGCATGCATGCAGAGACTGCTGTCTCTCCTCCCTGAGAGAAGGAAAATATTGTTGGCAGAACACAGAGAACCTGAACATGGGGAAAAGTACAATACTAAGATTAAGGTTTAATGATCTAAACAATCTGGGTTTGATTTCTATTCTAGATCACTTTACTACCATTTTTGACTCTTTGACACCAAACATTAGCTAAGTGCTCAACTTTAAAACAGACTGTATTATATATGGCAAGAACACCGTTCCTCCCCTATGCAGTCAATAACAACTAGTAATTGTTGCTGTTGTTAATTGCTCCTATAACTTTCTCTATACATAATCTGATGCATGGTGTGCTCACAAGTCTGCATTTTAGCTTGATGTAGCTGCATCACATTTCAGTCTGATGGAAGTAATTTGTTCATCTGCAAGGCTAAGCCTCTGCTGAAATGGAAACCATTTGGAATGAAAGAGAAAAATGGCAAGAGGAACATGGCAGGAAATGGCTCAAATCACTGACTGATACATGGAAGAGAATTAACTTTATGTATTGGGCTTAATTGTTGAAGACATGATACAACCAAAAGAATCATGCTTAATTATGAAGGATAACACACTGGTATTAACTTAGTTATTTAAAGAAATACCAATACTCTATATAGAAATAATTACTGCAGGGTTTTGACTGCTCTTGAGCCCTGAACAAAGCCAAGCATATTTTTGCATTGCCTTAAAGTAAACGAAGAGGCAAATTGTGGCTCAAAGAGACAATGATTCTCCTGGTTTTCCCTTTCAGTGACTGAGTTCTTACATGCTGGTGCAACTAGGTCACACAGTGCAAGATTCCCTATTGTGGTTATTCTTTTTATTCACCCCTTACAGCTCCCCTGGGTATTAGCAATAAAGGAGTGTTTTATTCCTTTATTCTCTCTCCTATCCTGCATAGCCATGCAAACTGGGTCACAATTTGGACCATAATTTGTAACACATCCCTGGATCCCTGCAACACTTTATAATCTACATACATTTAACCTGCCTGGAACTGTATAAACTTTGCAAGCATTTTATTTGGGATCAAGGGGGGAGCAGTGCAAAGGGAATAGATTTTTTTTTTTTAAATTTTATTTTAAATCCCATGGATGACCAAAAAACGTAAATGGCTTCATTATAATCATATTTACTGCACTTATGTCACCACACAGCAACATCAACAGAGCTGAGATAATCTGTATGATTTCATATTTTAATATAATGAGATTACATTGGAGTTTAAACTCTGCTCTGATTTCTCAGATTCATTACATTTTATCCTAGGCTATTGACATTATTTTTGTAATACATTTTGCTATAAATTACTCTATGTATTGTGACTTTTAGGTTTATTTGAATGTAGTTTTCCTTCAGAATGATTTCCAGATTTGATTTTACTAATATAAAATAATATAGATTCTTTAAGTGTTTACTGAAATAATGACAGTTTTGACAGACATTTAATTGTATAAATACCATGGTCTCTGAAAGAGTTAAGTTATTGAAATTAGATTAATAAAAGCAAAACTATGTTAAAAATATAAATACTCACATGGAAAATGTTTGTTGTAGGCTAGTCACTGTTTTATACTTCTTATTTTTACTTTATGACGAACTCCTTCTTTCTCCTCCCAGCCTGGTCAGATATATTACTAAAAGGCATAAAAATAAAGATTTGGTGAGACTATTAAACATAAGTGCAATTGGAATGGGATATGAGCCCTAGCTTGAAATATGATTTTACATAGAGTCTGGTCATTCAAAGAGTGGTGATAGGAAGAGTTCAAATGTATCACATAATCAAAATCAAAAAGGATGGCTTCAAAACCCAGAATGAAGAGGCTATGCTGAATGCACTTTATCATTCCTTTGCCTCTTCCTCTCACAGCTTCATGTCAGTTGTACTGAAGACGTTGCTAGTTTTCAGCTGACAGGAGTTGTACCAACAGGATTTTTTTCAAGAGGACCTGATTCCTTCCCTAGATTAACTGACCCGTTTTACTGCTGCTTCTGGGCTGCTGGGCTTCCCAGGAGTGGCTGGGAAGTCACTGCTTTCTTACCTTTAATCCCTTGCGTGAAGCTTTGGGGTCTACCCACAGCAGGACTTACAGAGAGCTAAAATGAGACTTAGCTGATGTGCTTTTGAAGACTGAAAATTTATCCCATGGACTTATGGTAACAAATCTGCTACTGACCGTGGTCAGATAAAGTCCCACAAGCCTGTGTAACTAGAGAACATGGAAATGTAAATGGATGGAAAAATATTTTAAAAACAAACCAGATATAATTTGTTTAGAAATAGTACAATTCCTCATGGGAGATTGAGATGTAATGACACGATTTTTGGTTTAAAAAGAAATCCCTAGTTTTCCAGCAAGAGAATGATTCAGACAAACTGTTGGACAACAGACATTACAGTGAACCCCGCTTAACTCACTGCCTTGTGCAGTTATTTGTGGGACACTATCTACCAAATATTTGCATTATTCTTGCTAAGGCTGTGAAAGGCATCCTTGGAGACTAATTATCAATATCCATTCAGAAGACTGTGTTTTGGCCTAATCCTGCCATCTCCAGAAATGAACTTTTCCCTACTTCCTTCATGTGCTGCTGCACACTAGAAACAAAACTGGCACTTTTTTGGAGCTGCTTGAAGACTCTGAATCCAAGACAGTCAAATGGTACACACATTTTACATAGAATTACTAGCAATTAAAAAGACACACTTTTACTACCAAAGTTATCTCAAGACAGGTAACCTGGTCAGTCTGCTACATACATCTCCTCAGGCAGTTATTTCATGAAAATTTGATAGAACATTGTGCATCAGCTTGAGACTCATTATTAAAAAAGATGCTAAATCATCTATAGTCTGTAAAAGTAGGAGATACTTGGGAAAATCAATAAATACCTTTCCTTTTTCTCTAGATCATCCTGTAATAATGTGGTAAGAACTTTTTCCATCTCTTTTTGTACATATTTTTACTAATACAGGATTCTCCCCACCATCCCATCCCCCCATCTATCTGTCTGTCTATCTATCTATCTATCTATCTATCTATCTATCTATCTATCTATCTATCTATCTATCTATCTATCCATCCATCTCTTCATTTCCACTCTCACATGTGCTTTGTTTTTGGTGCTATAAGATTCTTTTTGCATTTGTTTACAACTGTTTCAACTGAACTTTCTGTTTTCAGTGTTCTCTTTGTGTGTGAAAATCTCAGCTGCAATAGCGATGCCCTTTTCCAAAACCAGGGTTTACAGAAACAATAGTGAATTGCTCAAAGCATTCAGATAAGAAAAATCTAACATCAATCTATCTTGGAAAACATGCTTTAAATTTCTGAGGAATTGCAGAGGGCTTGTTTTTTTGTCACCCACAGAGAATATTTGTCCCAATGTATTCAAGTGTGAAGCCAATTAAAAAGAAAATAGTTTGTAGATGTTCAGTAGCAATTTGTTAGAGTTTGGCAGCAAAATTATCCTAATTTTCCAATTACACCAATACTCACAACTTTTGTGTGGCAGATAGCTTGCACACCATCACAAAGCTGAAGTATTTTGTTACCCTAAAATATATTACTTATTTTAAAATATTATCCCCTGAGACATGTGACATTTTACAAGGCAAAGAAATCAGAACAACATAGCAGCAAAATTAAGAAAAATTATTCTTTTTTTCCCTTTTCTTCAAGCACATGAAAATTATCAAATCCATGGTACAATCCTGCTGTTCTCAACTGCAGAAAGGAATTTGAATGTACAGAACTGCATTGCTGGGTTCTTGGAGTAGGATGAGCTAAATGCAGCTAAATAAACATGAAAGCTCTGTTGGAAGAATATTTCTCTAGTTCACTTAGAAAGATAAAGCCCTCCCACTTTAATATAGTAAAGTCTAGGTCCATTTTCTATATAACGCAATGAAAATAGACACAATTTTCATTGAAATTAGAAATATATATATATATGCAATGAAAATAGACACAAAATTCATTCTAAAAGAAGAATTTGTCTTACTGTATTTTAAAACTGCCATATATGTGTCTGTGTGTTTGTAAATACAACTTCTCAGTGTCCAAGAATTAAATCCTTGCCTCATAATGCTAGTAATAATAATAATAATAATGGTGGGGTCCTTACATTCTATAGATGGTGTATTACTTTCATTAGGCACTGGTAGGGAGTGTGCACAGGTCACAGTATGTAAGCTATTAAGATTGAAGGCATCTGCACAAACAGCCTTCACTGCTTTTTAAAGGTAAGCTGCACAGTTTGTCTTTCATTAAGAGCTGTTTTGCAGTTTTGTGATTTGTAGCCAGCTCAACTGAGCTTCCAGAGTGTGTACTTCTATTTTGAGATCTTGTCAATAAACAAATAAGACATATGCTTCAGTGAGTCATCTGAGCAGAGCAAACTATCACAAGAATCAGTTGACCTGTACTTCCTTCCTGCTACTGAATCTTTCTCTACCTTTTCTTGTTAGCACAAAGTGTGTCCCTGTACACATGACAAAACAGAAAAGCCAGGGATGGGAAGACAAGGTCTCTTTCATCCATATGGGTTTATTTGTGTTCCACTGGCACTGTTATAGTCATACAGTAACCAACAAAAATTTTTAGTTTTATTATCACTTCTAAAAAGAGACAGAAATGTGAAAATTAAAGACAGAAGGTTTGTATCACAGGATTAATTAGGCAGGGCCAAGTGGAGTCACACTCCTCCTGGCAGTGAGTGCCTCAAGAAGGTGCCTGCCTTCAATTATGGAGCGCACAAAGCAATTAAAAACCCTGTTTCTTTTTCCTGAGGTGTTACTTTTTACTTAAGAAATCTTTCTTTTTCTTTTTTTTTTTTCTTTTACTTTTTTCTTTTTTTTTTTTTTCCTTTTTTAAATTCTCTGGAGATCTGAACTGGCTTGAGGTGTAATCTACCAGGGTAAATATTAATGAAAAAATGATTTAGCCCGAACCTAAGTGCAATAGGTTTAAAATAAACCTGAAAGGAATGAACAGGGCGTTTGTTGGCTGAAATTTTTTAGCCATTTTTTTAATACACACACACAATCAAAAAAGACCAGATAATTAAGAACCCAGACATTGTGGATCTCCAGGAAAGAATTTTGTCTCCAGGACATATGAATCAAATCAGCCAGTCACTCTATGAATTTCCTTAAGCTATACAGCACTCTTGATTAACCTTTTCCTCAGTACTTTACATGGATACATGAAAGTTTCTGAATGGCAGGGTTGTGTGTACATGGCGGTTTTAAACAGATGTTTCAGGCAACCATGTTCTGCAGCTCACTGGAAATTAGTACTCTGTTTCACCTGTACCTAGTTTACACGATATGATAGCCTTTCTCTGGATTTATGAACCTCTTTGCTCTCCTGGTGTTACCAAGATCTCTACCACCATCACTGATTCTGACTCTTTGTACCAGGACTCGACATCTGATTTTGTGCAGCTGGACCTGCACGTTAATGCTTTTGCCACATTCCTTTCAAACAGCCAGCTAACTCCTTCCTCTCCTGTTATTTCCCATGACAGATAAATAATTCAAAATATGATATGAAGTATGGTGTATATCTGGTTTGAATAGTGCTCTATCAAGACGTGTTTCAGCTATACGAATGACCTCATACTTCCTGTTGAGTAGGGAGAAGCAAAAAGATATTTAAATCAATAGAATAAGGGAGCTATAGAGGTGGATATTGCAGTGCATGTGAATTTTCTTCACAGGTATTATGTGACAAAAAGTGTATGACAGGACGATATATGGAGGTAAATAATGATCATTGGTTTATTACTGTTTCTAACATTGGAATGCCTATATTCCCGGGTTTCTTCATCAGTGCTGCCTAAGAAGTAATTGTATTTTTGAACAAAAAGTAGTAGGTAATGGAGATTTTTTTCTCCCATTGTGCACTTTAGTTTTATTATTCCCTAGTTTAAATATAACTCACAGAGGAATGAGAAAATTCTTTATAAAGGTCATTAAATAAATGCTGCTGGAACAAATCTTTAAACAGGTTCATCACTAAAATGGGAAGTTATGCATATGGAACACTTTTACTTGTAGTACAGATTAAACAGTTGGCAAAATAAAGCTTTAGATTGCCAGACATTATGTGTCACTAGAAATCAATTCTGACAGATTTTATTGAGGCTTTTACCCATATTATTGCTGCTATATTTTTTTCAGTTAAAAAAAAAAAGAGGAAGAGGATTGACTTTTTCATTACAGGCCAGCCCATTCGGCAAAGGCTATCCGGTCACATGGCACACTTTTATACACATTTTTTATTTAATGTGGATAGCATGTTTATCAGTGGCAAATGTCAAGATGACAATAGTTTCACATTTCTGAGCTACTGGCAGAAGAACTTTGACACATTCTCTTATTGTTATTTCAGGATGTTTTAAAAACTTTCATCAATTCCACCACACATATAAAACAAAACACAGCAAACATTTTTTATTTCTTTTCCAAAGTTATTTTTCATTTAGTTTATGAACCTTCAGTAACATTTCTTACAATTAACTGGCAGTTGGGAGATAACACAGCAATATTCTTTCACTGTATCTAATGTCTTGTCACAAGTATAAAACAATAAAAGTAGTGCCAGTGGATTTTGAAATTAGGCTGCCATATTATCTACATGTTGTTGTCTTTACAAACTCCTACAGGTTCATACATGAAAAGTTATAGAATCACAGAATATGCTGAATTGGAAGGGACCCATGAGGATCATCGAGTCCAACTCATAGCCCTGCACAGGACTATCCCCAAGAGTCACACCATGTGCTTGTGAGTACCAAATGGTTCTTGAACTCTGTCAGGCTTGGTGCTCTGACCAGTTCCCTAGGGAGCCTGTTCCAGAGCTCAACCACACTCTGGGGGGAGAACATTTTTCTAATATCCAACCTAAACCTCCCCTAACACAACTTCAGGCCATTCCTTCAAGTCCTGTCACTGTTTCCCACAGAGAAGTGCCTGCCCCTCCCCTTCCCCTCACAAGGAAGTTGTCACTGCCATGAGGTCTCTGCTCAGTCTCCTCTTCTCCAGCCTGAACAGACCAAGTGATCTCAGCCTCTCCTCATGCAGCTTCCCTTCAAGGCCCTTCACCATCTTTGTTGCCCTCCTTTGGACACTTTCTAAAAGCTTAATATGTTATGTTGTGGTGGCCAAAACTGCACACAATATTCCAGGTGAGGCTGGACCACTGCAGAGAAGAGTGAGACAATCCGCTCCCTTACCTGGCTGGCGATACTGTGTCTGATGGTTGGCCCTCCTGGCTGCCAGGGCACTGCTGATTCATATTCAACTTGCTGGACCCACAGGTCACTTTCTGTGGCACTGCTTTCCAGCATCTCATTCCTCAGTCTGTCTGTGCATCTGGGGTTGCCCCATCCCAGGGGCAGAATCTGTCACTTTCCCTTTGTTGAACTTCATGTGGTTGGTGGTTGCCCAATCTTCTAATTTGCTGAGGTCTCTCTGCAGGGCCTCCCTGCCTTTATGGGAGTCAAAACCTCCTCTCAGTTTTGTGTTGCCTGCAAACTTGCTTAGTATCCCTTGCAGTCCTGCATCCAAGTAATTTATGAAGATCTTGAAGAGCACAGGGCCTAAGATGGAGCCCTGTGGAACCCCGCTAGTGACAGGTCTCCAGTCTGATGTTACCTCATTCGCTATTACCCTCTGTGCTCGACCTGTGAGCCAGTTGCTACCCCACCACATGATGTGTTCATCCAGCTGTGGGCTGGACAACTTGTCCAGAAGGATCGTATGTGAGACTGTATTTAAAGCTTTACTGAAATCCAAAAAGAGTGCATCAGCTGGCTTCCTCTGATCAACTACTTGGGTTTCCTTGTCATAGAAGAAAATCAGGTTTGATAAGCAGAACTTTCCTCTCATGAAATTCTTCTGGCTGTGACTAATGACTGCATTTTCTTTCAGGTAATTTTCAATACCTCCCAGAATAATCTTCTCCATAACTTTACCAGGCACTGAAATGAGACTGACAGGCCCATATCTTCCGGGCTCCACCTTCTTGCCCTTCTTGAAAATCGGGGCAGTGCTCACCAGCTTCCAGTCAGCTGGATTCCCAAGAACACTCAAAAATCATCGAGAGAGGTCAGCTAGCCCTTTGAGGATTCTTGGATGAATCCCATCAGCTCCAATAGCTTTGTAGGGATCCAGATGCAGCAGCATCCTGCACAATTTTAGGCTCAACTAGGATCATTCAATCACAGAAGTAGTATATAAAATAATACATTGCATTCAGATTGAAAACCTGATTCTGGTATTTATTAGCTTTCCTATTGCAAGGATTAGATAGGATTCAGTTGCAACACTTTTAGGAATAATTAGAAAAGGTTGTTATATTCTTAGTGCAGCTACCTTGGACCCTGCTGCCACAAACTATGTCTGAGGCCAGAAGATTTGAGGTCTTTTGATCATCTTTCTTCCTCTCCTTAAGTTTTCTTTATCTTGTCTTTAAGACAAGTTCAAAAGGCTCATTTGGTTAAGATAGGAACGAAGGATAAAGATAAAATTGTTAAACTTCTGACTTTGCTTGGTCTGTCTGGTGCAGGCAAAGGGATGAAGTCTGGAGTAAACAAAGATGTTATCAAACTTCCTGTGAAGCCTCATACTAAAGTGATATTTTAAGAAAAATAAGCAGTGACAAAATCTCAATACATAAACCAAATAGAAAGTGAAACTTTTCAGAACTCAGTTCACATTTTGATTGAGGGCTCATACTTATTCATTGTGATATTTTTCTGGATGTTAAGATTATATGGATGCTCTCCCTACGTATTGCACAGACCACGGAAATTACCGAATTGCAGTTTGACAGGCTGGACCTTGCTGTGGTGGTGCAAGGCACTGACTTGAGCCCTGCTGGGAGCTAAACTCCTCTGTGAGAACACTTTGACAGGAGCAGGGAATGGAGGCATATGTCTTTCCATTATGCTTAATATTGATATATATCCAATATGCTTAGTATTAATATACAGTATTATACATTTACAGGATATGCATTTATCTATATATAGGTAGTAACAATGTTGGTGTCATGTTTAACAGTTGATATGTTTCAAGTAGGAACTCTGCATGTGGTTATGGGTGAAAAAGGGATGCAAAGCAGAAGTTAGAGGTCTGAGACTGTTCAATGGGAGATTCTCCCAGGCTCTTTTATTACAAATATTTATAAATACTAATTGAACTATAGATCCTTAATAATAAAAGAAAGATGCAATATTGGAAACACAGAGATTCAGCTGAAGATTTGTAGAGATGTAAGGCAGGTAAAAATGAAAGGTGCTCTGCTCAAAGCAATTTTTTTGAGATGTAATCAATGTGCCCCTTGTCATTTTAGAGGCTATTTTAGAATAAAAACAATTGCACTTTTATCCTTCCTATTCTTTCTTAATTTCAATACGTAACTTTTAATATAATTATTTTTTGAGGATAAAACTCAGTCTTGACTTGAGCTATATATATCATATGATTTAGAGGTCATTATGAGCTAAGAATTACCCTGTTTGTGTGTGAAGAACATGCAAAGTTTTGATCACTTTCAGAAATATTTTTCAGATCTTCACTTGCATAACAGCTTTTTTTCCTGTTTTTTTTTTTTTTTATTAAGAAAACTGGAGTAGCACTGCAAGAGCATGAAAGACAGTTTTTATAAGATAACATGAGTTTGCGTTGAGCTACAGAGAGAGTTGCCTTAGAAGGTATTTAATAAATCACATAACAGATTAAGACCAGATTAGATAATTTATTGTTAAAATTAGGTCAGTTTCAGTAAATATTATCCTATTTCAGAAATACTTGCCTTGACACAAGAAGATTTGACATCTCTACCTACCAGAAAATTGGGGGGAGCTATTCTCCATGGGAAATCTCAATAGTGCTTTTGCAAAACATGCAGCTTTAGGAATCTTTCTACTTATTTCACTGGGCTTTAATGCAAAGACTGGTCAGGACATTCTAGCAACAAATTTGTCGAGGCGTAATTACTTTCATACTGCTCATTTTTACAGTAATAGTTGCAAAGAAGTGTAATACAAGTTGCCTTGCACTATCTCATTCTCCACGCCTAATGTTAGTTGATTAATTAAAGAGGCTGGAGGAACACAACTAATCATGGTCATTTTGATACACATAATCACAATTTAGGGACTTCTTTAAATCTTGAACAAAATATCTAGAAAGATAAATTCTGCATCTGCTGATGAGCATTTCTAGTACCAGCAATTCTCTTGTGGGTGAGAGAGCCGGATATAGACCTTATCAGACTCATAGACAAAATATTTCAATTAACGACAAGGTTTAATAGTGTTTTCAGCTACAGATCTCTAATTACAAGACAGTAAACATGTCTGCTACATACTATTATTATAGTTTATCCGTGTAGTGAAGAGCTATTTACATGTTCTTAGTTATTTCTAAGGACAAAATTAAGCTTAGCCTGAAAACAGAGCAGATTTTAAATCATCCTAAATCAGTCAAAAGGAGTAAAGGAAAATACAAGAATTATTCAGTTTTTTGATGGATAGGCCAGATATCTGGGTTTTTTTCTGCTTTTGGTTTTTAAGACATTGAGTCAAATCAAATAATTTGTTAATCATCCACTTGTAGGATTGCTGTATTATTTTAAACTAAATGTAAAACTTAGACATATCTTGTTATCTGTAGAGTCCAGTCTGAGTGTTTTTCTTCCCCCATCTACTCCAGTGATCATTTAACAGTGCACTCAGAGGTGTTCACCTACTTCAGCCATAGCTCATGGTGTTACGTGGTGACTAACACCACATTTTAAAAGTCCATTATCTGTTACCACCAATTTTAATTCTGGGAAAAGTTGCCAAATGAACATCCTTCCTAGGCTTTTATATAAAATACAACTGTTCTAATAATAATGCAAGTCCATTGTCTTTAATAAATTAAACAAGACTCTCATTCTCCTTTAATAGCAATACAGGAAGTCCAAAATTTATTCCTAAGCCCTTAAATTTAGAGGAACAATAAAGCAGATGTAAATTCTCAAACATAACAGTACTTCTGGTCAGCTACCTAGAAAACTTCACTAAATTGCCAAAGTAAGAGACCACGGTTTCTAACTAGATCCAAATAGGTCAACACTAGCTAATAAATTTTGATTGACTGATTGTTCTTTGGTGGGGAATGAACAAATTTTAGTGTCATGAAAAAGAGATCTACAATAAACTAAAACTGTGGCATTGAATGGTTTGTTCTCATATAGTGACTGCATGATGGATTAAAAAATAATAACTTTCTCCAAGGCTCTCATCAGAAAAATCAATTTCACTGAGACACAAGGGGTTGTTATTACTGTTTTTAAGCAAAAGTCTTATTGACAGGACTTTGTTTTATAAAAAATCACCATATAAAATTATACTTCACTAATTAATATCACAAAGTTAAGGTAGGTATTGCATTACATATGCTTCTCAAAAGGCTGTTACAAAGGCTATTCATGACACACAGAAAATGCCCATGTTCCTGTTTCCAGCAATAAATATTTTTAACAGAAAAGTTTTGATTCATTTACTCAGTTAAAAAAAAAACAAATACAAACTGCCAAAAGAAACAGATATTTACAACTCATCTGATACATAGATCTCTATTTTTCATGGTTTAAAAAAAGAACAGATTTATGCAAAAAATCTCCCTCCAAAACACAGCAACTAAAAGTTTTAGATACCTTTTAAGGCAGAGCTGCAATTTTTAGTGGAGAGAGTATGAGTCCTATATTAAAGACTAATACATTTAAGTATTTTCTTCCAGCTCTGAAAGTATAGTTATTATTAAACCGTTGATCAAATAGTTAATGGAGAAAAAGAAACAATCTTAGAAATTCTTTCCACAGGTTGATTTGGGAAAATGTAGAATGATTATCTTTTTGAAGGTAAAATAACTACTAATAAAGTAAATAAATGTACTTAATAACTGATTTGAAAAGAACAGAACTTTGGAATATTTTTATGTGGATTAAAGTACAAGTACACTTTTAGATCTCAAAGAAGATGAAAATGGGGAGAGATAATACAAATGTACTTAGGGGAGTTTCAAATGCAAAAAGTATTTTAAAAAGCCCTGATTAAAGAGCACAGTAAGTGTTTCCATCCCTTATTCATGTCCAAGGACTATGATTTCTGAGGCTAACTGACAGCTTCGAAATCCATATAAACAGAACAAATTTAACCAGTATGTACCTATAACCTCACTGTATAAAAAGAAACGTTTTCCCTTTTTGCTATATGTGTTATCTGCAATTGCAATAGTGTGCTATAGACATTGCAAACTGCACTCATGAAGCCTTGACATTGCTGTTTGATGCCTTTTTTTATAATGGTGTAACTGCAGTTATAAGTATTACAAATTTGTATCTTGCTTGATATCATGCAGAGAGATTTTGCCAGAGAGTTTTGTTTCTTATTGTTCACTTGACTCTTGACAGGGCTGAGCAATCTGCCTGGAGAAGTGTCAGCTTCAACCAAGTTTTCCTCAACCAAGTTTTCCTCACAGTGTCAATATTTGCATTCTCCTTGGAGCACATTTAAAGCCTGGCTGCTCTTTCTATCCCACTGCCTGGAAAGACACTAGTTGTGCTGCAGGAAAAGGTCACAGGGCAGGGGACAAGAGCCAGGTCTAACTCTTTCTCTTTTGTCAGTTATATCCTTACTTTCAGTATGAATTGGGTGGTACTTGTGGTTTCTGACCAGCAAACCCATCTCCCATCTTGTGGCAGTGTTTTGCTGATGTGAGGCAGACACAAGAATCAAGATCCCTTTTACAAGGCTGCATAGTGGAGGAATTACAGTGAAAGAAGCAACAGGTGTCTACACAGCTGCAATAGTGACATGCTTGACTTTAAGCATAGGCATAATGTCAGTTATTTACAAATAGTGAATAATAGGCAATGGACATTAGCGTTGTTTACGAGTTACAGAGAAGTTATTTTATTTGCGTTATGAAATAGTTCTGCTTTATTTCAGGGTTTTTTTTCTTCTTTTCATGACATTTCATCACTTCTCATTTCCCTCAAATTAGATTGTAAACCAAACTGTTCATTCTTTATTCTAGTCTCACAGAAAACAAAAAGAACAACAAAACCCCCTGCAAAGTAAGTGTTGCTGGTGACTACATAATGCATAGATTTAAATGTAGTTTATGCTTCTTAGTACATAGTTATGATGTATTGTTAGAAATAAACCCAGCAATGTTGACAACAGAACAAGAATATTGTTTATTGTGTAAATAGATAAAGATAGATATAAAGTTCTGAATTTTTTTTTCAGATAAAACTTGGATATTTCTGTAATTTTCATCCACAATAGGGAAAATGCAAAGTAGTAGAAGATGAAGCATAAGCTTCTTAAGTGCTAGCATAGTTTCATCACTGGTTGTTAATATTTTTACTGGCGCTAGGTTCCTAACCTATTTTAGTTTAACTTAAATGTAATTTCCAAACTTCTATTTGTTTGTAATCTTTTCTTACTTTTGAAGTCAAGCCCATTCGTACACCTTAAGCCACGTCCCACAAGATTATTCTGTTGTGTGACACAGATGTCACTGAAGATTTTCAGAATATCTGAGAATACTTTTGTTCTCTAGACAATTAACAAGCTTTCTTTCTTACCCTGTGACAGTTACAGAAGTACTGAACTTTTCAGAGGCAGAGTAACATAAGCCTTCATTTTATGTGAGCATGTGTAATCATTTTATCATGATGTTCTCAAACAGCAACATTTTTCCCTCCTTTTCACTTGAACAGTTTCTCTTAGAATTATTTAATGTCAATGCTCATATCAAGCAGAAGACTGGAATAAATACCAGCATTCACCAATAAATCAGAGAAACAAAACAAAACAAAGAAAAGGTTGGAGTAAACAACAAATGGAAACACATATTTCAGATTATTTTCTATTTTGCAGATCACTGGCATTTGGAGTAAAATTGAAATTTCTCAATCTGCCCTAACACTTTTGGAAATTTCAGGAAAAAAAAAAAGAAGAAAGGGACAGCAAGAGCATAGGAATATTGAGATGCAAAAAGAATAACTTATATATAATTTAAAAAAAACCCAAACCCAATATAGTCCACATAAGTTGTGGTCTGAACCACCTGTGGTATTCTCTGAACAAATTAACCCTACCTTAGGTTCTTGAACACTATAAATACAATGATACTGTAGGCATGTTAGCTTCAAACGTATATATCAGCAACTTGGAACATGGATATTTAAAGTGAAATAGTAACTTTTCTTTTAGCTGAGAAAACTCTGCTGATTAACAAAGCTGTCTATGAAATTCATGATGCCATGAGAAGATCAGAGCAGAAGAGGATAAAATGTCCATTTGGAGATCAGAAAATTTATTTAGCTGGCTAGAAAAATGCTTTTCTTCACTGAATAAATGTATTGGGAAATATATTAGAACTGAGTTATATTCTGCAAGCACAGTCTTTTTTTTTTAAATACCAATTAGTATTTCGTTTTAATTGCACATCAGTATAACTCTCTGAGAATGTATATGAATGAGCAGGCTTATGGAAGGTTGAGAGAGATACTAAAACTCATTTTTCAAAGAGATTTTTTTTTTTTTGAGTAATATACAAAGTCCTCAAAAACTTGGAGAGAATTAGAAGCATCTGTCTTCTATCCTGCTTTTAAACTACTGTAGTTGAGGCAGTGATTAGAGGTGGACAAAAAAGTTTCTTCTGCTTGTAATACAAAGCACTTTCTAGGGGCAATTTTGCTTCCATGGTTCATCCATATATTGGCATCGTCTTGGTAGGTGCTACAAATATGTCTGTTGGAACAGATCAAAAAACTACTCAGTGGTGAAGTCTAGCATAAGTATGATGTAGTTTCTACTCTCCCTTGCAAACCCTTTAAGTTGAAATCAACTCTGTAAGTTTAGGCAAAGTTTAGGATCCACTCAAAGATAATTCTTAAAAATAAAAATAAAAGAACAATGTTTGGCTGTCAATAATATTTCTAAAAATTGCAGCTGAAATTACAACTTACTTTCTTAGGTTCTACCTAGTATAAACCTTTATTGCTTGAGATTTTAAATATTTTTTTTATTCAACAAACTTGCATGTTATAACAGACCTTGAAATAGGGCTGGAATGTCCAGAAACAGTACATTAGAGACAACACTATGTGCACATATATGTTACTAATTCTGACATTTTTTCCCATTAAACAGCCAAATCTGGTCTACCATGAGCAGGGCTCTGTGTAGAAGAGGACCAGCTATATCCCTGTGCAACAAAACATCCTCCATCCCAGTCATCAGATGGGTGGGACTTGTCTTTCGCTCCTTCCCTGTTAAATGCAGGAGAAACAATGCACTGCTAACAGAAAGCTGGTGATGGAGTACTGACCTTCAATGTTGAGTGAGGAAACCAGGCAGACCTACGGCTCTGAAAATTAATAGACCTGGTTTTTTGTAAAAAATGTTATTTCATAACTGCAGCCAAACTACAAAGCCCTCTAAGTCTACATCTTCTCTGGCACTGCCTTGTGTGCTTTTATGGCTTTTGGAGACAATTGTTTATGATGCTTTTTTAGCAACACTGACAAAACCTGTTAGTTTTGGGGCTTTCTTTGCACCGTGGTGGATGTTATAGAAGGCTCTCAATCCTTAAATGTGTCCTTCTACAAATTAGGCATGTTATTGGTACCGATAAAAGCCTAAAGAGAAGTCACTTTCTAACCATACAAAAGAACCTCAATTTAAAGAATTGCAAAATTTTGAGAAGAGGTCTCTGTATATGAAAAGGGTGAAGGCTTGAACATAAATTGCAAGTTGCTGCTGGGAGGTCTGAGTGATAGATTTTGGCTGAACCATGAAGAAAATGAAGGCATTTTCGCATTTGCTGATTTTAGAGCACAAGGACTCAGTTCAGAGACTAGTTGAAAGATCCTTACCGATCTCAGGATAGGAAAAATGATTACATCTAGCAGGATCATGAGAATGTAAGGCTGATCTGGTAGCCTGAAGGTTTGTTTTGAGTTCTTTTTCTGGGCTAGTGGTGCACCACCGCCTAGTCTTTTAAAAAATGGATGAAATAATGGATGCAAACTTTGCAATATCCTATGAGGCTCAAGAGATGCCTTAAATGCAAAATAAAAATAAAACTCTATTGCTATAAAAAAAAATGTTTATCTGTAGTGATCTTCAAGAACTTTGCATAATAAAATGGTAGCAAAATGAGCTAAATCTGGAGCACAGTGGCTCATTCTTGGTTACACACATGCTGAGCTTTATGTAAATAAATCTGCAAGAATTTTAATGACAGTGTCTGTTCTGGAGAATAGGATTTTTTTAATTTTATTTGATCAGTGTTGGAGAGTATAAAATCTCAGAACTATTATTTTCTATTAACTGTATCTGGCATTGGCATAAACAGTCAACTTTGCCAAACAGTTGAGTGGGTAAAGAAGTAAGAAAAAGAGAAGTGTTTTTTAAATTTAGTAAAAACTTCAAAATCCATGCATAAAAGGCCTCACTTATTCATACCCATTTGTTTTAAAATATTGTATAAAACCAAAATCCTTTTGATATTGGTCAGCTAATAAAAATAATAAAATCTCACACATGTAAGACTTTGAAGGTCTGGCTCATCACAATTTTAATTGTAAATCCCAGGAAATGCAGAATATGAAGATTAAATTAGGAAGTGCTCAATGGATTGCAGAGTAGTAAATTTTATTAAATTTCTTTACAAAATAACATTTGGAAAATAATTTAATAAAAAGCTGTATGTGCCTTACTAAGAAACAATGAAAGAGGTTCAAGCAATTTTTAGTATATCTAGAATATTTTTGCAATGTCTGTGGTCTTAAGCAAACTGCAGTTCAAGCAAATGTGAATTGATCAAAATCTATGTACCTTTAATCTAATATGTAATTTATGTATTGATGACTGAAAATATAATTTAGGACAAACAACATCATAATTCTTTAAAGCTTATACATATACATATATATATATGATAATATAGAATTGTTATCTTTTTTTGGACAGTCACAATCCAGTGTTTGCCCCAGACAACACATTTAATTTCAAAAAATATAGAGACATGGAGTATTCTTATCAACACATTTGCTGTGTACCTTGGAATAACTCTGCAACATTAGATCTTATTGCTGAAATATATGGGACTTGTGTCATTTGGACAAATAGGGTGAAGATTTCTGGTTTGATGCTAACACAATATTAAACCTGAATTTAATCACATTGGTCAAATCAATACTGCTGTATTGTTTTTCCTATTGCAGTTTAATGAAAGACAACAATGACACCAATATGTCAATCTTCCTTTCAGGATAGTTATTATCCTTTAGGGCAGTTGCAACGTCCTCAGAGCTAGGCCTCCAAATCCTCCTAACCCAAAATCCATTCCACTACCAATCTGTGGCAGTATATTTCTAAATCATGTTGTCACGTGAGCCTACTGAGTCAACAGTACAACTATTTTTGATAAGATTTTTCCACCAGACAAAAATTCCAGTGTTGAATGTCAAAATCCCGCTTTTTTCTACGGTTTATACTGTTCAGTATAAGCCATTCAGAGTCCTTCAGCTTTTGTTCATGAAGCAGTTGGAACACTGCTTATATTGATCCACTTGATTAATTTAATTAGTGTGACTAATAATATTAAGAGCAGACAGTTGCCCAGTACAATATTATTTGTAACACTGTCAATGCATACACACAGTTTGTGAAATATTAAAAGAAAAAAAAGAAAAAACAAAGAAAAAACCCCCCTGTCTTAAATCATATAAAATCTTTTTTTAAAGTCCTCTGACATTGCCAAGAACAAGAATAGCATGTGAGACATCTTTCAGATATCATCATGAACTCAGTGATAGTTCTGAGTTGACGACACTGATGTCATCAGCTCAGGAGAGCGTCTCACAAAGAAGACTCTCTCCTTACTGTCCTATTGCCTTACTTAATAGCCTGAATGCTTCTCTTTAAATAAGCAAGTTGCCTTACATTCCTGAGGATCAGCAGATAGTACAGGAAGGCTTTTATTTCATGCCTCATTTCTTTCAATATCCTTGGAATGACTTACTTCACTCACATTCTCCTGGCAGTTGTGGAAAAAGAAGAGAGTTGCAAATTAATTGTTATTTCCTGTATGTGTGTGCACAGGTGTAAACATCCCAGCACCAGGAATACAGCACAAATTTTTAGCAACAAATATTTCAGTGATGAAAATGGTTATCTTAGCTAATTAGCCTACATTTGGACACCCCATTCATGTGGACTGAGGGCTGCTGAGGGGGAGTTTTAGTCAGTATGAATGTGATTCAAAGAAAAATACTACTGATTTAATTAGGGTTAATTGACAGGTCATGAAGGAGGAAGGTTGCCTGACTTCTGTGCCCCAGAAAGGCCACTATGCAGCTCCTGTCTGAGACACAGCTGAATTACCTTTGTGTTGCTCAGTCGATATGACATTCAGCATCCAAGCATCAAGGTGTTTTGAATGTAAGGTTCCCTCTCTTAAATGCAAAAGGGGCACATATATGCTAATCACATTTCTACCATGGATCTGTGATCACTAATTTTTTGTGAAAACTACAGGAGTTTTACAAGAAAACCAACTGCCCACCAGTGAAATATTCTTCACCTTAATATAGTGACGTGGTAAACCCTAAACATTTGGAATTGAATTTTGCTCAGTTTTCAGATTTTATTTTAGGAATCCTGCCTGAATTCTAGAAGATACAGGTAGCCATTAAAAAATTAATAAATTAAATCACTCTATAACTTTCTGTAATAAAAAGCATAATACTAATCAGTCAATAAATATAAATAATACAGTCACTGAAGAGTTTCACAATGAGTTTAAATTTAGAAACTCACATCTTTTTGCTTTAAATAACTTTCAGCCATAGTCTGTTCTGCCCTCCAGCAGTCCATCCTAGCTTTCCATTATGAATGGTGGACTATGGCACCCAAACCCATATCTTCTGCATAGCAAATACTGCTTCAGTGCCAAGACCCTTCTATTGTTGAAGGAGCAGAGGTTCCTTTGGGAAGTGGCATTCCTGACAAAACTTTATGCTCAACTCAGCTCATTCAAAAAATTGAAAAGCATGATAAAAGGGCCCAAAGCTGTTATGCCTACCTAACTGTGTCACCATCCTTGGTGCAGGTAAGAGTTTGGATACGGTAACTATCCATTGCCCTTTCTTTCAGGCAGATGTAAGCTCACCAAATACACACAAGGGTAAACAGGTGTGAGCCAGTTCTGTATGTAAAACTGCAAAGCTGCAATTCAAGGGAGGTTGCTCTTATACTGCATGTTAGACTTGAACAATAACATTCTGGCAAGGATCAGTCCACAGGGCAACAGACAAGGGAGGTAGAATGAAAATCCTTTTCCTACAACATCATTGCGTGACACATCTAAAGTTAACTGCAATGTGTAGTCTCAGCCTTTTGGCTTTAGGTACAAATTAACAACTCTCCTTAGAGAAAAACTCATAAGGAAAGAATATTTAAAAGCAAGCAAAACAACCTCAACAAAACAAAACAAAACACTCAAAAACCCCCACCTCAAAACCCAACCAAACAAAAACAGGCAGGCAAAATGTAGAACAGAACCACCCCTCTTTCTTCTTTGTCTCTTCTTCAGTCTTCCACATCCCTTAGTATTCTGTGTTGAAAGCAGAATCAACTATGCAGTGTTTATGGTGATGTTACTCTCCTGATAAAGTATTACACAGGCTGTGGCAACAATCTAGGGCTCAGCAGGGACACTGTGAGACAGCTATTTTTGTAATGTTTAAAATTATACTAAATTAATAAAAATAAAATCTCCTGCTGGGCTTCCAGTTTTAAATAGCACATTGTGGTGTAAATTATCAGAGCATCAGGGTTCTGCTAATTTAGTACATATTATAACACTGAAGACATTAAAAGATCATAGCATTTTTCATTTTAAAAACAACACTCTGTGAACTGGCTCAATAATTTCAATAGTTTATGCTAGGAATTGCTAATATATGCTCAACGAGATAGAGGGAAATGGGAAAACTGTGTATGATAACTTTTAGAGGTTTGAAGGTATAATTGTTTAGAACTCTGTCAGGGAGGACACTACCTGTTCCCTGGATTATGTCAGTCTAAAAATTAATACCTCCTGAAATTAGAACGTTTTTTAAAAAATAATAACCATATTTAATCTTTTATTAAAGCAAGATGTCATATTTCCTAATAAAGGAAAAAAATAAGATTGCTTTAGAATTAGAGAACTTCCATTGTCTCATACTTGTCTAGAAAGTTTCTGCACAGTAGTGCTAAAAACCCCACCCCAAAGCATATATTAGGTTAGAGAGTCACCAAGCACACACCTTTTGAAAACACCCAGGAAGCAGCCACTAACTTAACTTACAGAGAAGGCATGAGCTGAAAACCTTTAGTCAGATACTGGGAAGCATGAAGTGTGAATGAGTGTGCAAGACCAAGACCTAAGCAGAATTAAGGAAGGTGATGACACAAGTTTCCCAAGAAACAGGGTTAAAAATACAAATGTCCACTTGACAGAAAACCCACGTACTGACTCCTTAGATATTTTTCCAGTCTCTTTACTACTTGAAACCTCTTGTGACCAGTCAGCCCTGGCAGAAAAGGATCAGTGTAATGGCAAGAGAAATGGGCCACTGGAACCAAAATGTCTGATATCCTTTGAAAAAATTAGACAGATGGATAACAGTATTAGCACCACCCATGGGCGGAGTTATGCCCAGAATAATGACAACAGGATGCTTATAGGGAAAGTTCAGGCAAGAAAATAGGCTGAGACATCTTTTCCTCATACAATATTTTTCTCACTCTGGTTTTAAAATGCCAGAAGCTGTGTCTGAAAGCATGAAAGACTTATGATTACTCTTGCTAGCATTTGTGTTTTCTCTTGCCAGACTATTTATTTTCAAAAGTACTGCTGGTTAAGTAAATAAAAGACAATATAATTTTGGCAATTACTATGTTTACAGGGAGCTGGAACAAGGTGAAAGTCATTGGCATTCTTGTTGAGCTAGCTGATAAAATGTGACCTGAAATAATGTGTTACTAGTGAAGTCATGCAAAAAATCCCTAGACCCCATACAATGAGACCATGTCCTCCTTCTGAAGGGAGCAGGATTCATGCTATGCTGTGGCAGTCTAACATGTGTGTATCATAAAATACTGAACAAGCAAATAGAAGCAAGATAACTGCAACTTCTTGGGATGCATTTTAGAAAGCAGTTTATCAAAATTGACACTCAAAGTTGCTCACTTTTTCAGACACCCTTGGTTTGGGAAAAAAAGCTCTTTTCAAGCCCAGTCAAGTAGTTCCTTGCTGACTCACTCTAGTTTTAATAAAGGGTGAATTGATTTAGGACACCACTGAATTTGAAAATAGAAAATCATAAAATTGAAGTTACTGTTTTCAGTGACTGTAATTCAGAAAACTGACCAAGATCTTTACAACAATTTTTTTTTATAAGAAACTGACAATTTTTCAAAGCCAGATTTTTTTATAGACATTGCAATGTTTGGATAAAAGCTTGGATAATGGGGACTAATTGATTAGCAACATCCTCCTTTCCACCTATCTTGTGGCATCTCAGAGGCCCACTTGCCACCTGGGAGCACAGCAACTGAATTTTTCAATTTCAGAATTATTCAAAATTATTTGAACCTGGATTCTCAAAGCAATATGTCAGTCATTATTTTTGTCTATACTGGATTCAGAAGCTGAGTGTGAATGTTAATCTGTGAATACATGAAAGAGCCATACCTGATTTTCATTTTTTACTAAACTTCCAAATCCAACTTTTCTTCGTGAAATCAAATTCTGATTTAGTAGCCAACATCAACTATTGAGTCAGGGAATTATACAAAAACTCCCAATATTCGGAGCTTTACCACTGTGAAGAGAATTTTTTTTCTACCACTCAGCAGTTCCGTGCTTCCCTCCCAGATGCTAGAGGGGGGATAACACGTTTCTCCCCCTTCCCCAGAGGACTGCAGAGAAGGTAAACAGTTTTAGTCCATAAGATATCTCATGGATGGAGAGTATAAAGATTATATCTGTATAAGTAAGTACCTTGGGAGAAAACCATGTGTCATGGCAAGACTGACACCAGCTTTGCTCCTTGCTCTCTGAAGCAGGTAGGCTGTGCTCAGTCTGTCTGCTGAGGGCAGTCCTCAAATGGGAGCTCCCTCTGCAAGCCATGCAATGCCAATATCACACCAGTAAGTGTGCTAATTATTAAGCAATATGATAAATACAGTACCTGAGTTGAGCTTATACCCTGCCTTCATGTAATTTGTTAGTACAGTAAACTTAGAAAAGAGAAGCAGGCACAAAGGAGGGAAAAGGTCACATGCAGACCTGTAAAGTCTTAGCTAATTAGAGATATGCCCTCTTGACTCATATGTAACTTTTCTTGGGTTTCTGTTAAACCCCTAGGAAGCCATATTTTACTGATGCTCTTCCAGAAAAATCCATGTCTAAATAAGTGCCCACTCAAATTTAACTGACTTTATTATTAAGAAAGTAGTAGTTAGCATTAATAAATAAGTAATGTTTAGAATTGAAATTTACTGCCTTGAACACAATATTAGGAAGTCAAATATTGATGCAAAGTTGTGTGTTTTAGGCTAAATGTATATCAACATAACCAGATAAAATTACAAAAGCTTGGGAAATAATTTACAATTCCAAAATGAGCAGAAATACAGTCAGTGGCAAGTGGATGGACAGTACTTCAACTGCTTTGGTTGTGGGTACTGTCTTTTCCCACTTCTGATTTTTGCTAATGGAGGTGATAGTCTTTGTGTCTCAAAACCTCTCCTTCCTACTGCTCACTTAGGCAGTGCTTGTCATACTTTGGATATAGGTAGAATATAAATATAAAACATGCCCTTGTGAACAGAGAAGGACAGTTTTCTGTATTCTTTTTCAACCACAAATACTCAAATATTCACAGTCTTGGAGGAAACAACTGGCATCTTACCTAACATACTGGAATAAGCCATGTGATGATATAGTTTTATCACTGCAGAATCTAACATGGTTCTAAAAAGGCCTTTAGCTCAGATCTGTCCCACAAAGCTTTGTGTTGGAGGCTTCTGTCTCTCCCAAATTCTGGTTGTCTGAGTCTTCTCTATTATTCTGAATCACTTTTTTATTCTCATTTCCAACTCTTTTTCCTTGCTATTTCATTCCTTGTGCTGGCGTGTATTCATATGGATTTTTTTAAACTGTTATTAATTACAGATGATGTTTCTTCTTCACACTTGACCGCAAAACGAGACTGAAATGGACATTTATTGAATGGAGATGCAATGTAGTGCACTACTAGTTCACATGCTGCTCAGGCAGATTTTGAGGCCTTCCTTCCCCCTCTGCTAATCCATAATTTATTAAGCTCAGCAGCTCTGTCAAAAAACTGAAACTATAGCTCAGCAGCACTAAGTGCCACTTCCATCATTAAACCTGATCCATGCTCCCTTGATGCAACCTAACCAGGAAGTTACATGACCAACAAAGGATTCTTATGGTCCCTAAGACAAATAGCTTCTAGCAATCTAACTCTTTCAAAAACTAAATAAATACAAAATTATAAACAACAGCAGAGAACATTAGCATATCCTGGGGTTGTGAGTATGTCTGTTTATTTAAGGGATGATGAAAATATTGGGAAGAACATGAAGGTGGCCACAATTTACCATTTAGAGAAGGACATTCATTCAAGACACCATCTTTGTCTAAAGCAGTCTGAGGTCAGATGAGTGGTGTTAAGAAAACACACAGAATTCTGGTGAGTCCATTGTTCTAGAGAAAAGCAGGAATAAGGTTGCAAAATGAATTTGCAGATGCTATGTAGAACTACAGTCTTCCTGGAGGTAGATTTCCATGAGATATTTATGTGTATGTAATAAAGCACAGCAAAGCACAGTTCATGTCTTTTGTCAAGTGAATAAGAGACAGTTCGTTTGTGAGAAAAAACTACAGGGCTCATAGGATTCTTGCTGTTGGCATTCTAGAAGTAAGAATAAAGCATTTAAATAGAGCATAGGATAGTAAAATGCTGTGGAAATCTGACCCAGTCCAGACGTGTTGTGCTACCTCTAGAACCTGTTTCCAAAAGACAGATGTTTACATAGTCCTGGCCAAGCCTCAGATGAACCCAAAGTCTTGGAACATGGTCATAAAAATGAGTACTTGCTTTCTATATAGGGATGTACAGAAGGGAAAATGTCTACTCTTCACTGAACTTTCAGAAATAGGAAAAAGATGAAGCAAACTAAAAATGAAAGGTCACTTTTCACATTAGAGAGAGGTCACCTCTGGAATTCCACCAAAAAAACCCAAATTAAGTAAGCTGAAATCAGAATTCTATGTAAGCAACAAAACTTTAGAACACATCTGTAAAACTTGACTTGGGATCACATTTTTGCCTTCTGTCCCTGGAGGTTCGAATCCACAAAAGTAGGAAATGCAAGCACTGCAGAAGCAGAGATATGATTTGAGTGACCAGGTTATTAAAATAGTAAATTACAATACTCTGCTCATACCATATATTCACAAAACAAATACTTTCACCATTTGTTAGAAATGCATACGCTCAAACAAAAATATATGTCCACACGGATAAGAAAGGAAAAATCTCATCGAGTATCTTGGTCATGACAATCATGACCAATTCTCTATTCACCATGACAGAAGGAACAACATTCCAGTGACAAAAAGGTGTGATAGCTAAACTAACATAGTTGTAGCAAGGCTAAATCTCCATTTATATATCATAGTCTATATCTCAAAATACTAAGGTGCAGAGGTACACTGCTGTTATAATTGTCTTGCATGACTCCTAATATGACTACAATCTTTTTCAGTGTTTTCTTAGGCTTCTTCTCATTTTTTCTTATGACTTTTTAAGATATCTTGAAATAAGGTTAATAAATTTAAACATTTTTTATTGTTCTTTTTATTACTTTCTTTGGTCATAACACTGAAAACCTTCATTACTCCACCTGTTTATTTTGCACTCCCTCACAATCAATCTCATGAACAAGGGTATCCTTCTCTTCTTTCTTTGGGTTTATCTCCTTATCAAGGATCTACTTCTAACAATATTGATCTCTATTTTCAAGCTATTTTATTTGATAAAGGAAACTACTTTGAATAAATAATGTATTCAGGTCAGACTTCCTGTTGTAGAATATTGATAAAGAAGGGAATTGAAGCTTTGTCTAATTTATTTGGTTTTAAAAGTATTTACTGATTTTGTATGAGAAACTTCAACACTACGGCCCAGTCAGGACAGGACTTAGTTGATATTTTGAATTAAGTCTGATGTTTATGGCCTACAGCCAAATGTAGGAGTGTGAACCAAAAGTAGAGTATTCTGGCAGGTAGAATAGTAACTAGCTGTGCTAAAATGCTGTTTCATTTGAGCTAATTGGTGACCAAATTTATATTGTTTCTCCTTTCCAAAAAGAGTGAAAGATATATGTAATGTCATTGTAACAACACGGCAACTAAAGAAAGCTGGGTACCAATTTCAACTTTTCTGTAACACTGAACAAAAAGAAAAAAAAAAACAAAACCAAAAAACTCCCATATAAATTTTAAAAATAATTCCAAATAATTACTGGATTCAAATTTTATTTCTTCACCAGGTATGACTTCTTGAAGAAATAGTATTCGTACTGAAGCTAAAACTCTTGGAATTGAAACTCAGGACTTTTCTTTTACTATAAGATACCTACAGAAGACCAAAACATGTTTGACTTCAATATATAAATTTTCTGTTAATATAAAGAAGAATATTCTTTGGGGTTGGTAGTTTCTTTTTCTTTTTAATTTAATTTTATTTTATTTTTCGAAGTAGTAGAAAACCTGGTGTGACTAGGAAAGGCAGAAATAAGAAAAGATTTATAAAGAAATCTCTGCCAAAATCTCTGCCAAAATCTCTTGTTGATTACCTCGTCCCTTCGTCCAACACACCTCTTCAGCTTGGTTTCAGTTGACTTGGTGGCTTTTTGATCTGTTGCAAACTGCACAGTAGCTTCTGATCCCCAGGAACTTATTGTTTCTGTCATCTCTGAAGCCAGAGCAAGATTCTCAACATTTTTCTCCACTAAGGGACTGCTCTGATAACACAAGAAAGAAGCTTTCTATGCTCCTATTAGATCTTTCACAGAGACCCCTCAGAATATTTACTAGCATTCAAGTTTAAATAAAGGAATAGACCCAGACCAACTAAGACAGATGCATATCCACAGAACCACCTAAAATGTTTTGTAGTCACAAGTCATCTCAGACCACAAAAAATGTCCTGTAGGTTACCGTTTTCTAGAAGCAGATTTCATGCTGCAATTTGTATTCCTTCTCTGTCTGCCAGACTTGATGACCTCTGAGAGAATGCAAAGATATAAAGATGAGCCATCTTTGCAACAAAATGGATAATTAAAGAGAGGAAGGAAATTAAGAAAAGAAAAATACACTGCAAATTTCAGAAATCTACCTAATAGTGGAATAAGTGGATTGGGGGATAAATGGTCTCCCAAGAGATAGAACAGAAAGGCTTTCTGCTTGGATTAATACTAAATGGAATGAACAAAACACTAGAAATTACATTGCAAGGAATAATATTGCACTGACAAGAGAATGGTCAGGATAATCTAATAGTACTGTACATCTCTAACCCCCCAAAACTGCAGGAGATAGCATCATGAACACTTCTTTGTTCTCTTACTTTGTCACTCCTCTTTACGCCTTTTTTTTTTTTTTTTATCCTGACAAGAGCTGCTTATGAGGCTGTGTCCAGCCTGAAAGGAAGTGAAAAGGACAGTCCATGAAATATTTTGGGAGAAGCAAGTGTTCACCATCCTCAGGGTTTTCAGCAGGTGCATTATTTCAGAAGGTATGACTGTTCTAGCAGGTGTGACTGTTCTAGTGGCATGTCTGTGTTTTCCTCCTTTGCCGTTCAATACCTTGAAGGGGTATCAGAGAGGTGTACAGAAGCCTCTGTTGTTTTGATGCAGCTGTTCTGATTGTCTTAGAGAAGCTGCTGACAAAGAGAATGTAGGAGACTCACATTTATGGGTTTGGTTTCTGTTTTTCAAGGGAGCACACCCCTTCGGAAACAGCCTTATGACAGCAGGCCAGAGGGGTGACATACGTGTGAACATATGTCACTGCCTCCCCGCAGTAATGTACATGCAAACATATGGCACTGCCCTCCTGGTGCATATTAGTTGTCAACAGACACAGGAAGGACCTTGCCCTGGTTATGTTTTTTATCATCCATATGGTTTTCTATTGCTCCTGATAGCAGATAAATTACAACTACTTCCAAAGTCTCTGTCTAAGAATAGTTTGTGTTTATTCCAAATACAGTTGCTTACTCTTTCTCTTTGGTACTGTCACAGAATTCATTGAGAAGCAAGCAACACTTTTTCGTTGCACTGCAGGACTCAGATGAATCAGAAACAGAGGAAAGAAAAGAGAAGAGTCAGCACAAACGCAACCAACAAGGTGAATATCTGGAACTGAACATGTAGCTTAACCCCTGTATCTTGGAAGTGGCTCAGCCTCATGGGAATGAAAAGCCCCAATTCTACAATGTGTACACAGCACTATAGTTAACAAAGAAAATTAGGATAGTGGCCCAATATGAGGAGACAGTGTTTCCCTAAAGAGTTTTACAAAATGACATGAATCTAGGAAAAGCTGAGTTACAAGATAACAAAATAAACTCAATTAGCATATGGACTCATATTTTCCCACAGATAAAGTAATCTACTATCCCCATAGTGGAAGCTCAATCTCTAGATGATGCTGTGGTTAATACTTTCAAAGACTAGTTATATGAGCTGTGCAGATAAGGAATCTAAGAAGCAGCTAGAAATGGCTCTGCATTAGTCTACTACTTTACTATCTCTTCTCAGAGGTAACACCAAACTTGAAGTTGGTCACTTCAATTGATACAATAATCAATACATAAAATGGCTTAAAACACAAATGAGTGTTTGAAAACACTATTATAAGTGACATCCCAAAGTCTGAGGTACAGGAAAATCACACAGCTCTCTTGCTGCCATGAAGTCAACCTCCTTGGCTCTTTCCTTTTAAGCCCCAATACTCCAGTCACAGTACAGATGTAGCAGCTGCCATTTGTTTGCCATGCATCTAAGAACATGCTTGATTTAGCATGTGTCTCTGTTGAGAAAGGAGAAGGCATATGTATTTCACTAAAACAAGAATCTATTCTTGAAACTCA
This sequence comes from Pseudotriccus pelzelni, assembly GCA_035584735.1. Classification (NCBI taxonomy): domain Eukaryota; kingdom Metazoa; phylum Chordata; class Aves; order Passeriformes; family Tyrannidae; genus Pseudotriccus; species Pseudotriccus pelzelni. The sequence goes on along the minus strand of JAWMRA010000078.1, from coordinate 26,805,369 downwards.
GGCCTTAGTGTATTGGCATATTCACACATTTGATCTGTCCTTTGCTGTTTGGCAGAAGAACACTTGGCCTGTAAGATTGGGTAAGGTGCAGATTGAGTCTGCAGCTTGCAGAAGTACAAAACAGCAAGAGCAATCAATCACAACAACTTTTCGTTAAAAAAAAAATAAAAAATTGCTGTGGGTTTCTGGTACTTCAGTTCAGCTTAGATGATCTTGTGGCACTGAGAAAAGTCTCCCAACACTGCATGCCAATTAAATATATTTGAATAGGTTTATGCAGAAGTTCTCGGAATAGTTTTTGATGGAGTGTACATAATATGATTGCCATCAAAAACCCCAGCCTAACAAAGTACTCTGTGCAATCAAGAATCATAACTTGGGTCCTTAGGATGATTTGGAAAGAATTTAGTGGATCTGAATTTGTGTTGTTATCTCTAGCTGGATTTAGTCCAGTAACTATGAAGGGTCAAAAGCTGAGAGTTTTGTGCAGTTGCAAATGCTACATGGACATAAGTATTTCTCACTTGCAGTTACAACTGAAATGATTTGGTGGAGTCATGCTCAACAGCTATTCCAAAATAACTATATTATGAATACTCTAGGATTAGTATAAAAATTAACAAAGAGGAAAAATTTAGGACACATTGATGGGGTTGTCTTTATCATTCAGGTGGACAGAACTTTATGACAGGAAACAATGATACGTCAATGTAAACAACTTATTTTGCCTACCATCATATTTCAATAGAGTAGTTCAATATAACCACATGTCTCCAAAGACTCATATGCTCTTATTGAAAGGTAATGGTGGGAACCAACTTAAGAACATGTAAAATGCAAGATTTTTTAATCAATGAGAAGCTATTAATTTAACCAAGCCTTCCTGTAATAATATTGAGACAGACTGTCTGCCTGTTTTTACATTATAGCTAGCTTTGCAATCTGTATGGAATCTAATGAGGTGTATACTTTTTATGGATTTATTGAGAGTGGTCCTTAGGAATCTAATGCTGCCAAAAACTTTGTGTCTATCCCTGATTTTTGAGGAGTTTTTCGCTCTCTAGAACAACAAAGTTACTATTTTATTTGAAGCAATTGTCTCTTTCCACTCACTACGTATGGAACTCATTTAGTTGGTCTTTACAAGATCATATTAAGCTCAGGCCTCTCTAAGTTCAGACTTGATGGGATCCAGCGGATTGGTGACACCCACGTAAAACCACACTGATACATCAGTTGACAAGTTTATTAAAGTCATGGTGCACATGAGGCCCTGCAGTAGCATGACTCCTCAGGTTCCCAAATAGCCACAGCCCGTATTCTAAGTTCTTGACCCAAAGTATTTGGAGTTCGCTAAAAACTCAAAGCAAAAATTTGAGATAAACAATCTATTTTTAAGACTTACACAAACCAAATGGATCTTTCTAATCTAAAAACACACCTTAGTATAAGCATCTTTGTCCCACCTTCCTGATGTATCACTGCTGACTTCAGCAGAGCAGTCCACAGCTGAAATCCAATAAAGAATTGCAGCATTTTGTCAGCTGTGGCTTTATCATAGTCAGATTTTATTTAAAATTGACACTAGCTTAGAAGACTTTTACATACACATGCAAGATAATTTGTAGCTAAATATCCTCAAATCATTGAAAAGTTAAGAAACTTTTTACTTGCTGATTTCTTTCACTTAGTGTTATAGTTACTTGACATATTTTTTGTTTGTAGTGACTTTTTGGTATAGTATCTGAGTGTTTTCCATTAGGGCATTAGGCAATATGACTCATGTCTGAAGTATGCCACATACTCTGGAAATATGTTGCTTTGTGAATGGAAAAACAAAACAAATTTACTGACATGGTAAAAATAGAGTCAGTGATACATCCTTCAATGTTGAACACAGCTGGCTGGAAAACGAGTATTCTGTTTTGTGAAAATGTCAGGTTTTACAACTTGTTTTCATCCCATGTTAGAACAAAGCTGAAATCCAGCGTGTGAGTAAGACAGTTTCACATATTTTGTTGGAAGTGAGAGACATGGATGAAATGATGTTTCATGGATGAAACATGGATCATTGTGGGGTTGGACAAGATAACCTTTAAATGTCTCTACCGACTCAAACCATTCTACAACTCTGTGAACCATTCTATGACTCTGTGATTCTCTGAATGTTCTATAGAATAGCTACTAAACCACTAGAGATTTTACTGTGGAGTGGAGTGTACATAAACAGTTTGCTGCTTTTTACGTTCTAGTCTGAGAAATGGGTTCTGGGAAAGCGTGATGGAATTGGAACAGCCTGTCCTAGGGAGAGTCTGCTCCAGAGGAGCTCATCTTCATTCCCACATGGGTGCAACACAGAAAAATCTAGGAAAGAGCTCAGTATATACTTAGAAAGGTCATGTGTTATACAGTCTAAAATATGGATCACATGTTAAATATGGGAATATATTGATTAGTAGGCATACTTTGTTCTGTTGGTTGTCTTCTGCATTTCTTTAACTTCTATCCTACACAGCAGCTAGCTAACTGAAATATAGTACAGAATAACTACAGTCTGATGTTTAAATTTTCTCATGAAAACTTTAGCTGTAAAGCAGTGTCTAGTCTTGGAATATTTTTATTTATTTTTGACAGAAATGAAAAGAAAACTTTGAATTTGGAGTGAAAAGAAAATTACTACTAAAATATTATGCTATTCGACATCAACAGTGGAGCTAATGTTAACATGAAATTCTTTGAAAGTTGAAAGAATACTTAATCATAGGATTTACTTGTAATCAAAAGAAAAAATACATCAAAGTCAAAGACAATTTTATTGACATCTTTTGGGCCAGAAGTTTGCATTTTGATTTGAATGGAATAGCTTGTCTGTTTGAAGTTTATGGCTTTAAAGACTGATTAATGAGGACCCAGGTAGGTAATTTAATATCTCTCTCTCTCTAATCACAAAGATAAAATATTTCTTAAAAAGTCAAAATACGCTAGTCTGTATTCAGTTACCTGTATATATCTATACCCATTACTTGCAATCAAATTTAACTTAAAAATGGATAAATAAATCTATCCCTTTGTGATTTTCAGTCTATAGTTGGTGAAATCTTGAGTTCTGTGAATAGCTTCTAAAGGTCTCCCTAATGTTTTTTTGGTTTCAAAAAAGTATTGAGGCAAATCAAGTGTGTTGTTGAACTAGGCTACAGTTCAGGATAAAACACTTCTCAAGCACAATGGACAGGGGTCTGTAAATTTATTAAGTTGCAGACTTTAAATCTGTGTACTAACCCTTACGAATCAAAATATATATAAGACCTGAATCCACGAAATGCCAAAATTAATTCAGTGGACTTTGTATTTTTTTATTATGAACTATTATCTTAAGCAATTTCAAAAGAACATAAATATATATGTTCAGAATAATTCATTAATCAAAAATGTCTGACAAATTTGTGCAGACATTTACTGTAGTTCTTTAGTTAAAGTGAAAACAAAACCCAAACTAAAACAAGACTTCAATAATCATAATAGAAATAAGTATCAAATAAGAATACAGAAAACATAACTTAAGATAGTGTTTCATAGGGAAAGGAGACCTAAGGTGATGGATATGGATATACACCCACTAGCTAACAGTTGGTGAAAAATGAAACATATTTAAGTAGCCTAATTTTCTTTCTGATTTAATAGGATCCAATAAATGGAAACTGTATGGCCAGAATAATGAAAAGAGCACAAAATTTATCTCATTCTGTTGCGTCCTCTCTGTGTTCTTTTGTCCTTTGATTGCACTGGTGGATAATATTATTTTGTTCCCAAGGAAATATGTCCCTTTGATTAGGTTGCAGATATTCTCTCATTTGTCACTGTTCTATCAAGCTATGCCATGTAACAGCAGGAACCCTTGATTATTTAATTGCTTGTAAGAACTCATTAAATCTTACTATCAATCATTGGACATATGGCAAATATCACCCAATGGCATGAGAGGTTTTAACAGTGATCTGTCACTGGGGCATACCCTTTCTTTAGTAGCAAGGCCCTTTGTTTAGTTCTCTGATCATAATAATTTTTAATTAATATTGATTTGCAAAAGAGTGTTCAAGCAGTGGCCTAATCTATGGGTACAAGGATAATCTTCTAACAGGAGCATTTGTAATTCCATATAAATATCCAGAAACCCCATCTAAGAGAGTTTAACCTTTTTACAATGTTTTTTAGATCATGTTAGTCTGATGATAACCTAATTTAGTCTTCAAAGTGGATATGGCTCATTAAGAAAAACATATAAGAACAAGTCACACAATAGGCCTCACATCAACACCTTGACGGGATTCTACAAAGTATCTGTGCTAATATGAATGCAAAAGACATTTTTCAAAATATAGAATATTAGCTGCAGCTAATAAAGGTAGTGACCTGGGCAGCTACTTGTGTTGTCTACAATAAAAATCAGCTCAAAGAGCTGTGAAGAAATCTCACGAAATATTGTTTAAACAGATAAACTTTCAAAATTTAAAGTTCACAGAAGCTGGCAGTGGAACTACTCTACATTTCCAATCATAAAAGTTAGAGTGACTTTTGACCATCTCCTTATGGTCAAAACAACTCTTTTACTCTGCTGTACTCACAACCTTTTATATGCTTTGTACATTAGTATTACTTGGAATTTGCAGGAAGCAGAAGAGAAAAGCTCAAACATATCTTTGCTGATTATATTCAACAAAACACTGGCCTCCATCCTTCTTATTGCTGACATACTGTGATTTGGAGATAAAACCATGAGATATAAGCTATTACTTTACAGTAACTTTATGTAAAATCTTTCTTTTTCTTTTGACAATTTAGTGTGGTAAATATCAGAATAATTGATAGACAAAAGCCGAAACTAAAAGATTTCCTGCTCTGAGTCAGGCAGAAGCCTGTTCATACATGCTGCCTGTGACATATTATACGCTTTATCTGATGTGCACTCGTGTACTCATGTACATCTTACCATAACAACTGTTTAGGTCTGCGAAGGAGGAGTTAAATTCTAAAATAAATTTTCTAGGTTCTTGGAAAAATTTTTGGTTATGCATCACAGCTGGTGACAATTTCGTTTGAGGTCTTACTTCAGTGAACTCTACAAAAGAAGTAGAGATTTGAGTATAGATAAATAGTAAAGAGCCACAGACACCTTTAATACTGAGTGGAAGGGCAGTTATGGGAAGTAAGAAGGAGCAGCCGGATCTAAATACCTGAGATATGTATCTGTACTTTTAGGTATGGAAATTATTAAGAAAAGAGGCAGAGAAGAAAAAAGGATCTTGAGGCTGGATTTTTCTGGGGTTTTAGTATTTCAGATCACATTTTCTTGTTTGACAAACTACTGTCTCTACATGTTTCTGTGTATTCAACCCTGTTCTGTTAATAGCAATACTGTAACAGACATGTCTATAATTTGTCCCATGGTATGTTGCCAAAGGATCATATTACAGTTTTTCCAATAAAATATATTAGTTTTACATTTTCATGAGGACTCTTGGAGAGATTCCCATGTTTTGAAACAATTATTTTGATTTAAAAATCTGTAATACATATTTTTAACCTTAGTTTCTGAATCTTTGATCGTCTTCCAAAGAGGACTCACCTATGTCTAGATAACTATATGCTTGTATACGTTCTTGAGGACAGATTATTCAGGTGGTTTGTATTCTCTGATAAAGTCTAGTTTGTTCTTGTGGAAGCAGAACAGATTCCTATAACAAGGGGACGAAGCCTTCATGTCAGATATCCAGCTACATCTAATACGTGAAACATTATTATAGCAGTATGAAGGATGCAAAAGAGTAATTTTCCTTTCCTGGGAAACACCTTAAGACTGTCTTATGATTCCTCTAAGCAGTGCTGGCTATGAAAAAGTATCGCAAGGAGCAAATCACATACATGGCTCATAAGAGAGTTGTTTGTGAGATGTCTTGATGAATATATTTAATTTAATTACTGACTTGCTTTTAATTTACAAAAATGGTTTGACAAAACATTACAGGTAGATAAATCATGAATTGCAGTGGTTTTATAAGCATTTAGTTATTAATTTTGGTCCTGATTCTTCATTGTTTGCTACGTTGCCATAGTGTTGGAGTCTTTTTTGTGCCTTTTACATCCCTTTTGTTGAAGTTTAATAGCTGTCTAATGTAAGATGATAAGCAAAGTCACATATTCTATTTGAAATTCTGAGCATACTCGGACTCTTTGGCATTTTATCTCAGAGTTCAGACATAACTGATAATAACTAAGAATCTCCACTGTCTCCCCCAAACCTATACCTTTATGCCATTGTTATACTTTCTATGGAGTTATTTCATCTAACTGAAAGTTCTGAATTCCAAAGGCCAACAATTGAAATACTGTCAGATACTATAATATTGTCATAGCAGCAGTCATCAATGAACTTTTATTTAAGTGAAAAAAAGTCCAGCACTGCAGGCCTCAGGTCTGGACTTGTCCTCTCAAAATACTTCGTTACGTCTCAACACACTTACTCCATTGATTGTACAGAAACAGGCCCATCTGATTTACTTCTGTGTAAGAGAGTGAAAAAGATCTCCTCTGTCGACTGACTTGAGATTATGCAAGTGAAGTATTTCATTAACTATTCAGAAAACCTGGAAACACCTTGTTTTCCCAAGGAAATGTTTTAACTTACTAACTTAACACACAGCCTATTAACAAGAACTATAGTACATTACAGTAACTTCATTACTTCCAAGGTAGGCTTGAACCAGCAATGCACTTCAGGAGTAATGAGTGATGCTTTAGTGCATCATGCAGATACCCTAAAGGCACTGTGAGATTATGCCACAAAGTACAGAAAGTCTTCCAGGAAGCAAATGAATAAGCTTTGCTATGGGAGTGTAGAATAAAACCCATTAAAACCCATTAAAGGAACCCAAACTGTAGACAGAAGGTAAAGGAGGATTGATTCGTTATGACTGTAAAGGCAATAGAATGTCCATTTATTAATTAAAACTGCATTTTATGTGTTGTGATGTGATAAATTGTTGACTGTTTAGGTGAGTTCCCTAAGAAATGTACCTAAGTTTATTAACACTGATAAATTATGCACTACTACTTTTTAAATTTGTGAAACATTCTTCACAAGTATACTTGACTTCATTTTCAGTTTTAAGCAGCAGTTTTATGTGATCACATTCGATATTTAACTACTGCCACTAGAAGTTTTTTAGCCAGGAAAAAAGCCTAGCTTTCACAAGCAGTTTTAACTTTGCTCTCTTCCCCTGTTTTCCTGTTAAATTCATACACATATGAACATATGAACCACAGATTTTCTATTTTGATGGAATCTGATGAAAAGAAGTAATATACTCTTAATTATATACTCCCTTGGCTTTATATTCTCTTTAACTTGGGAGTGCTAAAACAAGTAACCTGTGCCTAAAAGGAACATTTAAAATATGATAATGATGTTTTTTAGTTATAAATAAATACAAAGAGAAAGCTGAAGGTGTATATGCATAAATAAATCTATATATTCATCCACACCGAAGTTCTGGGAAGGTATATTAATCTCTGTTTTTTCTTCTGGGATATTAAATAAATCAGCTACTGGTGAAAAGCACTAAATATTTTTCATAGAAGTTCTGTGTCTTTGAATAGATAATGTTTTAAGTTTAATATCTATATTTTGTTCATGTATATATATAAATACAGTGTCTGTGCATATATTCTGTGTACTCAGCACAGAGTTTATATCTGAAAATCAGGCATCTCTCTAGTACCAAGTTAAAAATTCAACATTATATTTGTCGTCTATAAATTTGAATGTGTGAGTATGTATGTATGTGTGCATGTTTGTGTGTGTCCCTGTGTTGAAAAATAGGCTTTATTTGTCACTCTCTGATGGTGTTGACGGAGGGACAATAACACCTTTCTCCCACTATAATTTCTAAAGGCATTTAAAGGGTTCATTGTTTCAAATCAAAGAGCTATTCATAAGTTCCAATAAAATGCAATCCATCACAATTTAACATGAGCAGAAGCTTTCAGCTTGTGCATATTTTGTCAGGAAGGCAATTTAAAGCTTATAAACACAAATCAAAGCTTTGGGTTTTGACCACAAAACATTTACACAGTACTGATCTACCACCTACAGTGTCTCAATATACAGCCAAGAAATAGAGCACTCCACCAGCAATAGCAGGCAGGACCAGGAAGCAAGGATTTGGAGATAGCATTTTATTTCAGAGTAGACCTGTTGTTGGGGTATCTGCTCAGAAATTTTCAGAAGATTGAGAGAGAGAAGGATGTTTCCTTATCCTTATATCCCTTATCAGAGTGTTTATTTACCATAATAATTAAAATAGTTATTTGGATCACAGACATATCAGAAACAGTTTTCTATATGCAGGAAGAAGGACTCTGGCACCATTTATTCATCACTTTTTCCCCCTCATGTATTTGATGATTATGCTTGGGTGACTAATATCTATGCTGACCAGATGCACTATTGCTATGATACCATAGCATCTCTGATCATTAGCTGATTTGGCTCAGTCTGTTAAAAAAACCCTTAATGCATAAGGGTGAATTACAGTTAGGAAAAAATTGTGAAGAAATATTATTCATTGTATTTTACTTAAGGGGAATTGAAGCACAGAGATTCTTATTTTTTGTCCAAGATTACAATCGTTTAAGTGACTTACCGAAAGAGTTTGAATCAATCATTTCTGTGTGCTAGTCTTTCTTAATGTGAAAACATTACTCTATTTTTTCTTAGTATTTCCTATTTTGGGAATCTTGAAAGTACAGTGTAGATTCATCTTGCTAAGGAACTGGTATTCATAGACTCATGAATCATAGGATAATCTTTGCTGGATTGGAACTCTGTAGGTTATCTGGTCCAACCATCTGTCCAAATCAAGACAACTCAGAAGCTAGATCAGGTTAAATAGGGCATAGCCCAGGCAAATTTTGAAAGCCTCATGGAATGTCTGCAGCCTTTCTTGATAACCTTTTCAGCACATAACCATTCTCATTGTGAAGAATTTTTTCCTTAAGTCCACTTGAAAGATCTCATGATGCAACTTTTTTGATCCTCCTTTGTCATTTCATTGTGAATCTTGGAGAAAGAGACTACTCTCTTTCTCCATAACCACTTAAAGACAGAAAGTAAGTCACCTTTTAGCCTTCTTTTTGCCTGGCTAAATAAATACATTCCCTCAGGACATTGTGTGCTCCAGCCCCTGCCTGTCCCAGCAGCCTTCTCTGGCTTTGCTCCAATTTGTCAGTACCTCTCTGACAGTGTGGAGCCCAATGTTGACAATGGCACTGCAGATGTGAGTGTACTGCACGTGCTTAGTGGGAATAAACACTTCCCATGCCCTGCCTGCTATGCTAATGCTAATGTGGCCCAGTATGGACTTTGTTTGCCCTTAGGTGTGCACACTGTTAACTCGTGTTCAACTTACTGTGCACCAGAGTCCTGGTGAACTTGTCTGCAGAGAAGCTGCTTTCCAAACAGTTGGACCCCAACACAGATTACACAGATGTAAAAATGGCACTCCCTCCTAAAAAATGATATTGTTAGTTATATTTAAGGAGAAAGAAGCTCTTCAATACCATCTGAACATGGGACTGAAGTCTGAAAATTACCTAATATCCTGTTTTTCCCATTAAGATTAATGGAGATTAATCAGGTCCCAAACCCTTTACCTCTTAAAAAGGAAGAAAGTGATCTACAGTAAACACAGGTCACTTTGCTAGAGAAAAGTGAAGAACTTGCTAGTCATTGTAATGCACACTGGTGTATTCTTTAGCAGCAACACTGCTTTATTCCAAATAATCACAAGTCAGCAAATCATTTTAAAAATTACACATTTATGACCTATAAATTGATTCTGTAGCAGTCCCTGGTATTTATAAATCCCACACTGGATCTTTATCCCTTTTCTACTGTTGAATTGTTATCATCTTTCACCTTTTTTTCCCCTTTTTTTTCCTTTTGTCATTTTGGGTCCATGTACTTTCGGTATTCCAAATGGGTGTATATTGATTCTGGAACTGTAAGCTGTTAGTGTCTTGTTTGCGTGATTGAATCATGGTCCCAAATGAATATTTTGTGTTATAAAATGCTTTCTAGCATATTAAGGAGCCAACCTAAAATGAAAAGGAATAGTTATGCTAAAATCTTTTTTTCATTTGATGCTAGCAGATTGTTTCTGTGCACAAACTGCCTACAAAAAGGAGTCTGGTGGCAGTTGGAGTGTTTTTAAAGCACATACAACTCTAACCTTCCTTAATCTAATTTACATTTTAAAATGGTTGTTGTTCCAATTCGTTTTGTGCTGATCCTGCCATTGAAAAGTGGGATGACAATGTTTAAAATAATAATAATTCTGTCCTCTTTCAGCCAGCCAAGCATAGAAGAGAATAATTCAGAGTAGTTTAGGAGAAGAAAGAAAACAGTCCTGGATTCCCTGATTTTTTCGGTTAAAGTAGTGTCACATGCAGAATCAGTATATTCACAGTAGGTTTTGGAACAGGCATAGATGACCTGATAAATAAAGGAAAGAAACTAGTGAGAGAAAACCTATGTTGCAGAATGTAGATGCGTAGGGAGGAGATGAAGAGACAGAGCCATTACTGCTGGAACAGAGACTTGTTGCCATGGGAGCAGGGATAAGGAAAGCTGCTACCCTGGAAGCAGTGACTAGGGACAGGAACAGAAAAGAGAGGGATAAGAACTTGGAACGGACTTTCCCACACACTCCCCGACCTGTGTTTTAGGAAGTCCAAAATGCCTTATTCCCAGCCCATGCAATCACGTGCATGATGGGGCCAAGGCCAAAAAGGCAAAACTTTGCAAGGAGAGTATTAAGTACCTGTTACAGGGTCTTTTTTTCTGGCCAATATGGAATTCATAGTTCTCTCTTCTCTTTGAGCTCATTTTAAAACACACATAGTATGTGACATACAAGGTGAATATCCATGCTCACAGGCTGATATCTTGTGGATCACTAAGACAGAGGCATTTATGCATGGGAACAGAAGATTTCACAGTTTCTTCCCCTAGCAAGTCATATATTGGCTCATAGGAGTGCAGTGACAATATTAATACTATGAAAGCTTAGCTTAGGGGGAGAGATAATTCACTTAATATTTCTACTGACATTTTTCAGCAAAATATAGCTCAAAAATTCAAGCAATATCCTGACTTCATGGGACATAAGCATGCTTCAACAGGGATAAAATTTGTTCTAGGATTTCACCATGAGGTTTCTAGTTTTAAAGTAAGTTACTTTAAATTAAGTTGTCATTTTCTGCACACAAATCATGTATTGCAGTTTCCCATTTTCCCAAATAGCAGGCATTTTTTATGGAAAAGTTTGGCAGTGGAACTTTTCTTCTTCCCATTTTCCAAGTACAGAGCATACAAATGGTTACATTGTAGCTTACCCATCAAACTTTAAACCCTCTGCCCCATAGTTTACCTGCATGATTTTGTTCTCTTTCCTCCCAAGTCTGCCTTGCAGTCATGTTCTTTCATTCTACAGCATGATCTGATTGTTTAAACTCTGTGACCAAACCCCTCACTTTGTTACCTTTTTTGAAAGTATATATTAATAAAAACAAGCAGGACTTGTCAGTACAGCAAAAAAAATAAAACTGCCTGTTATATGCAAAGTACATCTTTAATGATGTTTAAAAAGGAGCTAAACATCTCTATGGGAATTCTTAAAACACTTATCTTTTAGGCCCTTATTTAGTTTTGCAAGTCTTTGTTGTTTAACAAGCTGGAGAAATGGGTCATCTAATGTTATATTAATAACTAAATTAATATTTTAATTTGATTTTCTTTATAGTTGAGATGCTTGCGGCATCTCCAGTGTTTTCTCTCTTTGTACAGTGATGTTAAGCAGTATCATTATCATAATATACCTTGGGGTTGTGAGATAACAGGGTCCAGTGATAGCTCTGTTCTTAGGAGAGTGGGAGGTTTATGATGACACTTTTACATTTTAAATGGCACATGGAGGCTCTCGTGTAATGAAATGTCTTAGAGCTGAGTCATAGTCTTTTCTACACTGGTTTTTTCAGTTTGTACACTTGAAATCACAGCTTTCATGTCCAAACAGGTGATACATTTTGCCAATTTTTTGATAAGATCTTTACAGGGTGCTGAAGTAAAAATCTCAATCATTCAGTTTTTCATGAGCAGTCTTGAAGATTTTGATAAGTTGCAAGAGGTATGACTATCAATCATAGTGAAAATGAAAATTAATTCACTTTTTTGAAGGTTAAGTTCTAATTTAATATAATTTTTCAAATATTCAGTAAGTCAAACACAGAAGAGACATAAACTCTTGTTTAGCATTATCAGCTCTAATTACCCTTCTGAAATCTGCTTGGAAAATCAGAATTTGTGATTAGATCAGGCCAGACTGGCCCTTTCCCTCATGCATCTTTAAAACAGCTGACAAAGAGAGCTTTCTCCTTTTTGCTTTCTTATGCATGACCTTTTAAAGAGGTCAAAATAGTGCTAAGGTGGAAATGGTTCACAGGTTACTGTTAGATGAGTACAAAGGAAGAAACAGTCTTTGTTCCTTTTACCTTCTTAGGCAGTCACAATCTGACCTTCTCCCTTTCTCCTTTCCCTCTAGACTCTGTAATTGAGCATATTTACTACATCAAAGATCACATGCCTAGTACAGGCCCTCTCCCTCTGTTACAAATACACAAATCACACATCTTAGTGCATGTTCGCTCTGGTCCAATGGTAAGCTACACGTCTGAGGGAAAATATATGCTTGGTGATACCCTCACATACTAAGGTCAAAGCAAATCACATTCACACATTTCATATCACAGCCAGTTTTCTGGCCATACCTCAGTAGATTCAGCATAACCATATATGACCGTAAACCAGCCAACGCTTTATTGTTCCTTGAGCTTCACTGGCTTTGTAACATAGTCATTCACAAAAATGCATCCAAATGCAGGTTCCAGTTATGCTTACAATTGTGCGACTGCAAAAGTGGCCCAGGAGGAATGTAGGCATGGTGCCAGTTCCCTTCTATCTCTGATATGTTTTATTTTTATTTTATTTTATTTTATTTTATTTTATTTTATTTTATTTTATTTTATTTTATTTTATTTTATTTATTTAAATAAGCTCTGCAATGTGAAATGGCATTTTAAACATTGCATGTTTAAAATTGCACAGGATTCTGGGTTTCGGGTCTGAGTCATGTTTGGCAACATTTACTTTCAGTCATAAGCTTTTATTCCCATCTCAGAATAGCGCTCCCAGCTTTTCATAAGATAAATCCTGGATTCAGTCAGCCTCAAGGCAAGAAATGTTGTGTGGGCCATTGGCTGGATGACTGCACCAGAATATTTTGAAGTTAAAACGAATGGAAGAATGAATGTGCTTGTTATCTTTATAACAATAGAGTTAATAGATAATCTTACATTATGAGATCCATGAAAATGTTCGTGACAGAACAGTAAAAACTTGTGTGAATATGCACATTGCTTTTGACTGGCACTAGTTTCGTCTGAGGTAAATATCTTATTTCACTCATTATTGACCAAAGCCTATAGATACAATAACAAACCCATTAATAGGTTTTGAACTAGAATGAAATTCTGAGCCTAATTCAATGTCAAAATCCTTTTGAATACAAAAGTAGGTTTACCTCAGTTTTAACATGAAAGAATTTTCTAAAAGTATGGTGTTTAGCTTCACTGTGAGCATGCAACACACCTAGCTATCAGGTTATTAAAGTCAGCACTTGCCAGTATCAACAGAATGAGCTTGTTACATATCACTCAGTGTTGCAGGGACAGGTTTGACTGTCTGTGCGGTTTTGAAGTCTCATCTTCTGGAGTCTTTATGCACAACAAATAACATCTGTCTTCAAAGAGAGTTTCACCACCTCTGGAAGGAGGAAGTCAATGGACTACATAAGCAGGAAGAGCAGAAGGTGTCTTAAAAAGCTGGGTGCTCCAGAAGTGAATATGCATTTAAAGAAAGGGACAGTCTGCTTAAACCACATAGCCTAGGGGGTTTGGCTACCCTCCCATTTTTACAATGCAGGAAAAAACAAGTTAGGAAAAAGTTGCTTCCTTTAGCAACTTAAAAAATAGATTGAAATTCCAATTCTTCTGTCCCAAATGTACAGCAATATTTTCTCTCTCTATTGATTATCAGTCCACTTCAGTTGAAACAGACCTGACTAAGAACAAAATCTCTTTGAAAAGATTACTTTAAACCTTATGAAGTACCAGCACCACTGCATTATGCTATCAGATGGGTATTTTTGGAAAATGAAAGTAAATCAATATTAATAATATAAACCAGAAATTGATTGATTTTGCCATTAAAATATGTAATGGTGAAAGAGCCCATATCTAATGATTTTTGTTAAAGCCTGTAAGTAACATATTAATTAAACTGGATACATGAAAATATTTAAAGACATTTGTAAGACTTACTTGGGTCAACTAATTCTTAAAAGCAAGAGTTCTACCATTAATAAACTAGAGTAAGATCATAGCTGTTAAGCAATAAGGATGTAAGTCACATGAAAAGATGATTATGAGAAATTTGAAAAAAAAAAGAATTTGCAGTCTCCATCATTCTCTGTCTCTTGCAGTCTAATAAGTTAACTTGTACTGACTGGTAAGAGAGGCAATAAAAACTGATAATTCTTTAAATGACACTAATTCCAGGATGTATGCAAAGCCTCACCAATGCCTTAGTATCTATCAAGGACATATTAAATAACTCAAGATAGTGGATTAATATTGTGTAACCATCTTTAGAAATTCTAAACCATCCATTCCAACATCCTTACTAGCATTGATCATGAACCATTGAATCAGTACTTTATGTTCATTTCCTTTCATTTGCTTTATTTCACACTGGGGAATATTTGCATTTGTACTACGTTCCTGTTTCATGTCAAACACACTTTAAAATTCATACCTGCCTTAATGCAATAGTAACTTTGGTAGCCAGTTATTGTCTTTGACAACTATGCTCATTCCCCCTCCATCCAACAGGGAGAATGAAATAGCAATAAAAAAGGGAAAAAAAGAAGGAAAATAAAGTACTAAAAGGCTAGTGATCTGAAACCAAAACCAACACAGTAATAACAAATTGGGAAATTTGGAAATTAACATCCAGTGTACGTCAGTAAAGCCCTAGTAATGATTAAAAAAAAAAACCCGTTAACAAAAGCACCACCACCAAAATGAGGTATTAGAAAGCACATTAGAGCAATCAGTAAATCATTTTGAAAAAAGAATCAAAATCACTACACAGAACTGAAAACCACTAAGTCAATCCTTATTGTCAAGCCTAATGTGATCCAATGTACTGTAGTGAGGGAATGGGAAGGAAGTGTCTACACCACATGTTGAATTAAAGGGAATCAACCAGACATTTACTTTCATTTATTTAGTAACCTTCATGATGAGATCATCAAATATATTATCTCCTTAGAAATCATAGAAGGCTGCTATCTTGCTCTCTTTTTTTCTAGCCCACCCTTTCCAGGCTGATTTTTCCATCAGACTATTCTATCTGTTAAATGCATGGGGGTTTTGAGGGGAAAGTTGGTTTTACTTTGTACCATGAAAAAAAGATATATAGATAATATGCTAAAAGATTAATTTTAAGTCACAATGAAGGACTAGTGGACCTCTGAAGATTACAGTATCATATTCTTAAGGAGTAGTGCACACAACAGGCTATGCTAACTGAGACCAATAAGCAATAATGTTACTGCAAATGATAAATAAAAGGAAAAAAGTTTCTTGTTCCACAAAACCAAAATCAAAGAGGAAAAGCATATTGATTGCACCACTTTACCTATAAATCTAGAGATCACTGCATTAAACAGATTATACTTCTCTTGTCCCTCTTTATTGTAAGCAAGTCATCTGCTTTTGAAATAATTTCTTGTCAAAGGCAGGTTAGAGGAGCTGTGTTCATTTCTTCTATCCCACTTACATGGTGGGAACCCCAAAATAGCCCCATGTGTAGATATTTATTCTGTATAACACCTAAAGGAAGATGAAAAGGATCTCACAATGGATGAGAAGACTTCTGTTTCTAGAGACAGTTAGTATAACCAAAGAATCAGTAGAACACAACATCTGAGTGACTCCATGGCTCACTCTTGCTGAGGATCGCTTATCCATGCTACCTATCAAACTCCAAGTTTGGAAGAGCATTCAAAAATCCTTTCTTTGGTCACTGTGGCCCCTTACTACAGTTTTCTGTCTAAGCAACACTGCCTCATTCTGGCTAGTTCAGAATTTTTTTGAGTATTCCTATAGGGCTTGGTATTTAGCCATATTTATATTTTGAAAGCAACAAATGAAGTAAGTGGTTTTAGCTTTGGAGTTTGCTTCCCCTATGTCAAATCTGCTGGAGTTCTTGTGCATTTAAAAGTCTGGAATCTTTTTCCCAGCTGCAGTAGGTGGTCCAGTAGTAGATATTACCCTACTTTGCAAGTCTTTTATGTCAGTACATTGTGGCAGGAACATTACTACTGAGGCAGCTTTCCTGCTTGGGTGTACACACAGTGTAAAAGTAAATTTGCACTTCATGTTAGGTCTAATACTCCTACTCCCACATAGTTTAAGATGATCTATTCACTGAAATATGAAAGAGATATCACATACAAGAGATTTTCTTTAAAGAAGTTCAGTTAAATTACATCTCTTTTCATAGGGTTAAACTGGTTCACTAGCTGCTTCCCTGATAACTGCAACAAAACCTCAAAGCTAAAGATAATAAATATAATAAAGATATAATAATGAATATAATAATAATACTACCACTTAAAAATGTACCACAATGTTGTTGAATGCCAAACAGTCTGTATAGGAAGGAAGCCACGGGTTAAATTCTTTGTTGTTTCTTGGAATAGTTTCATAATTTATTTTTCTTTCTTAAATAACTCCTGCATAATTTATTGTAGTTTTACTTGGTAGTAGTGTTGATTGTATATCTCAACAGAGTTGAATTCATAAAAATAAAAACCTTTTATAGAAATCTCAATCTGTTATCAAATAAAGTCAAAATATTATTCTTTTAAGTATAAAACTTCCAGTTAGTGATAGCTGATGAATAAATTATCTAAAACACCATATTACTTTATTCTGTTTGTATTGTCTGGTAAAGAATTTGACTTCTGATGAATTTATTCATTGTTATACTTGGGTATGGGAATATTATAGGTACTGAACTTCAGTACATAGAGCGATTTCATGACAATTTACTTTGAGAATTCACAATTTGTAGAGCATAACTACTAGCTAGATCATGGGGGTTTGTTTCTGCTTTCTAAAGAGATGCATAATTTTTTTTTAAAATTGGCTGCTTAGCCAGTACAAATAAAAAATAGTTAATACTCATTAGGTGATTTCTGATTCCCTTCTTCCTCTCATATTCATGTAACAAAAGCTGTTTGAGTAAACATTCACAAACACCAAAATGAAAGGCATAGGCTCACAGGAAGAATGGCTTTTCAATTGGTTACTTAAAAGTCTTCCATTAGGTGCCAGCTGCTTGCATTTCCAAACATTATATCCCACAATAATGAATAAAAGACTTCCTAATAAAAGGAAGGCTTTTTAGTATGAACATTATGACTACCTACTGAAGGCTAAGGTTAATTTTGTGCCTTGCGTGAGCACTTTGGCTTGCAGATACAGAGTTTGATTTAGGAATGGGTCACATTCTGCAGACGTGAAATATCCATCTGTTGTGTGAACAGTCATATTCAAGAGTGAATGAAATTTCTCAGATCAGAAGAAAGAAACGGAGTATTTTGTGACACCTGATCTCTCCCCCAGCTGTAGAAAACTATTGAAGCAGCTCTACTTATAAGACATTTGTCAGAATGTTAATTGGAAAAATGACTTCATTGTGTGAGTCATACAGTCACCTCTGTGGACCTCATTAGGTTTAAATGAGCAGACTGAAGGCCAGAGCAATCATTCTGAGCACAGCCATATGTTGGTGAAGAAGCTCTCTCAGAAACAGGCTCGTGGCCAACTTGGGGTACTTAAAAATGACTAGATGGAAGATGAAGGTCCTGGTGGTAGGAAACACCGGAAACACTGACATATGTAGTGTGTTCCCTTTCACAACAAAGGAAAATTTAAAAACAAGTCTTTAAAAATAGCAGATTCACTAGCCAGACGATTTTTAAATAGCTTGTAAGTTTTGAATTAGGATAATGGTATTTTTAGGTAGTAGTAGAGCATGCTTGCATGTAGCTGTGTGGTTCTTTGCAGGACACACCATATCTCTGGTTTGAAGTCCTTAGGAACATAAAACTTTTTGCTGGACAAACCCATTCCAGCCTGACTTCAAAAATTAGAAAGGACGATGAAAATAAATTATTGGTTGAGTATATGATTTTTTGTGAGAAGCTAAGCTTGTGGAGCTGCTTTCTACCTACACTTGAGAATTAGGCAGATCTGTATGAAGGCTTTAATAGAGAATAAGAACAACTCTGTCCCCCATAGTAGCTAAGAAGTAATATTCAGCAGCAGAATTAGTAAAAAGAGAGAGACATAATCTGCTGTTTAATTTATTTATTTACCATTTATCTTGAAAGGTTCTGCTATTAGGATATCCAGATTCAGAAGAGCTAAGGAAAATATTATTGGAAGACTTCTCATAGTAAACAAATGTTAACGGAACAAGCTACATGAAAGCAACGTGAGTAGTTATTTTCTTCTGATGTCATATAAATTTGCAATGATGCTTAGGGTGACATACAAAGCTTGGTTAGCAAAAAGGGAATTAACCTCCATATACTTTTTCAGAGGAGTAAAAAGTAAATAATATAGTCATTAATATCTATGGGATAACCTTACTCAAAACAAAACTGTTGAAAAGCAAGGCTTCTGTGATTACAGATATGACTTACCTTAAATATATCTTTTCTGGAGCTATAGATTAATGAACTTACATGATTGTGAAACTCTCAACAGTCTGACCTTCATGAAGTTTATGTCAACTACTCACCTATGTGTGAACTTCAGAAAAGTACATTTTGATTCATTTTCTCAGTTGCTGTGCACACAGTCCTTCTTCTATCTGACCTCAAAATAAACAAGAATGAAGCAAATATTTTTGAAAACTGACATCTCACTCCAACTTAGCAGAAATAAAACAGGAGGCTTTTAAAAACGTTCATTGTTATTACAGTGTATAAACTAGTGTGAGAACTTCAGAATGGTATTTTAAGTATAGCTACCAACAAGAAGACTGATCTTGACATTGTCATCATCACTTGAGAGACTGAGTTGTATCTACTCAACTCCACCTTCCTGCATGATGAAAGATAAATCTAAGACATGGCCTTGAAGCATCAAGCCCTCCAAAACTCTGCTCATTCAAGTTATGTTCTTCCAACAGGCATGTTTTTATTGCACTTCTCAGTGTCATAATTGGAAACACAGAGAGGAAAAACATTTCACAAAAATGGTTATAAAATCCTATGTTCCCATATAAAAAGCATCGAAGTCACAACCAGTTTGTAGCAAAAGAAGAGGATAAAAACTAGGAAGTAAAACATTGTGAGAGCCCTCACATCCAACAAACACATGGCACTTTTTCCGTTTACTCCCACAAGAGACAAAAAATATGCCCCTAAAGCACAGAACTTAGTTTTTAATACATGCAGTAACCTGGGTATCTGCACCAAAATACCTAAAATTTAGAAGTTCCTACCCTGGATTCACAGAACTTACCTAGATTTCATTTTTAGTATATCTCTATTCAGAAATCTTAAGCATCTATCATTTTACTCATCACTTTTTAAGGTACTTCCAAAGAAAATTCCTATGGCTGGCTGTGAATACAGATACTGCTATGTCACCAATATGATTAATCATTGTTACCCAGGCAAATGCACCTTTCTAGTCAGCTTCATCTGTAAAGAACTATCACAACCAAATCTTCAAAGCAAAAAGTTATCATCTGGAAAGCCATTCTTCCTTTCTCTGAAGTGTCTGTATTTAGGTGTGCTGCCTATAGAATAAAATCTGGCATGCACAGCTGCTTTCTCCCTCAATGTTTTCAACTTTGAGCTTTTTCTGGAAAACCAACCAAGGAACAAACAACACTGAGGTTTATGTGAACCAATTATTCCTGTGTCAACACTACAATGTTATGGTGATATAAGTCACTTAACCACAGCCTATGTAATCCCCGTGGATAAAACAACTCTTTGTCCTTGGTGTACCCACAAATTCCTTGTTCTTCCTCCCAGTGTCTGACTTCCTGCCCATCCTTAAACTATTAACTCCCAAAGCAATGTCTCCTCTTTGAAAATACTATCTGCCAGTTGTTGAGTGTTTGCATATAAAAAATGCATTTATCATATTCACATTCAAAAAAATTTAAATATCTGCATGGTAAAACTCTGTCATTAATTGAACACATTGACTCAAAAACAGTCTGTCTTCTCTAGAAGTGAGTGTCCATATTTAATTTTAGTATTTAAAAATTCTTTTCAGTACTGAGCATAATTCATGTAAACAACCTGGTTTATTGTCTACACATGATTTATCACTGGTATTGCTTGTAGTTCATTTAGTTCCATAAAATGAAACTGTGGTCTGAGCATTTTAAAACACAGGTTCAAGCATGTTCAATATTTTGCTCACTTACACTATTTGCCAATATTTCCTCCAATTACAGTAACACATTCCAACTGCTTTTTCATGAAGCCGTCATTCTCATTTATCTTTTTTGTCTGCTTGGCAAGAAATACCCATAACAATGACTGTTTCCCTAAACTTTCCTTATCAGGCAGGATAAAAAGCAACATCAACCACACGTTTCTCTGAGGTATGTTGTTCCCCAGTCTGTGTTACAGATACTGCAAAATCTACCTGGCAGCTTACTTGTTAGATTACTAGTAAGATTGCTTTTTTCCAAAGTTGCCCACATTTTCATAGACGTGTTACCCACGTTCATTTTCTCCAGGCATATTGCCACTTTGCCACTGCAGAATTCACACTAGAAAATGGCAAGAAGAATTTGGACCTCCTGCTACAAACACATGAGCCTCTTCTCGGTGCATTGTATCTGTTTCCAGCTGTTCATAGTTCCGACACTCCATTCCAATTTGAACATTCCATTGTTCAAAGCTCTTGAACTAAATGAAAACTTCCATTACATGGAGCAATAATGCTGCCTGCACAGTGGATTAACTGTTAGAGACTAGCCCTTACAAATATTTGGCCAAGTCTTACACTGAATCAGACACAGAGAACAATGCACATATGCAATAGTGAACTCTTGGCTCTGACTGGAGCTTTTTTCAACCTGATCATTGCTTCTACCAAATTTAAATAAACAAGGAAATGGGATGCGAGAAGACAAAAAGTCATGCACCATTGAGAAAATTAAATAGTTATTTCTGAATTGCTGTGGTTTTTTTCATATAACATATGCTGTTTGAATTTATTATTAGTTATGCTGTTAAATTGACTGGAAATGTATCATTATACCTTAATAACACTATTGTAAGCACAAAGTACATCCTTAACTGGGAGCCTACATGTGATGATTCCATAATGTAATACTGACACAGCTTACAGACTTAATGTGTATTTCAAGTGTTCATAAAATTTATAAACATGCAACTAAGAACTGCTAAAATACAATTTTAATAAATAAAATATAATTATTTTTGAACTTTCACAGATCATACTACATGCCAAATAAAGTTCCTCTGTATAACCTTGGCCACATACTTTCAAGTTTAATACAGTTAATTTTCCCCACTCAATAACTATTTTGACTCTGGTAGTCCAACCTACTTCACTAATGGTGAAATTTATCATGTAACCATGGCACACAAATACTACTATTAGTACATGTACATTTGTTCCTCTTATTTGTCTACCTACTATCTGCAGAAGAGCCATACAGCACAGGCACAAATAAATCTATGAAAGATAAACCCATTCCCTTGGTTCACTCTCTTTAGCATAAGGAAATAAAAACCATCAGCACTGAAAGCTCCTGTAGCTCTAGGGCTTACAAAGCATTGCAATATAACATATGTTTCTCCATGTATTGTTTAACCGTTATTTTGGACTAATTTTTACTTAAGTTGAATTGCACAATAATAATTGTATTTACATATCAACATAGATTTCAAAAGTCTTGGAAAAACTTTCTGTAATTACTAAAAAGTGTTTCGCAACATTTCCTTTCCCCTGTTTTATTGCTTCCACATTACAGAAGTTCACCAAGTCCATCTCCATTTTCCCTTGCTATCGTCAGCTGGTGCACATCCAGGCCTGTGGTGGAGGTGGTTTGGTCTCATTCCGCAACTGGCTGCTAAAACCTGCTTCTTGCAAACTCCTTCCCTGGGCTGCTGTGTCCTTTCTGTGAGCTGCAGTGGCAATTCCCAGCTTTGGTTTCAGCTTCTCAGCCACCCATCCATGCCTGGCCCCAGTGTTGGCTCACTGGCCGCCCATCCTCGCACCCCTGTCAGCAGCCGAGGGTATTTATTTGGCAGAGCAAGGCTTGGCGAGCTCTGTGGCTCTGGCGGTACAGCGCAGAGCTGGAGCTGGGGCTGGCTTTTTCAGCCTGTGGAATTCCACTGAAAGGAGATTTCTTCTGCTGAGAGGAAAGCATGCAGAAGGGCTGTCAGGATTGGGGTCTTACATACTACTCATGAGTTGAAGAAGGAAAATGGAAATCTTTTCAATGAGTCTGTTTGCTTTGTAATATAAAACCATATAATGAAAGAGCGTTCACATCATTGTAATTTTCTAATGTTTTATGCTTTAGTCATATTTTTCATAGCACTTTCTCTGATTTATCCATTTCAATTTTTTATGTTTCTACTTTTTTGTTGTTGTTGTTGTTGGCAGTTTATTATTGGCATATATTTTTAGTATTTTTTCCTTTCGATTTTTTTTTTTAATTGACAAGATTTCATCTCTGTTTGTTAAAGAGAACCAGCTGTTTTCTTCAAAGATAATTTTCTGAAGCTGTTGTGCGCCATAATTACACTGCAATTACACAGCAATATCCATAAAAGCAGATGAGGATTCTATGTGTCCTTCTGACTCATTAGAAGTTGCAAAAATGATGGATGCAGTCTTTCCTAGCTTGACTATTGCCCTCTGTTGGTAAACCCAAGTCCTGTCCTATTGAGAAAGAGCTAAGGCAAGGAACAACAAAACCTTTGAAAGAAGATCAGTTTCAGGTTTGGTAATGGGAACAGTGATAACGCTGAAGCTGGGAAGTATTTTCTACCTGCATTTTATGGAGAAAACTTTGAGTGATTTAGTTAATGTTTGCAATACATCAACATAATATACATTTTGCATTTCACTTTCTGATACATTATTTCTTTTCTCATATAGTCAAATCATTTGAGCAATTATTCTCTTTGCAGTTCAGACTTAGATTCATCTAATTTCCTTCCAAAAATCTTCAGATAATTTTTTTGTTTTGAAAGATATGATCAGATTCAGTATTGTTTGTTCATATGTTCTAACATGAATTAATTGAAAAAAATCAAAATACGTTCATGTCACTTTGGATTACCTTAGATCTTCATGCTGTAGCTGTGGAGATGAAAAAAATCAGACCTTCTATCTTCACTCAAACCAAAGCAGACCAAATGCAGTTCCTTCCAAATCAACAGACCAAAAATAATTGCACTCCAGAATTAGTTCTCAAATATTTAAGATGACAAAAGAGATTAATTAGGATGGGGAAGATGAGATTTGGCTGGTGAGTGTGGGGAGGGGTTATTTCATTTTTTTTCATTAAATATTGACTCATGTGAGTGATTTAGTTTTGTTGGTTCATTTTCTGGTTAGGGCTTAGCATGATGAGCCCGAGCCAAAGCTGAGAGGCAGTGAGGATACCAGCACAGACTTTGAATGGACTCTTGTTTTGCAGAAGGATTATGGATAAGGCAGAACTTCAGCGAACAAATCAATTTCATTAAGATCCTGCAAAGTTTAATGAGAGTTGCAAGTCAGGAGAGACCTATCAGCACACGGATTTCTGCTGATCACTTTGCTGGATTCTGATACAGTTTCAAAACATTTGCTTTGGTATGTGCAATGGGGAGTCTCCTGGTTTTATAGTCTGATCAACCAGTCAGCTAAAGCATACAAGGCAATTATTAGTCCTCTAGTGACTTTCAGCAAACAGACCATGTTTAAACAGCAAAGTTAAACAAAACTCAGTTTAGAGGGTCTATTCTGGAAAAAAAATGGCCATGGGAAAGGAACATTTTTTTTATACATTAAGTTGGATTTCTAGCTGTCATAGAATCTACAGTGTGTCTCTCAGTTTGCAGAACTCAGGTTCTCAGAATTTGAGTGTTTCTTTTATTTCCAGGCACGGACCAGATTTTGTTAAGCCTAACACAAGCACAGGAATAAATTTTCAAATGCTCACCTTTTTTTCAGTATTGATAGCTAAGTCAACTTGAGTGAAGCTTCATAGGTCAGTGACTTCTTGTTTAGCATCACCTACTTGACCCAAAGTTATTTTTTACTGTCTTTTCCTTCTCTTTTCAGCAGCAATACATTAATATTTCCAAGATTTTTTTCCCCCCATGAAGTTAGACTCTTCGTACAAAAACACTGTGAAAGTAATAAAAAACCTAGACCAGGAAAAATGAAAATGTGAAAAGGCACCACATTTGTAAAACAAGGAACCATCTGTCTTTGTCCAGTGCAAATGCACTATCAATTTTCTGGTTTTGTAGGGCAATAGTTCTTTCAATATATAAGACGATTGCATAATTGCAGGACTTCCAGCTTTTCTTCCATTCAGTGATTGTTGACTGAACTGTGTTGATTAGCTTTCAGTACCAGGCTTGACAATGGCTGTGCAATCATTCTGCACAGCTCATACCAAGCAGTATTTTTCTTTGTTATGAGAAACACCTGATGAAGTGTACTGTTGGAGTCACAGCTTTCAATCTGCTGGTCTTGTAGAAGGCACCACTTTTGAGCCCGTGCATAAATTTTCCACAGATCCTTTGTATTTTACTTCCACTATCATATTTTATTCAATATTTAGGGGTTATTCTCGTTTAACTCAATTATTTACAGCAATAAAAAAAAAACCAACCAAAACCACAATTACTCCTATTTTATTGAAGTAATTTTGAAACAGTACATTTAGCATTACATTCTATCAAATCTCTCGTAGTGAAAGCTCTTTGCCAGCTCAGTTTGCATATGTTGCTACTATATGTACTTAATATATAATATAATATTATATATACATATAATATACATAATCAATAAATAGGAAATCAGAATTTAGCTATTAAAGCGAAGTAAGTTTTAAAATATTGCAGAGAGCACAAGGAAAAAAGGCGTCAAAAAATCATATTTTTGCATATGTAACTGTATTGGATCTGGCTGAGCTGGAGTTCATTTCCCCATAGCAGCCCTCACGGTGCTGAGCTTTCCATTGGTAGCTAGAGGGGTGTTGATAACACACCCGTGTTTTGGCTACTGCTGAGCACAGCATCAGCAACATTCCTTCCTCAGCTGAGGGCAAGATCCTGGGAGGGGACACAAGTAGGCCAAGCTGACCCAGCTGACCAAGGGGATATTCCAGACCATATGATGTCAGCTCAGATATAAAAGCTAATGCAAGGAGCAGGAAGGAGGGCATTCATTGTCTCCAGTGGCTGCCTGCTGAGGAACTATTACATGTGCTGAAGCCCCGTTGCTCAGAAGTAGCTGCCCATCACTGCTGATGGGAAGTAGAGAATAAATTGTGTTACCTTTCTCTTCGCTCTTATACACACAAGCTTTCTCCTGGTTTCTGCTTTAATAAACTGCCTTATCCGTACCCACGACTTGTTTTCCATCTTTCTGCCCTGTCTCTCTGGGAAGGGGAGCTATAAAGCATCTGGGTGGGCACCTGGCATCCAGCCAATGTCAACAGACCACAGTAACTAAGACAAAATAGGTTCACTTTTCTCCAGTTGTATAGAAACTCTACTTCTTTTGAGGTGTACAATTCTAATGGTGAAATGTGACTGCATGAACTGCATAGAATTTAAACATTATTTTTATCTATTTATCAATCTAGATTCATTAACATGTAGAGAGGAAAAGAGGTAGACCCCAAAGTTCAATTAGTCATCAGACTCTGAGAAGTATGATGGTAGACGCAATCACTAAAAAAAAAAAAATCTGAACTGTGTTTTCTGGCTTCTAAATTTTCCTAAATGTTTATTTTATTTGTGTTGTCAAATCAAAGGTTGAATGTTCTTGCCTTACTGCAAGAAATATAAGAAAAATTGACTGAAAGAGACATACTCTGGTTATTGTATGCAGGTGATTTGTATGCATACAAATTTTCGAGACATTAGGACATACATATTTCCTTTTTCCTGTACCTGAAATTTTTGGTGGAAGTAGTTTGAAGATGGCAATGGTAAAATGAAAAGGCCAGATGCTTAGCCAGTGTAAGTAACTGTAAGTGAATTGAATTGGAACATGGAAGTGTCAGTTTTTACCAGATGAAAATGTGGTGAAGATCTTCCCTGAGAGTTATACATTAAAAACATCATTTATATCTATAGATTATTTGATTATAGATGAAAAATGAAAGATGCCTTTTAAGCTCTTTAAGAAGATTGTTTTAGTGGGACTAGCAATTGCACTTCCAAATGTACAACAGTCTGGATGCCATTCAACAGTCCAAGCTATTCTCTTCTAAATATTTTACTTTTCTCTTTGAAAGTATATAATTCATATAAAATCTTTCACTAAACTCTGCTGTCAGATTATTTTCAGTTTATTTTTAAACTCTCATACTGGTGTTATGTATTCAATAATGCTATATGTATGTACAGGACATTGCTCACAAACACTATTAGCTTCATTATTTTTGATTTAGGATTAAGATTTGTCTTTCAAATCTACAGTTTCTGTCAACTGCAATGATTTTCTGCCTGCCTTTACATGTAAGATCAATGTTCTTAGAGTTCAGGTTTCTTCAAATGTCATCCTGAAGTTGATGGTATTTCTGGTTCTTTATTGCCTTCTGACATATCAGTACACTTAAGTACAATTTTTCTCCAGTGCCTGAGGCTGAGTTGACTGAAGTGGCCCTTCAGTTGCATTCTGTCATCTGTGTGTTGACCATGACCTTCATGGTTTATTTATGATTAGGAGGTTATGTCTTTCCTTACTTTAGCAATGGTATTTTAGCAAAACTCTTTACAAAATTTTTTAGTTCTGCAAATACCTTGCAATTTTGCAGGCTCACTCTCTGCAGTATTCCTCAATAAATAATAGGAAGCTGGCCTGGATTTTTAGAGAAACTTTTTGAGAAACTTTTCTATATATATTTCCAGTGCTGGCTTAGATTGTCACTCACATTGTCTGCTGTCCTACAGAATCAGATGAATAATGAATGATCTTTGCCATCTCTGGGTCATACCACTGTGCTGAGAGTTCTTAGATGACATCTTACTGTGGGGTCTTAATGATCCGGTAAGGAATTTGCTCGATTAAGTATCATCTCCCTGGAAGTGAGTGTGTCTGATAGACACTGAAAAGGATTAAGCATGAACAGTTTATGTCAGGATGAGACCTTTATGAGCCTTGAATTTCAAGAGTTGACAAAATATGAGCTAGACATGATTAGTGTTTTGGACTATGTATAGTCTTAATTGCATTTGGAGTTTCAACTAGGATTTTTGCCACTGTTTAAACTTAGTCTATAAATTCAGGAATGATACTTCCTTGTGAAAAACCCTCAGCAAAATTAATGGCATAATTCATGTCACTAAAGAGAATGAGTTTACTAGTCAGTTTATTAGTCAGAATGGTTGTTCTAACATCAGAGAAAAAGTATGTAAGTCTTACATCAATAAAAAACTTCCAATTTTAACAATTCAATGACATCTAAACCTTGCATCTCTACGCATAAAATGTTTTATGATATTATGTCTTCTAGAGGTGGTAGGCTGCTCATAGGTTTAAATATTTTGATAAACTCTTGATATTATGTGAGAACTAGCATAACTGGAAATCAGTTAAAACCATGATTTTTAAGTAAGTTTCAGAAGATAAGGTTTCTTTAAGGCAAGAATATACACTGAGGCCCTAGTCTGGCACTTAACTTATTGGCAGTTCACTCAAATCAAGGCCATGATTTGAGTTTTGATAAATATGGAAAGTACTACTAAATGACAGCAAGCACTTGTTTAAATGAAAAAAGGTAAGGTTGCATTTTTTAATTGGGCCAGGAAAATGAAAGCCACAAATGAAAATGCCTTGTAGAAGAAACCTCAATTGTCAATTTTTGAAATAATGTTTGCATTCTTTGCTTATAGTATATTATCATATTCTGTATATCTTCTGTATATTACCTCCTTTTCCTCCTTTGTCCTCTTCTACAGCTCACCAGTAAGCAGAAGGATCACTGCCAATCCTGTTACCAGATTGTGTGTGTATGACTATAGTTTTCTGAGCATGAAGGCCTTGAGTCTTTTTGCAGAATCAGCTTCCTTCACAATATAGATGATCTTACAGGAGTTCCAGACACGGAAATGTGTACCCCAGGTCATAATTTTTATGCTTCATCTGAATAAACTCATCACTAGTCAAGTGTCTGAAATCAGTATTAGGAAAGATCTGCTTATCTACATGGTAGATCTGATTAGTAATGCTAACTTAATCTCTTTGATCATACACTCTGAAGAAATAAAAACAAACTGCCCAAGAAAAATGCAGAATCAGTTCATTTATACACATTTATCACAGACAAATGGAAATGGCAGGACACAAGTCCAGTAACGAGTGTCATAGTCCAAAGTATAGAATCAGAGATGATTTGTAAAAATGTTAACACACATAACATTTACTGTCCTAGTTAAAGATACGAAGTATTCAAAAGTTTTAAGGGGAAAAGAAGCCAATAATACTTGATTCATTAGTTTGAGGGGCATACATGCTCTTGTTAAGACAATTAAGGCTTTGGTCACAAATCCTTTGGTTTTATTGATTTACCAGAAATCATAACTCTGGCTCATTTTATACTTAACACTGAAGAGCTCTGAACAAGGGAAAGAGAGGTTAAGCAATTATTCTGTGATATTTGCATTGAACTGATTCTGCAGTTTCAAAACACAGATCACTGACCAAATACTGTATTATGATGTAATGTGGCTACAGCAAGCACCATTCATCCTGCATAAAAAGCAAATGGAAGGCTTCTGTATTAATATGTTGAAAATTTGATAAGATGTCAAATAATTTTTTGCAGTTTACTCAGGAAAGAGCCTTATATATACAGATGCTCTGATATATTGGCTATCTAAATAGTACCCTTTGATAGAAGGAAGTGTTACTTACAGAAACTGCAGCTTTACTTCCTTTATAAATGCCTTTCCAAATAAACTGTTGAAATCTGCCTTGCAGTCAGTAGACTTTCCTTATGAAAGGGTTCCATATTTTACCTCTTCTAAGCCCTCTGTTCTGTATTGGGTACAAGAAAGCCTCTTACTGGTGTGGCCTCACCTTGAATATTGTGTGCAGTTTTGACCACAATATAAGACAGATATTAAGCTATTGGAAGGTGTCCAAAGAGGGCAACAAAGACGGTGAAGGGCCTTGAGGGGAAGCTGTATGAGAAGCAGCTGAGGTCACTTGATCAGTTCAGCTTGGAGAAGAGAAGACTGAGAGGAGACCTCATTGCAGTTACACTTATGAGGGGAAGAGAAGAGGCGGACCCTGATCTCTTCTCTGTGATTACCAGGGACAGGAACCAAGGGAATGTTCTAAAGTTGTGTCAGGGGAGGTTAAGGTTGGATATTAGAAAAAGATTCTTCCTGCAGAGGGTGTTTGGGCACTGGAACAGGCTCCCCAGGGAAGTGGTCAGAGCACCAAGCCTGCCACAGTTCAAGCACCATTTGGATGATAGTCTCAGGCACATGGTGTGACTTTTGGGGATGGTCCTGTGCAGGACTAAGGGTTGGACTCTATGATCCTCATGGGTCCCTTTGAACTCTGCATATTCTGTGATTCTGTGATACTACTCAGAACAGAGAGATGTCAGAGCCATCATGGACAGTTCTCTAAAACTACTGGCTCAAAGTGCAACAGATGCCAAAAAGAAAAATCAACAATAAAATGCTGCGCAGCATTGAGAATATAACTGAGAATGGACATAAAATGTAATCTTGTTACTATATAACTGCATATATATATATGTATATCTTCTATAGAAAGAACAAATAAAATTATTAATGGCATGATGCAGCTATCTTGGCAGACAGCCTAACTACTTAGAAGTAGGGTTACCTGCTGAAACTCATAGCATGGGTTAAAACAAGGAAATTCTTCTTTATACAAAGGGTAATGATTGTGTAACTTCCCACCAAAGACAGAGGTGGAGCAAAAAACACAATCAAGAGGAGATTAAACAAAACAATGGACAACTATATTCGAAAGCAGATACCAAAGGGGATAGGTGGGGATACATCCTCTATTGCCCCTTACCTGGTAATTGTTAGGGCAGCATACCACAGCTAGTGATTAGGCTAGGGGTCTTCTCTTGTTGCCATTGCTGGACAGTGAGCAAGATGGACTTACAGATGAGTTCTATTCGAAGGACATGATTCTTCGAGCTATTTTACAGATAAGGCAGGGAACATGTTACTGCCATGAATAGCCTCCCTAATTATGGAATATACATATATATTTGTGTATTCTTTTCAAAAAATCGTATAAACACTTCAGCAAATTCAGTAAAGATGAGTTTAAGCAATGCATAAGCAGACTTCAAAGATGTTTCGGGTTATTTTCTACCATTAAAATTATAAATAAATTAACAAATACAGAAACATATGTAAAAATGTATTGCAAATAATTTCATGTAACCTCTTTTTCACCTGATTTTGTCCTTTAATATTATTCTTCCATCTTTTATAGTCCAAATAAGTTAAACATGATTGTCAACCTAAAACATTTTAAAGAAACATTATGGAATGTTTCAGGAAGTTTATCTGAAATCCATAATTTCAAATTTTTGCTCTAGGACCCTGCTTTTAAAGGTTATGTTCAGAGCACTAAAAATCAAGTACTGTTGTCAAGCCAAAATAATTTGAATGCTTTAAGCTAATTTGAAATGTTTTTAAACAATCCACATTCTTGTTATTTATAAAAATTGTTTGGTTTAATGCAGAGAACAATATTCAGGAGACAGACACTGTTCAAACCCAGTAAACATTATCATTTTATGTCCCAATTTATTTGTCACATATTATGAAACTAATTCTAAACTTCTGTTAAAAGAGTTTTGAATAAAGGAAACTGACACTGTCTAAAATATTATTTGTTAAAGGTAGGACCTACTTAATTTTATTTCAGTGCCAAATATATTTCACACAACAAATAGGGTCTTTACTAACTCAAGAAGTGTTTCACCTAAAATTTCTCGTACTAAGCATCCCCAACATTTTAAAACAATAACTTATAGTAAGCAGCTTGTCAAAAAAAAGGGGGGTTACTGAAAAATTTAAAGTAAAAAGATGTAATGAGAAAGACACCCACCCCCTTCTCTATAATGTCACTGTAAATCTATCTTGATTTGTGCTTATTTAATTCTTGCTGCAGGATGCACCAACCCTTTCATACCGTCCAGTAATCCTAGTTTGTGAGCTTAGATAGAACCCTTACACAGAAATGGACACAGAAAAAGCCTTCAATTAGTAATCAGCCTCATGTTTGACGTGTTGGCATCTCATGAGATGTCACAGTGAGGAATAACAGGTTCACACTAACTCAGCTTCATTCATGTTCTGTAAGAAAAGGCAAAACCACATGCTTATAAGGTTCACCAATAACAATAATTTGTGACGACTGGATCATGGCCGATAATACAGAAATGATATCAAGTTTTAATACCTTCTAGGGAAGTAATTAAAAACTAAATCTTACAGAGACTGACACACAAAGTACTTTCATCACAGCACTAATCAAGTTGTATATTGTGCAGAGCTTCATCATGTGAT
This sequence comes from Pseudotriccus pelzelni, assembly GCA_035584735.1. Classification (NCBI taxonomy): domain Eukaryota; kingdom Metazoa; phylum Chordata; class Aves; order Passeriformes; family Tyrannidae; genus Pseudotriccus; species Pseudotriccus pelzelni. The sequence goes on along the minus strand of JAWMRA010000078.1, from coordinate 26,773,300 downwards.
CAAGTTTTCTTCTAAACACACATCTTGCAGAAATGGCTTTACAGACAACAGCTGATGTGTGGCAAACTGATGAGTAATTGGGAAATGTGCCTGCAGCTGGAAGCATTGATGGTACTTTGGGGTTTATTTTTTCCTGTGCTACAGGAGGAAGTCACCACCATTCTGAACTTTCCCATGCGTACATAAAACACATGCAAAAAGGCCAAGGTCTGAGCTTTTCCACTCTGTCACTTCCTCAGCAAGACAAGATCACTAAGACCACTTAGAATTAAGACCCTCTCAGTCTCCTGATAGAGATCTGCATGATAAAGTTTTCTGGCACTGGCCACTAGTGATCTTTCAAACGTTACACAAACCATTACATCACTGGGCTAAAGAAGAACATTTCCTCTAGGCCTCATATACATAGTAAAGCTCTCCAAAAGGTGCAGCTGAGAGAGTGTCACTCAAAATAGCCTTCAGTCAAGATACCTTGCTTCAAGAATCACAAACACAGGTTCACAAGTTAGATTTGGTCAGAGCAAGAACTTGTGATATTTATACACATGTTGTTCCCACTGGCTACTAATTAACAGCTGTCAGAAAGACAGAAACTTGTAACATCAGCAAAATTTTGCAGAATCAAAATTTTTGAAAACTTCATCTAGCTTTTAAAAGCAACTCTAAACATACCACTATAAAAAGAGATGCAAAAAATGCAAAGAGCGTATATCTGGCATCATAGCAAGAACTAAGCAGAGTTATTTGGCAAAATCAAGGAAAAGTGTTATGTCAGGAGAAAAAAATACATCAAGGTAAGCAGGTAACATGCACACAAAAGGCATTGGGGGAGTTACTTTTAATATAGGGGGTATGTGTGCACTTGAAGCACTACCGCTTGTTAAAATGTACTCCTTGGGTTAGTTTTATCTTATGAGTTAATAGGGAATTAATCATCTGTACACCAGGGGAGAGTGGTATGATCAATACCAAAAGTATAACCTTCACTGAGGCAACACATCTAATAAGTACATCTTGAATAAAATTCCTTCATGAACTGACTCATTTTTCTTAAAACATGAAACCAATAAGCATTAGAAGCCGTTTGCAGTGAGGGTGATCTCAGCAACACTTCTGACTGTTCTAACCAAAGTGTACCCATCTATACATCCACAGATATGCAATAAGCACATCTAATACATTATTAACACAGAGTAAAAATAATAATGGATCAAGAATTAAACTTTCATGAGCAATATGAAGGTCTGGTGTTGTGCCTATAAAAAAAAAAAAAGGAAAAAAACCAAAACCCCAAATCCAAATCTTATATTTATCTAAATTAACAAAGAGTTAGAGATTTCCTTTTCGAGCAAATAACTAGGGGAAAAGATCATCGTACAATTTGAAGCTATTTACTGTAAAAGTAAATATTACTGAACAGTTATGATTTTTACAGGATTAAATTAATTGAAGCATTCTAAGAGAGTTAATAAATCTAAAAACTATGAGTTAAGTTCAAAGATATTTTTTCATTCATTTTCCGTTTTGTATTTTTCTGTTATTTTCAACAGCTGAACAGGATCTAAAGTTGGAGGAAAAAACCTCTTATGCTTCGTATATACCAATGAACTTTACAAACATATAGATAGGTAAGTTATCTGTCCAGTAGTTTTTAGTTAGTATCTATCCTGATTTACTTGCCTGGGGGTCTACAACTTGTTCTAATAAACTTATGAACTCTAATAAAGCCTCTCTGATATACCTCTAGTATTACGTAATGACCAGCAAAAAGAAAGCAGTGTAAATGTTGAAAGTTATGGGTTTGCAAATGAAACAGACAATAAAGCTGTGAGATCTTTAAGCAAGTCCCCTACTTTTACATCTTTGCAAAACTGTTTCAACTACCACAGATTGCTTTGGTGGAACTGATTTAGTGTGGGCAGCTGATTTGCTCTGTATTTTTTCTTGGAATATGTAGAGGAACAAGAGATAACATTTCTCCTAATTCAGAGGAAGCACCTGATATCTGCTTGGTTTGTCCTACCAGTGATGCAATTTAGAAACACTTCTTTTTTCTACACTTCATTAAAAGAATCACCATTTTGCCAGATCTCTGGCATTGACTACCAGCCAATTATTTCCAAATGCTTACCAAGAAATTCTGCTCTGGATTTCTATATGGCTTCATTTCCTCATTAATTTGTGTATTTATTCACACTTGACACAGACTGAATGTTAATAAAAATATACAAACAACATACGTGTAGGTACTACTTCAAAGACAGGAAAACAATAACAGAGATTTGCCCATGCCTTGAGATGTTTAAGAGAAAACATCAGGAAGCAGTCCTAGAGACTGGAATTAAGGTCTCTGATCCATCACTGGGAAATAATTACTTTGGGAAAACTGGAGTTATTGTGCCCATTCTATCACCCTGGCTCTTGTGCAAGGACATCTGAAGGGCTCTTGTAATGGCCAGGAAAACAACAGAAATTGAGGCCTATGCCTTAAATCAAACAATGCATGTGTTAATTGAACTGAATTGTAAACTGTGGTGATTTACCAGCTTCTACATGAACAGCTAAGACAAGGCAGGAAACTCTGAAAATAGTGTAGAGTGGACAATCAAAGGAAGGAACTACTATGGATGTCGGAAAAAAAAAAGGTATTCATAGTCATGAATCAATGCTTGCAGATAGTGGAGAGAAAGACAACACCTTGGGCAACTCAGATTTACTATACAAACTGAAAGAGGTTTCTGCCAGGGAAAAGTAAGAATGTCTAGAGTTTGTGTGAGGAAAAAAAGAAAAAAAGAAGTACTACTGAGGAATTTTAATAAAGATATACCTTTGGCAAAGTGTAAGGGGTAAAAATTGACTTGCAAACCAAATTGTTGAGAGTCACAATTTACCATTCTAAAGAAATGTATGTATCAGAACCACCTTACTTCAGTGTCTTATCGTACTTTATTGAAATTTTTGTTATTTAATATTCAAATGATCTCTGTGGTAGTGCTGTTTGTCAAAAGGATATGCAGAGATTTTTAAAAGAAACTCACAATATTTGTAAAAGCTAAGATGACTACTTAAGCATCTAAGCACCACTCCTTGGGGGGGGGGCGTGATTTGTTCTCATGAGACAAATGCCACTAGGCATGTGTGCTCCATTTCTTCAAACAATTATATTCATGGTTTAAACATTTACATTCATCACTGTGTACTAGTTCTTAAATATTCAGTTGTCCCAGACAAGTTTCTTCAATGCACTCTTGAGAAGGGCTGTGGCTGAGTTGCAAAGGTAGAAGATGTCCATCCAGCAAGTCAAGTCAACTGAGACTCATGAGCAATTCAGATCAGTTTTAACCACAGAATAGTTTCAGACTACCAGAGACATCTTCAGCTGCATCAGGTTGCCCAGAGCCTTGTTTCCAGGGATGGGACATCTATCATCTGTGAAACCTGTTCCAGTATTTTACCATCCCCACTGTAAAGAGCCTCTTCCTTATAAATCCTAAATCCTGTGGCTCTGTTGTAGGATAGGCAAGAAGGTCATGCTGCAGTAGCAGATGCTGGTTAAATTTAGTCAACCAGGAAGATGAGAGCACTTCCATTGATTCTTTCAGGTGCACAAATACAGGCTCATAGGCCTGGAGAAAACAGAACTTTCTACAATAAGGAAGATTGCCAGCACCTGCCATTAATAGGCATTAATAGGATTTTTTATTTGCAATGTACTGTGGGAACAGGTAAGGGAGTGCTGGGATAATTTAAGAGTGGCCAGTTACAGAGAGAAGGTGCAGAAACTTCACCAGGCAGATGCAAAGCACAATGCTGAGATGTGATTACATTACATACCATTATTTGTGGAGTTACCTGCAGTTTCATATGGTCTAAAAATCTTGAAAAAAAACCAGCTGAACTGAGCCATGTTATTCTATCATGTAGATAACAAAAATAGTAAGTAAAAACTAAATGGAGGGTGGTCAAAATTATTTTGATTTTAAATATTTGATCTGAATCTAGTAATAAAGAGAAAAACTAAATGTCAAAAGACTGTTATTCTGAAAGTGCCCCATCTAATAGTGTTTTTATGCCCACAATTAGCTTCACTAGCTTGCGCTGTGAAGAGTTTGGCTTGTCAAGCTGAGTTTAATAAGTGCAGTAAGTGATGCAATGCCCTTACTGCTCCTGTTTTCTCAGCAAACAGATGATAAATAGTAATTATCATTTGCTGATAACTCTGAGTGTCTCTCTTTTTAGATCTCGTATTCTCCCTAAACTGATATTTTACTTAGAATAGAATTTTCAATAAATCAATCTGTCAAAAAAATATGGTCTTGTTATTATAATATTGTCTTCTAATCAGCTTTCCTACTTTATCTCTATTTTAGATTAAGACTGAATTATGTAAGTAATATCACATTTATGCTTAACAGTGAGCTACATACACAGGGATTTAACCTCTGTTGGAAAGTAAAAGACACTTAAAATTCAAAATCATTTTATGAAAAACCACAGAAACTCCTATTTCTTTTAAAAATGGGAGTAAAGTAATTTGTCAATTTTAATACAATGAAGGCAAGAATAAAAAAAATAAAATCAGCTTTGATTCATTGTTTAAGTGTTTACTGAACAGGTGCAATTTAGCATTTAAAATAAGAAGTTATGATGTCTGGGCTTTGACTTTCACTTTGACCTTATCAAGGGCAAATGTCATTCAGAAGTTGGAACACCGCAACAGGAAAAGAGGATGAAGAATTTCTATAACTCCCAGCAGCATGTGCACTATAGGGAGATCAGGGCTCTAAACAAATGTACACTGTACATTCAAATCTCTGCAGTTTTGAGAATACTTAGACTATGTTTCTCTCTTCTCCTGGAGGGATGAACTAAATACCCTCTACTACTTAGAAGGGTAAGAGTGTTGAAAAATATATTCATTTACACTCAAAATATATTCTTTTTCTTTCTTTTATTCATCCCCAAGTTCAAAAACTTCTCTTTCTTTCAACTGCTTTTTTTAAACATTTGATCTTAGCAACAAGGTCAAAACACTTAAGGAAAACACTGAAACATTAAATCTGCTCTTTCAAAGAGGGCTATTTCAAGGTTGATTAGAGTTTCTTTAAATGCAAGTCACAAACTTGCAGAAAATGAGTCAACATTATTCACAGGCAGAAAGGAGTTGTGGCCCCCTCATTGCCAGCATCACAACCTTCTTAACTTATTTTGAAGACAATCTTTAATAAGACACCTCAAGACATCTGTTTGAAACTTACCCTCCTCATTTTGCAAAATCTGTTTGCCTGAATATATAGAAGCCATGCATTAAACATGATCAAAAGACGACTCCAAAAATGTATGCTTGCACCAAGAAAATATTAAGGCAGAATGAAAGTATGTCCCCATCCCCAACAGATCTCCCTTTAGTAAGTGGCTAGTATTTAATTTCTGTTTAGACTTGCATCTGAACATACTCAAATAGTGTAGCTCCACACAACATAGAAGATTTACTTAGAAAGGTTTCCAGTTACAGAGCTTGAAGCAAGACATTCTGCTTTATTCACAGAGATTTAACCCTTAGTGTGCCAGCTATCCTGCTGTCTGACGTCCTACAAGCCCGTTTGTTTACTGTCTAGCTGCTCATCATCCTTCCTTTCTCCCAGTTCTGTGCTACTGTGAAGAATGAAAAGAAGAGTGATCCAGGACACGGATAACTTATTTGCCTTTTATCCAATGACAGGTTGATGGGAAAGACTGAAATACAACTTAGGGAATGAACTCAATGCTTCTTTAAGCCAAATTCCCTGACTACTAGGTTATATAATCAGGTATATTTTTAGTCCATTCTAATGGCCTAACACATCTTTGATTACCTTCTGCAGAGAAGAGAATTGAGCATATGATCTAATCTCTAGGATTTTCTCTGTAAGAGAATGGCACCATCACTTTACCAGTGTTTGATTAACAAAGAAAGGTGTGATCTTTACTTCATTTTCAAGAACAAAGCACAGATAGTCCCTTACAAGGAAAAGTTCCTGAGATTTCTGGTCCTCAGTTACTGTTGCCTTAAAAAGGCAGAATTTGACATGCAGTGTTGTCAAACCATCATACAACTTTAATCTTAAACCTCTCTATTCCCTATTCCCTTCCCCTACTTCCAAATTATATGGAGCCCCAGAGAACAAGTTCCTCATTCTTAGGCCCAGGTGCCTATAAATTTGGCACTGGCATACCCTGGTGCAGCTCATGTCTCATTCACATAGTAGGATGACATAGCAATAACAGATGTTCAATACTACCCAGCTATAAACTGACATGCTAGTATGCATAATACTTCTGAAAAGGCTTCAGTGGCTCACCTTTGTTCAGTTCCCCATCTTCAGTCATCTCTGTCCAGGCTTACAAGTAATGCTTTCCAGAACCATGTAAATCCTGAGATTAAGAAGCAGCAGTTTCTGTCTTTGTCCATTATTACAGAGTATGAAATCAGAGCCTGACTTTATTAGATTCTCTCCTTTGCATCCCATCTCTCCTTCAGAGTGGGAGTGAGAGAGCAAGACAGTAATTAAAAAAAAAACAACCTCCAACCTAGAAATCAGAAGTATAACACTTCCCACTGTTCATGAATTTAGACTTTAGCAAGTGGAAAAATATTGAAACACAGCCAACATGTATAATCTTAATTCTTGTCCTAACCTAATTTTGATTAAAGGTTCTAACTGCAGGCATTTGGGGGTATTTTCCCTCTCCAGTTTAAGAAGTTGTCTGCTGTATGCTTGTTGCATCAGCCTAACTTTGCTGAGCTATGGAGTTCCATTACACACAGACACAAAAGTACAGTATCACCTCATAAAACACTTTCAAGCTTCATCAGCTGAGTAAAGATATGACAAGGCTGTTTATCAGTAGGTAATAAGACAGATAATTTAACTGTACAAGCTCTAATTGGTCTAATTCACTAACTGACCTCTCACCACTTGATTCACTAGTACAATTGAGCTCTGATAAAGCCTTTAATTGTAAATTGCACACAGCTGTGAGCTGCTTCTCACGCTGGCACAAAAACACTATCATCGACTGTTTCATCTCTGCGACCTGCTAATTTGGAGCATATGTAACTGTTTTTAATGCTGAAGGCTTGACATACCACAAACAGCAGATGTTGCAGCTGCCCCTGAGACGCTTTATTTAATTCAATTACGTCTTTTGGAGATATGTAAAAAAGCTAGGCGAGATGAGAGAGGGCAGGAGAATGTTAAAAATGGAGCCCCTGGTTGAGGCCCAGGTGGCTCGATAGGCAAATGATTGGGTGAATGTCTAAATGATCTTTTTAATTGAGTAGACTGACGGCTAATCAGGGTCATGAAGTGTTATCACACTGATGAGCTGAGTGGAGCCCTGGGCTGCTCTGCAATTAATGCTGCTTTTGTGAAAGGAGAAAAAAGGAAGATAATGTATACCATCTGGCAATTGTTTATGATAAAAGCAGCAGTTTGCTACAAATTCAAGTTAAATGCTATTCATAACATTATTTCTTTTGCTGCTGTGAAGGGCAAGGACATAGAGCCCAGGCCTTTGTCTGACTTTCCCATTCTCTTTCAACAAGCAAAACATTCATTTGCTTCCACGTGTGTTATTATTAATTATTTGCCTGCTTGTTAATGTATGGCCCAAATGATACTCTCTTTGAAATGCCATGAATAAGTCCAGCAATCTACGCTTTGGGTGCTTCATGCCAAAGCATAGGATGAGAGAAAAACAAAGCTAAGGTCTCAACTTGTAGCTAGAAGCCAGAGAAAACAAGTCAGTTGTTTTGGTGGTGGTGGGTACCAATCTGCCTGCCCCCTCCCCACACCCACCCAGTTTCATTTTAAAGAGCTTGAATATTTGAAAAACATACTAAAAGGTTCAGAAAAGAGCACGTTTCTGAGAAGGAGGGTGAAAATAAAGCCTGTGAATGCCTACATAAAGGTTTCACTCAGCCTAAAAAGACTGGGTTTTGCAAAAGGAAAAAACAGTTAACCGGCAAGTCAGAGGTATTCTTGGGACTTAAATCTCTAGCAAGGTAAGGAGAGGTAGACAAGTACTGATGATAGCATAACACTGACCTAAAAGCTACCATCCCTGTAAACAGAACGCTATTCTGCTATTAGGTGGAAGGACATGAGAAGTGGAAAAAAAGCAATCCTGCCAATTCTTCTTTATGTTTTAAACTAGCTGCAAGCTGGAAATCTTACTGCTAGGGGAACCTCCTTAAAGAGGACAATCAGCAGAAAAATTAGGGAAATTAACAATATATAGTGTAACTTCTGACAAGATGAAGCCTTGGCTTAAAACTTAGGTATTAAAAGCTTATTTATTGCTTACAGATTAGTTGTGAAAATCAGGTCATTCAGATTCTTGTCATGAATATATTGTATGACCTTAAGAGATTCACTTAACTAGTATGTGCTTGGTCTAACAGAGATCTAAACCAATAATTCTTTAAAACCAGCAGTCAAGTCAAAGTTGATCAAAATTAGCAAATGTCTATTTTGACTCCTCTTTAAAATTTAAAGGGCTAGAAACAGAGGCTGTCAGAAAAGTTGAAAAAAATGAACTTTGTAAAGTTTCTTTATTTCTTGTGGTTCTGGCAGTACATTTTTTGTATTAATATTTTCATTGTGTTTTATACCTTTTAAACTTGGGGCTCAGTTTATACATCATGTATATCTTCAAAGGAAGATGTTGCTAAACAGTACTCTAGTAAAAGGAGAATAGTCTCAAAAGCAAAGGACATCTCAGCTTCAGCTCAGACCTTAAGACTTTCTGTTAGTTTTTAAGTTCCGTGAACTACGGATGAATGCACCACTTGTTATCTGTCATCACCAGTTATTTTCTGCCTTTACTCACCACTGTGTGCTGCAGATGTAATATCAGTAATGTTTACAGAGACCACGTGTTTACAGCATAGTGAAGATAAGGATATGCTGCTTTAAGGATTTCGCTCAGCAGTTCTCATGCTTAAACCACGCTTTGAGACAAACTTCTGGCTATGGTTAACAGACCCATATTATAAATATACAATGCAGACTCCTTAGCAATTTCCTACCTTCTCTCTACTCTTTCAGATACTGTAATATTCAGAAATGGTAAGGAGACTACTTTCTCATCCAAGAGAAGTTTTACAAGATTCTTTAAGTTTTCTTGCAGTGGACCTTCTTGTGACATTCATTAAACTCTCAATTATAAATACAAGTTGAAATGGTTCTACAATGTTTTGTGAAACGAGGGCACATCAAATGTTGATCTGTCCCCAGGCCCATCTCATGGATTAAATACCCTAGATGGGTCAGATGAAGCGTGTCAGTGCATCTGTCTCTTTCTCGCTGATCAGAAATCCTTGTCTTACTAAAACAGGTAAATATTATCTTGAAAAAAACCGGTTTCAAGAAACAAGTGTGTTCTGATAAAAACATTCTTAAGAAGATTCCCAACTGTGTCTCTTCAATGACAGCTGTTCACAGGGCTACTGCATCACCATGGTAGTGATAGACAGAAGAGGTTTCTTCAGTACGGAACAGTTGAAGTAGAATGTTGCTCTACTTTATTTTTTAATACAGGCAGAAGAAGAAAATACTAGGAAAAAATGCTGTGATAATAACATGTTGTGAGTTTTGTCAGGAAGAAGTGCCTGCTGAGGGTGTTTTGACAGTATAGGTAGTTGTCAGATATTGTAACATGCAGCAGCTCTTGTTAAGATGATGGAGTTAGACAGAAACTACTACTAACACTGTGCTTTAGAAGACAGCTTAAAATAATACTCAAGATAGTCTTTGCGGCACTTTGAAATCTTTGCATTAAGCTCTGAATTATGGATGAATGCTGCTTTATTTTAGTTTAATAAAGATATCCCACTCTTTCTCTCAGACTAGTATTAGACACAATAAAAAAGAAACATTCTTTCCAAGATATAATATGCTATTTGAGTTCTCTTCTGTAATCGCACTTTCCTATTCTCTTTCTGATTTTTCAGCTACAGGCTAATGTAAAATCTTCACACATAAAAAAGAATTTTTGGTGACACTTCTATTTATTTCTGGAAGAGTTTAGGAATCCTATATTTTATATACATATAATGAGACATCATATGAATTCTATTGTTTTAATATCAATATGGTGTCACAGGACTTTTTCCAGGATGAATGGGACTGCATGAATAACTGAACTTCTTTTTGATGACTGGACCTAAAAACAAAATAAGTTTTAGTAAACTAGATATTTTGTTTCAGTTCAAACAAAGTAAAAAAAGTACAGTGACTTTGTGTTGGCACTCTGAGCTGTCCTCTACAACTGTAAATCTGCATTCCAGGTCCTGAGTCCAGGCATACTCGAATACTTTGTAAAACTATTTAAATAGAAGAGATTAAGAGAGATCTGTCTTGAAATATTCTACCCCAAGAACTTAGTTCACAGTCCTTGTGTTTGTGTAAATAGAGAGAAGGAAGAAATCCTCTTTCCTTCATCTTAGCTCAATGGCAAATATTTGGACTACTGGACTAAAAACTTTCACCATAACAAAACCAAACCTACTTTCTATTACTAGGAATAATATGACATTGTTACCTTAAAAGAGAACTTAAGATGTTGTTTAGCCCTATAAACTCACATTTACCATGATGTAAGTATGTCTGTTGGAGAGAAATGCAAAAATCTCATCTAGGAAATTGATAAATCTTCTCAGTAAAAATATTAATACAGGTTTACAGGAATATAGCATTTCATTGAAACAGCAATAACCATTCAAGTCGCTCTTCATGTTGTTTCTTGGAAGGCAAGTACCTCAAACTTTCATAAAAATCACAGCTTGGCACAACGACTTAGAGACTCTTTGAAGAAAGATGGATCTGAATAACTACACTAGTTTGCCCTCAGTTCAAAATTCAATATTGAGTCCATTCAGCTCCTTCCACAAAATTCCCATGTGATCCTAAAGTGATATTACAATTAAATAGCAAAACAGACTAAGTTTTGTGGCTTTCCTGAATAGTTTCTGACATACTTTGCATATAGCTGGGCGAGAGAGCAGGATATAATTTACAACCCACGGAACTGTCCAGTGTGTTCATCATATGCACTGTTGTGGCCCAAGGGCAGGAGAGAAAGCAATTCTCTGGGAAGGACCCTTCGTCTTTCAGTTCCAGTGCTGTCAACAACCACATGATCTTCCCAAGTAGTCATTTAGCCAATATTCTGATCCAAAAACTACTCCTGGATTTGGCTATAGTCAGTGCCAGAGCATTATATGAACAAGGCATTTCAGCTCCATAATAATTTTACCCAAGGGACTGAATTCTAGAGGCATAGCAATATATGTGTGAAATCCTGCTACGGTATCTTCCCTAGATAAAAGGACAGTCAGGGAAATGTAAGGTAGACTTACACTGCTACCCCTCTAAACATAACAAAGAAGACAAGTTTTTGCCTTGTTTTCTTCAAAATTTACCTAGAAATGCAAGCAGTTGAAGCAAACAGTAATGTGAAATGGTGAGAAAATCTTTTCTGAACTGTTTTCAGCCTTCTAACTTGATTTGTGTGAATAATATTCTGGAAATGCCTATATCCCTCTGATTCATGTAGACTCCTAACTTCAGCCTACTTTAGGCTTCTAATTAGGATGTTACTCAGAACAACTACATTAGATTACATGAATATTCCCCATGGGGTCAAAAGATAACTTTAAGAAACCTTGGTTGCTAAGTTTATATATTCATCACATGAATTTAAATAAGGTGGAAAAAGGCCAATTATGTTTTGCAATGCAGTGTACATTTCTAAAATAAATCCATGAATGAAAATATCCAAATGTAAACACAGAGTGATATAACTCAGAACATCCTAATCGTTCTTGGAAACATGAGTCTCATACATTACATATAAACTGTGTCATCATGACAAAAAGCATCCCTGTATCCTGGAGTTTTCTACTGAGTTTATTTTAAGTTTGTGCTAAAATAAAAAGGAACTATTTTGAGAGGCACAACAGATAGTTAGTTGTCTAACTCTAGGCAACGTCAACACCTGAGACAGTATATTACACTAAAATCTTGGGAAGATTTCCAAAACCTCTAAAAAGATACAGGCAGATAGGTAAGTGTGGTTTTGTAAGCTGTGTAAGACAATTCAAGATTGTTCTACTGCCAAAAAGGCTATTCCTGACTTCCCCCTACCTCATGGCTATATATTTTATCATATCTGTCTTGTGCTGGAGAGAGGAAAAGCAAGAAGTGTTTTTTTGGTGGAATTATTTTTCAGTTTGTCTAAGTCATAGAGAGGAAGGAGCATGTGGTGGAAGACAGGAGTGCTGTGACCTTAAATTACTTATAAGGTTGAAGAGAACAAAGCAGAAGGTATAAATTGTAGTGACTGCTTACACTTAGAGATCAAAATTTCTATGCCTCTTCACTCCAGTTAGTTCATTAGAGGGGTTATTAAGTATATGTTAGAGATACTAATTAGACACTAAGCATATATAGTATCTATTAGATATACTTGAAGCTTTCTAGCTATTTCAAGACAATGTGGACACAGTTACATAAATATTTTGAATTTATTCCTTAGAAATTGAAGTCCTCACCACAGACATATGGCATTTGCTGAAATTCAAAGCAAATGTGTTTTCTAAATCACTTAGAAAGAGGAGAGAGCAGACAGAAGGATCTGAAATACTCATAGGTGCCTACTGAGAAATCTCATGCTGTTTCTGTGTCTATCCTCAATTCTCAGGTTCACTGATAGTTTCTCCAAAGTGCTTACTTACATTTTTGTGTGCCATACCTTTTAAAACTTTTTTTTTTAAAAACTTGGGGAAAAAAATATCCCAACCAAACAAAGAAAAACAAAAAAAACCCTGAACTGTTAAAAATTTTCCTTTTGATTTTTACCTCATTCTGCAAGGCATGACAATATTCAGATTACTACCTTACAAGACATCCCTCTACTCATAATGCAAATGAAATTGAAAAGTTTCTCCTTACTATTTTCAAAATAAGCATATTAATTTTCAGTTCAAATAAACCTAAATTTTAGTTTCATTCCATAATAATTTTAAAGGCATTTTTAAAAGGAAAACATAAACAACAAAGAAATATCAAAACATAATATTTTGTTTAACTCCAAACCATATTCTCCCTCACTTCTAATTCAGAACTACAACCTCACCAGGGCAACCTGTTTTTCAGCCTAAAAATTCAGCTAAGATCAAAAATTCAGCCTAAGATCATTTGAATAGAATACAGTATTTCAATCTCTTTACGATGAAACACAGTCCAGACATTTCAGTGACATGCTGAGAAAGTCGGGGCTGCTCAGCCTGGAGAAGAGAAGGTTGTGTGGAGACCTCATAGCAACCTTCCAGTATCTGAGGGGAGCCTGCAGGGAAGCCAGAGAGGGATTCTTCAGAGGAACTGCAGTGACAGGACACGGAGTAATGGGTACGAACTGAAAGAGGAGAAATTTAGGCTAGATATTAGGAAGAAATTCTTTTCTGTGAGGGTAGTGAGATACTGAAACAGGTTGCCCAGGGAGGTTGTGGATACTCCAACCCTGGTAGTGTTCAAGGCCTTGAGCAACAAGTGTAGTGAGAGATGTAGTGGGGCTGGGACTACGTGATCTTTAAGGTCCCTTCCAACCCTTAATATTCTATGGTTCTATGATTCTATGGTTTATGAAGTTGTTAATAAAATAAAACCTCGCATCTTCCTTCCCCGAAGAAAGTGTGTATGTTTGAAGAAACTGCTGTTTCAGCACTTTTGTTCTGCCTACTTTTAAATCTAAAATTCTGCTCTGTATACCTTAAATAAAGCCCAAATAGAGGTTACTTTCTTAAAATTTACCAGAAATTCTGAGAAAATTTAGGAATTAAATTTTAATGTAAAAACCATTACAGCATATAAATGGAGTGTGTACACTGCCAACAATATTGCAAAGTATTTCCTATAGGCAACTTAGTTTTCAGACAGAAGTGGGAAGAAGGAAACCCAGGGCTTGATTCTGGTTGATCATAGCATACAAGATCCCCTGTGATTTCCATAGTCTTTCCAGGAGAGTGGACACTGGAATACAACAACAGAAAGCAGCGTCAATTCAGTCTGATGCTCCTTGGAGGAGTATAATCAGGATCTCTCAGAATTCAGTTTTCGTGATTCACTTTCAGAAGGGACTGTTGATGGAGATCACACAAGGTGAAGTTTCTCAGGGTCCACTGTATATATGACAATATTTGCAGAGGAGAATCAAGCCCAAATTCCTTCTCTTGTACTGTGGTATTTCTTGTCCGGAAGAAACCAGGAAATATCCACACTCACATATGAATTTGTTTCCAGATCACAGAAGTTTAAATAACATTTTAAAAGGTACTTTGAAGGAAGACAAGTGAACTTATAATGACAAATAACTTCTGTGAGACTCTCTGTATTAATACTGCTCAGTTCCATGCAGAGTTAACAACAAAAGGCTTGAACAGTCTGCAGCGTGCCACAGTCTATCACCCTGCAAAGGTCACGGTGGGAGCCCACCTCTGCTCCCTGCCTCTACCAACCGCTTGGCAAAAGCTTGGCTGGCCTCCCGCCCTCTCCCCTTAGTCATCCTGTAGTCTAGGGGTGCATGATCCACGATGGTGTGAGAGTGAGCTCATGTTAATGAATGCTCCTTATCATGCAGCTCTTATTCTTAATTCATCAGGCACTTTGGAGGGCGATCGACTCATCAACAGCCACACAGTGAATTTTTTTACCACAAGGCTGCTGTATGCTCTCTTTCCTATGCACCACTGTGGTTAAAGAGACTGAGTTGATAAGTTTGTATTGATAGACGAAATGTTATAAACACCTCTACTTACTGATCCACTGCCTATTGGACTCTTTTTTCCAATATTAACAATATTAAATAAAAAAGTGAGAAAAACCAAAGAAATGGAAACAAAAAGAAGAAATCTGAAATAATTCCATGTCCTGACAAGTACTTTTTTAGAAAAAAATATTGTCTCCTGATATATATATTTCAATGCATTTAAGACAATGAGAGATTTCCTGAACCCAATCTCTTCTGTCTATCCTATCCTTCTTGCTACCCAGTGCCTACCGGTTTGCTCTCTGCTATGCTCTGACTCTCTGGGATTCTTCAGAAAGAGACTCACCATCAGCAAAAGATGGAGGGTGCTGCCAAATGCACAGATACAAATGCACATATACACATGGAAAGAGAAGAAATTTTCCCTTGGTTCTCCTTCACTCTAGACCTCACATATTACTAGAGTAGCTCTTGAATCTTCATATTGAATCTTGGAGGTTTAAACACTTCATTTGGTGATTTGGTGTCTTTTGTGTCAGGACCAGCAACCCTTAGCAAAGAAAAACATATTAAAGAACAAACAGGCAATCTATATTGTCAGTTTGTATTAGGAAACTAATCTGACTGGGAGGAAAACCAATATATGCCTAGAAATAGAAATAAAAATTATACCAGTTGTATGTCTTGTAGATTCTCCAATGAATCTTTGAAGTGCAATAAGAAAATTTGTACTTACATTTGGCTTTTGAAGTTCAAAAAACCCTTATAAAAAAAAAAAGTGAAAAAAACTACGCCAAATCTTATAAAATAATATCCCTGTCCTGAAAAAAAGCAACAAAATACCCCAGCCCCTCTGGACAGCTCTAGATGTCTGAAATAAAATACAAAACAACCATAGTCTTTTGAAAACTGAAGATTTATAGTCTACTTTTCATTTTGAAAGGGTTTATATGTGGGACACTAAAAAGCCAAGTGGTTTTCAATTTATCTACACAAAATGAAATAATTTGTTTCTGTCAGATTTTAATTAGGACCTTTCTTTATTGTTCAGCATGACCTAGTAAACTACTGATCTATATGAATTTCGTTTGTTGGCTTTGTTTTTTTCACTGCAAAGTTTACATTATGCTGTGTTGTCTGTAATTTAAAAACCTTGATCACATTTATAAATACAGGAGTCTTCAGGAAGGCATTTCTGAAGCAAATGGATACAAGAATATAAGGGCCTAAAAAGAAAATCTATTACTAGTTTTATGTCTCACAGGGCTCCCTCAATATGTTCTTTAAAACAGGAAATAGCTTTATATAATTTGGTCTGCAGAGATCCAAGTAGAAGCACAACTGTTTGCAAAAGTCGAGGAAAAGCATTTACTTGGCATCATTTCAGCTCTTTACAAATCTATCACATGAAAAAAATCTCAGCTTCAGGGAACTAAGCTATTGTACCTGAACTAGAAGGTCTGACCCAGATAAGAATTGTACCTATTATGTAGAGACCATCAAGTGACAAACATTTGAAAGTGTTCAGACTACTGATACAAATAACATATATAAAAAAATCCATTCTCACAAAAACACATCATATCTCAAATACAGCAAAGAAGCTGTTCATTGTGAACAGATATTTTTGAGTGTCTTGCAGTTTTTGTTTTGTTTTGGTTTTTTTACCATGTTTAGCGAAATTAAAAAAAAAATCTGGCTCTCAGACAAACGTTCCTTTTAAAGAACATCTAAAAAGTTACACAATGATTCTTTTTAAACTGTAAATGATGCAGGTTGAGTGTGTTTCAGATAACTAGCTATTTGCTACAGACGAGCTTCCACAAGTGTGACAGCGGTAATGTAAACGAAAATCAGATCTACATGAGAGTTGGGCAGAGTATTGAGGGGAACTTGGAGATGTGGGCCAAGGAGGAAGGACCAGTGTCTTCTTTGACAATCAGATTTGGAAAATGGACTTCGGTCTGCCAATTAAATTGATTCGTAGCTTTTACACGTGTAAATCTCTCACATGACAGAGAATACACATGCTCTGATCCCCATGCCAAAATAAACCAGTGAAGATCTGCCTCATACATGGAGCTATTGTTAATGCAGCATGCCTTGTGTCCACTTTGAACTTTGTGTAATAATCAACCTGAGTCATACTAAAAGGAAACATTTCCTTTTATTTCCTATTTAATTTCCTATTAATTGCCTTCAGTTCAGGGTGGAGCCAAATGCATCAGAGGGGTCTTTCCATTAATTTCTAGAGGACCTTCTTCAGTTTCTGAAACAGCACAGATTTTGTGATGTGGTGTATAAAGCATCTTAAGGTACAAAACACCTATTTTTGATGATATTAACACCATTCTTACAAATAATAGAATAAAATTAAATATCCGAAAAAAATACCCCCTCGGAATTTCCCCTGTCAAACTTCCTTGGCTGCAGTCTAAAGCAGAACAAAAGCTGTGTGCTTCCTACGTGAGTACTATCAAGCACTACAAATGTTCAGCTTAGAACCATCAAGCCCCACATAAAATATTGATACCTCACATTGGCAGGGTTAATACAGTGTTATTTTAATTGCAAACACACTGTGGGTGATCAGTCAAACTGGGTGCATCTTGAATTCTAAGATAAAGATGCCTTCTGGCTGGACCTCCTATGCAATTAGCACTATGACCCTCAGGTGGTCTTCTCTGTTATTAATGTGATTGGTCTAATATGAGTGTTAGATATCATTCATTAACCTGTTGTGAACCATATTAGAAACCATCTTTGAATAATAGACTACATTCCTTTTTCTAAATCCATTTACCAGTAGGGAAAGTGAAAAGGATGAAGACAAGCTTTCTCCATTAGACTGACTGGTACAGTGTAAAGCAATATATACTGGATGAAATTATGAAAGAGCAAATTAAATAATAGGGCATATCTGGCTTATTAGTAATGGATGATCAGGTGCTCATTATGTTGAATTTCCACCCTGTTCAGAAGATGAATGCACATGCCAGAACAGAAATATGCTAACTGACCCTGCCTGAAGATAAACTAATGCACATCTAGAAGTTCACTGCTTTGCCAGCTCACTACTCTTTATGATGTCTTTCTTTATTCTTCCCTTCCCTTCCCTTCCCTTCCCTTCCCTTCCCTTCCCTT
>JAWMRA010000078.1:26704660-26755245 GCA_035584735.1 Pseudotriccus pelzelni | reverse complement strand
CCTCCCATCCCCTCCCCTCCCCTTTTCTTTCACGTTTTCCCTTTTCTTTCTCTTTTTTCCCTTCCTCTTTTCTTTCTTTTTTTTCCTTTTTCTTTCTTTTCTCTTATTTTTTTTCCTTTTCTCTTATTTTCTTTTCCAAAGCAGTTGAAATTGGATCCTTTACCTGTTATTAAAAGTGCATTTCCCTACACACTAGCTGTTAAAAAAAAAGTGCAGATTATTATTAGCATTAGGTGAATAAAAGAAAAAAAATAAAGGAAAGTATTTGGTAAGGGAAGCATACTCTTCTCTGGGGCCTGACCTTTAGACAGAATCCACCAGTTGCAATAGAGTTACATTGTTTACACCAGCTGAGGAAAAAAGCCCGGTAAAAGAACATTATCAGCAATAAACAAGACTGGGTTGCTAACAGAAACTGATCATAGATTAGCAGACTTTCCTAGATCACTATTTTGCCTAACAGCACTCTGAATTGAGTATTACTGTTTTGTTCCTGTATGAAGGCTTGATCAATTAATTTTATTTACTCATCTCACACACACAGATCTGTCAGTGTTCCTGGCTTCTGATGTGTGAGACACCCCTTCTCTGGCCTGAAGACAAGGTCAAACATGTGGCAAGATGACTGCCTAGGAAGGGTGTTGAGATTTGCCTTATCTGATGGGTAAGGCAAGCCCCATCACAGAGGAAGGGCCATGGATTTAAAACACTGGAAGAGAGAGAGGAGGTAAGATGAAGGATGTTCCCTGGTCTAGGCACCCCATTAGACAGAAACACTCCCATTTTTGTGAAACAACACGTGCTCCCTTCTACTTGACGGGCAAGGGGTGAGCTCTGCTCTCTGTGCTGGTGTGGGCACTGCGGGACCGGGGCCTGGGATGCTGCCCTGCAAACATATGAGGAGTGATCCTCTCTGATAGGTCTAGCTCACAATGCCTGAGACTTGGCAGGACAGTGTAAAAGCAAAATAATCTTCCTGTAAAGAAGAAATCAATGTCCATAGTCTTTTTTCGTCTGAAGTAGAATTCTAAGTGTGAGTCCCTACTACCATAGCACTGAATTTTAGATGTTTATAAAAGGGTTAGGTCTTTCTCAGTGAGTATGTAAATATTCTAGATATTTCTGTTGTAAAGGATAGGAGGCAGAAGATATGCTGATTTTTCTCTCTGATATCCAGCATGCTATTTCATTAAGGTATCATATTTTGAATCAAACTTCTGAATTACTTGAAGAAGAGTAGTTCAGTGATTGCCTTTGACAAGTGGGCATGAAATACTTGTTAAAGAACTGAACGGTGTGTTATTATCAAATAAAAGTAGTGTGGTGCTTTCACAGAGATTTCCAGGGCCTCTTACAAAGTCATACTTAATGCTTAAATTAAACATCGAATCATATGACTTCTGCAGAGGTCAGCTACTAATAACATAATTCTTACTCATCTGCTAACAACCTGGAGATCAGTTCAATTGTTAAGAATTCTAGCAATACCAAAATTACCACTGTGCTGAATTATTAATGATTTGTATCAAAGAATGAGCTTAAATTGCTTTGGTCTTGTGTAAAAATTCCTCTGATCTTTGGCAATCATTATTTATTTACAGCTTCCATACGTTCTCCCTCTTTTACAAAGAAATAGGGTTTCTTAAGTATGGCCAGGAGGCATTGAATTTTCATATGTAGTACTGTCTCTCAGTTAGAAAGACAGGGAAGAACTGCTGGCTTGAAGGTTCCGCAGCCAGCTTTGCCGTGTGAAAGGCAGGTTATCTAAACATTTTCTTCCCCTGAGAGAGATACTCATAATATTTACTCTAAAATACAAATATTAGGGCTCTTTGCTACATATGAATTATCCTTAGGTATAGCAAATACAGCTCAGGTTAAAATAAAATCAGGGCATAGCAACAGCTAGTGTTTACATTTATAAAAAGTACATGTGGAGATTATTGGAGGAAAATGTTCCAGAATTTATTAAAAAGCCCCCTTTTACTTGGAGAAAGAAGATTTTAACATTTGGACTTGAACCCAAGTTAACTGTAACTATATATTATGCCTTCCATAGAGTGTCTCTCTGTTTAATGTGGACATCTTCCCAAAAGTTGGTATTGGTTCATTTTGCAGAAGCCAGATTAATACTAAATGTCCTGGTTTATAAATTACACATGACTGGATATTAAAATTTTTTTTCTTTAAATTCAACTTTGTTCTATCAAATAACATCTTGACAATCCTTTAGAGTCAAAGAGAGATAGGATCACCCATTTATCAATCCTACTTGTCTGTGTCAGACATATAATTACTTGAAGCATCTGGTCAGATATAGTGAAAATGGAACAGAGAAACAAAAAGCATATTTGATATACCATTGTAGTTTGTATTTAAAACTGCAACACAATTTCAAATGGTGCATGACACTACTTTAAAAAGAAGGGTATATAAAAATAAAGCCCTTATTTTTTGGTTTTGAAAATAGTTGACGTCATTTGTTGCTTTGAACTAATGTTTTTCTGTTGATAATCTTTTAATGTTCACAACAGATACGTACAAACCGGATTTTCTTCAGAAACAGGATATAATAAATATTACAAGGAAAACGTCTGCCAAATTTTCATGCAGCAAATTAAAGGAACATGGTTTTTAATTTCAAACTAGCTGGGAAAGGACAAGAAATCCTCAAAGTGTGCCTATTTGTTTTGTAAGGTTTAACTGAAGATGCACTCAGATTGTTAGCAGGGTTTGATGGTTCCAGCAACATAAAAAGGAGAACATTAGTAGGCTCACCAACTAGTCAATTAGTGTCTGTCGTCATTAAGCCAGAGCAATATAAAACAGCACCAGACTTGTCCTTTTCCTAAAACACTTATGTTTTGGTTACTATAGTTAAATTCCTCTGAAGTTACTTCTCTCTATGGTAAATTTTCCCTCAGTTTTACACTCATATAGGAGGGTTGGTCTTAATTACAAACTCTGATGCAATGTCCCTGGCCTGCTTATTTTTACTCTGTGGAACTCACTGGGAATAGATATTAAATATAAACACACTGTTTGCTCTCAACTCTCAAGCAAGATTGCTTATGATAAGTCAGTCCTGAAAGGGTTCACCTAGCTCTTGGGGAAGAAATCCACTTCTCCAACCATATGTTCCACCGAATCACCAAATCCTGGCATGGTCATACAGGGACACATTATTAATGGCAAAAGGTATTGTCTACTAATACGCCCTGACACCCATAGCATGCATCTGTATAATCTACTCTCACAGTGAAGTTCTTTCCAAAATCCTCAGTGCTAACCCAGTGTTATCCCAACTGAAATAGTAGCAATCAAATTTCCATTGCAAAGAAAATATGAACAAAGCTGAACGCTTGTAAAAAACCACACCGTTCAGACGGGGAAAGCAGCTTCGAATAGCTGAGAACTCTGTCAAATCAACATCAGTTCTCATCAGACCACTCCAAGGTACTTCTCCTTGCAATAACATAGCGCATTTCAATTTCTGTCACTATCAGTTTCCCATGCTTAGAAAAACAATGCTACGTGATTACTTTATAATCTCTAAAGACAGTTATTTTTCCCTCTAACTGCCCCAAATAAAATCTAGCAAATTTAAACGTATATAATAGCAAAATCAAAACAAAGTACTAAACAGAAATTAAACATCCTGGATGTAGGAAGATTGCATGTAAAAACATCCCCCCGGAGTTAAAGACTTCAGAACGTTAACAGTGAAAACTGAAGGTTAGAATGAAAGCACTTTTGAAATGTTGTCTATAATGGTTATTGCACTGTCCTACTGTTCTCAATTACAAAGCCACTTCTTATACAATTCCCTGCCTTAAAGCTGACAGATATATTTAAATCCTTTTGTTCATGTATTCAAGAGTTAAAAAGACGTTTTGGGTTTTTTTTAGTCCTTACAGGAGTATGACCTTCATGAAGGTAGCTCCCTCAGATGCTGAAAGAAAATAGGAGCACCCCTGTCTCTTTAGTAAAATATGCAGATAAGTTCAGGTTTTTTTCTTCTGTTTTCAAGAAATAAGATTTTTAATATATGCTGTTATATGATTCCATACAAAGAAACCTATTGTATTTTACAATATTCAAATACGCTGTACTGATTAAAAGCAACTCTCATCAAGTTTTCTTTCATTTGAGAAAATTTAAACATATATTTTACAGTTAACTGTGCAATATTATTTCATCTAATATGATTTTAGCTGAGGAAAACCCATGAAAAAAAGTTTAGGTAAAAGGTTTTGAAAAATGGGTCCTCTTATATTTAGTACAGAACTTTGTTTAACAATGAAGGAAAGTACCCTGTTTAACCAAGAATTAAATCAAATCTCCTCTGTCTCTTCAATTAGGATAACCCTGCTCACAGTTTTCATCTCAATAGCCCATAAATTTGAGGTGTTGGATCAGCTTCATACATGAAAAATATTAGATGTCTGGAAATCAATACAATAGAAACAAACAAACAAACAATAATTGGTGTAGCAGGAAAAGTAATCTGGATGCAATTCTCCACTCACACAAAAAATGTTAAAAGCTTTTACAGTTTCTCAGAGATCACCTGTACAACCAAAGTGCAGTGGGATGCTTTGCACTTGGATGGTGGTGAGTTGTAGTGGACAGTCATTTCTATCTAAAGTAAAAATTGTTGTGCTTTCTGAAACTCAGAGATAAGGTTTTTGTTGTTTTACATGTATATATAAGCATTTGACTACAAAATAACTTATTCACATTGGCATAAAAGAGATTATGTGGAGTTAGTCAATTATCCATGTTAGCAAAGGGACTGGAATGCAGATTAGGGTGAGGAAATACATTTAGGTTTAAATCCCAGTTCTTCTGTGAGCCAGCTGTCTTCATTTCTGCCAATCTGAGAAAAAAACATTCCAAAACTGTTTCATAATATGTGCTTTACTCTGAACTCAACCATGACCAGTTTTTACCAGGATAATTGTAGGAAAACCTTAGACTATAGCATTTTAACTTTAACCTTTGAGACCAGATCTTTTCCTCATGATGTATATGCCATCACCAGATTACCAGAAGTCACCCCATTTTGCTGAAATCAGATTAATTCTAGGAAGCAGGCTTGCATTCCTAGACTTTTTCTCTGGAATGTAGGAACTGAGAGTGGTCGTAGTCTTTTTCCTTAAAGATCCAAGTAGAGTACAGTCAGCATTAAAGCCTTACCACTTAGGAAATTTAGTAACCAAAATTTCCTATATTTTATGAACATATTAACAACACAGCAAGCAGGAAAAATTGTCCCTGTGCAGGACCGAATTCTGGAAGCTCACCAAACTAAAAGAAGAGCTCCTATTTTTTCCCCAGATGCCTTTTCTCCAGTGAATTTTCTGTGCATTACTTCAGAAGTGCACAGGAGTTTGACATTATAAAACAGAGGCTCAGCAGTCAAGAACTACCTATAAGTAATATTTTCAATACCAGATAAGAGCGTCAAATGACTTCTACATTAGAAGACCCACAGCTGTCAGAGTTTATCAAAGACCCATTACAGGAATGGATGTCTTCAATGTCTGCCGCTTATGGCCTTACAAACTTTTCCTATATTGTCATTTCTGCGGAAAGTTTTATTCATCCATTAAACTAAATGAGCAGGAAGGTAGCCAAAAATCAGCCTATAACACTATTTGTAAAATTAATAAGAAATTCTAGGAACCAAAATCAAATGATAAAAACAACCTAAGCAAAAAGAAAAAAAAAAATTAATCCAAGCTTTTGATCATTCTTCAGCCATCCCTCTTGGGACTGGGCTTTACCAACACATCTCTCCAGTAGTTACACTGCAAGGCAATAAAGCATTGCATTTATGATGACAAAGTAAATTATTCAATAAAGAAATTCAGGTTTCACTAATGTCTTTTTTCCTCTTAAATTTATGCAGCAGCATATATTTGCCCATTGCTATTTATCTGTCTAGTGAGTCTTTTTAGTATACTACTGCCTCCTAACGAGTAAATAACTAAAATCACACTAGGGTGGCGATATATCTTTCCTTCTACTTTCAGTTTATTTGACCTTCTCTTCTTTTCCTTCTTTCTGTATCTACCCAACAATTCTTTTTCTTCACTCTCTTTCTAAATAAACTCACTTGTACATGCTTTTTACCCCCTTATTCTTAATTTTAGTTACTTTCTAGGGAACTACAAAAAATAAACCAGAAGTAACCTTTTTCTTCCATGTTAAAAACAGTCATATTAATAATGGTTTAAATTTATGATACCAATAGACTTCTTGGACTAGTTGTTGCTCTTTGCACAAACTAGACTTCTGTGTTTTACTACTGAAATAGTTGAAGATTCAACACTCCTGATGGGAATCAGAATCTAAAGATCACACTAGCTAAAAATGAAAAGGAACCACTTTAAGACTAGTGAGTTGTCTCTTTTATGGCAAGGTTTAAAACAATAATGCAAAGATCTGTAAATTTGAATGAAAAAATACCAATGAAGTAAGTGTTTTCTTTATTTTGTTATTATTTTGTTTCAGGAAAAAACCCAAATCTTTCTGCTATCCCTGCTTAAATTCCAAGCTACTGATCTTTCTTTCTTATTTAATCTCCTGGGAGAAAGGGAATGATGCAATCTCTGTTTTTTTACCTCTTCCTCATTAGTAAATGGTGATACCTAAAATAAAAATGTGAAGAAAATAAAATTTCTTTTCATCTGAAACTTTTTACTTAAAATATGGCATAAATTTTACTTGGAAATCAAAGATTCACTGATCCTATTTATTGTGATCTATTTTTAATAAAAGTTCAGCTTGTGTTCCCAGTTTCTGCATTGAATTAAAAAATATTATATTGCAGGAAACAGTATTAAAAGTCTTCTGGCTTATTGCTATTGAAGGTTATAGGGTAAGATAATACACTTTTTTTTCCAGCTCTTACTGGCCTGTAAAGCAGACAGCTATATTCCTACTGAGACAAGTGACAACTGAAAAATTCTAGTTCTAGATTTCTTGATTCTGTAAATAAGCTGAAGTCACAAAAATGTTATTTTAGCAATGGCACCTTGTTTTTCAATGGGGTAGTCCTTGGAGATAGAATGGTGGTAATCCAGGTTGGCATTCATCCTCCAAAAGATTTGTTACTTGAAGTAATCAGTCCAAAAGTTTTGTAATTTCTTTTGCCATAACTTCCATGCAGAATTGTAACTTGCCCTTGTTTTCTGCACAGGACACGAAAGACTATTTTGCCTTTTTGAGTGTCAAGGGATATGTGTAATCTGGGTATTCAGTTTCTGATTTTTATTTTCTAATCACCTCGTTTCCCAAGGTCAGATGTTCCTTTTATGATTTTAAAATCTTGAGGAAATATTCATAACAAAGTAACTCCTTTCTTTCTGTTCCCACTTCAATATTTTAGGAAAAAAAAATCAAAACAAGCTGTTACTGTTTGTTAAGTAATTTCTTAACCTGCAAAGAGACAAGAAATTCACTGCCTTAAAATAATCAGAATCTCTGCATATACCTCCATGTTAACCTGTTTTCTCTCCCTGTGCACTTTGGGAACACAAGAGGAAAAGGGAAGAGGTATCAGTATTACAAATTTCTCTTCTTTACCCACTTCCTGAACCTGGGGAAAACGTTAAATTGGGTTGTCAGCAGATGTGTGTTTATATGCCCCTCCCACTGTTAATATATGTATGCTGGACACGGATTATGAGGCACTGGAACAGGCTGCCCAGGGAAGCTGTTGACACCCATCCCTGGAAGTGTTAGAGGTTCGGGTGGATGAGACTTCGAAGAAGCTGGTCTAGTGAAAGGTATTCCTGCCCGTGGAAGGAGGGGTTGGAACCAGGTGATCTTTGAGGTCCCTTCCAACCCACAACATTCTGTGATTCTATGGCTCTCTATAATTTTCATCTTCAGTCTAACTGTATTTCTTTCTGGAAAGAGATTGGAGATTTTGCAGTTTTATGTAAACAGCCACAAATTCAAAACGTCCTTTTTTTGCATTAATGTAAACCTAAGGCTTTTTAAAGTTTAAATCATAAAAAAAATATAAAAATAATTAAGATTATTGAAAAAATTGGAAGTTGGTAGCAGCAGATTCTGACTACAGGTATTTCCCAGTCTTGGAGTTCTGACTTGGATCCCAAGCTTTGCTGCCCAAGTTACACATCCAAAGCCCAGGAAAAAGAAATCTGCAATTTACAATTGTCTCAGGAAAATCTTTTAATCTTCAATAGTTAAAAAACCCCAAACCATCATACTCTGAAACAACTACTAACTTTAACACCAGTAAACTGCTCAGATATTTAACATTATCTCAAAACTACTGTTCCTTGAAAAAATACTCAGACACATCTTTAGACAACATGAAGTAATAATCACTGAAAGTGGTAGCTTCCTTCTAGTCATAACATCACATTATTAAGCACAGCTAAAACTTTTAATTCAGCTTCAGGCTTTGTCTAACTCAGAAACTCACAGTCATGCTATTCTTCAGGTGGTTGCATTCAACATCTGCTCCAAAATGAAAATAAACTCAGTTTTGTAAATTTTATCCTGAATTATTTACAAATATCCTAAGTGCAGTTAGTTTCATTTGCTTTATTTGAGACAAGCAACATGCTACATACATGAAAAGACTTAATTAATGTCAGTCAAAGACAATAAAGCTGACTGAAAACTAAGGTTGCTGTCATTCATCTTCAGTAGGAGACCCAGACAAAGCCCTTTCCTTTGAAATATTACATTACTTCTACAAAGCAAACAAAATAGAATATTCTACTTGGTCCTCACAGAGTGTTTATGGTCATCTTGGCAATATGTGAAAAACAGAGATTTGAACCCAGATTTCTGAGATCTGACATCAGCTGCCAAACTGCTATATGACTGTGCCATCGGTTTTTATTCCTCTCCCGCTATTCATTAAAAATATTATCCCTGCTCTGAATAGCCTCCTCCAAGTCTCTTAGTAGTATTACTACTTGCAATTAAAAGTATTGATTTGGACAAATAAATAGTAGTTGAAGAAAGACTGTACACCGGAAGTGTCCCAGCCAGGTTCAGCTCTGAGTTGCTTTTGATGGGTTTGCACAGTTTGAAATGTTTAAATCTCTCTAGTTAGCATAAACAGTTTACTGTGTATGTTTTCAAGAGTGTGTCAAAAGTGATGACAGTTATTTAATACACTATCAGATTCCAGAGTAGACAAAATGGTGTAAGATGTTACAGTAAGTAGTACATACTCATGAAGCAGAACTTGTAAGAAAATTCCTAGTTCTTTATTAAAAATTATGTAATAAAAAATTAATTCCATCTATTGTAATATTCTAAATTATAAAAAAGTCAAATGGTTTAAAGCCCGAGAAATGTGTTTGTAATTCTGAAACCTCTGTTGTTTTCATTTGCTATTTTGTATGAATTCATATCCCAAAATGCTTTGGTTTAAAAGGAAAGCCTCACGATTTTAGATGGCAAAATTAGGGGGAAAATGGAATGTGATTGCGTGGGGAGATGGGAGATATTTTATTTGGATTTGTCATGCTATGTGTGAATGTTTAGTTCTGTGTTGCTTCTCCTACAACTCTAAAAGAACAAAATTACATTTACAGTGTGAAAAGCACTAATGACAATACCACTAAACTAATCATCTGTGTGCTTAAGGGTCACTTTCTGTGACAGCACCATACTACACTCTTACCAGAGAATGGGTGAGATGGCTGCTACTTTTCTAAATTTCTTGAGATTCATTGTTCTAGCCTTAATTATATTCTGATGGGACCTTGTGAACACCACATCAGTTTAAACTTTCAGTAAATGCTGTTGAGTAAACTCTCACAACAAAGAAATAAGACATAAATGCACAGGATTAGTCTCAATGTAAAATAGTCTTTCAGCTTATTCAAAAGGCTTCCTCACTGACATGTTCCCTGAGCTGCGGGGAAGCAGGTACCTGACGCAGTTTGGGCTTTTTAAACATTTTATTATGATGTTACTCTTAATTTAGACACTCTGCTTATTGATTGGCAGCATTGCTTGTGATGAAGAGTGTAATTCCTGCATCATTAGATCCTGGGAAACTTCCACTTACCTCAGCAGAACAGTACAGAACATTGATGCAACTACATGGTACCTGGCAGAGTTCATCTAGCAGGTCTGGAGGAAAATCACAACTTGGAATCATATTTTCTTATCTACCAATATGTAGCAAAAGACCAGCACTTCAAACATATGCTCATGCCATAATTTACTTTTGGCAGGTAAAAAGACAAAGACATTTTAGGTGCAGAAAAGACTATTCGCTTACAATCATTAGCTTTTCTAGTAAGATTTTAATAATTTCATTTTTTATTATAAATATTTGGCTAATAGATACGAAAGGTATTTATTTTCTCTTCAGTTGGCTTTCTTTCCTAGGATTAGTATAGCATGACAGATGGCTGATGTCATCTTTACTTGGAAGAACTCAGCTGGCAATAATAGTACGGTACATTTCTGGGGATTTGTGGTACGGTATGTCATGAAGTGGTTTTCAACCAAAAAGAGGCCAAAAGGGAATTCCCAGAAGTAAATATCTGCCTATGATATCCTACTGTGTCTTGTTGATGCATCACAAACAGAAGGAAGCATAGAGTCTTTATAAAACTCCATAAATATTTACAATATTGTTGAAAATACATTGGAAATGCTACAGATTGCAAATGGTATGGGCCCTCTTGGCAGTGTAACTTTGATTTTGCTGTTGAGTGAGAACAACAAAAACTGGTGCTTTATATATATCAGAATCTGTTATGTATATATTTTAAGTTCAGTGATTTTTGTCACATTTGACATTTGTGTGTAATAGAGTGAAAGCATTAATATTATTAGAATGTAGATATGCTGGTTGATTGTTTTTCATTTTGCTAATGATTGCTGTGATGAGTAGAATAATGTCAGGGTTGGAGGGTTGAAGTTAATGAGAGCTTTCCGTTGCGCCACTGATTAATGGTGGATACCATAGTGAGAGATTTTCAGATTCCTCCCATATAAAAACAGTAAAGGTAAAAGTGAAACTGCCAATTTAAACATTTTTACTTTGACTACCTACCAAAATGTTTCTAAACCTGTCATAACTGCATCTAGGCCTGACAAGAACTGTGAGAAATGATATAAAAACATATAAATTGTATCAGATGCTTGTAATCATATAAATCAAAGCTTGTTTCATAAATCCACACTTTCTCCACCTGCACTAGGCTAAACTGCAAAAGATTTTATATTTCTCTCCCTAAATGCATGTTGAAGGTGGAAAAATAGGTCAGATTGTAACATAATATATGTTTAAACATTAGAAAAAGGATTTTTGCAATAGCTGATTTAACAAGTAGAGTTTAAATGTGATGAGTAGTTGATATCTCTTCCCTCTTGATCCAAGAACAGGCTTTACTGACTGGATTCCAAAGGCTGAGGGCATTCACTAACATCATAAAGCTCCAACTCTTCTTGAAGAAAATAGACAAAAATGCAAGAAAGCAGACCAATGTCCGTAAGAAACTGAGAAATATTTCTGACATTTATTTCCTACTGCAATGATTTTTTCCTCCTCTATGTCACAGTGAGAAGGAAAAGAGAGACTGTGGGATAATGAAAAGATGCATCTTAAAAAAACAACCCACTGGAACCCTAAAAGCTAACTTTACTTTCAAAAGTGTCATCTTGTCAAACAAAATATGTAAGTTCTTTTAAAATTTCTACTAAGAGCTTTCCAAAACACATTTATATATTTAGCAAAGAATATCATATAAGAGATAGAGTATAAGAAAACTTAATCACTTAAGACAAATGTCTTTTCTTGCCATATTAACCTATCTTTATATACCTCAGAAATACACAAATAAAATATGACCATGACATTTATATGAGTATTTTTATCCCTTTTCCATTTTTTATTAGGAAATAAAATTCAATGGCTGCATGTACGATGGTTAAGAGAAGTTAAATCTTGATCCGTCACCTGAATATTATGGCCAATGAATGATAATTGACCCGTGATGCCTATTAGTACCGGTGTAGGCTTTGCCCATTACATGAACAAATTTGAAACAGGCCGGCCTTATAATAGGCAGCATAAAGCTGTCATGTTCCACCGTTGTTATCTTGGTGGTGCACTGAAGAGACCATCATACACTGAAACATGGAAAATAGTAGGCTGGTAGGATTTTTAATTTTTTTTTTTTGTGGTACAGGGTACTTCTTTCCCTTCTTTCCTAAGTATGATTAAATAATCATAAGAACTCCTCTAAGGGCTAATCTGCGTTATTTCCCAGATTTTCACCTTGGGGACATATTGTCCCTTGTCACTGAAACCTCAGGGACAGAAGGGTACGCTACAGGGTGGCACAGCAGGAAGCTGAGATACTGATGAAACAGTGTTCAGTTAATGAAGGCATGGCCCATGGCTTCTGCTGGTATGCCATATGTTTGAAGAAATGCTAATGACTACAATTCAAATACCTTTTTCATCTTAACTATATGTAAATGTGTTTATAAATGCTCTCTTATAAATATACTATCACATTTTTAAAAGCTAAGTGCTAATGTTGCTTTCAACATCTATAATACACAATAATTAAAACTTTAGCAATTCTGTTTAATTATACCTTATGGGAAACTGTACAGTAATTTATAGAAATTAAGCAGAAAAACAAAGATCAACAGAAATAAAGCAGCAGTGGAAGAACTGAATAATAAATCACTTTAGGTCATTATTTTACAAAAACAAGATCATTGTGAAAAGACTACTTAGGGCCCAATTCTCAAACAGCTGAGATTTGCAAGGGGAAGAGTTGTTAAAAAAACTCATGGCGTTCTACTAAAAATCTCTTTCAGCAAGTTGAACTAATTGTGACTTTTTCGAATTGTCAGATAATTTAACAAACCCCAAAAAGTAGAACTACCTATTTAAGATCAAAAATTGGGGGGGATATTAACCGGGCCATGTTTTTTTTCTCTTTGTTTTACTTTTGTGAAAACCCTGTAACTCTGCAGGTGATCATTAGCCACAAATGGCATTTTGCAGTGAATCATCTTCTCCACAAGTGGCCAAAACAACATCTCCATTGCAACAGCAGAAGTGATATTCAGGAAGAGCAGTTGGTGACCAGGTTAGCCTACATGGGACACCACTATTTTTGCTGCAAGACAGGACACCCTGTTGCAGTCATAACTGTTCCAAAGAATCTCCCTCAAGATCCAGGTTAAAGCACGGTGGTATTTCCTATCTTGGAGTCTACTAATTGCGTTTTTTTCCTCTTAACATAACTTAGAGAACTGACTCATATCCAAATGCCGCCTAACACCTACTACAGAATTTAAATAAACTTAAGAAAAAGAAGGGCCAACTATTTTAAAATTTCAGAGAAAGTCTACTTTCTTGGTATCTCACACAGGCAAACCCATGATCTTAACCACCAGTTAACTTCATTTTCATTCAAAAATCCAGTCTGAACAAAAAGGAAACTAAACTATAAAGTGTGCCAGCTGCCTGAGTAATTTTTAGGTCACTCTAAGTATTAAGGTAAAAAACCTGTACCATGCTACTTTTACTGATTCCTCTCCTTTGCTTTCACCTTAAGAATTAGGACAGAAGAAATTATATGACTGAGGTTTACTTATCCAGTTTCAGACAGAACTATCTTACACAAGTGGTATACTTTCAGCAGAAGACTTTTTCTGCTTCCCTCTCACCAAAAAGGGTCACAAATGTGACCTTAACAAATGAAGAAGAGAACTGAAAAAACATAGTATTTTGTGACCATTTTACTTAAAAATTAGGCAATTTTTGAAAAAATAATTTCTGACTAAACATATATTGAGGAGAACTTCATGGGAACCCAGACCAGGCTTGTGAGTGATGTTCCATCATGGAACCTGTTTTACAGTCAAGGCAATGAATACTTTTAACTTCTATTAGATGGAATTTGAAAGTATGCTGCACAGAGGACAACACCTTAAAGGCAAAAAAAAAAAAAAAAGAAAACCACAGTTTCTCGACATCTTGGTGGAAGATCCTTTAGACTGAGTAAACAACCTCTTTATCAACTCTGCCATCTCTCCAAGGTGAATTTGTCTTCGTCTGCTCAGCCAAAGGCAGCTTTCTGCCCTGTGTGCCTTCTTCAGCCAGGCAAGACTGACAGTGAGGGTCAAGAATGTGGCCCTGCATATTTGACTCATAGGCTCTGAATGTCTCATTTTTTAACCATTAACACTGACTGGCCCTTTGAGGTGCCACTCTCTCCTGGAAGTCTGGTGAGGCATAGGCCTTTTGTTGGCCCTTCATACTGAAGGAAATTAAACACTCTGACTGTATATTATTTTTTATTGACAAAAATGTAAAATATGGAGGACAGGGTAATGGACTAAAGAGTGTGTCCTTCAGCTTAGCAAGTCAGCTTCAGCTTGGAAAGTAAAGAATTATTTTTGCACTCAGCACTTGCTTACTGACGTCTATGAAGCATATGAGTAAAATTTTTTTAGGTACCTTCAATTACCACAGTTAACAAACTCCAATTCCCAAAAAAGAAAAAGGATTTCCTTTATTCCTATTTTACAAATACGGATATAGGACAAAAAGGCAATTGTTTGCAATTCTGAAAAATAGAGGTGGTCAGTCTAAATGCAATGATTTTGACAAGAATCAGAAAACTTTAGATATTTGACCCTTGGGGTCAGGCCCAGCAGATATTTAAAGATCGAAAATGGGATTTATGTAGTGTTTGTGGGGTTTTTTTAATGATCAGGTGAATATATAATTTTGTAGGCTACGGAAATACAGAAAGGGAATGGCAGTGACAGAGAAAGACTTCTGGATTTCAGTTCTCATTAACAGGATTATCTCACTCTTACAAAACACAGAAACTGTCTTGAAGGAAAAGGCTTGACACCAGAACTCCCACTTTAATGGATACGGAGTTAAGACCCCGCTTTTTCCCTGTCTTTCATGCTCAGCAAATCTTCAGTTGTCTTCTGCAGAGCATTTGAGCTTTATGAGTAGCATTTGAAAGTTATGCAGTTCACAGAAACACAGAATATTTTGGGCTGGAAGGGCTCTGAAGAAGATAGTTAAGAGTACCAACCTAGGACCTGGGTAAGGTGAACTTGGAAATCCTCAGGCAGATCTTCCGTTCACAATTTTATTACCTATTCACTTGAGAACTAAATACGCACAGGGCAATGCTTCGCTTCATCCTCTTAATGGATTTTAACAAACATAAATGAGGACATATCAGGAACCTCAAAACAGGCCTTGCCTTATCTATAGGAGGGAATTTTGAGCCTCAGAAAAAGGCAGCACATGTGATATCATGAAGCTCTGTAAACACAGAATACTTCTCATATCCCTTCATTAACTCTGCAGCTGCAGATAACCTCACACATTTTATACTTTATTTCACTTTCTGAGGTGTCTAACTTCCCCTTTGGAAGGAACCTGGCAGCCTAGAACCAGGCGAATTTGGGAGGCAAATTTACTGGGGTTGAAACAGTGGCCCAAATACTCAGTCTTCTCAAGTTATTTCAATAATCTGCTTTGTAGTTATTTGTATAGAGAGGGAAACTTTGAAAAGCCGTATTCCTTGGGAAAAAAAGCTACAATAGAGTGATCTTTGGAATGCCTGTAGGATCCTCAGTCAAACATCTGGATTTTAAATAAACAAATCCTTTCTGCTTGCTTGTTTCAGGAAAGTAGGCTATTCACTGGAGTAATGTTTATTACTTTTCCTCTCCAGGTAAGAAGTTAATTGATTATGTGCCATTTCTCCCTTCCCTTCATCTCTTACAGACAGTGTCTTCAGGCCCTCTTTGATGGTATATCTTGAGTTTTCAGTGATTTTTGGACCTATATGTCTTAATTTTTTATAACTAGACCCTTCAGAAACTTAATCAATCCTTCTTCCTTTGGAGGAATTGTGACTAATAAAGCTAAAGCCTAAATACCAAATCAGATGGTTAATACAACAAGTGGAAAAGATAACTGGATAAAAATCCACCAAACTGGAGGGAATTATTCAATTTGATCAATATGTTAAAGACATGGTCAGGCTTACATCTTTGCACAGTCATTGCAACTTGACCAACTGTTTATGTTTCAATAAAAGTACTAAGAGAATTTATTAAATATAGAATTTCATAGAAAATTTAGCCTTTCAGAAAAAACTTTTATCACAAAGAATCAAAATTTTCTTACAAAACTCTTCTTTTGGGGGGGGGGGAAGAATTGAAAGTTCAATAGAAAGAAGCTGAAAATGTTTCAA
This sequence comes from Pseudotriccus pelzelni, assembly GCA_035584735.1. Taxonomy (NCBI): domain Eukaryota; kingdom Metazoa; phylum Chordata; class Aves; order Passeriformes; family Tyrannidae; genus Pseudotriccus; species Pseudotriccus pelzelni. The sequence goes on along the minus strand of JAWMRA010000078.1, from coordinate 26,738,971 downwards.
AGAGACTTCTGCTTTTAGGTATGAATTATATCATAGTTACCAATCAACCTCAAGTTGAAAAATAATTTTGAAACAAATAGTAACATTAGACTTCAACAAATGAAGAGAAAGCTATGAACCTATTGAAATGCTTTGTTTCAAAGTAGAAAACACCTTTCAAGCAAATATAGTCAAAATTGATACTTTCCTTTAAAAAGTTCCATTTTGTCAAAATGCTGTTTCCTGACAGCTGCAGTTATAACTTATATTTAGAAGCTTCCAAAACATTTTAATTTTGAAGTTATTATACAGATACTTCCAGTGCTAAAAGAGAATATTGTAAACACTGAAGGCTTAAAATAGCCTTTTCAAATCAGGATCAAAAGCTTTAAAATATTGGAATATGGCTGCGAAATTATTTCAAGAGACAAAAAACATTTGGAAAATGTTTGGAAAACATTGCTCTCTGTAAATCTATACAAAGAACTGAAGCCTCAAACATTTGCTAAGGAAAAATACCATCTCACACCCTCCTGATTATTCAGTTGTGATGTGTTTTGTCTGTTTACTTACACCTAGCATATGAGACATGGACTCTGGGGCAGAGGAGAGCAGATTTCAGTAAGTGAGGCTGGTACCTGCTGGACATCCTTTATTTACTCCAGAAGAGCTGCAAAAGAGGAAAGAGCATAAAAGACAGGGAGCCAAGGCAACCCTGATAACAAGAAATAAATAAATAAGGACTTCTTTATCTCCCCCTTTAATTTGACTTTTTTTTAATGTAGAGAACAGTTAAGCTATTTTAAAAGGTATTCTCATACCACAGTTCTTTGGAGTTGTAGAAGTACCTACCATTTCTAAGATATAGTTCATTTCACTAGAGGTATCCAGAAAGCTAATTATCTCCTGAGAACGTGCTATAATTTTAAGGGTTATGCAAAAGATGTTAACTAATCACACAGCTCCCAGATATTTGTAACATGGAGTGTGACTCTGAGGTTGCATTTAAATGAGAGACAGGCATGACTACTGATGTGTTGTTTGTTAGTGCTGCACAGCGAGCAAAATGCTACATTACACAGTGCCAAATTCACAATACTTCATCGGTTATGCTTCAGAGATAACAGAAAGCATACAACACTTAATCAGTGTTCAGTGTTCCACAGGCTATATTAAATAATAATAATAATAATAATAATAATAATAATAATCATAAACAACTGACAAGTACTTAAGGAAAAAATAGACTACAAAATTAATTACAAATTGCAAATATGATGCAATGCAAATAAACGCAAGCAAGAGAAACAAAATATTTATTTTTCTATCAAACACTGACCCAATTTAGAAAACTCAGGTTCACTGGTAAATTAAAATTCACAGATCAGGCTTTATTTTATCTGTATTGACTCAAAGTGATACAAAATTGAGGATGTCCAAATATGAAACATAAAACTCAGAACATATTCTCAATTTACAATTGCTACTTTTAATGTATACTGAAACCAAAAGTACTGCAGACAAATATCAGACTTTCTGTGTATTTTCAGAAATGGGAAATAAAGCTTAATGAATCTGAAAACAATAGCATCAATTTCTTTGGAAACTACGAATAATGTTATTGAGTGATTTTTCCCCCCTGTAAATAGTTGTAAGGCCAAGCAGCTAGTCATTTTATGACAAATCCTCACTTTTTAAAGTTGTAATTTAATGCAATCAGTCAACAGTCAAACATGAACATGCATGTATTTTAAAGTACAGCTAAAATATAAATACAGATATAAATTTGTATCTATTTATATATATATAAAGACAACAACAGCAACAAAATTTTGAGAATGATAGTATTTCATTCCTGCAAGAGTTAACATTTATACCTTGTTCATAACTTGAACAAATTTACAATAGATAAGAATGATAGATAACTCTAAACTTCTGACATGTGAATTATTTAATTAATTGTTTCCATTTTATGCTACAACACTAAGCATATTGAAGTAGGTCCATACATATTTCAATAGGTGCATCTTTTCAATTTAGGGCTATGTCATCAGCAGCCTAAATTAGAGACTAGATAATTAATATTTAACTTCTATTAAAGCATCTTAAAATGTATAGTCTTAACCACCATCCTTCATTAAAGACTGCCACATGAAAATCTATTTGTAAATTTCCACTTAATTTTAAAGCAAATGAAACACCAATACAACTTCAGAGGGAAAATAAATGGCAAAAATCAAAGGAATTTAAGGTTTTAACAACCTGGAGAAAGTCTCTATCTACGTGTGTTGCAGAATTTATATCCTTCTGATCAGAGACTTGAGGGGAAAAAGAGGTAACCTGAGATGAACTAAAAGAAAATCTACAGAGGTTTATTTTCAGGGCATATCTAACAACTGATGTGGATTTTCAGTTTAAGTTTAGTCGAAAGAGAGAAAAAAAAAGTCAAAACCATTCCAGGAAGCTGTGGTATTTGCCAGAGAAATCAAATCTTGCCTTGAAGCAAGAAGCAGCTGTTACTGAGAAATATGGAAATAATTTACCATGAGAGGCAAAGAAACGAAGAAAACAGATTCTAATCTGGTTCATAATATTATTGCATTATTATTTAAAAAATCAAAAAAAAAAAAGAAATGGGCAAAATTACAAGCTGTCAGAGATAAATGCTGACACTATGGGGAAAAATATTAGATCAATTAGTTAACTAGAAGGTCAGAATGCAGAGTCTCAGGTGTTCAATGAAACCTGCCTTACAGCTCAGAAAGAGTCTGATTTAAAGTAGAAAAAAGAGAGTCACAAACATGAAGGATGAAAAAGCTGTTTGAACGCAAATATAAAACTACAGATCAGAAATGCTGAAAAGCCTAAAAAGTCTGGGATCAAAAGCAAAATCCCATAATTAGCAATTCCTATTTAAGAATTGTGCCTACTTAACCCAGATTTCTAATCTATCTTTGAAAAGTGAACTGGAGAAGCTCAGGTAGCCAAATTAAAAAGGATGAACTAATCAGTGGCTTGTATTTCATTATGGCCGAGAATGGTATCCCATCTCAGGAAAAGGACTTCAGCTTTCAGAGTCTTAGACACTAGGCAAAAAAAAAACCCAAAACAAAACACAGAAATAAACTCTTATTCAATGTCAATATTTTTTTGCCAGCTCTAGTACTCCGTTTGAAAAAGTCATTTTGGGGAATAATTAACTTTAAACCCGCCTCTCCCCAAAACAGAGATTTTCAGTATGTTATTTAAAGTCCACAGGCCAAATTGTCTATCAATTAACTCTGACTTCAGAGAATCAGCAAAAATGCAGCTGCAAAGAGTAAAACTTTGCTAGGATGAAAATGTCTTTCCGGCTATGTTGTTTTGAAAGAGCCTAGCCTTTTAAGGTCCCATTTTTGAGAAAATACAATAAACTTTGCATTTCTGCTACTAACCAGCCTGTACTACTTTGATGCTTAAATATTTGCTAAAACTCACTCACGTTATTGAGATTTAAGCACAGTTAAATAATTTCATTAGTAAGGACCTATATATGCATACAACAGCTTTTTATGATTTAGTTGTGATGACTTCACAATCCATTTTCAAACTTTTCCATGAGGAGCCATTAAGTTCAAGAAGAAAACCAGAACAAACCAAAACAGTGTCAGTTACTTAAAACTTCTGTCATTTTTGCTTCCAAGCAACTTTGTCCGGACCTTATAAAGAAATCTAATCTAAGTCATCACATCATGTCTGAGTCTACCTGTGTCCTACATAATTTGCCTGAAAATCTTTGTTTTATGATGTCTTCAGTTCTGGATTATCTCCTTTTATTTGTGCATTCCTTTTGATCATTTCACCTCAGTTCGCTGTATATATTAAAATAACAGCTGATGCACATATGAATTTGAATGACATACTAAAATGAGTATAGAAGATGGAGTAAGACAGAGATTAAAAAAGCGTGTGCCAGAGATGAGACTGGAAAGGTTCAATGGGACAGTTCAGTGTGTAAAAGGGGCTCAGAATTTTGGATATTACCTAGATTTTATTCTGAAAACATTTAAATCTCATTTTCAGAAAGAGCTCAAGCTCAGCAAGACCCCTAATGGGATTATCGCTTCCTAATTCCCTTAAAAAAATTGAGAGCTGAGTTCAAATTAAACTGCGGGTGACAGTTCAAATGTGTAATTTTCATTTGGGATGTCTACAGTAATTTAATTAAATGATCACACTAGTGATAACTCAAAGACTTAACTGGTATCTTACAAAGTAAAGTTGATGTCCACTGAGAAACTGCTTTAACACAGCATCAGGAGAGAAAGCTTAAAATGGCAAACAACCAGAGCAACTGACTGACAAAAAGGTATCCACATTTGTTAGATTCCTGAAAAGAGTGGTACGGACTAATAAGGAACATCAAGAAAAACGTATGACAAGTTTGAGTGACATTCCACATTTGGGTGGCCAAGGAGCAAAGCTGTAAGGAAAACAAAGTGATTGCCTTGAGTGCAAAGATCCTGTCAACATAAAAACAATTTAAACTATTTTAGTCTTTTAAGTCATACTGAAGACACTGTCACTGTGATGTAACTGAACTCTTAAAATCAAATCAATCAATCTTTGTGGAAGAGCAAGAAGCAGAAAAAAGGAACTTGACAGCCCAATGTACCTTTGCCCTGATGTTAACTTGTCAACACTTATAACCCCAGAAGGATAAGTCAAACAATATATAAATTATTCTTAACAGCAGTGACAGCTGCTGTCCTTTTTCTCTCAATGCATGCAAAACTCACTGTCTTAGTTTCATTGGTTTATTTTTATTTTTGTTACTATTATTAATACATTTTAAAAATGTCTCCCAAACTTAATCTTCAAGAGATATATAGAACTGTTGTAAACCCAAAAGAAAACAACTATTATTTTGAATCTTTGGGATTGGTTTCGTTCCACAACCAGAAGAAAAACAAAAATCTTCTTATTAGCAGAGATGGCTGTGAATGGAAGAACAATCCTACTCTGGGGTCCAGAGCTTCCCGGAACTGTGATTATAGCTGAACAGAAACTATATCCACTCCACTGAAATGACACTCAAGACTTCTGGACCATGGAAACTTCAGAAAAACCTGAAAAACAATCATAAACCACTCCATTATTCAGTTGAACTGTGATGCTGCTGACAGTTCTGTTTTGGAAGTGATGTCCTTCTTGGGCACCACTCACTGGAAGAGACATGAAACAAATCAAACTCTTCTTTGTTCCCTTTCCAGAACTCAGCAAACACTGCACAATAAACATAAAAAGTTGTCTTATTTTGGTAAAACAAAATCCTTCAGTAGCTTTTGATGAATTCTGATGTGCTGAAAAGTCAAGAGTTAACTGGAAGAGCCCACAAACACAGGTTGGCCCACTGCAGTATGAATGAAGGAAGGATGCAGCTGAGGGTCGTCTTGTCTCACAAATCTTTCAGCGCTGTTCCATGAGTGGGCTGCAGACTGAAAAGCAAGGAAGTCGATCAATTCCCAAAGACTAGGGCCTTTCAGGTCCCCTGGGAGTTCAGTAAAACCTTCAGGAGTATGACCTGGGGCATTTGCTTTACTTCTCTTACTGCAGACTGCAGTCTGAAGGCTTGGGTCATTTCAGACTGCTTTGTGGATCTGTTTTCATTTTGGTGAGTTGCTGCTGTGACAAAAGGTTTACAGATCGGTCAGTGGTGCACATAAGGGGGACTTTTTTTTTTTAAACCTCAAAAAAACCATTATGAATTGCATTATTAATGTCTTTGGAGGTGAAAAGAGATAAAGTAATTGAAGGAGAGAGAGTCTAGGCAAGTTAAAGTGAAGTATCACTTGGAAGCAGGACCAGAATTTTACAATGTCTAAACAATTTGTTGAGGAGGCTGGTAAGAAATGTGAAAAGAGACAAATTTGGAAGGATAATTACAGAGGATCAAGATGAAATACTAGCTGTCAGGCAGCATTAGCAGATGCCACGATTACTCTGAACAGACATAAGGAAAATGTGTGTGGAGAGAACCCCAGCTCATCAGACTAGGAAAGGGATAGAGTGATAAGGAATATAAAATACACTGACTATTGGTGCAGTTCTTTTCTCCCTTTGCAGAAGACAGAAAGGAAAGCTGTATGTGTCATCTGCAGGTAAAAGGTTATGAAATTATCCAAACATACCTGAATTGCTAGTCTAGAAAATGTACTGAATGTCTAATCTAGGATTTTTCAGCTGATTTTGAGTAGGAGGACAGTGTATTTCTTTAGAAACAGTTAGCTTCTTAGTGACTGTTTCCCCCTCTACTCCCTGTACCTTCTGATTAAATTCCAGGCTGTACCAAGATAATGGAGCTAAAAGGGAACAGGAATCATTCAGTAGGGAGAAATAAATCCTCACTTTTATCTGCAAACACTGAATGGTGACAAATATATGATAAATGCTCTTGCACTCACATGAGTGTCATATTGTTCTTATAGAAGGGGATGAACAGAAGGCAGCAGGACATGCTGCATGGCTGAGATGGGGCAAACCAGGTGGATCTGAGGTCATACACAGCAGACAGCTTTGCTTTCTGGAACTGCCAGTATTTCAGTCTCTTACTCCAACTCATCATTGTCTCACACATTACTCACGTGTAATGTTGCTGTCTCTTTCACTTTTTCAGAGGTAAGAGGTTATCTAAAAGTACATTTGGGGGCAAATAAAAACTAGGAACATCAGCATTCCTAATGGCCACAATATTCTGCAGAGTAAGATTGGCAAATTCCTTTATTACTTACTTTCAAACAATTGAAAGCAATTCAGTAATAAATATTTGACAGAAAAACAAAGAAAACAAATACACACAATTTCTTGATATAGGATTAGACAAATGAAAAGTTGCAAACATATGTGGTTCATTTTTCAGGTCGAAACACTTAAGTATGATGTCTAGTATAATTAAGATTGTGAAGACTTAAAGATCTTTTATACACTTTACATGTCTTCAGCTAATCAGAACTATGTCTTTATTGGCTGTTTTACGTGAGTGCTGAATAGCAGTCCCTTTCTGTAGCATTTTTTTTTTATGCAGCAACTACTGAAATCTTCATTTACACTGCACAAATTATCCTTAGCAGCAGGTATGCAGCAATCAGCAAGGTGTAGCTGGCAATAGGTCTATTTTCATTACAACATGGAGAGTGCCAGGGGACATAACATTTGTCCAGCGTAGTCAGGGAGGACTCTATTACGGAAATCAACTCTGGAGAATTGCAATCTCGCTGAGGATACATTGAAAGAGGGAATGTGGTAAAGGGTGTGGTAGGTTTGTTTGCTTTTTTCTTACTCTTTCTCACTAGGATAACAAAAAACCAAAAGTAAGAAATTTAAATCCTTTAAAAACTTCCTACAGTGCCATAATCAGCATATAATTCTCCTGTTCTTGAGTACTCTCAGCATTTCAGAATACACGTCTGTGAAATGATTTCAGAGCAACTCCTTAGCGGAGTTGTTACCAACAAACTTGGAGGAGGAAAGCATTAGGATTTTGGAGATAAAAGAAAATCACAGCTAATGGAGTTCTATCATGCTAGATACATTTTTCAAGCAATAGCAGGATAAAACAGGGATGGGGGGAAATAAGCAAGGTCATAATGACCTAACTTTAGATACCAAATTGAGATACACAAATTCAGAAACCAAATGTCCCAGAGTGACCCTTGAAGGTGATTTCAGTCCCCCAAAATTCTTAATTATCCTTTGAAGGTGACTCTTTCCTCTTGAACTACAATAGCAGGAATTTTTCCCATTATATTTTCATATTTCTTGCTTCAGTTCTTCGAGTAATCACTCTGTTGCCTTCCTTCAGAAAGCATGACTGTTGTATGCTTTAAAGTATTTACTGAATGTTTTACAAAGAAATATTTTTTCTGGAACTATAAATACAAAGAACTTTAAGCAAATAAATGCCCAGCAGCCTGTATTTTCTTTCCTTTTTAAATAATACATTCGGTTGCTACTGGCCTTGGAACTAAACTTCCTAATTTATTATAACATAGGGATAAATGTATCTTGTTAAGTTCCAGAGTAATAACTCATTTTTTTTCACAGATAGTCAAGCAAAATTACTAATATAGTAAACACTGTAAACTCAGTCTTGAATATAGGCTACAGTCTTTAGCTAAAAGTATTAAATATAGAGGCATCTTGATAAAGTCTTGTATATGTATATCTTAAACATAATCCTCTTAAGGACATTAATATTTATGTACATTTATCTGAACAAAATCCCAGGAATATAGTGAGCAGATGCCTTTGTCAGAGATGAGGAAAATAAATATCAGATTGCTTGCTCAAGACGACTGTAGCACAGCAGGATATGGAACTCTTCTCTTCCGAGTCCTGGGTTAGCAGGAGAAGCCTGCCTCCATCTTCAGGGGATTATACCTGTAAATGAAAATTGAAAAGAAAGCATGTTAGTCCTCTTCTCTTCACACACCATCCACCTCTCAGAACCTAAGCAAGAAGACCCTGTCAAGATTTCTCAAGAAATAAATTTTAGAAGTAGTTGTGTAATAAATGTAGATTTTAATGTAGCTGTATTATATCCCTTACCCTTTATCAATCCCTCAGAATTCTGTTAGTGTGTTTAGTCTTTTTTTCAAGGCAGAATTGTAGAAAAACACCCTAAGGCCTGGACCAGAAGATATCACACAGACACAGTGACCTTCAAGCTCAGAACTCTATGAGAACTCCAAGGACTATATGTGCTTTGAAGAAGATGAAGATGAGGAAGAAGGGGTCCCAAACACCCTCAGACCCAAATCCGGAAGGGGCGTGTTGAGGGGCAGGACAGGGCAGAACTGAGAGTGGACAGATCTGGGATTGGATGGACCTTATAATAAAATCATAGAACCACTGTCTGTGCAGGCATGTGTGGTATGTATTCCTCTAGGCCTACAGACTCATTAAAGGGCCTGCTGTCTTTATCTTATCTTATACATTAAATTGCCTGGAGTCCTTTTTCTCTGCAGTCACTTTAGGCAACAGTTTTGGAAACTGTTTTTGGAAATATTTTGGAAATTCTCTCTCATTACTTTTTTTGTGGGATATGGAATCCCGGGTCTTTTCTCTGTACCTAACAGTTAACTGAGACATAGAACATTGGATGGACAAGTCAAGTTGCAGCACAACCATTTTTCTGAGGATTTTAATTTAAAATCTAAAGACTAGAAAATGTAATGATTACATCTTAAACAAATGCATAAAATATTAACAGCACTTCAGAAAAAGTCAAATGGAGTACACCTCAATAGTATGGAGAAAGCATAGTATGGCTACACATTCATTAGAGTAAGAGACATAGAGAAGAGCTGTAAAGCTAGGATAGGGAAAGGGGGGAAGAAAAAAATATGGAAGAAAAGAACCAACACTTTTCTTGTCTTCATGGAAAATCTCCAAGTTGCCTTGAAGTGCTGGCCTTTGTACTGAATGGTGCAACTTCTAAAATGTACTTGATTTCCCTTTTAAGCTCTCTCAAATGCTCTCTAACACCACCTGCACATTGCAGAAATGGATGCTGTGTAACACTGAACAACTACAACTCCAAAAATGACATGGGCCTCAATCTCACTGTCTCCATGTTCATTCTGAACAATGAACAGGAGCCCAGTTCTAGTTTCACCTTTTTTTTAATTGATCCATTTATCCATATATCTTCCTTTCATTTTCCTTCATCACAATTAACCTTACTACCTAAGACTTTGCATGGTTTTCTTAGGAACAAGCGGGTATCACTCACCTCACTTTGCAAAGAAGATCAAACACGGATAGTGCATAATTACTATCCCTTGATCCTCAGTCCGCTCATATCTACACTGTATCTTTAAGGCTCCGTGGAGATACTTCAGCAGCATGAGATTATTACAAGCTTCTTGCTATAACTATACACCAAAACATTTTTTCACATGTTCCCATAAAAACAGTTGATATTACACAGACTAAATTTGCCAAATCTAGAGATCTCATTTGAAATCCTTGAAAATAAAGAAATTAAACATGATTATTTTGAAATTAATTGGGTTTTCAAAATTGCTGCAGCCATAGGCAAAGGTTATATGTAGGAAATTTCAGCAACTTCATTCACTGAAGTATGATTTAGAATCTCCAGCTCAATCTCAAATAGTCATTAATACAGGATATGCTCTCTCTTCTATGCTCCCTTTGTTACATGAAAGAAGGAACATCTAAAAACAATGGTATAAAGAAAAAACGTTTTTGAGCTGAATGCTGAAATTTCCAGTTAATTATTTTCTTGCAGCACTGTATTAACATAATTCCATGGAATTAACAAATGGCAGAAAACATAGGCTCAGCTAAACCTGCTAACTTCAATTTCTATTTAAGTCTCAGTAGAAAAGAAGTTTATTCTCACTCATTTTCAACTGACTTGGGTAAAAGCTTCTTCATATTCTTGAGTTGGTGCAGCAAATTTACCTCCTTGCTTTTATATTTGCTGTAATGTACATCTCTACTGCACTATAATATACCCTTTGTTTTACCAGTTTAAATATCATCCATACAAGAAAGGCACTGAAATTCTATCATCTAGTCTTTTCCGAAAACAAGCAGTGCTGGAACTAAATGAAAGCACCTAATAAGCCCATCTTGCTCCTCTCCAGCTTTCTAAAACTTTTTCAAGTTCTGGGAGATGGGAGAGAAATACAATTAAAATAATTCATTTAGTGGTTTATTTGCCACCTGCCATTTGTTGAATACCTGCTGATAAAAGTGTGGGTTTTTTTTACTTGCAGATCTATCCTGATAGACTGGAATTATAAAAGTTCACAAGTGCTTCAGGAGCCACACAAGAATAGATACAAATTCAATCAAATCAAGTTTGGCAATAAAGAGGTAAGAATTAATTACTTTTAACTTGTCCCATATTGTTTAACAGAGCCAGGATAGTTTATGAAGGCAGTTTTGTCAAAAAATGTAGAAAACCTTGTACAGTTCAAATCTTCTGTTACTTCATTAGCTATACAAATCACAAGCTGTTACATTTTTTCAGAAGTTATTTTATCCAAAACTTACGATATGTTCAAAGATGCTTATGGAATGTTATTTTCATAAACCTTTCACTTCTCACTTTTTATGATACTATATACTTGTGACATAAATGTACATGACCTTTTCCTATCCTTATACCAACATACTCACTGGCCAATTTCAGCGAAGGTGTGCATCTACACTAGTGTCTTATATTAGATCACCCTTTCATATTTGAAGTGAATGTCCCAGCTGCTCCTCTTTACCTTGCTGTGAATTGTGTAATGGATTTGGCCTGACTTGAAGATGAAGGTCCAGGAGAGCTCTCACTTCCTGGGACTGGACAAGAGCTATCCTGAGGTAACTGATCTCCCTACATCCCACTTCATTATTTGTAGTGTGGTCATCAGGTACTCAAGACAGGTCATTTGCCTCACATATTTACTCCTGTTGAGTTTCACTTATTGTGTAGGTTGCTACAAGTACAGAGAATCTTGTATTACAGAGCACTGAAAATGCTAGAAACCAAATCCCTTACTAGACCTCAGAAAAGAGTATGAGGAGTGGGAAAAATAAATCTTTTCCATCACTGTTATTGCTTAGGAATCTCCTTGTGAAGAATCAGTTGGTACATTACTATGTGATACATATGTGCAAATGCAAGATAGCTGGGATTGAAAGATCTGAACATTGAGTTCCATTGTAACTGATAGCATAAGGAACTAAATATTACATTAAAATTTTCTTACTATTTAAATATATAATTTTCCTTCTTACTGTTTGCCTCTTAATGTAAATATAGAGAGAAATTGTATGTCCTCACATTGTATTTTTCTTTTAATTAGAGAGCTTTTACAGCTAATTCCCATGCTGCTTACTAAAATGGACCTCATCCTACTGATTAAAGATGTTGGAAGAGCTGTTATCTGCAGCATATCATATGTCATAAATGCATATGATCAGACAGGGTAAACCAGAAATGCTCTGTAAAAACTGAAATGTGTATAATTGACAGTGACTGTTCCTCTGACCTTACATGTTAGATCATGGAATTGATTCAAATTCAGAAGTCAAATACATAACGTGAATTTGAGAACTTTATGTAGTCACAGCCTCAAAGCTTAGTTATAGCAAAAAAAGGCAATTCACCTGCAATAGTAAATTTTCATCGCTTTTAGAACTGGCTTCTTGCAGATCTGTGGGAGAAGAAATAAAATTACAGACATTATTTGTATCACAGTTATGGTGCTTGTAGCAGAAGATTTGTAAAAACATAGAAAACACAGAAAACACATAAAAGCACAGGAACTATTCTTGGTATACAAAGAACTCCATAGCCTTTTGAGGGTATTAGATACAGGCATCATATATTGACAGTCATTCTGATTCAGATTTTATTTGAAAGGTCACCTAAATATTTCCAGTTTTAAGATCTCAAAGACCTGAGGCTAAAAATAGTGAGGACAGGTAACTTGGCACCATTGACAATCTGGGACACTTTGAAAAAAAAATCAGAATTAGCCAAGTAAATTTTATAAATTTAAATATTTTATTTTAGTGTTCTTGGGAACCAACTTAATCAGTTTATAATGTCAGCATTTACAATGCCAATAAAAAGAGGTCTCTGTACTAGAACAATGAGCAGTTTCATTTTAGCAAATCAGGGAGGTACAGCATTTTCATTTCAACAATTATTAATTCTAAAAACAAGGTCACTGTAAAATCATTCTTTCAAGAGACTGATGGGAGGAAAATCCAAAACTAACTGGCATATGGTAATGACATAGTTAGGGTCTAAAATGCAATAATTTGGAGTGAAAATGAAAAATACTAATTTCTCTAGTTAAATATTTCAGGTCCACGATTGGCCCAGTTTCTAAATCTTCCATAATGGATGCTAAAGAAAAACTAGAATAAAGATGAAATTATTGTTAACCCATCAATATGATGTAAATTGCTTTTAAATGGATTGTGTCAATAATATAAAATTTTTTAAAAAGAAAAATGAATAATGTTAAAAGTTTCTTTTAAACTAAAAAAAAAAAAACCACCAAACCTATGTAAAATTTTTTTTCTCTCTAATGAAATGAGCTCTTTACATATAAATTATATTGTAATAACAGAGCTCCCTGGTGGAAAAGAGTTCCTTCTCCTGCTGGCAAAAATTAAGATAATCACAGATGGCTAATGATCAAAAATACTGACTGACAGCTCTGAAGTACAAGGCATAGATAATATTCTCAGAGCTACAGTTTATTTATACTCACAACTGGCTTTAGGCACCCACAAAATCTGCATTTGTAGTGCTCTATTATAAAAGGGATCTTTTAGCCACCATTGCAATTTCTGTTGCCAAGGGTTTTCCTCAGGACTAAATTCTATAATTCTTTCACCAAAATACTTGTGTTTCAGTGTACCAGTTATTTGAAACAATCTGTAACTAGTTGAATTTGCTCAAAGATGTAGACTGTTAGTTTTAGTTGCATTATAATTAAAATGTATATTTTGAGTTCTTAGAAATACTGTATAATACATCAGGGTTTATATACTGCAGAAGTCAGGGCAAAGAAAGGGTCCTGAAACTCATCATTTTCTCATATTTGAATGACGGTGTATAAAGTGTGTGGTTTCTTTGGTAGAGCTCAGAAACCTCTAAGGAGTTTGGTCTTGTTCCCACTTATGTTATTTGAAACATTTAGTTGATTCAACCAAGAGGTAGATGGGCAGATTTTCTTAAATTTATTTATCAAATCTATTTTTCTCAAATCTTATTTATCACTTTATTGTTCCTTTAAAAAATGTGCTAAACATTTTGTAGAATAGAAATCTGTCTTTAATTTCAAAGCACTGACTGTGTTTTAGGCTTGTGATTGTTATAACTTTTCAGTACACTTCCATCTTGCATCATCAGATGTTTTCTAATCGAATGTCTGCCTTTTTGTAATGCAATTTCTAGCTCCTGTAACGTAGATGAAAAGCTGGAAATATATTCCAGACCTATTTAAAAGGTTTCGTAATAAGTCTGACAGTTTGAAATACCAGAAAAATATTACCAATTGGGTATTAGCAACATTTCATATGAAAAATTATGAGGGAATGGCCATGTGGAAAAGTTCTACTTCTTTGTCCATTTTCAGGTACAAAGATGGGAGAAAAAGGACAAAGTTTCTTTGAACTTTTTTTTTAAATTCAGCAACCAGAAAACTTAAAAATGAGAGAGAGAGAGAGATATTATTCTTATGGAAAAGCTACATAAAATTACACATCTCACTGGACACTGATAAATCCATAAGGAGGACTTTTCAAAATCCAAAACTGCAGGAAAGCCTACAGTCAGAATTTACACTTGCTTAGACTATGCAGTTCATCTCCACAGGCACCACAAACTAGGTTTCAGTAATCACAGAGCTCCTGGGAATACTTGCTTAATAAACCTTTTGATTTTAAACTAAGCATGAGTTTTGGACATAGGCTAATGATTTCTGTGCTGACAGCAGTAACCTTGTTGATATGTTGTGCAGCCTCAGACTTTAATATAGATTCACATTCTTTTCATTCAAATGTCTGAAAGAACTCTTGCTAAGTGAGCTGGAAGTTCTGCATTTATGGAACACCGTATATCCATGCAGCTGCTGTTATGCCACAGCAGTGTAAATTGTACAATGGCAGTCACGGAGCTGAAGTAATAATTAAAACAAACTTTTCCCCACTCAGACAATATTATTGTTGAGCTTCATCCTAAGCAAAATTATTTCAGCAAATATTATGTCATTTCATCTAAATACAAGTGCAATTTATAAGTAATAGCCTGTGACTTACTAGCGTTCTAGCAGTAACAAAAGTGTAAATAATGACTTCTTAGGGTGAAAATGGGTATACAGTGTTATATTATACAGATCAGAAGTCAAACATTATACAGCCCAGAAGTCAATCATAAAAAAAAAAAAAGGGAGAAAAATAATTGGGTTTTTTTGATAAAAGAGGCATTAAGAACTACAGGGGCTTTAAAAAACTGCACCTTTAAAGAGCATGTATTCATTCTACCCTTTTCAAACTCAGTTACAGCTAAGTGAACTATCATAAGTAAACTATTTCAGTGAACTAAACAACAATAAACCAAAATGAGTAGAAGTACTAAAAGCATGCCTGAGGCAACAGAAACTTTGGTGTTAATTTCCATCTCTTTCAAGTGCATTTGATGAATGATGTGACAAAAGAATCCTAATTAAACTCGAAATCCTGAATACTAAATAAATTAGAAGTGCCACTACATTCATCTTCTACAATGATAATACTGCCACTTCTACTCCTTCTCTGTGCCCCTTTGCTTACATCTGTGGCAGTAACTCAGCAAAGGGCACTTCCAGCACAGATGGGGAAATGGATACTCTTCCCCCAAATAGAAAGATAATAGGACAGGCTGCTTTGTTTCCCTTCACTGCCTTCAATTTTCACAAAGAAAGCCTACCAGGGGCACTCAAAGTATTTTTAAGTATATGTTTTTCCTCTCAAATGACGTAAAACTTGACAAACAACACCTATCTGGTGTTGCTATCTGGTCTTCAGTAGCCCCAGAAAAGTTGCTCTGTTTATGGCCATTAAATTTTTATTTCTTTTATTACTGGAGAATCATTAAGTATATATATACTTGGAGTAATATATAATCGTAATGGGTTGGAAAGCAACACTGGAGGCATGGAATTCTATGGCTTATGTCACACAAGCCTGGCAAGACAATCATAAATGACCTTAAAATCTATGAATCTTTCAAGGAGCTGCCCCATTCAATAAGCAGACTGGAACATGAATTACGACTCCTGAGAGACATTCTTTCCCTGGTCCCCTTTTGTTGCAGGGAGCAGCTCTGAAATACTTCAGGAGAAGTTTATATCCCCAGTGTGCCCAAGCAGTAGGTTTGTCTTTTTCCATTCTCTTTCTACTGCTTTCAGAAAGAGAGCTGTCAAGAGAGGAGGTCCTTCAATTCCCACCACAAGGACACTCAAAATCTGTCCATGCAAACAAAAGTGGTGCTTCAGTGCTTCCAAGTCCCATTTGTACTGCCTACAGCCTGTGACAAGAGAAGTCCTGAAAGGCTATAGTCAATCAGGAACTCGTAGTAGTCCAATCTCTCAAATTTTCCAGTAATTAATAGTGTCTTCCTGTTTGAAAAAGTGTAAAACCATAATGAGCATGTAATGATACTGCTCCAAATGATTCTCCCAGCCCATAGCAGTTTATAGAAAATCCTGATTTAGAGTTCATACCTTTATGTTTAATGTCTCATGATGTATTGCACATACAAAGAACAGACATGACTTGTCGGACATGGTAGAACACTTCAACACTGCAGCTTGGGGTCCTGGTCTATGGCAAGTTGAATCTGAGTCAGCAGTGCCCCGGCAGCCAGGAGGGCCAACCCTGTCCTGGGGTGCATCAGGCACAGCATCACCAGCCGGTTGAGTCAGGTGATTGTCCTGCTCTGCTCTGCGCTGGTGAGGCCTCACCCTGAATATTGTGTGCAGTTTTGGGCACCACAATATAGGAAAGGTATTAAGCTTTTAGAGAGTGCACAAAGGAGGGCAGTGAAGATGGTGAGGGGCCTTGAGGAGAAGCAGCATGAGGAGTGGCTGAGGTCACTTGGTCTGTTCAGCTGGAAAAGAGGAGACTGAGGGGAGACCTCATTGCAGTTACAACTTCCTTGTGAGGGGAAGAGGAGGGACAGACCCTGATCTCTTCTCTGTGGGGACCAGAAACAGGACCCAAGGGAATGGCCTGAAGTTGTGTCAGGGAAGGTTTAGGTCGAATATTAGGAAAAAGTTCTTTCCCCAGAGGGTGTTTGGGCACTGGAACAGCCTCCCCAGGGAAGTGGTCACAGCACCAAACCTGCCAGAGTTCAAGACACATTTGGACAATGCTCAGGCACATGGTGTGACTCTTGGGGATGGTCCTGTGCAGGGCTATGAGTTGGACTCGATGATCCTCATGGGTCCCTTTGAACTCAGCATATTCTGTGATTCTGGGATTCTGTGGATAAGTCACACAACACTGAGTGTCTTTAATCTTCTTGCAGGGATATTGCACTTCTTGGCTCTTTTTAAACAGTGTCATTTTATTTGTATTTTCTAAATTACAAAAGAGTCACTTTCATCTCAGTTTTTAAACAAGTTTTCAGATTTGTTATAGGAAATCCTATTTTTTCCAGGGAAAATGAAAGAGAGAATTATCTTATTGAAAAAGATAGATTGCCTAGTTACATCTGTCTGATATATTTTAAGGCTTGATTTTGCTCCTAATCTAGATAGTGACATTCTAATGGACTACATTTTTTTTAAGTACTGTGAGTGAAAAATGCAGCTTGTGTACACCTGGGATATAACTTCCAGAATTTTTGTCAACATGTGAATTTTGCAGCCCGAATTTTCTCCTATGAATTTTGGACTGAGATTTTAGGAAGTATATTTATTTATCTTAACTTAATAATGATCATTTCAATGATCACAGTAGGTTTTCAGGCTAATTATTCTATATAGGCAGGTACATATATATTTAATAAATTGCCTAAGTAGGAGAGACATGCTGAGACACATATTGTGTCATATTATTTATTGAAGTGCCTATCTTACACATGCGCAATTGAGTATTTGTAGCATCAGCTCTTCAATTTTAATTTTGCATTCAAGTAGTAACGGTAAAATACTTTATTTCCAATTTCACTCAGCATAAAGAAAAATTTCACCTCATCTTAAAAATGCACAAGATAACGAATTATCTTACTAATTCTCTCTCACATGAACACCCTGTGATACAGGGATGCAACCTGGATTTTTCTGTATGCCTAAAAACCAGTTTGTTAATCCAATATCAGAGTTCCATTTTTTCATGTGTTTTGAATGACTTCATATTTATGTCTTGTGGAGCTGGTTATGGAAAAATAAGGTAAGTAAGAGATATTTGAAAAATAAATAGTTGGAACTTGAGAGCTTAGTAACACACACATGCATTGTAGCAAAAACATGAACTGAACAAGATGGACTTCTCTAAACAAATGCAAGAAATTAACTAAAAATTTAACTTACCTTTTTTCATATGGAATCACCTGGTACACTACAGTTTAATGAAGCCACTGCAAGCTTTCCTTTCTTAGGGGTAGACTAGATTGTATTTGGTCTTCACTATCACTTTGACTTCATTATCCCTGACCTTGATCCTTTCTGCCACTGTCTGTTGTGATCCCTGGGGATTAAATGCTCAAAGGTTATTGATTTACCTGCATGTATATGGGTTGTCATCTCTGGATTCTTAATTGATTGTCAAAGCACTTTTGCACCATGCACCTTGCTTTCTTTGGCAGAACAAGTGCCTTTTCTTAGCTCAGTGTTCAGCTACTCTTCTTTGGGGTATGTGAGTGCCAACCAGCATGATAACTCGTAAAAATACAAGCTTGTCAGTAATGACCCAGTTGGTAGCCCTCAGAACACTCAGCTAAAAAAGTAAGAGGAAGCTTTTCAAGTTTTTGTGTTGGTTTTTTCCTGGGGCTAATGAAAAATATAGCACGAAACATTGTCATTAGGAGAAATCTAGATTTTACTGAATATTTCAAAGGAAAGTGTCCTCTTCAAGAGCTAGAGAAGAAAAAGGTGTAGAGAAGAAAAAATTGTTCTGGTAAGTGTTTTCAAGAATGAAAATGATCAAAAATTATTTGTAAAACTACTACCAGGCCAAGAAAATGTGATTTAAAAAGAAAAATCTATGTCCCATCTGAAATTGATGTATCCTATGAATATATAGGTTGATGGTGTTATTTAAGCTTATTCTTTTAAAAACTTCTATGAATTTTGAAGGTTAGGAAGTGTTTTCTCAGGTTGTTAATTTTGACAAAGACTCATCTAAAATTATGGTTAGGTTTGTTGGCTGTGTTTGGAGGTGACTTTTTTCTGAAAGCTTTTAAACTGTTTCATCTTCAGTGGTTTTACTGAAAGATGGTTGACCTGAGCTACTGAGTTCATGCTAGTAAAGTTCAGATTACATAAAACTAGTGGTCTTGCATGTCGACTAATCTTAGAGGACATGGTTAACTGAACACCGTAATTTGTTAAATTTGTTGCACACACCAGAAAGGTAACAATAGGTCTCTTGACAGAAGTATTTTTTTCAAGTGGCTTAGTCTCAGAGACACAGAGGAACATCCTTTTATTACCAGACAAAGCTTTCTGGAGCTATAGTGTGCTACTGTCACCATAAGATAAATTTGAAATGTATTGGACAGAGTAAACTGTTCCTGTTGTGTAGTGTTTCCCTATCTCTCTAAAGGCTTACAACATCTTTTATCACAACAGGGGGAAATTTGGATCTTTTATCAACTAGTTCAAAAAAGCAATCCATTTAAATAATGTGTCTGGAACAGTAGTCTATGGAGATAATCAGTAGCTTATTAACCTTAATCATAACAACACATTATCACTATTTGGTTTCATGTTGACTAATTTGCAGAACAATGGGGAAGAGCACACTCAGCACACAAGACTGTTCCTAGTTCTTGGCACTGCATAAATACAGTGACCCTCACTTGAAATGTCAGAGACTTAAGAAAAAGCTGTATCATATGATGAAGGAAGAGAGTCAGGGAAAAGAGGATCATGTAATCAGAGAGTTAGTTAAAAAGTAAACACTTGTTAAACCTCTGGACAAAGTGAGACCATCATCAAACAGATATCTAGAGCACAGAATAAAGGTCAGTTACCTTTTATCATGTTTGTGTAGCTTCAGTTAAACTAACAAGCAGCAGCATGTGCTTAAGGTCATAGTTAAACACTTTTGCCTTGATAAATGAGCTGTGCATTTGGTGCTTCCCTTTCAAGAGCATGGCCATATTGGAACTCTGATCTACAAGAAAAAGACATCAGAAAAGGAAGCAATTTACCTGGAGGCAGAAATCAGTCATTTTAGGTGGTAGAAGGAAATAATAACATGTCAAATAATAATATTATAGTTATTATTATTATTATTATTAATAATAATCTAAAATGAAGTAGAGAAACCTCAAAAATAAAACAGTTCAATTTGAGGGAGTGAAAATACAGGGGGTTTTTTTGATTTGTTTTCAGAGTTCTCAAAATCACCAAAAGAATTTTGTCTTAAACTATTTCAGTATTAAAGGTACATTTCCTCATAGTTGCATGTTTCTCATGGAGATTCTGGTTCTTGATCCTGTTGAACTTACTCTTTCACATGAAACACAGATAACCCTACTACTAAGGAAGAAATATGACCGTAAGCCTTATGAGAGATTTAGTTGTCATAAGACTGCATCCTTAAAGAAAGAAAGGTAGATGAATAACAGCATTTTCTAAGACCATGCTTTATAATAAGGTATATATACTATGCTAAATAACAGTTCCATTGAGTTCATGAAAAAAAAAGGAAATATTAGGGGTATTAATATAATTTCTAAGATAATGTAGAGCTATAATATTTTCAGTGGGAAAAAAGTGAGTAGTAGAAGAACTTCAGTATACATCTGAATAGCATTTAAACATAAATTCAGGAATTCTTAGGTTCTGTATTGTAAAAATAATTTTCCTAAAATTGTTTACAAGGTAACATTTAGGTGACAACACCCAAAAATTTATTAGAACCAGTTCTGCTACAATAAACTAAAGAAATATGAAAACCTTTTGCCTTCTCACTGAATTGTGCTGTGAGCTATACATCTTTAAGTGTATACTGCAGCTTAATGGTTATTGTGTCACAGGATAACAACAGTTTCCTTGCATTATTTGCACTTCACAGAAAAATGTGACTGTGCAAACTTCAACTGGCCAGAGCATTCACACAGAATAATTTATAATGCTTATAGAATCACAGAATTGTAGAATGGTTCAGGTTGGAAGGGACCTTAAAGATCATTAGTTCCAACCTCCTTGCCACGTGCAGGAACACCTACCACTAAGACAGGTCGCTCAAAGCCCCATCCAGCCTGGCCATGAACACTCCAGGTGTGGGGCAGCCACTGTTTCTCTGGGGAACCTGTGCCAGTGATTCACCACTCTCACAGTGAAGCATTTCTTCCTAATATCTAATCTAAAATTGCCCTCTCTCAGTTAGAAAACCATTACCCCTTGTCCTATCACTACATGCTCTTGTAACAAGTCCCTCTCTAGCTTTCTTTTAGGCCCCCTTTAGGTGCTGGAAAGTGCTATAAGCTCTCCCCAGACCCTTCTCTTCTCCAGGCTGAACAACCCCAACTCTCTCAGCCTGTCTTCATAGGAGAGGTGCTTCAGGCCTCTCATCATCATCGCAGCCCTCCTCTGAACTCACTTCAACAGATCCTCATCCTTCTTATGTGAGAGTCCCTGGACAATGCTTGGTTGTAGCCGTTTCCATGATAGAATGGCAGCAATATGCTTATGCTTTGATAAGAGTTCAAAAAGTAGTACTTGCTATAAATCACAATAGAGAATTACCATCATGGTGGCGATGGTGTTGCAACCATGAATGTTAAAATGTCACAGAACACTTTTTTTAGTAGATCATTTTGGAAAGTTAAGAAAAAAAATATAAGCAACTCTTCTTCAGGTGTCATATAGCAGCAGCAAGGCATGATATATTAAAAAATTTCTATAAAATACAGAAGAAGCATTTGTTTTTTCTTCAGAGCTAAGTTGTTTTATTTTCCTTCTCTGTTCTTCTTAATGTTCAATCAGAATAGCAAAACATATGAAAATTTCTCAAAATATCAAGTCAGCTTGAAACACTGCAGGCTATGTTCTGATACAAGAGTTGAAAATATTATAGACAGTATTTCATGAAGAATTTATTTGGCACAGAGCATAATGATTTTCTAATGCATTTTTTTAACAGAGAAGGAAGTAAAATAGGATGAGAGAGGTAAGCATACAGCCAAACTAGGAACAGCAACTGAGGCTGATGAAAAAGGTCAAATCTGAGAATGCTGGGTAACTAACTGTAACGTTGAAATGAGGCCTCAGCCAATTATTTTTGACCAAAATCATAATAGCAAGGATTGGGAGAGAGTGAGAATTATTTCAGTGAGACTTCGTTATTTCAGTGATATAGATTCACAATGTTGTAAATTAAATTATTGCCATTTTCTCTCATAAATGCTGCAGTTAATAAAGGCTCTACAAAACAAAACTTCCCATATTTTCCTGCTAATGTCAAAGCTCTCTGGTTGAGGGAGTAACGGGTCTTTTTCTCTACATGTCACTGCCCTATCAGTCCTAGACCACAGCTGTAATATTGTGTTAAAGTATCTTATAAAGATCTGCAGTGATTTGGCTTCTAAATCTGCTAGCAACTAGACAGTTAAAAAAACATAGGAATTCACACAGGATATGGGATATGATTGAGAGAGAAATATCTCACACATACTATATATGAAAAGACAATGATTCCACAACAAATTTTAGCTTATCCCACATAAATAATCTTGCAGATCCAGGGCTCTGAAAGCAAATATTTGTGTTTATATATGCATTTTTATCTTCAAAATACTTCTATATTTAATTTATACTGCATATATATAATCACAGATTAACATTATCTAAATCTCACAGCAGTGAAAAAATTTGCAACTCACATTGTAAGACTGTAGAATTTGAATTTTACTGGAGTGTTTTGATTCCACTGTTAATGTACTATATGCTGGTCTGACCTGAAACAATGCAGAAAAAAGATCCAATTTTTACATTACTCTAGGCAAATATTTCCCACAAACTTCAATGGCTATTGAGACTTTAATGAGTAAGAGTAAGTATAATGAGCAAAGAGTAAGTATAGAATCTGGAATTAACTTTCTGTGTGTTATTTGGTATCTTATGATAAATTACAGAAACATTTAAGTGTGAAAGCAAGAGCTGATCTCTTCTCTTACCCAGCTGCCTGATTCTTAGTCCTTTATCGTGTATTTTGCTTATGTAGTTGAACAACATTCGTTCACAATAAAAGATGCAATATTGTCTTCACTTAATAAAGAGATTATATTTTTATTCAGCATTTATGTTGATATTTTAAGTATCACGCACACTGCTAAGTAGTCACAAGATCAAATGCACTTTGGCTTAGTTTCAATATAAAAATTAGAAGATGTTGATTTTATTACCACTCTGGCAATATATTTGAGAGCATGTTAATGAGTATTAATGTCATATGCTTAGCCAAAAGAATTCCTAAAGTCAGAGTGCTATTTTATCTGCATAAAGCATTAAGGAGTTGAATATATATTTTGATAATTATTTTATATCCTGTTAGCCAATAGTTGGATACAGCTGAAAAATTTCCTACTGTATACACAGAAATTATGCTGTATTTTGTAAAACAGTAAAGCTGATGACAAAAGTGATGAATTCCAATAAAATCTATTAAGAATATACAGACAAACACAGAAATAATTATATTATTCAGCTGAAGAATTTTACAGTTGTCAAGATAAACATTCTTGAATTTTTATTTGGTTTATTTTAAGAAATTCCAACCAGTCTGAATAATTAATCACATGGAAATCACTATGAAATTATTTAGGTTTCCTTTAACAGAATGTTTTACTTTTTTTTTCTAACAATTTTTTCAATCCCATAAGAGACTGAATTCATCAAGGAATTGAATGAGAAATGGAAGCTTCTGTTTCAGAAAACAGAATGGCAACTAGACAACAGAAAACAGATGCCAATTATTTGCCAGTGTCTGCAGTAGAACTAAACATTTTATGACATTTACTTTGCCTTAACAAAGCTGCTGTTGTCAATCAGCAGGTTCTGAAAGGAGACTCTATATGATCTAGGATTGAAAAAAAATCTTACAGTTTGGTAAAGACAAGAAGATGAAAAATATATGGTACTTTTTTGGAGTAGCAACAAAGTAAGCTATATTAGCACAATCTGAAATCATACTCTCTTACACTGTAAAACCAGAGTTGCTTAATAAATTAAGTGAAAACTGAATTTGCACTTTTTGGACTCAACAGTCACAAACTAGGATTTGTTCTGTCACACATCAAACACGGAAGAATTCAAGCTGTGCAATAGAAAACAAAAGCTATCTTTTTTCAGTATATTACTTATTTTTATTTCCCCTGAGTAGGTATGTGTAGGGTGGGCTAGTCTTCATCACCTGCCATCCAAGGAATACAGGAACTAGTATCATGCTACTTATCTTTAACAGACCAACTCAACACAGTATATATTAATGATAAAAAGTCAGGCCAGCACTGAATAATTGTCTTAAGTTAGGAGCTAAGACAGCACTCAAAACCTTTAGTCTGATTATGTAAAAACTTTTTTGAATTAGCAAACACTTTAACTAGATGGGTAACTGACAAAACATGGCATACTGTTTGTGATTTACCTGTTTTATCAGCATGCTTTCTGGAAATGGAAATTGTACTCATATTAGGAATAATGTCTGCATTATTCTTCCAGCCAGACCCTTCTAGCACTGACTAAGTCTTAGATTAAGGGAAAAGAATGTTCACCCAAAGGAGAGTGCCTTGAAGAACAATGCTAGCAATGGAAGATAATGCAGCTGAATGGTTACTTTTTGCACAGGTTTAGGTATACAAGATAAAAATGCATGAGGATCCACTAGGAAAAAAGAAAAAGGTTTTACATCCACTTTTTAAAATAATTACAGAACATAATACCATCATTTCATATGGGAACATCTGCTACCTGTGGCAAATCTGCAATATCTCATGTGGTTCCCTAACTGAAGAGCTCATTGTAACATGCAACCAGTGGAGGTCCAACCGTGTTCCACCACACGCAAGCAGCTGCATGTGACCTACCAAACACTGAACTTCACATCAGTCCTCCTAGGCCTGACTCATGAAACAGATGTCTGTAACAGCCTTTCTAACCACATTGTCTGTGTCTTCAGTTCAGCTTGCACTTTTGGAGTCTTTCATTACAGTGGGCCTACCACCACAGTGATACCACATACAGCTTCAGTACATTTACCTCTTCACGTTCCTCTCTCTAAAATGTTAATGACTTCAAAGTGTAACGACATCCCAAGTATACCATGCCTCAACCACATCTCTAACAGAGTACCCGGCGATAAGAATAATTCACCAAATCTCACTCAAAAAACTGCTGCTAGCACAAACCTCTGACACTCACACAAATAGTTACTGTTTTGGTGGCTGCATTTCAGAGAGGTGATAAATGCCTATGAGATTTTAGCACAGTTTTCTCAGGGCCAATATACATTATAAAATGAGTCACAACATGGATAAACAAACAGGATGACATCACTGCAGCACAGTGCCCAAACTCCGTTAGTAGCTATCTCACACAGTCAAAATTTTCTAAAGTTTTAATTCAGTTTGAGTTTTTTCATAGTTACTGAAATCTGCAAAATATACTTAATTTCTGGAGGGTTTTTCTCCAAAATTATTTGCTTTCCCATAAAAATAATAATTTTTATAGATATTTTCATGAATATTTTCTGGAAAGAGAATTATAAGCTCAAGAATACTGATATTTCTGGCAAAAAATTCAGCTAAGCAAATTCACCTAGCATGTTGAGCTATGACTTTACTTAGAACATAACTTCTTGTTAGAGAAAAAAAAGCGGCTTTTCTACAGTCAAAAATTCAGATTATAAAGAAACAATCTTCAAGTAGTACATTTCTTGCAGACTAAGCAAGGGCTAAACAAAACTAACTCGTACTCTCTGGATGATGAGCCACATGCTGGACAAAGAGGTGCTGAGAGGTGGAGGATGACTTAATGATGTCACTATTGCTATGGCCCAATGGTACATCTTTTACTCTCATGAATAGTTCCACTGATTTCAGGTGAATAGTCCTGCAGGATTAAGGCACTGATTAATATATGTTTCAAAACAAGGCAAAAGCCCCGGTCATATTTTAAGTCTCAAAGGCACAGTAGTTTCTATCTAACCTAATAGATCAGAACCTCGACTTGCTCATTAGCTGAGGACCTCTGCCCTCCTTATTAGGCCCAATTCTTTCAGATGAACTGTCAGATGGAATCTCCTGCAATTGTACACAAGACAAATTCCATGTCATTAATGGAACAGGTGTTTAATGATTTTGGATGCATCGAGTTTACCCAGCTTCTTAAAAGGTCTCTTCTCATATATAATAGTGGCTGCAACATCAGGGATCATTCGCAGAAAAGGTTGGCACTTCCCAGTCCATCAAACCTTCAGCTATATGTGCTATCCTGGTGAATTTATTCAGGGAGATTTTAGGATACTAAACTTAAGGGACTGAACAGTGTTTAGGATTGCTATTATTAATAATTAGTAGCCAGTAATTCATCCTCCCCTGAGGTCAGCAGATCTCTAACTAAGGCCACACAGAACTTAGGATTCATTAACTGTAATCTGCAAGAAAGGTTACATTTACTTTAGAAGTTTTAATTCAAGGAAAAGTTCATACAACAAAAATGTTTTCAATATCTACAAGTAATATTTTTTGCCTATAACAGTATGAACAGACACAAAATCAAGCTTTATCACAGTGAAAACTGTGTGTGTGCCTGAAGTCACATAAGATATATTTGACACTGGATGTACTTTAGCACATATTATTCCCTGGTTTTATCCCAGCTACCATATTTTCTTCAGTGAAAGAGTTTAGCAGAATGGTGCCATAAAGTTACATGGCATGCTCCCATAAAGTAAAAGGAAGAGGAAAGAAAGATTCCTCTGTGTGGGAAAGATTTGTTTTGAAAAAATTCTGCATGGAAATGTGGATAAAAAGAGGAAGAGATTTTCCAAGCAAAATTAGGTCAACTGCATTTTAAACAGTAAACCTCACTCAAAGAGGAATGAAGAGTTGTCATGCTTCTGTTACAGTTACTGATCTCTGATCTTATTCAGGCTTTTGTGTTAGTGTGAAGGATCTTTGCTGTCAACAGGGTGTGGATCCATATGAAAAAGCCCAGCAAATTTAGCCTAAAAGAATAACTTTCCCTCTTTAACGGAGACTTTCTGTTCTCTAATTTTGTCATGTTCAAGTTACAGTTCATTCTGGATAATATTAAACAGGAGCTCTCTATGCAAGGGAAATTTTACTATGAAACAAAGACACAGTCTTAATCAGACACAGCCCAGGTACAGAGAGAAGTCCTGAAGGTTGCATACCAGTGAAGTGCAATGCACAATCATCACCCAGCAGCTTCTTGCAAAGCCTTGCTGCTTAACTCAAGCTGCTAATGATCAAGTCTCTTTGGCCTTGAGTAATTGTGGTGTTCCACCTATCCTCTGATCTACCAGATTGGCCATGGAGGCTGCCAGGGATGGCAAGTATTTCAGCTATCACAGCTAAAGTAATTGATATTCACTTGCCAACAACTAACCAGTTGGTCCAAGAGAGCACTTTACTGAATTTCTAATAGGGGAAACTTGGCAGATGCTAAATAACATTTTAGACTATCTAGGGCTTTTGATACTTGCCCACAATAATGGCAGATGCAACACAAGGTCTAACAGGAAAGAGAGAGATAAAATGGCACTGTAACCCTACTTTTAAGTATCTTAAATCTGTATCCCTGCACCAGGTCAGATGGCAGAGTAGGTGGGAATCTAGTGTTCTTAGTGGTAGATAAATTCTCATGCACTATGT
Source organism: Pseudotriccus pelzelni (assembly GCA_035584735.1). Taxonomy (NCBI): domain Eukaryota; kingdom Metazoa; phylum Chordata; class Aves; order Passeriformes; family Tyrannidae; genus Pseudotriccus; species Pseudotriccus pelzelni. The sequence continues at coordinate 26,711,361 of JAWMRA010000078.1, read as the reverse complement.
CAATGACACATCTTCTCAGACCCCACAATGAAAGAATAATTTTGGTACTAAGACAGCTATCATTGTTGCTTATAACACATTTGTTAGTTTAATCAACTTAGCTGATCAATATGAGTATATGGTCCCACCACGTAGGAGTGGACAGCTTTTGTTCTTTTTCTCCCCTCAAAAATGTTTAGTCTGGATATTTGACTTCTGTCTTTGATTTTCTAGTGGACTGTCTGTGTAAAGAACTCTTTCAGACAGAGTTTGTAGGTGAAATAGTTGATATGGGACAATATGTTGTATCATCATTCTTTTACTTTGAGCTTCTCAGTATTGTCACTGGTAAAGGAATTTAGAATATCTGAGTAAACTCATTAGGAGTCAGTCTTATTAAGTGGTTTAACAGCCTTTGCTGTTCCACAAACTCACAGGCAGTTCTGCATAGCTGTCACCTCTTGTTGCTATTCCAGCTCATCAGGAGTGGGAATCCCTCCCAGCAAAAGAAATGAGAGCTGTACTGTATGGACACTTCTGGGAGAGGCAGCACCGAAGCTGAGCTGGCAATGAAGCAGGAGCTGTCAGTTCCCATCTGGGTTTTGGGTGCTATTTCTCTTCCTAAAGGTAATACTCTGCTTCAGGAAGCTCACACCAAGTTCTGAATGCAGATACTGGCCTTTCTGCAAAGCCTAGACCCCTATTACACTCCCATATTGAATTAGCTGATAGCAGGAGTTGTTTCTTCCCTGCAAATCAAGAACTTGCCTCTGAAAGGCAGCAGTTTTCAGCCTTCCTCAGCCTACCATGAAAGCAGCACTGCAGTCACAGGGACCACCTTCCATATGAAGTCAGTGGGAGCAGAGATCTTGTCTGCTTAAAAACAGTATTCAGCTTGTCTCCTTCACAGAGCAAACAGCTGCTTTGAAACCATGCTCTAACTGTCATTACTGCTGGGTTTTTTTCCTTGCTTATAAACAAACAGGAGACAGATTTCTTGTGCTGATACTAATTACATCACTGTGAAGAAGATTCCTACACGCAACAGAGTACTTTTGAACATGGAAAAAACAAAATGTCTTGAACACAGATGGTCAGCTCATGTTGTCCCTTTTCACCTTGATCATTACATCCTCTACCCAAAGAAGAATATCCTTAGCCCATTTTTCAAAATAATCTCATCTATACTCACTGAAATTTGCCATTAGAGAACTGAGGATTCTCCTTGTCCCTTTCTTATTTTTCCAGATCTCTAAAACAAACCTTATTTCACCAAATTTACTGGGCTACAGTTTGGCAGCTGCAATATTTCTGATTTCAAGACTCTCATTAAATTAAAGAAAAAAGTTTATATTTTGTACTTACCTTTCTTAATCAAATTCTCTCCTTCTTTTTTTAAACAAGAAAAGAAGTTATATAGAACGTGCATTTGCCCTGAAGTGTCCTTCACCAGATCAAATATAATTAATTATAATCATAGGCCAAACACCGGTTTTCACTCACTGTCTTACAAAGTAGGATAGAAGAGCAGTCCCCCCTACCTTTTTCATGGTGCTTGATCTCTGATTAAAATATTCAACCTTTTCCAAAATACCTCTGAATAAGAGGTCAGAATCATCACTCTGGCATCTTTCATAAGCAATAAGTTCTATGTGAAGGAGGAGAAAAATGAAGCCTCCATTGATAGGAATCACTAAGAACAATCCAATTTATAACTTTCCTGGTGTGACTGTGTTTGCCAGTCCAGGGATGTATACAACTGTTGCCACATCCCTTCCAGTATAGCACTGAATAGACTTTTCTTTTAACTATGGCACCGATATTAAAGAAAAAATTTTGAGAGATCACTTTTGGCATATCCCCTCTATGCCAGTGTTTTATTTATAGTTTTCTTCTATGCCAGTGTTTTATTTATGGTATTAAATATATAAAGAGATTATAATGCAGCAAAAAAGGCTGTTATGGGAAAACAGACACTGTTTTGCCCAAGAGCCATGCTTATGAATAAGGTCACCTGGCCTAACACACACTGATTTTCAAACACATACAGAACAGAGAACTTTTTTTATTATTCAATCAGCTATTTTATCTGTGTCCCACAATGGTGCATAAAATACAGGACATTTCTTTCTAAGGAACTGACAGGAATCAGATCTTACCTTTTAGTAGAGAACAGTGTTCTGATGGTTTTTTTGAAATCAGGCCCTCGAATATCTTTGCTGCCTGGAAGTACATTAGTATCAAACCCAGCATTTATCCCACAAGTTATTATGTAACCATTGTAAATAATATATAAATACTCCAACTTAGCTTAACACTACTTTTAGAACTGAAATTTTATTAACACTTTTTATTGGAATTGGTAGTAAATCAATCCCCTACCTTCTCTTCAAGGCAGTCAGCCCCTCCTAGTGGCTGCTCCCAACCTGCAGCAAAACACTCTCCAGGTTTTCGTGCCGCTTGTCCTTGGTCTTTGCTAAGCAGAGCAGAGGAGATGGAGCTGTGAATTCTTTTCCTCCTTAAAATAAAGAAAAAATGGGGAAACCTTTTGTGATTCAAATTTATTGATGGAAAAAAATAAACCGACACTAATGTTTGTGTTATTCCTTGCATTAAAGCTTGTCCTACTTTTCATAGCCTGAATCTTATGAGTCATAGAAATGTGAGATCTAAGAGCCTATATTGCTCAATTACTCATATTCCTTCCTCTGTTACATCAATACTTTTTGAAGTGTTTTGTAAAGCTGAGCAGTAAAAGCCAAACTATTCCATAGACTGAAGGTTGAAAGCCTGAAAAATAATATATGTAGTAATATCCTTCCTTTTTACATCTTTCTTTCCCTTAATTTCAGCAACACTGCTCACACAACTAGTTATGCACGTTTGCATGCTTTTTGCAGCGCCCCTCTGTCACTCAGCCAGGAACATATTTCTGACAATCTTCCTGGTTTTCCTTTCTTAGTTTTACTGCCTAGCTGACTGTTTATGACATGATATTTCACCTGTTGAAACTGCCCAAGGAAACTTTTGAGCAGCACTCCACATTACCACTACAGTTGTGATTCTCCCTTTCTTACATATGAACTCTATCAAAAAAACACGAGGGAAAAAAAAACCAAAGAAAGTCTCATTCTCTCTCTGTTCCTACTTGTATCGTCATAGTTGACTTGGGGAATGTAAAAAAAACCCAACCAAACAAAAACAAACAACAAAACCAAAAAACTGCTGACTGCAAATTATCAGTGCAGTAGGGAAACAGCTCACACAGTGATACTCATATATTGAATTACATAAGACCCCATGCAAAACTTAGTTATCCCTTGGTATGTAAATCCTTCTGAAAAAAGGTTTAAAACCATTTGAGGAAAAGAACATAGGAAGTCTCAATAAAACCCACTGTCAGCAAACTATCAACTGGAGGTTAGGATGCTGTCCACCCACTTTTCAGCAAAGGGCAGAACATCTACTGCCTGTGCTCAAATTACTGCATGCCACTTGCAATCTTTTGCAAGATTTTAGGTCCCTATATTAAGGCAGTACTCTCAGTCAATCAGAACAGATGTGCTCCTGGTCGCCATCTGAAAGTACCAACAAAAGTCCAAATTTTCAGAACTAGGTATTTATTGTTTTGTGAGAATAAGGCAACATGCCAGGCACCTACAGAGAGAGCCAACCCAAATCAATAGCTAGGATCTTAGCAGGAGGTTAAGAACCCATGCACAGCACAGCAAGCGGACAAGACCAGTTTCATTTCTGATATAAATGCACAATACACTGAAGAAAGCCTACAGGCATTGAATCTTTTAGTATCAGTATAATTAGCTTACTCAACTACTTTGATACTGAAAGATACAGTTTTGTGTGCCAAAACACATAGGCAACCATTAGCAGGAAAATTTCTGTTTCTAGACACTGTGAGGGAGAAAATTGTAGATGCTGTCTTTAATATCAATAAAAGAACATAGTAAAGCCTTTTTTAACCCCCTACTTATGATTTTGGGGGAAAAAAATGAGGGGATATCTTCTGGCCTGAGGCAGATTGCTATAGGTTTTAAGTCCATAGATCCATGCTTTCCTTTACAACAGTCTAGATGGACCATGATTTTTTTGTTACACAAATTTCCAAGACTAGGATTTTAATTTTTGTTTCACATTGGAAGTCATCTGACCAATAAATCTATGTGTAGCTGACTGCTGAAGATGGCTTCAAGCCAATGCTGAAGAATGTTCACCTGAAAGTAACCCCTCCTTATTTCTGTAACAGCTTATTTTTGATTGAAAACTTATTATTAGTTATTACACTAGTTCTTTAATCTAAACTGAGGTCAGGGCCTTACTGCATTAGATGCTGCCCTTAAAAACACCAAGTAACAGTCATTGAAAAAAATTAGTTTGTAACTCATATAGTCAAGACAGGTTCAAATAAAATACATTCCACTTTCTGTCAGAAATTGAGGTTCACAAGACTGGAATTGAATGAAAACCTCTATTCTTTTCTTTATAAAAAAAAATTCCATTTATTAAGGATTACTGATTATATTCCTAGAGTTACTTGAAATATAGAAAATTTACATTATTCAATGTTTTAAGATCATAAAATATGTAGGAAAATTATTCAGTGTTTTAAAAAGTACATACCATCTTTGAATGACAGTCTGAAATCTTGTAGTTTGCCACAAAATTGACATCTGGCCTGAATTTTGATTCAGAATTATCAAATAAAGCTTTTCATTAGTGTCACTAAGGAAAAATAATTGAATCAACAGATTTACTCTTTTAGAAAACAGAGAACATAGAAAGACCACGCATATAGATAATTCCAGAAACTGGACGCATAGATTATTAGCTTGTTAAGCTGTTGAACATTATTTTCAGTTCCAGTGTGGGCTCTGAAGCCAGCTTTTGACCACATCCCGCCCGAATGTTCTTTGCTGGCACAATAAAAAAAAATAAAAATAATAGTAATAATTTATACTAACAAAAAATTAATTCTGTAGCTGTCAGGAAAGCCTATAATGTATTCTGCTCTACCCTGGAATCAAAACAATTCCTAAAACAGCAAAACTGCAACTGACTCAGAACCCCATCTGAAGTTCCCCAAATTCAATAGAAATTCTTTCACTGAGTCTAATGGGCTTTGGGTCATGGCCTCATGCATTAAAATAATTTATACAGAAAAAAATCTATTTCCTTTTACTTTCAATTAATCAGTGAACTGGTTGCGACCTATTGGTAGAATGGTAAATAATACGGAGAACAGGTCAGTTGTAGAGTGACTTGGATCACTTGCAGAGGTCAGATCAGATCCAAACATAGGTTTTAATGCAGCCAAGTGTAAGGACTTCTATCTAGAAACAAGGATTATTTGTAAGATGAGAAAAGCTATTGTTAAGAGCAATGATTCTGTCTCAAGATTGATAACAAATGACTATAATGGTAGATGACCAATTGAACCGGATTTCCTTCAGTGAGCTAACATGATCCTTAATTGATTTGCAAGCAAGGAGACAAGATAAAAATTATAAGGCAGCATTAGTGGCACTACTACTGAAATTCTTTGTCCAGAATTAATTTCTGTAGTACTAAAAGGATATCAAGGAACTGGAAATTATTCTGAAAAGATGCAATGATGCTGTCTTCAAAATATGCCTCAGTGTGAGAAAGACTGAAAAAGCACAGACTGCTTGGTTGATTTGAAAAACGACCTAGAGATAACCTGCACATTGATTACAGGGAAAATTATATTTCTGATAATCAGCAGAAGTTCAATCTGAGAAGAAACGGTACAGGAAAACAAAAAGTGACTCTAAACAGAATTTAACCAGAAGTAAAGGGAGGATTTGAAACACTGAAACATAACTTTTTGGAAGAAAAGGATATTACAATTACACAGAATTGTATAATTTATGCAAAACTATTTTTGTCATCCTCCTTTACCCCAAAAGAATTTTTGTTTATTAAATAAATTAATGGATTACATTCTTTGACTTGTTTGCCCTGATGTGAGCCAAAGGTATGAAGGAGCAAGTTGTGCTATGAGTTTAGAGGGAATGAATGGTCTTGAAGCTAGTACATAGTGGGTGTTATATGTGGTGGGTTGCTGATTTCACCTGAGAAGTACAACTGACAGATAACTGGTACGTTGGCTGTAGTTACATCTAGAAATGAGGAGCTGATTTCACTTGAGGGAAGATCATTCTGCACTACAAGGCTCATCACAGTGCAGTGCATGCAGGGTACATGTTTAAGTACTACCATGCTTAGCAGGGATTTTTACGTATTTTATTTCAGTTAAATGGTTATAGTACAGGTATTGTGATCATTCTGTTGGTCATTAAACTATTAAATCCTCTGTAAGTGGACTATGGTTAAGAAGAGTATGTCCACCTACACATCAATGGGTATAGTACATATATCAAATATATTACTTGAGGTAATGCAGTGGAGATAGATAGGTTAAGGTTGAAGGTAGTTATAGGTGGTTATTATGTCTTTCACTTAAAAATCTATAACTTTACAGAATGAGAAAAATGAATACATGATAGTTTGCTGAATCACATGCAGCATCTTTTCCAGGTTGAGTTTTGTAGATGGCCTCTTTTCCTGAGATCATATTGTTATTTAGGTTTGGAATACAACAGGGATGTTGGGAGCCCCTGGTGGCCTAGTGGTTAGATCGCAGGACCTTCACCGCTGAGGCCTGGGTTCGATTCCAGCCAGGG
>JAWMRA010000078.1:26627890-26698884 GCA_035584735.1 Pseudotriccus pelzelni | reverse complement strand
GCCATCAGCGCGCTTGTAGCAAGTGTGGGTAGAGCCCTTCCCAAATCTTCGTTCGCGAAGCCTAGCCATGAATGAATCCAAGAGATGGTTTTTGCTCTGTGGAAATTTTAGATGGACAATGTTGCAATTTTCAAGTTTTGGCTAGTCCATTTTACATCAATAAATGGAGATATGAAAAAACCCCAATTAATTACACACAGCAGTTTTATGAAGGCATTACAGTTAATCTGTCTTCTCCTATTGTTACATTTCTTGGATTATGATTCTGTATGTGTAAATGTATGTATATATATATATATATATATATATATATATATATGTAATGTTCATACCAGTTCATCAACTGCTTAAGGAAAGATTAATGGTGAGAAACACTGTAGGTGTCATTTCTCAGGTAGTTAACAAGGCTATTAATATTAAATTTCATTTACTTATTGCCAAATCAGCAGCCTTTATAAAAACAGAAAAGTTAGGTTAAGAAAACAAAGTATGGATTTTATTCCTGGACAATATGAAGAGTTCAGGAAATGAAAAGTGTTTTGATCATATATAAAATATAGAGTATTGCTAGTGCAGAAGCCCTGTATCAACTTCAGTGACCCATTTACTGGTTATTCTTTCATTGTTTTAAAGGCATTATGAATTAGAGCTCTGCAGTTTAAATAGCATCAAACGTGAAATAGAACCCATGTGCCTCAGTTAACCTTAAACAAGTTTCTGAAAGCTAGAGAGACAGATTTAATGGATGTGATGTCATTATACTATATCATACATGCCAGAAAGAAAGAATAGAATATAATAGAATATCAGGGCAACATAGGAAAGCCATTTTTTAGCTATTTAAAGCTTCAGAAAAATGAGCCAAACCTGTACGGAAGAGGCTGAAATGCATGTAGTAATGCATTCTAAAATACCAAGACACTTAAGTTTTTCCATCCTCTTTAGCACTCTGTATTAAAAATCTGATGCTGTGCCAACAGTACCCAGAAAAAGTATTTTAATTGCTGCTGCAACCTGATACTTTGTCCACTGAAGTTCACGATGAAATCTTAATTTATTTCATTACATTGTTCTGCTTCCGCTTCTAATTGTCTTCAATAGAAATAGGCCTTCAGTTGAAACAAATATTTGCATCTTTTTTCCCAGCATCAACAGCCCCTTCCTGCTCTTTTGGAAATTACTACGGCCCTAGCTTTAACTCAAACTGAAAATACAGAAATGACTATGTGATTCACCTGGACTCTGTACAAGTTCCATGAAGCCAGAGGAAGACTTCCATTGATTTCAGTGGGAGCTTACTAGATGATGCTGGGGGACACTTTTAATTCCACTGGTTATTTTTCCTTTTTCCTACTTTCACTCTTAAGCAAGCAACTTCAAAATCATCAGGTGTTGGAGTTTAGCAGAGGGCATCAGGGACATGTTCTTTGGTAGAGAAGTCTACGTTCTTACAAGGTTTTAATTTATTTACCTTCTTCATGAAAATCAGACAGGTTGATAAAGTACTCTGAACATATAAGATAATCAAGTCTGACATCTAAAAAGTCCTGTCAGTGTTTAAGCAGAGCACCCAGGAAAAGACTAGCTGTCTTTTGAGAACAGGAGCAGAAACTTTGAAGTCTAAGGAAAGAGTTCTGAGATCTCTGCTAATGCCACTGAAAAAGAATGCTTTAGTTTTTCCAGATGAGTCCACCTTGGCTTTTATTGTCATTTCCAGGATTGAATGATCTCCTTTATGAAAAGGGATAACTAGTTATTGATTCAAATGTCAGCAGCTTAAATGCTATTAGCCAGGAACAGCACCAAAAAGAAAGGCCACTGCATCAACAATATTGTACACTCCCACTCTGCAGGACTGCATCTCCTTCTATTCTGTAGGCAGTCTTATGGCTCAGCATAACGGTGGGTCTCAATGTCATTCATATATTTATCCTCACAAAATCCCTGCTGTTCCTCTTACCCTTATTTTAGAAGCAGGCAATACGTGTCTAGGGTGCAGACTGCAGTGGACCGTAGGATTGCCTGAGCTAGCTTTTTCTACCACATTAGGACCATGAGCAGCAGTGCAGCTGCAGCAGTATGGAAGTTGGTGCAGGTCAGCATGCCACAAGATGCTTCAAGCATTAACCCTTGTAAAGTTAATTCAAGCATATCCTAATCTCTGCCGTGATTAGCTTGAAATGTCCACACAGACATTGTTACGGATTATTTCTTTCTATCCCATGGCTAGCTAATAGTGCAAAGCCTGAACACAAAAGTAGGAATTAAGAAAGCAGTAAGAACATACACTGGCTCCTCTCTAAACAGCTGAGAGTGTGATATAACAAAGAAACATATGCATCTAATAAATGAGTAGGTTGATTATGACAAAGAATAGAAATAAATACCTTTTATGCACAAGGTTCTGAGGACTCCTGAGAATTAGTCCTCTTTTTTTTTTAGCCTCCAGGAGATATCTAAATTTCTAAATATGAATTCCTTAGATATCCATACATGATCCAGAGCCTGAGCTGTCCGCAAGCCTCTTGTTATATATTTAATTCAAAAGATCACTTCCTAGAAGCTCTGAAGTGAAAACAGTGAGATATTTCTTTCCTCTTTCCTCTTTGAATCGCCTTCTATGCAATGCACCAGTGAAAGGTAAAATCTAGACCCAATTTCCTGAAAAAAAAAGTATATATTTAACTTCACTAGAAAGGGCTGCTCTACAGTTTCTTGCAGAATTTAGCCCTATCAGAAGAAGATAATAAATACTAGCAGATTTATGTTTCATAAAAATGCAGTGTTTTTGTCAGAACCAAATTATTTTTCTCATACAGTGATCAGAAGGGTTAAAGATAAAATTTTTTCTTCTTTTTTTTTTTTTTTTGCCATTAGTCCATCTCCTGAATAAGGGCTTCTTTTGAGCTGCTGAGCACAAAAGTGCATCTGGAAAATGTCAAGTAATGTATTTAAAAGTTAATATATAAAAATAAAACCTCTGAACATATTTTTTTATGAAACCTTCCAAGAAACTTCCACTTCCGAGACCTGGATTGAGAATGAGCAGGAGACATTTTTCAGCCTGAAATAATTTTATGAGAAAGGTTTAAATATTTGGAAAATATGCTGGAACTGTAATTTCTCCCTTAACCAACAACCTCAGTGACGGATTACATGACCAATAGAGTGAATCTATGTGTATACACATGTATGCACACCATTTCATCTGTTTACCTTTGGATCAAAAATAGAATGTTACAGCATTTGTTTTATCATTTTCTATCCCCCTGAGGCATTGTGACATTTGGTACATTTATCTTTCCTGTTAAGAAATGATTCCTTAATTGTTTAAAGCAGGTGGAGGAAATATTTAGCAGAATGTTTACACTATGACAACTATACATCGGGGAGGGAAAGGGGGAGTGTGTTTGAACATGCACAGAAAGACAGAAGTTGATTACATTTCTTTCTTCTGCACAGCCCAACATACAAGCTAGAAGGAATCTCATTCCCCAGTGGAGGTAATGACGATATATAGACTTCAAAGGAGCCATAGGCCTCTTGTAATTAACTTTGGTTCAGCACCCCAGTCAGGTGTGAGTACATGCAAATACGGGCAGCCTTCTTACTGCCCAGCTTTGAACACTAAGCTTGATGGTCTTCCTCATAGTTTACAGAAAAAGGTAAATTCTTCCAAAATTTATTTCAGGGGACCATAAGAAAATGCTCTCCCTCTATCCTGCCTCCTTCTTTCCACTGAGTCCTTACTAGTTTAAGTCAGCAAAGCTAAAACAAAGGTCCTTGTGCATCACCGGCAGGAGATGCCAACTTAAGTCCTGCAAGGAAGACATGGGAAAATCAACTTTTGTTCTGCCAGTGAGGTACTGTGAAAAAAATGTGGTAGAATAGTTAAACTGGTATCAGACACACAGCTGTGGCTGAATCCAGACCTATTCTCTTTTATTGTTCTGTAATGAAAGTTTATGACTACTCTTTCTGCCTTTTAGCAGATGGGACCTCTACATAAACTCTGGGAATATATCAGTATGACAGTGGGAAGAGACTTCTCTCTCTCTTGCTTCTCCAAGACAGCCCTCATCTATTGACAGTTTTCAGCAAACCCTAGTTTCTTGAGGAAACTCCAAATTTAAATCCACTTGGTGGAAGACAGAGCTCTAAATGCTTTATCAGGAGTTTTCCAGAACTGTTCCAATTCAGAGGCATGTGAAGAGAGAACAGCTTTCTTGAGGCTCTGATCTGGACACTGGATGTCAAAAATAAATCTTTTATTCTAGAGTCAATGAACTTTCAAGTATTTATTTGGGAACTTCAGTACCTCTCATATGAGAGAATGACATATAAAATGTGTGAACACAGCACAAAAAACAGGCTACTTACTGCTCTCAGAAAGAGGAAGAATTTGGATTTCTAGCTTCTGGGAAAATTATTTTAATCTCCCTGGACTATTAGGTAAAAAGGCAACATTATTTCCACCAGTAATGTAGCACATCTGTAATCATGCTTTTCTCTTTGGATATTCTAATATAAATATCATGGTTAGCACAACATGAAATAATTTCGTTTCTGGTTTAAATGAGGAAAAACAGAGACGCTTTTATTTGATCTGAACCAATTATGATTTTTGTTGGTTTATTCAGACACAAAAATAGTTTGACTATTCAGTCTATTTGTTACTTACAAACCTATTGTTTGATTAATCATTACCAACAGGAACTTTGTCCAGCTAGAGGGCTAGCAAGCACATGGTTAATAGGGTAATGCTGTTTTTAAAGCATACACAGACACAAGGAAGAGAAGACATATGGCATAGGCACCCACAGAAAGCCAGTTCATATCATCTATAACGAATTATGGAATTTGCAGCTCTTCAAATTCCATTCAAAGTTTTTTTCCACCAGGTCCACAATGTTTTCCACAGTACCTGGCTTGTGTTTACCACTGAGACGATTTGCAGCTCACTGGCCAAAAGAAATTTTCCTCTGAATATCATTGTATAGTCCTGTTGCTACTGAAAGGATGGGAGCTGGAAATTTTTTTTTTTTTTTTTTTTTTGTTTAAGCTAAACACATATCTTTCTCCAGAAAAAGGATTTTGTTTTTATTCTCCTGAAATATTTCTGGAAACCCTAACCTTTTTAACTTCCTTTACCAAATTATTTTGTCATTCCAAATCTTTAATAAGTATGAACCCGAATTCTGGTGTGCCTGCTCTGTTTTGAAATAGTGTTTAACAAAATGATACACTTCAGTCATAGTGTCATGGAGGCTGTGAGGCTGTGATGCAACAAGAATACAAGACAACATAGTTATAGGACAAGGAGAATGGCTTTAAACTGAAAGAATAGCTTTAATTTTGATATTAGGAAGAAATGCTTCACTATGATAGTGGTGAGACACTGGAATAGGTTGCCTAGGGAAGTTGTGCAGATGCCCCATCCCTGGAAGTGTTCAAGGATAGGTTGGATGGGGCTTTAAGCAACCTGATCTAATGAAATTTGACCCTGTCCATGGCATGGGGGTCAGAATTAGATGATGTTTAGGGTTACTGCCAACCCAAGCCATTCTATAGTTCTATGAAGAAGACAAGAACAAAACTTAGAAACCTGAATCCTGTCCTTAGCTTTGCTTATTGCCAGCTCTGTGATTTTGGACCACCCTTCTTTGTTCTTTCGTCTTTCAAACAATTCTTCCTTTTATGTCCTTAAAAACCAAACTACACTGGGAAGGTACAGCCTTCTGCTGAGGATGAGTGTTTAGCACAGTGGGGTTCTGATCTCATTTGATTCCTTTAGACAAGATAGCACTACAAATAAATCATCATAATAATAGTCTGATTTGCAGTTAAGATTAAACCTAAAGTTACCTTATTGAAGTGTCATCCTGGTTCCTGTGATATTTGTCTGAAACTTTCTTCCTACAGTATAACAAATGTGCTTCAACTCCATTGGTCAGCTTCTTCCTCTAATGCAGACAGCTTAATAGATTTTTTCTTAAGCCCAGTACAGCTTGTTTCTTAGTATTAATTTCAACTTCAGGTTATTGTGCAAATTATGTCCTAGCTGGAAATTGAACCACGTTGACCACTGAAAAGAAGAGCCTAATATATGACCTGTATTAGACAAATTTGCCCAGCCAGCAAAGTGCAGTTGGATTGATTTTCACTCTGTCATAATGAGATATTTCATTAGACAAGTTCTCCACCCAGTGGCTGCAAGTGTTCATGGGAGCAAGGATACGATCTCTGCTATGATACTATAGAAGTGCTGGAGATGTAAATCCTGCATATATAGCTCAGTTGACTTAAAGGAAGACAAGTCCTTTAGACCTAAGAAATCTATAAAACAAAATGTTTAAGATATTTAAGACAAAAAAATAGACTGAAGTACAATAGATGTAACCATTGCACCCCTCCCTGACAAAAGCTAAAAACCTACAATAGCATTTTCTAAATTTTCAGATTTTTAAAATAATTTATCAATATGGGTTCAGAACAGTGGCGATTTTTTTGTTTGCTCATTTGCTTTCAGCACAGAACTGCCAGTCAAGCATTCCACTTCCAACCTGACATCAACAATTTGAAGCTTTCCTGAGAATTATATACAATAAGATTTAGCACTTCAGAAGAATTTCTCTATAATTACAAAATGCACAGACTCCAGTGTATATGACTGGTCATCTCTTGCGTATGTTATCAAACACGAGTGTCACACAGGTCTAACACTGCGTCACTTAGCTATGCCCAGGTAAATTTGGGAAGCAGTAGTAGCTGGGAAGGTTGTTTTTCATAAGAGATGCCTGATACATGGAAAGGCTGTGGTATTTTGCCTGATTTTTATCTACTGCTTATCTCAAATTAAAAGTTGCTTTGGCTGAATTTCAGCCAGGGCTAGGCACTTTTCCATATAACAAAGTTTGACAGCCAACCTGTCTCCCGCAGCAGCAGAACCAGAAAAGCTTTGCTGCATTTCTTCTTCAAGCAGCAGCAGTGAAACTTATTTCTGTCTCTGTGTTTTTGACAGAAGAAAACTTCAAAAATTAAAAGGACAAATTAAAAAAAAATTCAGAAGCATGTATGTATGTCATATGAGATTTATCATTGTTCATGTCTTTCTTACTAGATCACAGAATCACAGAATCATTAAAGTTGGAAAAACACCTCAAAGATCATCAAGTCCAGCCTTTGACCAATCCCCACCTTGTCAACAACACCTCTGCTTTTCCAAGCTCATGCTTTCCTTCTCTCTCCCAGTAGTTTACATATTTTGAATTTGGCCTTGCCCCTTTCTCTGGTATTTGTGGATTTTTATATCTATTCAGAGAGTATATTATTTAATGAATTTGAAAAATCACTGTATTTTTACATGTAAATCCCTGTTTATTGATTTTTTTTGCCAATTAAAAATTTAAAAGTACAACAAAGTCCTTTTTTTCTATTTGTTTCACTTTTAAGATTTATAAAACACAAGCTGAACAAGTAAACTAAAAAAAAGACAGCACACACCCCCTCTTTCCCCAGTTCTCGCAGGACTTTGCAAATTAGATGCCACACTACTGTTCTCTGGCAGAGTCTGCAGTTTAGTTTTGAAAACAAGTTTTACCTTTTTCATTCGCAATGGGCAGAGGCACTAAATAAATAGATAATGGTGTGAATCAAGTAAGAGAAGAGGGGAAATTAAAGTTTACAATTAAGATTTTGTCCTGTAAGTTTAACAAGTAAGTTCAATGAACTATAACCTGGAAGGAAATATTTAAATACAACATATTCTCAAAATACTGATGCTTTCCTATATTGTTGCTTTCCTTGCAAGGTTATCATAAGATTAAAAGATTTGTTAATCTCTAAGATTAATCTTAGAAAAAAATACCTTCTTTTTCTGTTTTGTGCCACTGTTCACCTGGTTATGCAAATATTTCTGCAATTAGACAACATTTATGACATTCTAGCTTCCCTGAAAACCAAACCTGAAGCTAAATTTTCACATTTTTTTTCTGTTAAACATTGCTATGGATACTCATTATAGTCTTGATTAAAAATAAAAATAAATAGGTTTTTTTCACTGAATACTTGGGAAATGGAAAGGTGGTGTCTGAAGAGCAACAGGATTTGCATAGAATCCTAGAATCACTTAAACTGGAAATAAGTTCATTTCAACAGTTAACCTAACACTACTGAAGAACAAACTGTTTCTATATAATACTGACTTTTAACCCTCTCTACCTAAATTCTCCTTTCCTGAGTTCTACTCCCCCCAGATGCATAAACCTCAAGGTTTTTTTCTTTTCCTCATATTTTTTGTCGCCACTTTTTCATAAATAAAGGAGCAAGGATGGAGGGAGTGGGGATAGAGGGAATAATTGAAGGTTTGTTTTTCTCTAAAAAATAAAAATAAATCAGTTAGCAGTTCAGATAAATCAGCTAGCATTTTGTTTTGTGTGTGGAACTACCTAGCTCTTCTACTTGTTTATTTGTATTTTTCTTAAATGACAGAACATATGGACAGGAATCATGCTGTAGAGATGTTAAGTGTAAGAGAGATTTCAGTGAAAGAGAGAAGTAAACTTACTTCAAATCTCCTTTTTGCTTGCCTACTCGAATCTACAATATGATTTATTTCATGCAAGGAGTTCAAAGTCTCTCAACTGATCAGAAGAAAAGGTCAGAAGTAACTAGAAGTTGAAGTCTCACTTTGTGCAGCTTAAGCCCCCTCAAGCAGCAGGCTCACGCTGGTTTCCCACGCAGGCTGGGCTCACACTTTCGGGGAGAACCAGCCCCACTCCTGCGGGGTCCCTTCCCCGCGGAGCCCGAGAGGCTCATCCGGGCCTCGGGACACGGCTCCTGCCTCTCCGCAGGCAGGGAAACGCACGGATTTTTCCGAACTGTTAGCCGACCTCCCCATCTAGTGGCAGTGCAGTGGAAAGGTTTAGGCTAGAGCTTGCAATTAAATCCTAGGAGGAAATTGTAATGAAGCACAAATGCTCCGAAATGATATTGTGCTGGAATTTGGGCCACAGAATTGCACAGAGTCTCAACTTCTGGCATCTGCAGGCATCTCCTCCAAAAAAATCCTATCATTTAAATGACAACAGAGTCCATATATTCTCTTCCCCTTCTGTATCCCTAATGTCTTTGACAGATACTAATAGTTCACATTTATTCCCTACAAAAACCATCAAAGCTACTTGACATTCAGATGTCTTTCCTAAATTAACTCCAGGTGACAGAGCCGCTTCAACCTACCCATCTAAAGAATGGGGTCATACTGACTAGCAGTGCTTTGCAGTGCAACACCAAAGAAGGTTATGTCATATTTTTACATACCAGTATTCAAAGACACAACCAAGTCATCACTGAGAAAATACTTTGGGCCCTGTATCACACATTTATCAACTGAGAGTCAGATTTGGTGCATAACAACAATATTTAGCTTTATCACTAAGTCCAGTAGCCTCTACCCACAAAGAACGGCTGTAATACTAATATGTATTCTTTGATTTACCTTGCTAAGTCTAGTTAATTGAGATACTGATTCATGGCCTGAAACAGATTTGTATTTTCATCTTCTCTTCTGCTTAAGAACTAAGAATCACTGCCCAGATTATCATGACATGACATGATAGATTGATCATGGCAGGGTTAGATGGCAGCTTGATATTAAAGAAGATGTTTACACTTATGATTCTAAACTAAGAAAACCAGAATGATTCCCTGACATTTTGGTTGTATTCAAAATTTTTTTTGTTTGGTTGGATTTGGGTTTTTTTGGTGGTTTTATTTGTTTGGTTGGTTTTGTTTGTTTTGGTTGGTTGGTTTTTTTATTTACAGTTGCTGATTTGGTCCTTGAGAGATCTGAAGAGTTGTCTACTAGTCTCTGCAAATGCCATGTATTTTCTGTGTAGCAGACTTCAGGTAGTGTGCTCCACAAAGGCATCTGCTCTGCCATCTTAATTTCTAAAACAGGCTTTGTAGTGCTGCAGAACTCAAACTTCACCATTGTTTCAACTGATCTCTCCTCTTTTCGCAACAGGGAGCTGCCAAACCAATGGCTTGACAAATGTGCTAGAAGCTGGGCACACCTTAATTAACAGGATAAGGAAAAGAGCATTAAAAATGAGAAGAATCACCTCTCCATAATATTTTATTACTTAGAATGTCACACATACACCTTTCCTTTGTTTGAATGGATCCTCAAATTTATTCCTGCAGAGATTTTTCTATCTTGCATTTTATTGTGACTGTAGGTTCATTCTTGTTCTCACAGTTACATGGTATGAGGGGATAGCCTGAAATCCCCAAGGAGGAGAGAAGGATATCTATCCTGAAAACAAAACATCAGATTAAAAAAAATCTGCAGTGAAAGTGGACATTTCAGGTCTTTTTTCATCCCTTTTTGATTTACCAACTGAACTTTAAAAAAGCTTTTCTGAGAGACATGTTAACACTTCCATGATCCTCTGCCAGTAACACTGATCACCTCCTGGTGTCAGCATGGCTCTACTGCAATTCGACTCCCTTTGCAAAACCCTGAATAGAGATGAAAAAACTCCATGTTTGAATATGACAGCTAAATACACTGGTTAGAGACTGGGACCTCAGTATGCTAGAGGAGCTACTTAGTAGCATCAAGCAGATTATTTGCTTACATACAGATCGTGTGCAAAAATGCTTGTTCTACCTACACCCTTTTACTATTGCAACAGTTCTGCTTTTGAAGGTGATACCTTGACAGTGGTGTCTGTACAATATAGCTAGTAATTAGCATCCAATTATTCTAGAAAAAATAATTCTATTTATCACTGTGTTCACTGACTTACTGTGCAAAAATTACAATAGCGGTAAAACAAATGTTTGCACCCACCCTAAGCCATAAACTGCTGTTCATGCACCTTCACCCCAAACCTGGTTAGTCAAAAGCAGCAGCAGCTGAATCAAGCTGTCCTGAGGTACTGCTTCTCTTTCACTCAAACAGCAACATCCATCAAATTGAGCCTCACTTATCAGTCACTTCATAAATTGTGACTATTTATGCCCAAACATCAATCCAGCAGCATGGAGCACAAGACAAGGACATGGCAGATTTAGGAAACCTGACTTTAATTGTCCTATAATTTACCACCTGACCAGATTGCTATTTATCCTGTTAGCAAGGGAATCTGCATTAGTGTTCTCTCTGCTGTTTTTTATCTTGGCCCCTCTCTCTAGTAAAATGATAGACAGAATTTACCTCTCGTCTCTTTACAGCAGATTAGGAAGCATATGAAAGACAGTTGGAGAGGTGTTCTTGCACATTAATTAAAAGGGGTGAGAAGGAAGACGGTTATGTGAAAAAGGAGGTAGCTACAAGGGAAGTAGAGGGGAATACTGAATCCTGAACAGAAATTTTTCTAATATTTGTAGAAGAGACTAAAGGGATTTGCTTCCATTTTACTCCTTAAACCCTGAACCCACTCCAAATCCAGAGACCCCACTAACTTTCCCAGGCCTGTTATCTCCTTTGCCCTCCTTTTTCCCCAAAGTATCACAATATCAAATTTTACCAACAATACTGAGATATGTTTAACTAGTTCTGGGACAGTTAATTGGAATGGGAACATCTTGTGCTTATGTTTCATTGACATGTATTAATTTTATGATAAGAAATGTTTTTACAAGTCTCTTGTCTGAAATTCCATATAATGGATCAGGCTGTAAAGAACTTTAAGCTTCTTTTAACACAGAAGCATAGCAGGCAAGGCTTAAACAAACTACTGTGGTAATGAGTCTACTACTTCTGGACAAGTCCTCTTTCACATATTGCAGCACTTCACCACTTTCTTGGGTGTTTCTACGCTGTTCTCCAGGAAACAACGTTTTAAAATCCTCTTTGCATAACTCTCAGAATCCACTTAAAAAGTACCACAGAAGGAAAGTTTAAGTTCATTTCTTCTGAACAGCAGCTCCTAGGCTGATGTGTCTTGTTTCACAGCGAGAAGGAGTGAATAGCAATGGGGAAAATAAGATGTCTTCTGTCTTTAAAACAAGCTTAGGACCACTTCAAATAAAACAAATGGATAATGTTCACAGGAATACTGTCTACAAATAACTCTTTTCCTAAACTTTGTCCCTCAGTATTTTTAACCATGATACTGTTCTTGTAGAATATTTTAATTTGATTCCTAAGCATTTTATGGAGAACAGGTTTTTTGGTTTTGTTCTTATTTTTTTTTTAATTTTTATTACCTAGAAAACAGATGCCATTTTGGCATTTAACAAGCCAGACAAGACTTTTGCTGGTATAACCCACTGATGGTTTTCCCATGGGGATCATAATATACTAAGCTGAACTTCCATAACAGAATACTGTTTCCAATAGATCAATTTTTCAAAGAGACTTTAATAATGGTTTGACAGGACATTTTTACAGCAGGAGGTTCCTAGACTTTCAGACAATCCTGAGTCTGGAATTATTTTATTGACTTCCTTTGAAGTCAAACAATAGGAGATTGTTCACCAAAGCATTAATTTTGTCTCAGAAGACACACAGAAATCTTGAATAAACCTGTAGAATAATTGGTACTTCCAAGAGGAAGATGATGAAAGTTTCATGAAGGTACAGTCACAGTCGAGTATGTTCATTTGGATTTCAAAATAAGTCAAATCTGTTTTCTCATCTCAAGTAATCCTCCATGATTATGTATGGAATTTTTATTCCTACATAACTCATAGTTAATCTGCTGGGATTTCTGTCAAAACCGATCAAGTTGATGTTACATACAACATCCCTTATACAGTAAAGTTCGTGCTCACAAGTAAGGTAGCTTAAGGAAAACACTGCATTTCCTATGGTTAACTGACAAGTGGCTGATGGAAGAGAAGTGATTTAAAGTGATTGAATTTGGTAAAAGTATAGCTAAGAACAGTGGGATACAAATAATTTAGGTTGGAAAGAAAACAGAAATCTCGTGTTTTTAAATTGAAATCATAGGAACTCAGGTCTTTTGAAATTCTTCTGAATTATATTTTTTCTCTCATATTCACTGTATACATTTGCTTGTAGTTCTCAAAGCTCATCCATAATTCTAGGACTTTTTATTTAGTTTACTTAGAGTACTCCATTATAATTCAAAATAAACAGAGATTTAAATCTGCTCAAAGTGAAATCCATTTTTCATTTCAAGCCTAAAAAATCATCCAATCTAATGACCTACCCACCATTCAGCTGAAATCTCAAAATTTCCATAATCATGGTTCATGCTCACTTTTAAAATGAGCAGTCCAAGAAATCTCGGCCTTGCTGGTACAGCCTCTCTCTCTATCATCTCCTAAATTTTTGTAAATGAAATTATAGAGTTTGTCAAAGATTCTGGCACAAGCAATCAGATTATTATTAGAAAGAAATAGATGTTACAATGCAGTGCTGAAGCTTCAGCCCCAGTTATGAGCACAAGTTAATATAGCATAGAAACTGTCTTGTGAAGTCCATGGATCTTCTTTTAATTCCATCTCTTTTACTAAGCAGTAGGGTCGCCTTTAGTATATTTTGTTGTCACCTCACGTTTGTCACCTCAATCTTTCCAACTGTGAAACTGCTTTATGGAGCCCTTTAAGTTCAGCAGTAGAAATACCAGTCTTAGCCTCAGATACAGTCCTTAGCACAGTCTCACTCCAATCGTCTCTTGCCCCTAACTGTCATAAAAGGCACTTTATCTTACACAGCGTTCACTGATAGGGGTGAAAACTATAGAAGATATCTGGAAATCAAAAGTATTTAATCCATGATTTGTGTTTACAAAAGGGTTTACTGTCCCTACCAGATCCCTAGCCCTGAAATCTGATCTATCTCATGTGTGTTAGCCTGCATAGAATGAATGGATCCAAAGAATCCAGAGAGAAAATGTCTTTATATTAATATTAAACAAGGCCTAGAGGCGCTGTCTACAGAGACATTTTAAAAATTGACTTCCTATTTAGCTTTTTTATTTTTTTTTTTTGTATTTTAGCTAATCTTTACCTTTAGCTGTGTAGAGTTTCGTGTGCCACTTTAAACAGTTAATACTATCCTTTCTAGAGAGTTTGGGATAAACTGGCATGCCTGTTGTAAAGTCATTTTATATCCTCTGAGGAAAATAAAACAAACATATATGAAAATATGCTCAGTAGAAGAAAAGACTCAGAGATTATGAAGGTCCTCTTTCTGGTGTCAGTGATGTGGCCTGATGTGTCCTCTGGCTTCTGGTGTGAACTCACTGCTGGAGAGACAGCACAGCACAGCACAGCCATGCTGCATAAACTAGGAAATCTTCACTAATGGCAGGGCGCCACTCTCAGTCACAAGATGCTGTCTTGATTAGTTAACCTAGACCCTACAGTTAAAGAGAGAAACAACACAACCTCTACACATTAAAAAAAAAGAAGAGTGTAAGAATAAAGACAACATCAGGCCAAGCATGGCATAGCTCTCATATATTGTCTATTCTTCAATAGAAAGAATCTCATCTTCTTTGACTGGAGAGGTTTGTCACCTGGTTCCTAATTCCAGCTTGGTGAAAATTCTCCTCTGTTGAGTAGAACAAAAACCCAGAAATAAAGCTATGATCTAAGAGACTGCAGAGAAATATACCTTTTCAAACCAAAAATCAAGTCAAGGTTGGAGAAGAGAACTCAAAAGACACAAAAATGGAGTAGTTTTTTTGGCACTTTAAATCTTATTTCCAGCATCCTAATTCTGGTCTGTTCAGTTCAAGTTCTTTGCTCCCCTGAGATGCTTGAAACCTTCAACTCAATCCATGGACTATAGTAATAGGGGATTTGTTTGCACAAGCTCTGCTTTTTTGTCTTGAATTTTTGCTGAGTTGCATAAACGGGCTAAGCTGGACTTTTACCTCACTGGATATTAGGAGCACAGACTCTAGCCATAAAGATGTGGAATCTCCATGTGCCATTGTTCTCTGGATTAGGTTGGGAAAGGCCAGCCATTTTCAATTTAAGGTATTGTGTCCAAACTAAAAATATCTATAATAGTTTTTAAAAGGGGCATTTCCAGATCTCAGGAGATCTCTCTAAGTTGAGGGCTAGGAAGATAATAGCCAAGTGCATTTTAATTCTTCCTATGATTTTCATCTATTTTAAGCATCAAAGCTGTAATGTAGCTAAAGGAAAAGTACATGCTACAGTAAAAATATTGGCTCTCAAAATGTGAGTAGTAACTCTTCCCTCTCTACAGACAGGGTTGCTATAAATAAAACATCTTTTGCCACTGCAGCATTTCTTCCAGTGTAAAGAAGGCTCACATGAAATTTTTACTGCATCTTGGATAGTGTCAAAGCTCTGGCATAGCGTTCCAAATGAGTAATTTCATTATAATTAATCCACAAGGGATATGCTTACTCCAGAACTGCTGGCCTTTTGATCTCAAAGAATATAACACTGTTGTACTATGGATGCCTCAAAAGGCTACAGCACTTAAATAATATAGTCCTTATGTCTACTGCCTCTTTAAATCTAAAGATTTGAAAGGTCGATGTTCCAAAGTGTTGAAATACATAAAAATAACCTAAATAATATCTAATAGTAAAGGCAATTTTATAATTGTGTGCTAGAAATACATACATGTGGGAATATATGAACCAATTTAAGGTCATTATTCAAATCAATACGTATTATGTATTTTGTAAAAACATGCACCTTCTTTTCACAACCAGGAGATGAATACCAGTGCTGGTTTCAGCACAATATCTTTTTTTAAGGAGCTACACAGAAAGCTGCAGCTATTGATTTGACATTAATGTAGTTGTCTTCTTATAAATGTGGCTATTATGTCCTTTAGAAAACTGGCCATAAAACATATTACAGCAAACAGAATTATTGCTTCTAAGGCAGAGAACTCTAAAGTTCAAGATTAGTAGAAGGAAAAATGTCCAGGCTGACTTAGCTATTTTAATTTATTGAAATTTTTTTAGAATTCTAACAGGCTATTAAAAAAACTCTCTGTGGTCTCCTCTGTTAGTGTTGGGGGGCTTGCTTGCATTGCATCTTTTTGGAGAATAGAAGGGGCAAGCAAAATCCAAAGTAAAAAATTCCACTAAAATGAAAGATATTAAGTAGCAACAGTACTTACAAGTCTCCTAGCTTTCAAGTTTTTTGAAAGCATATGCATGGATTTAGCTTTTGAATCTGTTGTGTTATTTAGGGGACATCTGGATTTTATTTTGTTTTTATTCTGATAGTTGTTAGTGAAGGAACATATTTCATTTGCCTCTTTCATACTGTATACTATCACACACTATTAGTGATGCTTTCTGGTTTTGATATATTGACACACTTCATTGTGCTTTTTAAGATAAGTAGACTGGAGTAAACTGATACTACTTAAATAAGCAGGAATACGAGAAGGTAGCAATATCTCTAATAAAAAAATAAAATTGTGTGATATTCCTTTTATTGAGAGTCCAAAGTAACTACTGTCAAAACTTCAATTTTTGGGGGGAAAAAAAAAAAAGGTATTTCTGGCCTCCACTTGGTGGAAAACACTGAAAATATTTCACCTGGCAAGGACAAATGAACAGTGCCAAGAAGAGATCACTTTTCTCCCCCTTTTGCCCTGAAACACTGGACAGTTCCTGAAATCTGTTGCGAGAAATGACACTGAGGGGATGCACTAGACATCTGTCATGAGATAGTAGCTATTTTGCCTCCCTGAGCTGAGGCATGGATTGCTCTGCATACCATATGTCCCTTTCTCCATACTGCCTGTATCTGCTTTCTCTTGATTGCTCTTGCCCATATGCTAAAGTTAAAGACATACACAACACTCAGCACGGCAAAAGCAGTTAAATTCTTGGTACTCCTTTTGCCACAGGTTTGGTATGTTGGTGCAAAGGGTTTGACTTGCACCCCACCTCTGATCATCTATCTTCCAAGAGTGCTCTCAGCAGTTTAAAATTCAATCTCTCTTGAATTATTCATGCTTAGTGCATCAGTGACTACTATATAATTCACCAGTCTAGCCAAACAATGTTGTCTTAGAGCAGTAGGGAAAGGAGGTCAGCCTTGCACACAACTCCATGAGCTCGGTACTCCCTAGAGCACAAGGAGAGCACACACCTTAGGACAGTACAACATGAATTGCTGTTTTCACAAAGAGTGTATGATAAGGTATTACCCATCTCCTTTCTCCTCTCCTGAAAGAAGATTTCTTTGGTTTTTACTGCCGTCAAAAAAATGCAGCTGTGTGCAGTGTCCAGAAAAGGTCAGTCTGGCAGAAAAGGTATCAGACTGACAGACTATCATAACAGAGTCCTTTTCAACAAAAAAGGAACACATATATTCCCTTAAGAGGCAGAATATTTGCAGCAAGACTGCAAATGTCTTCCTAATGACTTGTCCATTTGTCACTATTCTAGATTGCAGAAATTACCTCCAGAACTCAAAGAATAGCTTCAACTCCCAGCACATTAATCCTCTGTTGAAATTAGAGTAACCATTGAAGTTTACTGTGTAATTATCTAATTAAGCAGGCACCTTTAGAGAAAAAGGCCCTTTCAGTTAGCTCAAATACAAAAGTCTAATAAATACAAGCACTAGCTGGTATCCCGTTTTTTTTTTCCTCAAATGAGGATACTATTGTAGCAAATTTGCAAGTCCTTCCAAAATTAGGTTTGTGGGTTTTGCCTACATTCCTACGATATTCTCCACTTAAATCCATACTACAAAATTTATTTATTCTCTGGTTTATGACTTGAATTATCTAAGCCTTCATAGTAGTTTGCCTCAAAAACAGACATAGCTGACACTTGCCTTCCAGGGAACAAAGCTGTTATTTTGTCAGTGCCAACAGTAGGCACTGGCTTAGAAAACAAAAGGGATTGTCAGGTTACAGGTCTCAGAAACAAGAATGTGGGGCAGCTTTTAACCTCAGCATAAGACTGAAAAAACATGGGTCTGGACATACTGATGTGAGCAATTTGCTGTTAGTAATTTACATGACCTTCACCAAACAGGGCTTGTTCTCCTCCCTGCTACTCTCTCGAGTGTTGCTGACCACCCCTTGCCTTGTACTCAGTACTTTCATCCAATTTTTCACGGTGCATGATTGACCATCAGATTTCTGATCTCTCCACTGCCATGATGACAGACACTCTTGAGGCTTCCTTCTACCTTTGCCTCCCTCCTAAGATGATACCTGCCCTGTCAATGACCAACCTCGTGACTACAATTCCTGCTTCTTTCCTATCTGCATTTTCAAAGGCTTTTTTACCGAAATTGTGACACCAGAATGATTTCTCTGACAAAATTTGCTCTCTTTGTCCTTACGCTACCCTCTCAGCTAAAGAACTTGACTACTCCCATTTACACTGAATTTGCAGTTTCAATAGAACATATTTTCTCTGACCTAAACCCTCTCCCAGTAATGAGATATTGTCTCTGCCACAAATCTCTTAAATTTCTGTCAAAACAAATATGATCAGATGCATGTAAGGTTCCTTTGTCATTACTTTTTCCTTCTCCCAGAAAAACATTTTAATTCATTAATTTGCCTTTTATTCTAATCCTATATCTTCCAAGTTTCCTTATCTCGCAGGCTGTTTCTTAAATGCATCATCTTCATGTGCTTTGCTCTAATTCTAAGCAGAAATAAAAGAAATACAGACCCTCCAGGCAATGAAGGGTCACTTTCTGACATCTTTAATATTTCATCCATATATTCCAAGTCCAAAAGAATGCAGCACCTCAAACTGTGACAGAAAGTAAGCCTTATGCTACATAACCACCATCCACATGCACTCTCCTGCCAAGGACAGTGTCTGATATGAAAGCTCATAAGGGAGCAGCAGAGTCGGATAAGATGGGACATTTATTTATTTTCATGGGTTTGAAGGACTGGTTAATTAGATGAAGGTTCCATTTTATCCACTCCTATATGTGATTTAGGTAATTTAGAGGTACATTTGTTCCATATCAGATGAACTTCTCCAGCTTAACACTTTGGTCTCTCTGACACTTATTTCCATTCTGCAATTCCATAATCGCAGAATAGATGTTACCAATTCTTTGGATAAAACCTCTAGTTAACACAACATAAAGTGATATGACTGTATAGCTAATAGTACAGGCAGAGAAATCATACTAATGCAACCTGAAATAAAGTACTATGTGAATGAAAACAGCAAATAAACTCATGAATTTCAGCTGTAAAATGAAAAAGCATACTTGATTAAACTCCCATGTTTGTCTTTTTAAACAATTGTGGGTGACACCTTTAATAGATTTTAAGTCTGTTGATTTCACCTGTAAGTTGACTATAGTAAATCAAGAGTGATCCAACTCCTCAAGATGGTTAGCTCAATATTAATTAATTTAAACAAAATCTCTTGACCTAACTAAACAGAAAATAATTTCCCCACTCTTTTCTGTGTTATTGAAGTCTCTAACTTAAGACCAGAGGTGTAGAAGAGAATATTGTTTGTTATAAAGCTACAGTTTGTGATGATGTATTGCACTTTAAAGGAAGTAAGATAGAAACATAGTCTTTTCATTGTGCTAAAGTAATATTTAAACCCACTTTGCAGAAAGGTTTTGCAAGGCAGGGTAAGTCAAATCTGTATCCTCTGAGTCTCATTTCTGTGTTTGCTTTATACATTCACTTTCTTTCTCTCCAAGGGTGTGTTTTGGCCCTAAAAACAACCAAACTGTTTTTGTAGCAGCATTAGGAGCATATCCTGGGTTTATTAAGTGAAGTTAGAAGGAAGGACTAGGGAAAAATGAATCAACACTGTTTTAAAGTGAAACTTGGCTCCATAATACTAAAATATTTCAATAATTTATTAAGGTTTCATCATATATTTCAAACTAAAAATTAATTTTTTCAAACTAAATCAGACTAGCTTAACATTTTCAAGACATTTCTTTTTTTTTATAGCTATGCTACATTATAGGTGAACTGCATAATATTTTAATAAATGGACACAAGAAATGTCAAATAGCTTTCAATTTCATGCAATAAAATACTGAAAACTCGTTGAAATGGCTTATATATATTAAGGTCCATCACCTTCTTTATTTCTGAGGATTTTTTCCCCAGCACAATGTATTTTCAGTCTGTTATGTATATATATCTTTATTTACCCAACTTCTGCACGTCTCATTTTTCTTACAGCAGTTCCACTTATCCGTGTTTTCCTCTTGTATGTTTTGCTCCACACCTAAGACAGTTATGCTATCAATATCTTCTAATACTTTTAAAGCAGTGACTTGGCATTTGTTCAGCTAAATGAACAACAAACTTCAATGAAAATCTTTGATGTCAGGCCCAGACATGTAAGCTACTTGGATCCATAAAACCGTATCACACTGCCCCAGAGGACAGCACAAATCTTTATGTGACATATATTCTAGAGGGAGCAAGAAAAGGTCATATTATCCTCATTAAAGAAAAGTAAAATTTAAACTCAATTACTTGCATTAAGTTGCTACAGTGCACCAGGTGTAGCTTTATCCTCCAAGTCCCAGTTCAGTGCTTTCTCTATTTATTGCCTTAATTGTGCTTTTTCTTCCTGAAAGAATCTGTTGCCACTAAAAACCTGCAACAAGTAAAGCCCTCTGTGTCACATGAAATGCATAGTGCCCCTTTTTCTGTTTTCACCCAAAAAAAAGTACTTGTAAGAAAGTTCATAAATACTGGAGATGGATCTTATCTTTATTTAATTAAAGTGCCATCAACTACATTAGAAACTTTCACTGCAAACCTCAAGCCTGAACTATTATACCATAAAAGAGGATTTCACTTGAGCCTTGGGCTCAGTTCAGGTTTGTGACTTTTTTGTGTGTTTCAAAAAAGGATTAAACATTCCATTTTTTTAATGATCACTGTTTAATCTCTTGTGGTATTTTGGCACGGCAATTAAGCCATGCTTCCTGGAACAACTGATATCAAGTTCCAAGATACAAAGGTTACTTTTACCAGAAGCTTAGTACTGTGGAGAGATGAGCACTGACAGGGTAAAATTCAGAAAGCCACTCAAATAAGAAGTAAAATTTGTTTCAGAGTAAATGATAGTTGTTCATCTGATCAAATATCCAAAATTCACCAATCATAACAGTGGTATAGGCTTCATTATATACATCACTATAACTTTAAAGCAAAGTAGGAGTTCAGGAACACAGTAATTCCCAACTGACATTTTTTTTTTAATCCCCACTCTTAGATAGGAAGAAATGTTTTATGATGACAGTGATGAGACTGAAAAAGGTTGCTCAGAGAATGTCTCCCATCCCTGGAGACATTCAAGGTCAGGTTGGACAGGGCTCCGAGCAGCTTGATATAGTTGAAGATCTCCTTGCTTACTGCAGTGAGGTTTGATTAGATGACCTTAAAGATCCCTTCCAACCCAAACTATTCTGTTGATTCTATGATTATATTTTGTGATGACATAATTTTAATAATATGCCAGTTAAGACTGTCTACTTCGCATACAAACTTTCTGTGTAGGTCTAGATGGATGGATACATATCAATTTTACTTTCACTAATTTTGATGGAGACTGAGTTAATATTCATCTTACTGGATGGCATATTAAGGAACAAGACAAATAGCTAAATGCAGTCCCAGTTCCATGAAATTTTAGAGACCTCAAAGTTTTTTGCTTAAATCTTCTGACAGAAATTCTTGTATCCCCAACACAAACTTAATCTGACATACTTTCTGTGGTTAAATTTATTTTTAGATTATGATCTGAAAAGCCTTTTCTCCTGTGATACCTTCATGAGAAGGCATAAACTATGTGTAATTCTTCAGCAGTGTAGGGTTCGTGATGGCTGAAGGAGTAAAATGAGGGTACTTTACAAAGGACAAGAATGACACAAAAACTCAGTCAACATTAAAGACTTAACTAATTAACCAGTTTTTTCACAGGTACAGGGAGGAATGAAAACTCAGTGAAATGCTGATGCATTACTCAGTGATGCAGGATAATGCGATGGTTGCATATCAATGCTAACATATATTTTTAAGAGTTGGAACCTGTCAAAAATAACACTTAAGAAATTGATAGTAAGAATTTAAGAACAAAAAAAAATAAATCCCTGTGTATGTACTTATATATATAAAAATACCAAATATATAAAATATACATGTATGACAAAATGTATAATGCGGCAAATAATAAGTGTTTGCAAAACAAGAAATGTTGCAATTAGATTGTAAGAATTGTCAAAGACTTCCAGGTTGAAGAACTGTGGAATTCTAATTCTAGACACCGATTTTTCTACTCTGTCTTATAATTTATAGAGAATATGCATCTCTTCAGTCTTTTAAGACCTATTTTATTGTATCTCTGGCAAAGGCACAAGTACTATGAAAATTTTGCTGAACGTGTATTTCTCCTGTACCTTTAAATAAATAAAAAGATGACCAAGAAGTCACTTTTTTGTATATGTCATAAAAGAGACGATAAATGCAAAACTTCAAATAACACATGTTTAAAGAATTTAAGTGCCCCTGTGTTCATTTCACTTTTCTGCTTTTAGTGTGTGTTCCTGTCATGATGGAAAAGTGTAAGATACAAACAAGAGTTCACCTAACATACATTAGTATTTCTGTAGGTTAAGTTTAGCACTAAAGAAAGATGCTACTAAGTGCTTTCACCACATTTCTTGTTCAGTGAAATCAGAATACTAAAAATACACAATTATACTCATTTCCTTGTATTATTTATAATGGAAGTACATTGCAATCACAGATAATGTAACAGTTTAGATTAGAAGGTGTAAGATAATAACAATTTTTTAGAAAAGAGCGATCACAAACATTGACAGAAGTTATTGCAGTTTTAGGAATTTGAGAATGCTCAGAGTATTAAGGGGAAAAAAAGTGACCTTATAGTTTACAAATCAAAAATTGATGAAGGTAACACATGTGTGAACAATCATGGAGTTTTTTTATTCTGTTTGGCCAGACTTACTAACAATAAAGGAAAAACTAGATTTTCAAAGAAATTTTTATGCCACCATTTAAAAATTCCTATTTATGGCTATGACTGAATAATATCGAAAGCACAGTCATGATTTCCAGTTGGATTGAACTTTTTCACGTAGTTAAATAGCAGAAGACTATATCACATGTACAGAGATACACAAAAAACGCAAGCTATTTTTTAATATACTGTTCATCAGGTGATGTCCTGGGTGGCATTGAGTTCACCAGACAGGGAAAGCTTCTAGCAGCTTCTAAGAGAAGCCATCCCTGTAGCCCCCCTCCGCTACCAAAACCCAGCCACAGAAACCCACTACAAGGCATATGTGTTCCTAATATATTTTCATCATTGAACCTGTATATTTGTTCTTTTTAGTAGAACAACATGGCTATTCTCAGTACAAGCACAACTATTCCATTAGGGTAATTGCATAGCCAGGCAGTACCACTGATCACCGCTCACCGATCAATACCGATACTTAAGTATGGGATGGAGGCCAGATTACCCAAAGATGCAGACAACTGGCTCTCATAGTGCAAACCCTCCTGTCTCTGCTGACTGTTGAGTCCTTGCATTTCAGCAAAATGTACACATCCATCTTACTTTCTAACTCGTGCTTTGAGATTCAAAAACTGATCAGTGCAAAAATCAATACCAGTCTATTAGCGGCTGAATGTAAAATTATTTAAGAACTGCCACAGAAAAAAATAATTATCTTCTTAGGCAACTACTAGCCATTGAAAACCATCATGAGCACAACATTATTCCTTTCATTTAAGCACTGCAGATATATTATGGGATATCTTTTAATTCTCAAAATGTTAGCAATGCATTTGGACCCATATTCACTTTCAGTCAGTAGAAGTGAAAGATGAGAATTTGCTTCAGCAATACTTTGTTTGCTGATCTTAGAAACATTCACAAGCAATGAATGTGGTTTCAGCTGCCCCGATATAGTTTTGTCAAAAAAAAAAAAAAAGGCTTGGAACAGCTAATATAAATCATGAAAAATTCAGATGCAAAAAAATCTGTGGGCAGACCTAATATATTTGTTTTCTCAATGGTCTCCTCCCAAGAAGTACATTAAATACAAAAGAATATCTCGGTGGGTTGTGCAGGAGACTTCAACACCCTTCTAAATAAAAAATGCTAATGCAGTGATGGGATATTAAAAATACATGCATTTGCATGACATATATTATGTGAAATATGTAACTTGCATGTAGAATCCCCATTCACATTTATTTGTGTGCAGTGACTCTTATTGTATAAGCAATGAAGATATCAACATAGTTGTCTGAATCGCTATTTCTGAAATTGAGAATTATGAAGGAGATGAAAATCAATATCCCAATTAGTAGAGATAAGACAAACAGGCAGAATATCAAAGGTGTATCTCTGAAAACTCTGAATGCCAAGAGAGAGGTGTAAACATTGAGATATCACAAGGTTAATAGAAAAGGCAGGTTAGTACTTAATTTACTTACATGACACTTATTGATGGAGTAGTTTATATTTTGTCACTTGTTATGAGGATGGCCTAATGTTCAGGTTTATCAGTAATCCTGTGATGGATTTTACACGGACAGATTTTCATGCTCACTGAATGTAATACAGTTTTCAGAGGCATTTTATGTTCATTAATACTAATTTTTTTGAGGTGATGATGGATCAAGGCCACTGGAGTTGGAAGTCACTTCCCATAACTGCCAATAACCATTAAAGAATCTCCCAAACCACAGCACTTTGTTATCCTGGCATTCAGATTACCCATCGATCTTCAGAGGGGTTTGATTTTGTGCCGAAGAAGCCATAGAGATGTCTATATTTTAAGAGTGATGGGATGTGTCATAATCCATGCAGAAAATGCATGTTTGGTTTGTGCCCACAGTTATACATAGTATGATTGAAGTCTAGTAAATCAAATACTGTAACTATTACAAAGACTCTTGTGATCACGTGTAGAAAGTGATATTATGAAGTTTAGTCTAGAATAAACTTTCACTAGACTGGAACTAGCTGATCTTTGAAGTCCCTTCCAACCCAACCCATTCTATTATTCTACAGTCACATAGGAGGTTGAATATGCTCAGTGATCCCACTGAAGACTAAATTTTGGTTTCTTGATGAAGAGTTACTGTTCAACTCGACTACACACAATCGCTTGAACCAATGCAGGGAGAGCAGCCACAGCATGCAGCTAAGATGGGCCTCTAAGTACGGATTACAATGTTAGATCTGCTTTATCTTATTGTGAAACCTTATGCTAAACCATAGAAAAACATTTAGAAGTCTGAGACAACCTTCTCAGTCTTATGAAATACAAATAGGTTGGCTCTACAGTTGCTGGAAATTGGTGATACTGCATTAAGATCATGCAATTCTTCTATTTATTTTTTGTTTGTGCCTTTTTATTAGCTTGTTTTATAGCCCTTTAGTAGTCAAACCTGTAACTATCTCTTATTCTAAAATAAACAGCACTCAGCATGACACAAATGACATTTTGTGAGGCTCCAGGAGGGAGTAAAGTAGTACTGGCACACAGTTTCTTCTGCCTCTCTAAATGTCATCACTCTGTTTGATATAGTAACAGAAATCACTTATCCAGTTGGACAGCAGAGCAGGTCACTTTAGAAGGGATTTAAATACTTTTAGAAAATATGTTTCACACACAAAAAAAAATTAATAATTTTAAAAATGAAAAATCTAAACAAAAAACCAAACCAAAACAAAGCAATGCTAAATGGTTCCTAATACTTTACTTACTCAGCACCTCATTTCATAGGTTTTCTGTATATGTATGTGATAAACTTGATTGCATGCTGCAATAGGCTTGTTTATTGGTTTAGCCACATGAACTCATTCCATATCCATTTTGATGTTCATAATTTTTTTTGTCCACATGTTTTATAGAAACCAAAAAGTTGAAACAATATTGCATATATACTTGGTAGAGTGTGTATGAAGAATATGCTGAAGTTATTTCCCTGATATCTGATTTGGAGCAGAACAAAAAGATCTCAAAGAAGACTAAACTTGCAGTGCTGCGGTTCTCTGAAATTTATGAGTTCTATTCAATCCTTTGTCAGGTAAATCAGAAGTACAAAACATCTATGGATACACCTATGGATCAACCAGTCAATACCATTCAGATACAGACAGATTGTATCAAACTCTTTAGCCATGCAAACATTTACAATCAAGAAATGTCAGATAACCAAAGAAAACAATTTCCACCGCTAATATTCAACAGAGACATTAATAAAAACAAAGTGAAAACCATAAAACAAAAAAAAACCCCAACAAACAAAAAAACCCTACCCAAACCTCAACCCCCAAAAAACTTCAACAGAAAAAGCGTGTGATGTGATATTCATTGGCTTGTGTGGCTGTTCCCATTTTATTCACTTTGCTTTAAAAACACCTAATTTTTAGTTGCTAGGAGGTGTAAAGAGAAAGATAATATATGAAACATTTCCAAGAAGTTTTAGAGGAAAAGGAGATGACCAGAGAGTCAAGTGAATAAATAACAAAACTAGATATTTCATCCCCTCTTGCCTGAGCAAAACAAACTGCAATAGATTTTCCAATCTCTTGTTCCATTCTGCTAGCTTTTATCTTAAATTATCAAGTCAAAGGACTTCTTCCTTCCTTCATGGGCAAAATGTTCCAAAAGATCTGCTAAAGAATGACCTTGACATCCTACTTAGTCACCTCAAAACTACATATGACAGATACCAAACATTTGATGGCTAAGCAGTTAGTATGACATTACTCTTTAAGACATCATCTCTAACTGTCTCCAATTTCATTTTTTTTTGTACTGTTTTTGCATTCATTCTAGGTTTTCACAGGGAGCATGAATGCTTTTAGGACACCACTTTTTACTACATGTATTAAGTTATATTTTGGAGATCAAACTCTGACTTGTTTTTATCTGCCATCAGAACTACATTCCATGAACACTGTCACCTGGTATTTAATAATGACACTGCCACTTTTATTTTCTGCTAGAAAAAACCAAACCAAACCAAACCAACAACAACAAACAAAAACAACCAAATGTGCAAAGCATTTGGCATTCTTTTTTGTTCTTTGAAGTTACTTATAGGGAAAGTTTAAAACAATATCATATATCTGTGATTACTCTAACACACACCATCTTGCAAAAGGAATAAGCCTGTGAAATATTAGTAAATTAAACCAAGTGTTTTATATACATGTCATTAATTTCATCTTATAGTTGGACAAGCGCAAGTAAAAAGGGCACAAAAATTGTATCTAAGAATTATAAAGCTGGCTGCTACCATATGATCATAAGTATGATGACAATTCCATAAGCAAAGGGATGGTCTTAGCATGCTTTGCTGTCCCAGGCATTCTCTCTCTGCCTTTTCTCCTCCTATTTCCTCTGCTAGTTTCAGCACCTTTAAACATACTATTTGCCATCTCAAGTTCTGGGCATCTCCCCATATTGCAGGAGAAAATAAAACATTGAATTATTCCCAGAATGAGGATCTAGGACTGCCCTACAGTTAAATTAATTTCCCATGATGAGAAGCAGAATGTAATAGTTCTATTAACAAAGCACATGCTACAGTGATAACATCATCATACTGGTTTTGGTACTACAGTTAGTATCTATGTGAAGTGGCATTGTGTAAGTTCTCAGACATCAATAAGGATCTTGCTCCTTATTATATGTTGAGGTAAGATCTAGCTAATCTTTGAATTAAAATCTTTGCCATTAAAAAACCACTGAAGTAGGCTGCAACACAGAGGCATGATAAAAGTATGGTGGAGGAGAAAAGGAAAAGAGTGAAAGACACCCTCTCTGTCCCTCCCCCCCCCCCAGAAAAAAAAATATGAAAAATAATTCTGGTGAAATATCTATATTGACTAAGCAATATAATATTGATTAATTAATTAACACAACACATTTTACATTACAGTTTTCAACTTTCAACATTTCAACTTAGCAAATATTATAGCATCTATTTTTGAAGTACTATAGGCACTATAGATACAAAACACTTAGTATCTTCCGATATTTTTAAGCAATCCATATAAATACCTCTGTTGCATTCTGAATTAATAAATTCTTTGGAACATTTGGAGTAATATAAACTTCTAATGTCTTATTCAAATGTGTAACTGGACAATATATTTACTTATAATTTCATAAATTCATCTTGGCCAGTTGTTTCATAGAAACAATTCACTATAATTGGTTTTCTAACCAAATATATGTGGTGCTTTCTTGAAAACTAAAAAAAAACAAATATCAACTATAGTGTTTAGAAAAAACATTTTAGCATAAAAGTAGTCTTAAATTAGATTTGGAATAGGCTGCAGAAGACCACAAGAATATTTTGAGTTTTGCAATATGTACAATGACAGCTCTTAGCACAGAGCAATCTATAAGCTCTGGTTAGTTTTTATTAAATTGTTAAGTTTCATTATGCAGAACCGTGCATGACTCAAGTTTTCCATTTCTTAGCCTGAAGCTAAAATAAAGATCTTAATAAAAAGATGTATCGGTTTATTTATCAATCCACTTAACTATTGTCCACTTAAAACCTCCAGAAGTATTGAAGAATTTAGTGTTCTAACTACAAGGATTTTTCTTCTTTTAATATTGGCATATGATGCTTCCACAATCAGAGAACAGTTGTGGTCTCTCATGCTCTCACCTTATTCAGTATCAGTTAGTGATGCATAGGCAGCACATCTAATAATATCTAATCAAACCCTTAAGAATTTCTGACCATGACAATCATAATTTCCATGTTTGTCATGTCTTTTATGTATTGCTTTTAAAACCATAATTTTACAGGCTTAAACCCTTAGTAACATCAACTTTATGCCCCTAAACTTACCCTCTTTTCTAGTAGTAGAGTGCTTTCAGATTTTTGATGCATGTGTTTAAGTAATGATGTTGGTTTTTAATAATTTATATTTCATTTTTATCCTGATCACTACAGAACAGTATATTTAATTTATATGACTTCAGATAACTCACTTTCTATGTTGAAAATGACATTTTCCAAGGATATTAATCATAGGTAATTTTAATGGCAACTTTTAAAGTTACGTTTACCGAAACACTTTCACCCTTGATAATTTTTGTGACAGAGAAATTACCATCTTCACTTACACATAAGAAGAATTGTCACCTGGGAAATAGACTAGCACTACTATTGTAACACTTTCTACTGTGTAACAGATGCATCATAAAAGGGCTTCTCATATTTACTTAGTAACTATAAAAGTTGATATAAAATATAGAAAGAACCAAGGGCACAGATTATTTTCTGTATGATCTGTAATGATTACAATACAGCTTTCCTTTAACTAATGAAAGAAATCATAAAATTCAGAAAGTCATTTACCCCACATTACTTGTTTTACAAGATTGTAATTTCTCTTACCATACAGAGTATTTGAAGGTGCTGGCAGATCAAGAAAAGTAATGGGAAGACTAGAACCACTAGTGACATATGTCTGTTGAAAAATGTATCTTGCCAAGGGGAGTT
Source organism: Pseudotriccus pelzelni (assembly GCA_035584735.1). Taxonomy (NCBI): domain Eukaryota; kingdom Metazoa; phylum Chordata; class Aves; order Passeriformes; family Tyrannidae; genus Pseudotriccus; species Pseudotriccus pelzelni. The sequence goes on along the minus strand of JAWMRA010000078.1, from coordinate 26,669,399 downwards.
AAATATCTATCAACTCTTTGGAGAAAAAAGTTATGACTTCTGCTTTTTGTAATTTCTTTCCTCATCTTTCTTTCTTACTCAATCACATTGTACTTGTTTCCTATGGATGTGTTTCTTGCAGCAATCTTTCTCACAAGCACTGTACACAAAACCTTCCAGAAATCCTTGGCATTACTATCCTTTATATAATGACAGCAGAGTGCTAAATTGTTTGGTTGTAATTTCTTCCCACTCCTAAATGTCAACTTTTGTTTTAATAGCAAAGAGAATGTTGACATTTCTTTTGCTACGCCTGCATTGACTCTTTTTTGCTGAATAACCCTCCCAATTCTTTTGCTACTGAGGCAAAACATTAGAAAATTGCTGTAAGTTTTTTCTTTTTATGCTACGAGATGGGAAAGACCTAAAACTGTGCTATGGGCTTCCTGCACTCAGTTTTCTCTCTTGCTTATCCTTTTCCAATTTCTAAGTGATAAAATGGGGACAAATTTTCAATGTACAAAGATACAAATGGAGATTTAAACAAAGATGACAAAGTCAAGAATGTGAAAAGAAGGTCAGGTCAGCATGTGGAGATAGACTTGGCAGTAAACAAGATATATAATTTCTTGGCAATACATGGCTCCTACACACATGGTTTCTCCTGAATTCTCAGTCAGGTGTCTCTTTGCTGACTGCCATCTCCAGCTTGCACCAGAGAAGGCATCACAATTCAAAGTGAGGAAGTCACTCATCAAGCTTTAAGAGTAAAAAGGCATATTTAACAAAGAAAATTAATTTTCTTTTTGTCACAGCCTGAAAGCATCTGTTGTGGAAATTTTAGAGTACAGACTGATACTGTGATGAGGAGTTGGCAACAAAATGTTTAGCGTGTCTTTGAAAAATGATTAGATGACTAAGACTAACCTGGTGGCTACCACCAGGTGCTGGAAACCCAGAACCAGTACTGTGGTAGTTTGAAATTTACACTGCATAAACAGAAAAAGGAATGCTCAAAACCCCATCTTCAGATACACCTCTACAGTGTCAATGACTGCGGTGAGTGTGAAGCTCTGGCATAGCTACATTTTTTCATGCAATTTGAATCCCATAATTAGAAGTGCAACGACTCTCTTATCTGAAATTCACAAGAGGATGCAAATCTTTAGATGAAAACTGAACCTACAAAGATCAACATTTCATAAGAAATGGTGTTAATTTATGATAATCTCTGTTTGAATTAAACTTTAGTATCCTTACTTTACAGTGTCTTTATTTTCTCTTGCTGCTAGTTCAGAGTAAATCTAGCCAGCGATTAATAGCTGGATTCTATTCTTTTATCACCAATAACAGTAGGATATTGCTTTCTCTGTAGTTCATCAATTGCCAAGATGAAAACAGTCTTCATTTAGCTTACAGAAGATAATTGCTTTTGAGAACCACAAGGCAACTAGCATGTCTTCACAATACTCCCTTTCACTTTGAAGGAATCATTTTATAAACTGTTTATAAGCATCTTTGGCCTCAAGTCCAAGGTTTATTACATTTGAGTGTCATTTATTTGGAGTACATCTGTGGAAGTAATGTTCAAAAATGTTAGATGTCTCATGTTTTAGCTGCCGAAGATGGGTCTCCACTGAAGTAGTGATGGTCATGAAATAATTTTTAACCAAACACTCAGCAGTAAAAGTGTGTAGTTGCACTTTAATTATAAGAACTATATACAAAGGTTCGTTTCAACTCCTCTATGTTGAGCTTGAACTGGAATGATTCATGGACTTCATCAGAAGTGGCAGACAAATAACATATCTTAGTTCTTAGATATGTTAGATCTAAGATCTTATAGATCTTGAAGGAATTCTGTATCAAGTCCTAAATGAGCATTCTTTTGTCAGTTCGCCTCTTTGAGAAATGCCCTTTTTGTTTTGGCTTAAATCTTCTACCACACAGTCTTTAGTAACTATATCTAAGTCCTAAGCTGATAGATCTTAACTAGATCTCAACTATTAGATCTTAACTAGATCTAACAATATAAATGCAAGGATTGCTTCCCCTTTATTGAAGCAATTATAATTTGCATATATTTTGCCCTTTCTATCTGCCTACTCATTATAAATCCAGTTCTAACTACTACTTTTTGCTTTTTAAACCAACACATTTTGGAGCTATGAAAATTTACAGCTGAGAACAATTGCACAAGTTTGTCATAGAAACAGAATTATTGAAACGCAATACAGCAGACTGTATGCCTCACAGAAAAGACAGTGCAAAAGGAGCTCTTCTGAGTCTTGCTTTGGTAAAGCCTTCAGGTATACATTTTATCATAATTCGGTTCTCAGTTCAAGGAGATGAACATGCACTTGACTCTTGCTGCACAATGATAGGATTAGTCAAGTGCTTGAAATAAAGAATGTGTTTATGGGCCATCTACAACATCAGTTACAGTTCACCTTAGTATGTCAGACTGTGAATTACTGGAGTTCAGAAAAACTCAGTGAGCTGTGCAGCTGATAACAAGGCAGAAAATGATAACTGGGCCAATCATTGCAACGTAAATTGTTCCAATTCACGAGTCCAAGCAATTAAAATACCTGTGTGCTTCTTTGCTTGGACTGAAATTCCCTAGGTAGCTGCAACTGTTCCTGCACATGCCTCACAAACTGCCAGTGTCTAAACAGGTCGAGAGCAATCTTTTGCTCAAGCCTCATTGAATCCAGGAGGTAGGAAAAACAGTGCTGAAATCTTCTAGAAGTCTCAGAAGTCCTTAAAAGGCTTCCAATCATAGTTTATACAATTTCAAGGGGCTTCTTTCTGAGGCTAAAACTCTGTGCAGAGTGATGTAAAAGGTTCTTTATCTGCCTCTTTAAAGGAGCTAGTGTCTAAACCAGAATGAGAGAGGCTGCTCTGTAAATTTATGCAGCCTTTCAGACCTCTTGAGGATGAGATTTTGGCATCTGATGAGAGAGGCTCAGCTGTGTCAGAGGAACACCTGCGTACTCTCATGTCCAGAACTGTAGGTGCCTGGAAGCATTTGCAGTATTCTTGGGAGTTACATGGCAGCTCAGGCTGGTTCCAGACCTCTTTCTTTCTTTCTTTTTTTTTTTTTTTGAGATAGGTGACATTACAGGAATAAATAGTGGCATACAAATTCTGCAAATGTAAATGTGAGTAGCAGTATTTCTTTACCTTTCATAGGTATCAGAAGATTTTTCTCTGATACTTTGGAAAAAAAAAACGGTTTCCATTCTCATCAAGTGAGTTTGGCAGGTTTTACAGCAATGTAACAAGCAATATAACGAAAATTAGAAGTAGACAAAGGCATAGATACAAACGTCTACTAGAAAACTTGTATCTTTATAATTTACTGGTGCTTCAAATAGTAAGATCAGTAAATGAAATTTGGACTTCACTCCAATATCCAGGCATGTATTTATGCAGGTAAATACAACTTGTGAACAGTTACACTGTCTTTCTACTACATTTTTTAATACAAGTTTTATGTGTTTTAAGAACTGGAGACATTAAGAAAAGTAATAGCAGATTGAAATATGTTATAAACCGCCTAATCAAGTTAAGTTTATAAATGAGCAATCAAGATCAGAACAATAACTGTGTTTGTCATAACTTTACTACAAAGTTTGCATGTATATGTTACTCTGAATCTACTTTTTTTTTTTATTTACTTCCTTCTTACTTCATCTTACAATCCATCCTCCAAAATTTTACAGTTGCCATGCTGCCTCATATTAATTTTTCATATGGCTATGAAAACTTCAGAATCTATGAAGCATAAACATTAAAGCATAAACATGTAGCTGCTTGTACTTCCTTAAAATTACAATTTATTTTTGAGTTTTAGCCAATGCAGAGAATTGAATTCTCTACGTCAGATATGCTAAAATTTAGATCCATTTTTTAATTGATGGTCCATTAATATATGGATATAAGATCAGCTGGTAAAACATAATCAAAATATTTCAAGAATTCTCTGAAGAAAAGTTACAGTATCTTGTATACTGTATTTCCAGAAACACTGAATACTCTACAATTAAGAGTTACAATGAGAAAATTTAACTGTTTAATGCAGTAAATTCCTGCCAAGTTATCTTTCTCCTTTCTAATGGCCTTGTTAATCTTTCACTCAATCAATCTTCCACACACAATGTGTGCTTTCAATTTACTCCTCAACAGATATAATTACATCACCTGCAGGAAAAGCAAGTTTTCAAGTTAAAAGCAGGCACAGAGTAAGAACATAACTGACATGAAATATTCTCCTAGAGCTTAGAAATCCTAAAAAATCTAATAAAACTCAATTGTTGCTTGTTCTTGATCAGTCATGGATGGCTCCTGTAATCTACTCAGTCTGCTGGTTAACCTTGCTCATTATACCCTACTTTCTGCGTCCTTGGTCCTTAATTCATAAAGTGGTATTTGCATTTTGGCACAGCTTCACAGAGGAACTTAGGAGCTGCGGTTAAATGCACCTATGGGGGTTTTTTGCTCCTGGAAGCACATCATTTATCTTTCAGCCGATATCCTGAACAGCCTGAAGTAAAAGACACCTCAGAACAGGATACAAACTAGTCACCCTGCTAAGGGAGTCAGCAGCAAGTACTGCAGATGGTCTGACAGCTTCCTGACTGAATGAATCCTCAAGTCTTTTTATGCAGTCATCTGGCACACCCATTCAGCCTAGTAGGGAGTGATTAGTGAAAATCAGGAGAATTTACCTTTGCACATGTAAAGAAACAAACCTGTGGATTTTCAAGTAGGTAACCAATATGTTCGTATTACTAAAAAATATGACAGTAAGCACTGTATGTATGTACTCCAGTAAGTATACTATCAACATACCCCCAAATTATGCCTTCTCTCCTCCTAGCAAAATAAATGGATAAACATCTCATCTATGAATTATACAATTGTAGAGGTTAAGAGTTTCCTTAGTCTTCCAATTTTCTAGGCCAGTTCTAAGCTCATTATGTCTGTAGCTAGTGTGTGATATTACAATAATGTCATTCTATCTCCTGCAGTAGCAGTCATCTAGCACTGAAATCCGAACTTGTTCCAGATTTCTAAGACTTCAGTGTTGTAAGACTGAAATCTGTGATAACTCTGGGATATAAAGGAAACTGGTGGCAGAAGAGTTTTGCCAACTGGAATATTTACCCTATTCCAACTGATGCTTTCTGGGCTTTTAATGGAATTTTAATGGCAGTTTCTAGAAATGTCCACACATAGTTTTATTCTTGTTAGATAATTAAAAACAGCTGCACACTTAGTATTTTTATTTAGACTGCTGTGTAATCTTGAGCCAAATGCATAATTTGTGTAGTTCCACTCACTTCATTTAATTACGCCAAGTGCAGATTCAAAATTATGGTATTGAGGTAAAAGCTAGAGGCCTCTGGTCAAGTAATCAAATCTCTTTGTTCCAGTTGTTTGAGTCTGACTCACTTTGTTCTATTTAAAGACTAATTGAAGACTGGCAATATTGAGGGCTTTCTTCAATAAGCTGCTGTCATGTTTTACATTTAGGAAACAGAGAATGATATTACAATTCCTTTGTGATGTGTAGAGCTACAAAAGCATTTTGTTCAATGTTAAGAGTTATCTGTAATTTCACATCTGAAATCCTTGCACAGATTTTTCTTTTCATAAAAATGTGCCTTTGTATTACTTGACTTCTCTGCATCTTTAAAGATAGATAGAAGAACCAGCCATCACCCTCCCCCAAACCCTAATGAAAGACCAAGTACAAGCAATGAAGCATTTTAAACACTGCTATATGTTTCTGGTGTCCAATACTGTCATACAATTAGTTAAGCTTAAACCATAGTAAAAAGGGTGAAAGAAATGGATTAGGCTATCCAAACGTAAGAAAGCCATCAGGAAATGTAGTTAGCCCACCTGTTTCCTTTCTCAGATGGCTCTATTAGTAAAAATATTAAAAATAACATAGGAGCAGAGTGTTAAATGTAGTCTCTTGAGATCTCCCTTCTTTAAATCAGAACCCACAGATCTGGGCACTCATCCTTGTCTTCAATCCAGATCAGAACACAGCCTGTTTTTTAAAAATCAATCAGTGGTGTGCAAGGCTTCTCCTTTCAAACCTCTAGGCAATGTCAATGAACTAATTTTACTGGTTATGATCTACTAGTGTAAAGTAGAAGTTTTTGGTCTAAACAGAACTTGAAATGTTAAATTACAGCTATTCTGCATAAAGAAATTAGCAATACAGGAGGCCAGTAGTGTTGTATCCAAACCTCCACAGTAATGGAACTGCTTCAACCTCATCTTAGGCAGCCAAATGATCAACAATGGACATAAAAGCACACCAAACCAAACAAGTTATTAGAAAAGGAATAGATAATAAAACAAAACATTGTGCCACAGTACAAAATCCGTGCTATAAGAGCATCTTGGAAAATGCAGTTCTGGTCTCCATCTCAGAAAGATTTGCAGAAGGCAATGACCATAATCAAAGGTATAAAATGGCATCAGAATGAGAAATATCTAAGTATATTAGAGCTGTTCTGCTTGGAAAACAAAAAAAAATCCCTTACCTCTTTGTCTGTGTCTTCTTATATTTATTCCTAGGAAACACTTCTTGGCCAGTGATGTGATGGGCACTGAACTACTTGAATTTATTTTTTTGTATGCTTTGCTTGTTTTTACAGCATGGCTGATAATAATTTTGTTCTCTGCCTGTCTCCCAAATACCCACTCTGATTCTCCAGCATGTTCTGCATCTTGCATTAGCTACCCTGCTGAGGCCTCTGCAGCTAAAGGTAGCAAGTTTAAAGACAGATCTTGCTGCACAACTGATTCTCATAGTGGAACAGTGGAAATGAATCAGTTTTAGTGCTGAAAATTCCCAGCTTAGTTTGAAGAGATACACATATTTGACAATAATTTTCTTGTCAAGATTTTACACCACGAGTGTTATGACTTAGTGCAACCAAGACAACCCACTGAAGCACTGCTGACCATTTCTACATTCAGTGATTTCTGAGATAAGAGTGTTTACCGCAATGCTTCTTAGTAGTTGTCCCTCTTTAATGTCCTGAAAAAACACCAGAAAGCAGTTGTTGTGGTTTAACACCAGTCAAAAACTGAGCCCCACACATGTGCTCCTCCCTAATGGGATGAGGGAGAGAACCAGAAGGGAAAATAATGAGAAAACTCATGGGATAAAATAAAGACAGTTTAACACATAAAGCAAAACCCACGTGCGCAAGCAGAGCAAAAAATTGAATTTATTCACCACTTTCCATGAAGAGGTAAATGTTTGGCATCTCTAGGAATCCAAAGCATAGCCCCACACTAGCTATTGTAAAGGAAATTAATTCCATTCCACTCAAAACCATCAGAGCAGTAATAGTGGCCACTCCAGGAGTAATGTGAAAATTGCCCGTCTGTAGAGTTTTAATTCACTCATCACGTTCATCTCATGTGTCCAGTATCACCAAGTGGCACCAGTGCCCAGTACCGTCCATTGAGATTCAAGAGTACAAAAGGCTGCAGCATTCTCAAAATGTGTTTAGAATTCATCATGTGCAAATTACGGCAAAAGCTCAATTAAATAATTTTTTTTAAATGAACCTTTTCTTATTAGACTTTGGAGAATTGGCTCTGAAATAAACTGCAAGCAAAGGCTGTAAAGCAGGCTGAGCTGTAACAGAAAATTCCCAATACTTTTCCTGATATCCAACCCCCTGTAACATAGTTTGGAACAGTTTCAGGAAAGCTGTAGAAGAATTAAACTGCTTGGGCGGGCTTTGCATTCTAAATGTACAATTAAAAATCTCAGTTTCACTAGTTAGGCACTCAAAAGTGCTTTGAAATTGCACACACTCATCAGATTTCAGCATAAGAAAGAGTTTAAAGGCACAGTGGTCATTTAATGCTATCTCAAATATCCTTCTCTCATTACAGAGGGCAACAGTGGAGGAGGGAGCATTTGCTTTTTTCATTAGTAGATCATACAGCTGTGACAGCTGGAGTGAGGTGAGGACCAGCAGTGCTTCTCACCTGTATAATTTCAGACACCCTGAGGGGCATTTACCTACTTTCCAGATGCTTTTTCTTTTTTTTACAGGACAAGAAAAAAGACCACTCTATCATTAGTCCCCACTATGTTTTATAACTAAATGAGCCAAATTGCATATTTGGTGATTTTACCAAAAAAAACAAAAAAAAAAAAGTAATGAGGTTAAGGAAGTCAGCAGGAAAGGTACAACAATAACAAAATGCAACACAAACCTTCAGGCAACTCGCCAATTATCCCAATTATCTAAGGTCTGATCCTGACACTGCTGAATTTGGTGGCTCTTCCTTCTGGATAGATAAACATCCATCTGGGTTGCCCTTGTTCAAAGTCACTAAGGATCAAGCTACTACTTTCAGAAAACGTCTTGTATCTAGGAGGCCACTGATCTCAGCATTTCAAAGGATATGGACTTCTCTGTGGAAGAAAATAAGATTTTTGAAGTAGAATCTGTCCTACAAACCTGTCAGGACCAAGATTATGGCTGTAGAAGGGCATTACAAAGATGAAAAATCCATAGAGAGTGTCTACACTAGTTTGAGAGAGGTTTCTCTTGGAGGTTTCCCTCGGAGGTTTCCCAACAATACACAGCATGCAGGAAATAGGAAAAAGGCTGTCATTCATGTACTTATATTGCATGAGTGCTGACTATATAGTTTGTACTATTCACCAGCCACTGTTCTAAGCCAACGTGACATGAGGGCAACTGGATGTGAGGCAAAGTGCTTTGAGATTCTGCGGTAGCAAGCCCACCCCCCTCAAATCTCACACATGGATTACAAGGTTTATGCCATGGAATCCTAACTCCTGTATGCCATGGCCCCATGAACATTCAGTTCTTTCTGTCTCCCAGTCTGTCATTGCACACACCATCCCCAGCTGGTCAGGCAGGCAGGCAGCTGTCTGGCATGCCATACTCCAGAGAGTGAGAGAGTGTCCCACTGGTGCTGTGGGACATTTCAGCTGGTAGGACACAGTTCCCTGTTACATCCTGGCACTTTGGTCTCTCTCCTGCATGTGTTACACTTATTTTCAATCACATGCTCTGATTTGCTATCACTTTAGGCACATACTTCAAAGATCTGCAAATACTGTTACTAGTATTCTCCTCTAGAGACTATTCCCTGACTCCTGACATTACTGTTCTGGCACTCCCTGTGCAACTTGACATGCTGCAGACAGTAGCAATGAACATTAGATAGTGCACACATACAGGGAAATTATACTGGAGTGGAGAATGGCTAAAAACTTTTGTATTGTTTTAACAATTCAATGCAGAATTTAAGCTCCTCTGGAGAACTGACCATTGGAGGGTGACATGACCACGAACAATGACTAGTAAAACATAAACTTTCTCTGTAAGTCACCTAGCAGCAGGATGTAGCGCAGGGTTAAAAGCAAGCAATCACAAAGGTCTCTCTTCACACGGCCAGACAATTGCTCTGCTAAAATTTTCACCTTTTTCTATATAAGTATAATTGTTTCTTTTGAATGGGAGGCTGAAACTGATCTCTTGCTACAGCACAGTCAAATTAAGGTTTTTTACAGTCTGACAGTAAAACCACAGAACTGCAAAAAGTTTATGTGGGATGTTTTTTCAGTTTGTTCATTTATTTCTTTCTCAGACAAAAAGAGGGTGCATAATAGAAAAACTGAACCAAACAGGATTTTTATATTTCAGTGTTTCATTTTATCTAAACAAAAGCCTTGATATTCTTTCTAAACAGAGATCTTAAAATGTATTTTAGAGCAAATTTTTAGAGCATCTTATTGATGTATATTTGCTATATCAGTGAAAATGTAAAAATAAGTTAGTTTTTTTCCTCTCTACATTTACTAGGATTTTTTTTCTTCTTTTAGTTAAAGATACTCTCATTAATTAATTGTTCCCATTGGTGCCAATAACTTGCACACATAGTAGTTTGATTCAGCATAACACTTGTTTGAATAATTAAACACCTGTGAAAATGAAATTAACCCAAAGAACGTTTCAACAAAATGTGAAAAGATTCTTTCAGGGGACAGAAGTTCCAATCCTTCACCTACTGTAAGTTGCAGAGTGAGGCTATATAAACTAATGTCTCTATGATATTATAAATATTTGCCATGGAGATTATAATAGAGTCATAGAATAGTTTGGGCTGGAAGGGATCTTGAATGGTCATCTAGTCCAACCTCTCAGCTGTGAGCAGGGACATCTTCAACTACATCAGGTTGCTCAGAGTGTTGTCCAATTTGATCTTAAATGTTTCCAGGGATGGAGCATCCACCACCTTTAAAGGCAACGTGTTCCAGTGTCTCATCATCCACATCATAAAAAATTTCTTCCATCTAGTCTAAATCTGCTTTCTTTAGTTTAAAACCATCACCCTTGTCCCATCACAGCAGGCCCTGCTAAAACGTTTGTCCCCATCTTTCTTATAGGACCCATTTAAGCATGGGAAGGCTGCAATAAAGTCACCCCAGAGTCTTTCTGCTGCAGGCTGAACTACCCCAACTCTTTCAGCCTGTCTTCGTAAGAGTGGTGCTCCAGTCCTCTGATAATTACTGTGGGCCTCCTCTGGACCCACTGCAACAGGTGCATGCCTTTCCTATGCTGGCGATCCCAGAGCTGGATACATTACTCCAGGTGGTATCTCACCAGAGCAGAGTAGAGGGGCAGATTCACTTCCCTCTACCTGCTGTCCACACTTTTGATGCAGCCCAGGATATGTGTGGCTTTTTGGGCCACAAATGCACATTGCCAGCTCATGTCCAGCCTCTCATCCACCAGCACCTCCAAGTCCTTCTCAGCAGAGCCACTCTCAATCCCTTCACTCCCCAACCTGTATTTATATGGGGGATTGTTGAACCTCATGAGGTTTCCATGGGGCCACTTCTCAAGCTTGATCATGTCCCTCTGGATGGAATCCAGTCCCTCAGACATGTCAATTTTTGAAAATGTTTTATATCACTGGATGATAATAGAGAAGAGGAAAGAGCTGAACTGAGCAACAATAAGCAGTAAAATTTTTATGCAAGAGGCTCTCACATCATGATAAGAAACAGAAACTATAGCATGCAATAAGAGATTTGCCCTCCATAAAAGATCCATATGCTATCAGCAACTCTTATATACTTCATAGAGGATGCTCAAAGAGCTTTGTGGAATGCAAAATAGTAAATGGAATCAGTTTTTGGCCTCTTTTGAAAGTGCTAGTATGCTGTTAAAGATGCACAGTCTTCAAAGCTTCTGACAATGGAGAAGAAACATTTACCATTATGCTTGCAATTGCTTTTTTGAAAATGTACTGATAAAATCTGTGATGGTCTATACTTGTGTCTGGAAAATATATTCGGCTGATATCAAAGTAATCCCTGCAATTATTTATGCTAAATACCATAGATATTGATGAATATCAAGGCCTTCTTTTTCACTCTGCTTTTTTTTATGTGCAGAGGAGTAGAAGATCAATCAGAAATGTCAGTCAGTTTTTAATCACTATAATAATTAAATAAGGGCATTGTCCCAGCTCTCTGATACACTATTCATAGGTGCACAGTGTACTTCTGTTAAGAAAGATGATTTATCTGCTAGATCATTTACATTTGACTAGTGTTTCCCAAGGGATAAAGCTCTTGGCAGAGAAGAGAACCAAAAATTTAGAACTTAAATGAAAAAGTAGCAGTAGTAGCAGAATAAACACAATTTTTTGAAACTATTGGTTGCAAGTACCATGGTAAAATGCCACTTAAGTTCTCTTTTAATGAAGAACATGTAAAAGTCAGTGACAAAGACTAGGCTGAAGCTATTTTGACTTCAAAGTTTTGCATTTGAGGACCATATGGCTCATTGCCCTCAATCTGACATGAACATGAATAGGAGTTCCATGAATGGTTTTACATCACCATATGGCCCCATTCCTGCAACAAGCCCTCACAAACTGATTCCCTACACAGACAACCTTAGATAAGTCACTGGCACTCTGTGTCGTCATTGGCTTGTACAGAAATCATTGCAGAACCAGGACCTCTATCCTTAAAACCCCCCCATTAGATAGCATGTATTGTTGGCAATATGTGTTCCCTTCTCAAAAAACAAGGCTGAAAAGGTGACATTATGAATGAGAGAATGCAATGAAAGGACTTTGATATTACCTGAATACCTGATTTTCTGTAGCATCTGCATCTTCGATTCTGGGACTTCATGAGCACTGTTTATCAGAACTCAGATGGGAAAAACGGTGGGTCTTGGTCTTCCTGAAAACCAGGCATCCAGAGTCCATCAATTAAAGGAGATGGTATGGAGCACATCTAATTTTTGTAGGGGTTACACTCTTTCTTTGACTCTCATGTACAGCAAACATCAACAAAGTATTTCTAGAATATAAAATAAAGAGACTACTTCAAAAGATATAGGGTAATTCTGTACAGAAGAAATCTAGATTGTGCTCTCCATCAAACAAAATGATTGAGGATGATATTTGTGAGACATCTTGAGCGAATACTTTTTAACAAGATGTACTTATTAATGACTGTTTATTAAAATATATATACTTGAGAAAAAAGTTCATACTTATTACATGAAAAGGGAGTTTCAAATATTATGTGCAGTCTAGCACCTACCTAGCAATTGTTGCAATTTTAAAACCACGTGTCCCAAATTTTGTGTGTCTAAACCCTGAAATATCAGAATAACCTAGAGCCCAGTCCTGAAGCTGATATATGGGGTAGACTTATTTACATGGATGAAAGTTTTCGTGTGTATGTAACTGTGGCATCTTCCATAGTTTCATCATAGCCCACCTGTGAGCAAGTGTTTAGACCAAAGTGTTTACTCTTAGGCTAGATTTTTGCTTTGAATGCATGATCAGCTTCAAAATAGTCTCCTGAAATAGTTTTCTGAAATTGTTAACAAACCTTGTACAAAAAAGAAAAGTATTTGTAAGAGCTACAAGGGACCGTCTTTAAAATGAAAAAATGTGGCAAGCACATCCTGAGATAGTACAAATTTGAGCCACTAAATGCACAGCTAGTGAAGAAGTGTCAGGCTCAATAGCCTGGTACACAATCTGCTAAACCTTAATTCCCAGTTCCCAAATAAGACAAGTCATCTTCAGTCTCTTCAGAGACATCAGAGACATCAATACCCACGTCCTGGAATAGACAGAGGACTCTGAGAGGAGCAGACGCAGATGTAAAAGAACCTCAGCACATTCCCAGCTCCTTCTCAAATCTGACTGGACTTTCCCACCCTGGCACTGTTGAGCTTTTTGCTTCAACTCTGTTTCTGTCCCTCTACTACACTCTCTTTTTCCAAGTCCCACAGCATTTCACCTGATCTTCACAGCTCATCTACTTCACTTCTTTCCTCACTTGACTATCCTTCCCTTTCCCTACTTCCTTTTTTTTCAATTATGCACAATTCCCCTACAGAAGCAGTTTCAATAAATAAGAAAACATTGGGTTTGGCTGTGAACTTATTGAAACATTTGTCATTGTCATACTATGAAATGTGTTATATTCCTTCCATTGTTAAACCTTGAATCTGATCTTCACAACATGGACTGTCTTGTCTTGGTGTTAGCACAGTGCACAGGCAGAGACCTTATCTGCAGAACCTTATTATTATCATTAATAATGTTGGTAAGAAGAATGAAAACAACAGGAATGCAATCTAATAAAAGCAATACATTCTCTCAGAAAAGGTAACATTCTAAAACATTTAATTCCCGTGAGCATTATCTGCCCTGAAAAAATTAAGGAAGACTTATATACAAACAGTTTAACTTTCATCTTCTCTGAGTCAGGTACAATTAAATTAGAACTGCTGAGTGAGCCTGAAGAATTTTGTACAAGCAAGGGTGCCCAGATACTCTTCAGACTTCAGTGTCTGGTCAAGAAAGTGTCTTTCAAAGAGAAAAAGTAATGAAACTCCTAAAAAGATTTCACTGGATTTTTGAGAGAGTGCATGGTGGAAAAAATACACAGAATCATTAAACAGTGCCTATCACCATCATTAAGAGAAACAACTAACTATTTTTCTGAGTGCACGAGCCTCACCACATCTCAAGACATACCACTCCATTCCCAATCAGTTACTCTCACAATGATTTAAAACCACATGATAGAGTTCCTGATAAAAAATGTTAAAAGACACATTCATTTGATAGGGCTAAAACAGCTGGCATGCATAGCTTCATAAATAAGATCACATGAACTCTTTGTTTTCTTCAATGAAATAACTTACATTTTCTTAACCATCTAGTGAAAAGCAACTATAAATGTTAGGATAATCTGCTGTGATCAAAACCATTAAGCTTGAACACATCCTTAGGGGGTTATTGATTATCTCTTAGCCTCTCTTTCAAAAGCTGATCATTAAATTTGTTACTTGGGAAATGTATCCCACTTAACATGTTGGCCTCATTGAGGCTTTTGAGCACCCTGAAGTCATTCAGTTAGAACTAGTTAACACAAACAGGCTTTTAAAGAAAAAGAATCATATAGGATTATGTGGTCCACATTCTAATCCTATTACTTTAATTTCCTCATAGGAAAGATTTACTCTTACAGTCTTCGCAAAACTCTACTTTTTCTAAAAAATGGATATAAAAATAAATTGCTTTGCTGGCCCACCTAGGATTAAAACCTGAGGAATCAATATTCCTTGTGTTTTATGTGTGTGGTAGCTTGATAGCCATTTTTATTTAATGTTACTGAACTTTGAAAGGTTTTTTTGAACTATTAATCTCAAAAAACAGGCCTCTAACTTCCAATACTGCCCAAACCTGTTTTCCTTTAGATTTAATATCTTGATTTATAAGGCAACACAACATGGAGTCCTATTAAAAGAAAAGTAATATAATAAAATTTGTTAATATTCTACTAGACCTATTTATAAAGAGAAAATATCTTTTAGAAAGGATGCCTTACATGGAGTTTTATAAAGGCTAAAGAGTCGAATCACTTCCATGTTGAACATTAACAGAAGAGACAAAGGCATTCTGTGCCTCTTTGAATTATTTGAAGAGGTTTTTGTTGTCCATGACATCAGTCTGTGAACAATGACTCAGTTTCACTTTTTTAAGTGAGTTGATATACTCAGTGTGTTTTCAAGTGTCCAGGTAATTCCTTAACCCGTTAAACTCTAGTATATGCAAATCAAACTCCTAACCTTTCCTGCACAGATTTCCATCCAGGAATATGTTGTCAGCTGTCTGCAAGGCCTTTGAATTCAATAACAATCTGGATATAGAAGCTTTATAACATTCAGAGTCATTCTTCATGCTGGCTCTGGTTAAAAAAAGAAGGAGAATGGGGTCGGGGGGGAAAGAATGGAAGGGATAAACAAAATTGTTAGCTGCCCTGTTAATGCTTATGAGTCACCCACCTTTACTGCTAATCATTTTAGACATACAAAAAGTTTCTAAACCAAAGAACAGGCATATTTTTTTAAGAACACAATCACTTGATCAAAAATTATTTTCTTTCTTTATCGGATAAGAGAGATTCTCGTCAATCACACAACATGGTCTCCGTTTAGGTAGCAAGGATAATTCTCAGATGAGAAAGAGTTGATACTTTTCAGTTCCAGACTTTTCACAGAACAGGTTATCCCTGCATGGAATTGAAAAAGCACATATAATAAATATAAGAATAACAGCCTTTCAAAACCATTCATTTCCGCTTTGGAAAAATAGCAACAATGCAACTCTAACCTCAGGTTCTGTTTATCCAAACACTATGAAAAAAACCACTGCATGGACATCACAAAAGCTACAGATCAGGCTTTACCATGACTCTTACAGGGAATTTGTCTGAACTTGTTTCCATTGAAACATTGAGCCTCATGAGATATTTTCATGTTTGCTAAAGGGGCTTTTCCTCTTCCTGCAATGCACTTCACTGGACACCATTGCCATATGCCCTTTATCAAAAAAGCCAGAGAAATCCAGACATGCTGCTTCTTTATGCTGCCGATAATTTATTTATTTGCTAGCTTTTTACCATCTATTGCATAAATACAAAGCTATACTGGCAAAATGTTTGCCTCTCAAATTATTGAATAAATACCAGCATGTTGCTGAATATTTCATTTAAGAATATCCAGTGTTTTAAAATGATGCCCAGAAAATAGAAATATTAATGAGTATGTGACAAGAACAAAGAGAATCTATAAATCTAGCTGACAATTTTGTAATTGGTTTTGCTTAATACACCATATGTTCTTTAAAGGATAACCACAGTGTCCTAGTTTAAATTATACAATGGGATTTGTAAACTATGTACTGTGGGGCATAACTGTACTCTTGTTCTCACAAACCATTGTGTTTTAATACAATTGGAAAATTTTTAGACTTTGTACACACAACATTTTCTGTGACAAATATACAGTACAAGAACTATAGCTTTATATTTGACTTCAAGCTTTGGTTTTATCACTGGATTAGTACTACAGTAATTTTCCAGTTCTATTCTGTAGGAGTTCAAGTAGCCTAGGTACCTCATAGGTACCACAGAGGTGCCACTTATTCCTTATTCTTGATAAAATAATATAAGACCTAAAATCTTCTTCTGTCTTCTGTACTCTGTATGTTCACTACTTCCATGTTTGACATTTACTTTTTAAAATGTCACAATGCACTTCTTGCAGTTAGACTCTTTGATCCAGTCACACATTAAAAGGTCAGTGTTTAATCTATCAGTGAGAGACACCACAGTTATAACTGTGGGACTTATGGTCTCTTTGCTGAATTAGCCTAAGTAGAAAAAGCCCTCAGCAAGATGACATGGCCACAGAATCTGAGGAGAAATCCACTGGGGAGGAAAACTAGAGCTTGCAAAGAAACACTGGAGCAACCTATGTGAGGAAAGCAAGTAAGGGGGGAAAAGACACTTTTTCCTTTTTCTTGGGCATTTTGTAGTGCTCATGTGGCCCAGTGAAGCGTTGTGCCAAGATACCCAAATACTATTAAAATAAGCAATGCAGTCAGTGCATCTCTTCGCCTAGCCTAACGTGACACACAGAGAAAGAGTTACTGCAAACTTTTCTGCATGACAGGTTATGATGCCAGATCATACCAGCTGATCAAACACCAGTATCATGTCCACAGATAAAATATGAGGCTTTCTGTAAACATATTGTTACTACATTTTCACTATAGAAAAAAACTGGTCTCAACACACCTACAAGACTATATAAAACAAAAGGTCAGGGGGCAAGTTGAATCATCAGGGCCCCCTCAATAACAAGAGTTCCCTCAGTAGTCTGCTTTGCTGTATTGCCCCGGCCTGTCTCAACAAGCTTTTCCCCGGACAAAGCCCAGGCACAGCTGAGACTGCATAGCCTAAAGACAGTTCTCAATAATCAGTATAGAAAAAGAAAGACCAACTGTGGGCTCTTTCTCTCTCTGTAATCCTTCAGCAGTATTCCAGTAGGGTTTAATACCTTAAACATCCCCACATGCCTGCATACCACATCCCACAGCATACAACACATATTCTGAGTTTCACAGAGTCTGCACATTGTTTCATGCTATTGACAGATTGGAATGACCCCTTCCACCCAAATGCACACACAATTGCACAGGCGATGCTTTATTAGAAGCACAGAAGTAGTACCAGATACCAGTGTTTGGTAATTACTTGGTCTTTACCAGATACCATTTTTAAGTACAACATGGTAATATGAGTAGGTTAGCCAGACCACCCTTTATATTCACTTAGGAGATCAGTCACAGGTTTAGAAAAACGAAATTACTAAGTGGCTTTTGAAACAATTTTAAGAATTATTGGAAAATCTTTTTACCACTATATAAAGAATAGTCCTCCACCCTCTGTCTGATCTTTTGCTGGCATACATATATCATTAGCAAAAAAAGAAAATGATCTCTAAATATTTTTGAAATCATTTTGTCGTGAAGCACAACATGGTGGGTATGCCACAGAGGAATGCCACAGGGATAGCACAGATGTAGGACTCTGTACAGCTGCACACTCTTTATGCTGAGGAACTCAAAATGGTTCAGCAAACTTTTGCTACAGAATATGTACTGTAGCATGCAGCAGATCAGGGCCTCACAAGGGGGTGAACAAACAGGGTACATCTGAAGTATAGTACTTAAATCAGTAAACATTCCAGAAACCTGAGTATATCAGAACATATGGGTTTCACTCAACAGCATGACAGCAGTGACAGCACATTACACCCTCCATGTAAAGCTGCAGTAAACAATAATGAAAATGCCTGATATCAGGTACCATGATTTAAAGAATTATAACTCATCACCACTACTACTAGATGAAACTCTCAGATGGTATGATATTTGATGGTAAAAATTTGATGCTAATTCTTATAGCTTGTTATTACTGCTTTTAGCAATGAAAGCTACATAATGAGTGAATGAGGGCACCAGCTGTGTATGCAAGCTGACAGAACATCCTGTTTTGTGAGAGTGTTTTGGAAATCCTACACGTTTTCACAGGAATGCTTCTGTCATTTTGGTCAATAAGAAGTTCCTGGGTAAAGCCAGAGAAGTGAGACCATAACTCTAAAATATCAGTTTGATTTCCTCATCACTGATAGAGATGACAAACTTAAACCTTAGATTCCGATATACTAGAAGAGTGCTTTATATTTTATACCTCTCCATAACAGTGTCCTCTCTGTAACCCCTGTTAGTAGCCACTGTAGAAATTTCCTTCAGTAGGTCAAAAGCTAGCAATTGAACTATACACTCACTATCTCTGATTTCTCCTGTAAAAAAATCTAAGGCTAAGCACAGCACAGACCAAGAATATCTGACAGCTCACACACATTTGTGGAGTGGCAGCACCGTCACCCATACACTCCATTTCTCATTTTTGGAGCCTGGGGCTGAGCTTATTGCTATCACCAGGCTTCACTGAAGACCTTTGTCCTGCTGATGCTCAGGCCACAAGTTCACAGTCTCTAGTTTGAGCTAGATACTGCAAAAGAACTTAACACAAGTTTTGCATCAAGCCAGTAACATGCAATTGATTTAGCATATAATAGAAAGATATTCAAATGATGGAATGGATAAACAACTAAAATCAGCCATCCATCTTCTATCATAATAGTTTACAGACTCAGCTTTGGAATATTTTGAATTCAGGATCACATAGTATCAAATTTCTGATAGGCTAAAGCCAAACCAAAACAAAACCAGTCCCTTCAGAGAAACAGACTGTCAAATTAAAGTGCACTATAGAAAAAAAAATCCGTAAGCTAATACGAAATTTTCCATAAATTTGACATACTTTATGACTACAAAATAAACCAATTGCCACTATTTGTCTGATTATTTTTATAGAGGAAAATTAGACCCATTCCAAGTTTTGAATGGCTCTCTACTTGCTACAAACCTAACCTGTTAATACATAATGATTTTACCTGACCCTATCAGAAGGAAGGCTCATTTCATGAGCCGAGGTGACCTTGCCAGCAGCCTGTTTATAGAGACAGGTGGTAGTTACAAACTCCCAAGGCCTGCTTCTCCCTTCCACATTTTGTGGATGGAAGCATTTTGGACTTTATAACACCCTCCTCTCTCAGAAAGTCTGATATTCGCAAGGTTATATTAAAAATTCACCTCTGCTTCTACTCAGCCCACATTTTAAAATGACCTCCCCAGCACTGAGCAAATGAGTGAAACTGAATCTCCTAAGCACTTATCCAGAAGCTGACCAGAGTGAACATGCACACCTAGCCTATATTTTCTAATACATAACTTACGGAATAACATTAGCTGGCTTGTAGCCGCATTAACCTTATCACAAGAATAGCCACAGTGCTGTGACTAGGGATCTGTCAGAAGCAATTTGTCTTGTTTTGACCTGTCATAAGATCACTTAATAGGAAACTACATAGCACACTTCCAGATGATTCAGCGGTTTGTGGTCACAGCAATGTATCCTTTTGTCTGAGGCAGTGTCTTCTAGGCACTCCACTCTCTCACCCTTTGCTATGCTTTGATCTCCATTTTGGTATGTTTTCACACGTCTTATTTCCCCAAGTCTTGAAGGAACAGGAACTTTATTTCTAAAATGAAAATGGAAAATATTTTGCAATTGCTTTAATGTATTTTGCCTCAGGTCTAACAGACGGATGTGCAAAACACATTTAAGACTTGAAGCTGACAAAACGAAGACCTTGGGAATGGAGTAAAGGACTCTCTGATAATCCATTTGTACAAGCTTCATAAAGAAACAGAGCAGGTATCAATCTAGATAATCAGAAATAACAATGGAAGAGGCAGAAATTGCATCATATCTTTCTATTTACAAGCAAAATACAACTGAACCCCATTATTAAATAAGGAAGAAAGTTTATTGACAATCAGTTATCATGTTCTCACTCTGAAAGTGGATATGAACCTATCTGCAATGAAAGAATTTTCATTTCATCTTTGTTAACCAGAAGTATTGCTGCTATACAGTGTCTATCTAAGATTTCTGTAGACTGGCAATATCTATTTAATTCTGAAAAAATTGCAGAGCAGATGGTGACCACCCTTGTTTTTCCAGTCTTCTAATCTCACACATACTTCTTTTTCTTTAACATCTGAAATACTTACAAAGCAATAATTCTTTACCTGTGACATTGCTATTCTCTGTGTTATGGCCATCAGTAAGGAATCCAGTATAACTTCCTACAGCAAAACCCTTGAGCAATCCAGTTACTTCATGTACCATTTTCCTATGCTGTTTTTAAAAGCATTGTGTCAAGAAATCAGGAAAAGAGTAGCAGTTTTCCCCGGGTAAAACTTGCATATTATTGCTGAAATCTAACCTCAGAAAAAACCCTGGAATGACTAGCACTTGGCAAGCAGAAGCTAGATCTGTACTGGCAAATTGAACGCAATCAGGGCATGTGCTCAAGATGCTAAAAGGTCGTTGCTCATGTGATTAAATTTTTGGAACAGCCTTCAGCATGCATATGATTCTCAGCTACACTTTTCCAAGCTATTCCCAGATGGCATTTCTCAGGCACACTTCTCGGGCATAGTGCCTGGGCATTATGTCACCAGGGTCACACTCTCATGCCAGCTCCCCAGTGGTGCAGAAGACAGACACTGTGATACTTAAAAATGTCCCACTTCTGAGATTTCTCATTTTTCAAGACTGTGTTGGTACATCTTCCTTCTCAGGCCTGTTCTATGACCTCAGGAACTCCTGAACATTGACTGAACCAGCTGAACACTGAAGTGTCTCTGTATTGTACCAGCTGGGTAGTGAAGCATCCCTGACCATACCAGGAACTCCTGAATGATGCAGGGAGGAACAACACTAACTATAACAGAAACATTAGCTATCTAACCAAGATGGAAAACAAAGGATAATCAGTCATCCCCTGACAGCCTTGGAACATTCCCTACTGAATTGTAGCCCAAGTGGAACACTACCATTGTTACTGGAGTTTTGGAAACTATTTCCAAACATTTTGGAAACTCCACTAGTTACCAAGTCGGCATATGACCAGGATGAAAATTTTGCATATGTCTAAAGCCAATCATCCTGCAACTTTCTAAGCAGCAATCCTAGGTGAGGCCCCTTGGAGCTCTCCTGGGCCACAGCAGGCTGCATCAGTCCCTCTCTCTGAGTCAGAAGCCTCTTGATACTCATGAACCCCTCAATACTCTAAAGACTGTGTTGATGATGAAGCCAAGGTTCAGAGCTCCCCATACACACACTCCTCAAGGTGCAAACCATGCTTATTGAGAAAAGCTAAGGGATTTGATGTACTTTCCTGAACCTGAAGGGAATTTTGCATAGGTACTTTACATGCATAGATATAGATATATAGGTCTCTTTTTGTGGGTGCATGCATGTGAGTTGATTACAGTTTGACCATCCACTGTTATCACAAATCTATAATTAAGTCACTTTCATAATTGTAGTACATATAATTGAATCATTATAAGAATATTAAATTAGTCAATTAAGTGCTGCTAAATCCTTTTGCACCCTTATCTTTTGTATCTGTATCCTTTTTACCCTTACTTTTTTGCATCCCTGGTCTCTGTGTAAATATTCTAAACTGATTCTAATCTAATTTTCCTATGTATGCTTCATCTATGTACTAAGTAATAGAGTGAACCCTCTCAGCAAACTCTGTTAAAGTCACGCTTTCACAAATTCATACTAAAACCCGCTTTTTGCCAGTAGCTTTGGTGGCAATTTTTAAAGCAGCCTAACCACTCATTCATGACAAAGGCAATTTCACTTGGACAGTGAGGACTGACTCACCCAGGAAAAAGGAATGGGGGAAATGAAAAAGAATCTGACTGAATCATATTCACTACCTACACGGAGCTTGTGGCTGAAGACTATCATACATCCACACATTATACAGCGGTAAATTTTAAAGTTGCCTTACTCTGAGCATGAGACTGACCAAGTCATTAGTTCAACATAATTGGAGCAGGTTTGTACCCTATCTCTACACTCCACATCCAGTTAGAAGCATACTGAGGCTGCAGTTCTGCCTTCCCTGTTCCTTGTCTGAAGCATTTTTGACTCTGGAAATTGGTGCAGAGACGAGCCTCTCTGTATGAGCATCTCAGAAGCCCTCCGGCATTTAGCCTGGCAGAAGCAGCTCTGTGCTGCTGAGCAAACATCCGACTGATCACTGTCCTGTTCTTGCTAAGTACAAGGGCCAGAAGGATACATACCCAGTCCTTCTCAAAGTTTTTTTCATATATTTAAATATAATGCTTATGTAAATATAGGTCCCACATAATTTAGATTTGTGTATCTTAAAAATGTGAAAAAAATTACAATTCTGCACTCTTTGGAGTGAAGCATTTTCCCAGTTTGAAGGAGAATATGGTCACAGCCCTCTGATACTCACCACAGAAAGACAGACAGAAATATAGAAGGAAAGGAAGAGAGAGAGGCAACATGTTACATGACTTTCAGAAGAAAGCTACCATGGCACCACAGGCCTCAAGGAAGGATTGAGTGTAACAGAGCCACAGTAGAAGAGAGCTGGTGGCACACCCTTGAGGTGTGGCCTCCCTGCATCCACAATCCATGATTACATATAGTGGGTCTGAACCAGCACATAAATAAGTGTGGTGAACATTTTTATAAGATACAACACACAGAGAGAACCTAGCTAAATAAAAACATGTTTTCTTTATTTTCCATTTTTCCATTTTATAGTTATCTTTTCTTGGTCTCACTTTTGATTATCCTTTCACCACATTTTCTCTTCAGTGATGATTTCAGCAAATCAATCCAATTTTCTTACAATCATATTTCCAAGTGGATCTCAGGGGAATCAAATTCTTTTAGTCCTGTGCATTGAGTGCAACAGCCGTCTTTATTTGTGTTTGCCACTGGGCAGATGGCCTTTTCCCAAATCACCTCATACGTATTTGACAAATCATGAGGACATTCTTCACATGCCATGAAAAGTAAGGACTTAGCTTATCAAGTACAACTTTACATCTTATTTTACAGAGTAAACGGTTTACCCTTCACTCTTGCAGGTTCTCATCTGTTTTCTATTAATAGAATTTATGCTGCTACTCAGGACATTTGGGTTTTAATCTAGGACAAAAGCTGTTACTGGAATGCTATCTTATCAGTAGCGCTATTTATACAGTGAACTGGCCTTCTTCAGTGCAAAAAATAGACAACAAACAAAGAAGAAAAAGCAGCCTAGAAAAATATTCACCAATAGAAAATTATATATGGCCTTATAGAGGATAAAGGTAGGATAGAATATCACTGAATTGATAGTTTATATCCCTGAAGGTTAAAAACCATTGAGATTACAAAAACATGAACCTCTGTAAACCATATGTAACGTGTGTCAAATGCTTTTTCTCATATGAAACCAAACAGTTCTCTCACTGTCTGCAGCAGTACGTAGTCTAGCTATTTCCAGTAACAGGAATCACACTACCAAAGGCAAATGTTGAATGAGACATGAAAATCTGGCCATGGTTCTTGGCTTGTATAGAAGCTGAATGCCAGCATACTTGGCTGTGATTTCTACAAACTGTGCCACGTTTTAGGCTATAATATTGTTATGCACTCCCTAGAACAGATTTAGAATGGATTTGAAAGGAAAAGAATTGTACAGACGCACAACCGCTTGATGTCATATGACAGCTTATGGAATTCCAGATTAATGATCTTTATAATTACTCTGCATTAGCTTTCACTTTCTGAAATGCATTTCATAGAACCAGAAAATGCACATTAACGGGGGAAAAATTGTGTATCTAAATAAAAAATTGAAGTCAAAGGCCAACCAAAAGGGTCGAAAAGAAACTTCTCGGATTCACCAATCTGTTAGCTAAACAGTTTCTAAATAAATCTTTTTAAAATGTTTGTCCTGAAACATATTTCAACTTACACTTAAAGCAATTTTAAGAAAATAATCAAATCTACAATAAACTGAAAGAAAAATTCATTTTCCAGTCTAAGTAAAAGAAAATGTTTCCTAGACCTGTTTTCTCCCGTTCATCTATCCTCTCTTAGACATAACCTTTCTGATCTAAATTGTACCCTGTCATGCCTATTTCTTTCTGCTGACTAAATAAAACGTTCAGATATTTTACCTCTATTCTGTGAAATTAATTTCCCCCTCTCTGACTTACAAATTGAGCTCAATTACACACACACAAAATATAAACATTTGCTAGTAAATGTAGTCTTTTCTTGATACACAAGTTATTAGCAAGATTTTAAGATTTTTCTGTTTAAGGGTCCAAGAAAAATTCTCATTAGAGCTCTGAACTCCTATTTAGCAAATATAAACCTACTGATAAAATATTATCCCTCATCATGAAGTGCTTCCCTGAGGGAAGTCACTTGTCTCCAATCTCCACATGAACATCCAGCAATTGCCCACTACCCCTTGGACGTCAATTACTCATCCACTACCCAGTTTACTTGGCAAAAGCCTGTGTCCCCAATCTGGAGAGATGGATGTTGTAAGGTACGATATCAAAGGCTTTACAGAAGTTCAAAGGAATTATATATGTAGCCTTTCCCTTGTTCACTAATGTAGTCACTCCACCATGGAAGGCTACCAGGTTTGTCAGGCAGGAACACCCCTGCTGAAGCTGTGCCGGCTATCTCAAATCACCTTCCTGTCCTCCATGTGCCTTAACAGAGCTTCTAGGGGGATCTTTCCCCAGGAACGGTTATGAGGCTGATAGATTGGTATTCCCAGGGTACTCCTTTCTACCATTTTTAACAGTGGGTGCAATATTTCCCAGTCTGCAGGCACTGGGGCCTGACTGCCATGACTTTTCAAATATCATCTAGTTGCTTGGCAACTAAGCTCCAAAGTAAATTCTGGCAGGTAGGTGAAGTAGACACTTATTTGCAAGCATGATATGGATCTCAAAATCAAGAAAAATCTTCTAGACAGAAATATAATCCTGACGCACTTAGTTACAGTGCCCAGTGTGAGGCTGCTACCCACTGTTGATTTGTACAAGCTTTTAAAACCATTTCAGAGAGCAAGCAAGTCCTTCACTTGTGTTTCCAGCCTTTGTGTCTCTCCCTATGCTCCTTCCTCAGTGCATCAAGACAGAGATTCTTCTTATTATTTCCTTCTTTTGAAGAATCTTCAAGTTTTATGAAATGCATGCACTCCTCAAGTTTTTACACTTGTTTTTTTTTATTATGACAGCAGAGAAGCAATTCCCACTTCAAATCTGAAGTCAATAATTAATGAAAAGGACCAACATAACAGTCTAAGGTGAGGAGATTAGTGACTTCATCCCTTCAGGAAATGAGACAGCATGTTTTTTCTACTGAATCTCTATCATGTTCCTGTGGCACGTAAAATCAAAAGACAAAGGCAGTAGGCAACCTTTACCAGTATGTGTGTGTGTACATATATATATATTCACACTAAAACTACATGAGGCAAAAGTGAAGGCTTGTACTTTTAATGTCTCAGAGCAGTGATTATTCTAGCATACTGAACAATTTGATCAAATTTGCTTTTTATTCTACTCTGGGATTCGGAGGAAAGTGAGATATTAATATCTAATATAGGTCAAGTGTAACACTGATTAAGTAGGACAACTCACCTCTCTCCCCACATCAATTCTCCTCTGTACTTGAAAATTACCAAATCTCTGTTGCTGCCTCGCAGGTTGTAAACACGGCCAACTATTCAAGGGACATTGGCACTTTATATAGTTCATCCTCTGGTATTGACAGTAAGAAATTTCTTAACTCTGTGACTTAAAAGAGAAGAAATTAACTGAACTGCAAGACTTGGGTATTTCTGCTAATCACTGTCCTTGAAAGAATTTTCATTATAGCACATTTGACAAAGGTGTCAGAGGCTTCTAATAAATTCATACTTGGGCTATAAATCTAAGCATACAGCCAAGGACAGCTTTTGCTATTCATTGGTGATAGACATGGAATAAAGTTGCAAGAGACACTTAGAAGAAGCAGAATGCTGTCATAATATAGTAACCTCAGTACTTAGTATAGATATTACATAACATAATAAGTCAGTAGATCCTTTTAATTAAAGCAAAATTCTTTAAAATAACTCCAGTTCTTCAATATCAGAAACAACTCCAAATCAATGGAGATGTGCAGAGTGGTGGAAAACATTACAGAATTACCTCATACATTGATGAAGGTCTGAGTTTATAATAAATTCTAAATTTGCCCAGGCTGCTTTTTGGAAATCCTCAAAATGAAGAGTATTTCACTAGATGTCTGCTATGAAATGTATTTAACACTGCCATACCCAGTTGAGCCAAGGGGCAACCATCTTTTGCAAGGATGGTGCTGCTGCACAAGATTACTGAATGAGTGTGCTTAGAGTTTGCCTTTTCTGGATAGGTAAAACTTTTGGATATTATAATACACTTATTGGATTTTTTTTCCCTTGTGCAGAGGCAAAACCAACCTAAATTCAGGAAAGATCATCATAATTAGAAGGGTACATTTCAGACTGCAACTAGCGCAAAACAAAAGTTCTGTATCATCATCTTGCCACATGTGAGGGAGGAGGAACAGTAATAAAGTTAAGATTTGATTGAAAAGACGAGTTTAAATGTGAGGGTTTTTTTCCCCATCTTTGCCATATAGCCCAATCTCTGACACTTTCAGAAGTGGAAATGCAAGGAAGAGTGTAAGCACCTTGTAAATATTTTACAACACTTCCCTGAATGTTATACCCATCTCCAAAATTTGAAGCTCAATCTCCTGAAGCCACATGCAACCTCTTCTTAAGTAGCAACTCCCCACAAATTTCTTCCTCATAATGCCACTCAACACCTCTTTGAACCAGTGTAATTGCCACGTGATCAAATTGTGTGAATAATCAGTTTCTTGGATCAACACACAGTCTAAATGGACTATAAATATGTCACACACTAATTATGGAAAATATCACCTAAATTCTAAAACTCTGATCTTTCAATTCTCCAGTTCTTTGTAGCTCTTAAAGTGTGTTCTGAATTAATGGGGTCTCTGAAAAAGGAAGCAAATACTTTCTCCCTAATTGGTTGAAGATGAGGAAAAAGAACTCCATGAATTTGTCCCTACATTTTAAATCTGTCAAATAAACTTTTAAAGTAATTGAGATATAAACTATGGAATAATATTAGTTACACACTAGAACACATTAAGACTTGAATTATTTCTATAAGCCTGTGTATAGGGTACCTTTCTTTTGAATTTGCCCATAAGAATGAAAACCAAATCCCTAACTTTCCATACTTATACTTGAGTAATTTGCTTTGCCTGTGATTCACAGCAGCATGGAAAGCCATTTCTGAAATCTGGTCTTCTTTCAGACTCTGGAAGAAAAATAAATGCTTAGTATTTTCCTCCAAGAAATAAAAATGTTGCATGTTATGCCTTATTTGTTTTCAGTTAGTCATTTCTAGCTCTCATGACAGAATGCTAAAATATGCTTGTATTAAAAGTTTTATAGATTTATTTATAAACTTAGTTTTTTATTTATGAGGTCATACATTTATTAATCAAATTATATTTGAATGCATATCACTGCGAGCTCATTCATTTTCACAAGAAATGTAGCTTAATTATAAAAATTACAGAAAAGGAGGCAATTATTCAAGAACTCCTTTCATGCTGTTCTAGATAAATCTGAGACTGCTGAAGTTTTCAGACAGAAACTAGGAAAATCCCAGTCTAAGGTAAGTGTCTACACTAACTTTAAAAAAGATAAGGGAAGCTCCTTCTTCCAGACAGTTTTATTCAGGCCAGGATTTCAATACCAGTTCCTAACATCAACTCTTTTCCTCATTGCTGCTGTGCTGTTCTGAGGCAAATTTTTCTCTGCATTTGACCAGAAACTGTATTTTCAATGTGAGACAACTTTTCTGGCAACTGCTGAAAGCACCACAGTTAAATGAAAATCCAAAACGGAAATGATTTTTGGCAAATATATTCCCAATGCAATGTGATGGGCATAGGACCAGATGCAAGGAACATAACATGTCTGTTGTTTCACAGAAGCTACTAGTTCTTTCTTTTTTCTGCTCTTTCTGTAGCACATCACTTCTGCCATCTGCTTTAGTCAATAGTTCAAAGACAGCACCAACACACTCAGTTACTGTGTTCTTTTTAACTTTTTGAAATAAGCTGTAATCACCTATAAAATGTGAAAATCTGAAAAGTTCTCACCCCATCTTCTCTTACAGGCGTCTGATCAGGACATTGAACAGGACACAATTCAGGCATTATCAGAAGCGCACTTCTCCCTGGATCCCTCTCTCAGGCATAACTTGCATGTTTGACATCAGATTCCCAAGCCAGTATCTGATAGCTAAGGCTCACTGCAACACTCATACTATCCTCCTCCTACCACAGATGGTTCCCCTTGCCTCACTTCCCCCTCTACTTCTTCATCTATCCACAGCTATGACTGGCAGCTTTGTTACACTACATCTTATTATCAGGCTTCTCCTACCCTTTGCTTACGCCAAGCAGACAGGAACCTGGCTGCTTTTGCATCTCTAACAAATCCTCCTCTTCTGTCTGGCTTTTGTACAATATGATGTCCCTCTTCCTTCTTCCTCAGCACATTTATCTTATCTATATTTTGGAGTCACGGGAGGGATGGAAGTGCATGAGAAGATGGATGTCTGGCCAAGTCCTAAATACTAATGCTCTCAAATAATTTTATTCAACAATGAAGGTAGTTTCCGTAGTTCTTGAGAGTTCTGAATTGTTTGTACATATTAGGAGTTGTCACAGCCAAAGTTAAAAGGATCTTGGAAATTCCTGGTAATTTTTGCAGTGCCACATACTCTGAATATAGAAAAGCCAGACAGCATGCTTGAATTTAAGTGATTGATAAGGAGATCTTATTCAAATAATATACAGAAAAATCTGTGAATGTGTTTGCCATAAAAGCTTTGACATTCCTAAATGTCTAAAGAGAGTTATTACTTCACAGAGACCCCTTCAGAAGAATAGCACTTTCTCCCTTCTTTACTTTGCAGAAGGAAACCACAATGTAGTGAAAAAGCTATTGAGACATACAGAGAAGAAAAAATATTTGTTAGAGCCTCCCTGGTAAGAAAGAATGAATTTTCTCCAGGAATCTCATTCTGGGCTAACTAAGGATTAAAGAGGAGGTTAATGATTTACTTTGGAATTTTTTTCTTTATCAAGTCTATGAATGCAATTTTGTTTTTAAGGCATAAGTGCTACAATTCTTTTGCAGCTATTATAATAGTATTACAGCGTATTTCTCCTCTATCTTAGATCTTTTGGGTTTTGTCATAGAGTCCTTCAAAATTTATCTCTAAAATCTTCTAATTAGCTTAATGCAAATTATTTCTTCACTGTCTCTCTTTCCTTATTTGTCTCGATGTTATCCCTCCTCAACTATATCAGGAATATGATTCTGAAACTCCAGTGTTTTCATTCTGTCTGTCAGTGATGACAGTTTCAACTATTTATTCGTTTGCTTCCTCCAGAATTGCCTTGAGTCTTGCATGCAATCTGTACATGCAAAAACCCCAAACAAAGAAAAACACACCCCATACAATACAAATTAATGAAGTCTCAAACTCATCTAAAACTATTCTTTCCTAGGATGCTAAAAATAATTATAAGATATTGAGAAATATTTGATAATGACTAAATAACAAAGAATGTATGTGTTGCCTTGAATACTAATTTAGGCAGTCTTTTCATTTGATGTGTTGTTGAAACTACAGATACTGCCTTATGATACCATTCCTGTTTTTCAGCACACCTGAAGCCTTTGCTATTAAAATGGGACATCACCACATTTTATACTTACACTGCTCTCTTTCTTTGGTTCTCCTTATTGATTATGAGAAGAAGATCAGCATGACAAAATTGATCTACCAAAAAATTCCTCATTCCTTTCCAAATTACAAGTGAGATTTTAAAATCCATAGGTCAAAAATTAAACTGACAGAGAAATCACAGAATTTCATATTCTGCAAGAATTGGAGGCATGCTGTAATATATTGTTTAATGGCAGCATCACAAGAACTCAGCTGTTTTTTTTCCTGTGTGCTGTTCAAACCCTTTTGTTCTCCCTGTCCTCAATGAGAAGCTAACAGCACTGATAGAATAGCAGTGTCATCCAGAGATCTGGCCCCATCCATTTGGGAATATAAAATATATTACATAAATTGAAGAAATGTTAAAGTGGTGTATTCTTGTTTGAATTTCTCTTTGGATATTATTTCTTCTCAACCTCAGAACTACTTGATATCTTCAAAGGCACATTTCTAACATGAAAATTGGGATTTTCAGCACATATACTGGGTTAAACTGGGACTCTGTACATTGCTAGCTATAATATCACATTAAAGACTGGTTAGGAAAGGAGAAAGGCACTGTGTGATCGGAAGTAAATAACACCACAAGGAAATAAAATCTACTGACTGCAATAAACTGTTCTCATTTGTAAGGAAGACTGTTATGGGAAATACTGGTGTAAAAGTTCTTGTGGGGGTTTTTTGGTGTCTTAATCAGAAAAATAAGATATAATTTCTAGAAATCAAATTAGTTAAGATGTTAGATGTATTTCTACCACCAGCAATTCCTCACCGATTTAACAATCTGCATCCAACATGGATGTTGGATGTTTCAAGTCATGTTTCAAAGATGCAGAAACTGCTGCAATAGTTATTTAGGGCATTATTCATTTGAGCACTTCAAAATATTATGTAATCTGAGATGAAATTCCGTGCCTGAGGAAACAGAAAATTCTTTGCTGTTTTCCCAAAGTCAAATAAACATTTCTGAGGAACAACTTGTGCTTATATTAGAAAGCAATAAATTCACAAAGATTTCTCCTGAGCTGAGCAATCATTCTAATAATCGTCTTCTCTCTGGTTACATCCAAAATTGACTTACATTTTAACTAGATTTACATTATTCTGATGTTGTGATGAGAGATTCCAGATTCAGTCTAGAACGTGAATGGAGTCAAAATGTGTTTAGATTTCTATTTCTCTGACTGTTTAACCTCTCCCTAGCCTAACCAAAATTTTGTCCAGGTATATTTTAAGGATTTGGATCATTTAGTAGCAATTTCAACATATCTTCATAACTCCAAAAGGGAAATCAGATGTTCAGAAATATTTTGCATATATAATAAGAATGCAAAAATTAGATTCACAGCTCATGCACTTAGCCCTGGAGCAGACCTCAAAGCAGAGCAGCTGACTATGCAGTGGTGAACAGTATGGCACTACCATGAATCATTCCATATTATATCAAAGTTTAAAATAGGTACCTGACCCAGAGAAGGGGTAAAAGAGGCTTCTATTAAAGGAGTTAAGTATAAGAATCAAAACCATCCAGAAAGAGACACCCTCTCCATGCATCAGTAGAAATTTTGAGATGATAGAGTTCATTGAATTTTGGCTACCATTGTCAAATCCCAGGATAAGTGTCTTTTTAATAAATTGTCATTTTCCCCTGCAATGTGGAAGACATGCACAGAGCCTGAAGAACAGAGAGGCCAGTCTACAATTTAATGTGGCCTGGGCACACTGAATTTACTGGGGACACTGAAGTTCTAGCCTTTCCTAGATGCTATGGCTGACCCACTGCTTAGCAGACTAGCAGAAGATAGTTGTCCATTCACATCTGGCATCTGCCCTGTAGAACATACCGCCCAAATGGTAGAGCAAAGGAAAGCAAAACTAAGGCAGAGTTTAAACACTCCTGATTGAGGCAATATACACTTTAGCTACACCTCACTGCCAAGATCTTTTAGGTTCCTTCCAACCCAAACCATTCTATGATTCTACAATTTTACGTACTTTATTTCATTTAACATTTCATTACTGTACTGTTAAGAATATTATCCTTAGAAGGAAGATAATTCTTATCTTTGTCTATAACAGCAATTTAGTATTCTTCATTCTCCCCAAGAAGCAAACAAATCCACGTGAATCTCTCAGGATCATAAGCATGATATTGCTGTCCTGAGTCAAATACAGATTAGGCAGACTGTATTAGTCTAACATCTTGGGTATTCACTTTCTGAATTGTGACATGAGCATTTCCATGCAGTTCCATGACACATTTATGCCACGTAAGGAACAGTGTCAGGTGTTGATTAGGTTCAGTTGAGCAGTCCAAACACCAGCAGTAGAAAGAAGTACATTAGCCAAGCCTGCTGAGACAACCCTTGTGGGTCATTGTCACAAGGTGTTGCACACACTGGCCACTTGTGATGCATCTGCGATGTCCTGACAACAGCAGCACTGTCCTTGAGTAGCCATGGCTGTCACTGCCCTGTTCATTACTGTTAGAGTAGCAGGGTCTGGCTTTTGGAACACATCGATGTGTGGCCCTCAGAATAAGAAAAGCTGGCTTCATCTGAGTAACATATATATATATATATATATGATAATATAATCGGCTCCGATTAAAATGATACTACATTTTATACTCAGAAAACTCTTAACATTTTGTACAAAACACGCTTGCCCCATACCCCTGCTACTATTCCTACTATCATAATTATTTCAGTGTTTTCCCCTCAGCAGTATGATTTATGATAAAACTACAACAGGAATATCAAGCTATGATGTATAATTAGTCACAAAAGGTCATATTTTGTCTCTTATATATGACTATTACTATAATACTGAAGAAAACCAATCCCTGGTCCCAACAGGAAGCATTACCACCTTGCCACATCCAAACAGCAAAAGTCTGTTTTTCCAGCATATGGTAGCAACTTCTAAACTAATTATTGAGAATCACGCTTGGCATGTAATTTCCCTCCAGATTTGGATGCTGGCTGGGAAAGCATCAGTAGGCACAGACAAAAACCACATACAAGGGATCTTGTTTCCCATGGAACCATAGGTAAAAAATGTGATACTGTTTTTGAGTCCATTAAGCAAGCACTTTGTTCAGTTTAACAGCAGATGTAGTCTTTAAATGCTAAATTAGGTGCTGCAGTGGTTAACATTACCTAGTCCATGCAGATTTTTAGACAGTTAATGGAGCTCAAATTAATTATTTAATATTTACTGTTTTTCCCTAAACCCATAAATGAGCAAAAAGCTAAATATTAGAGTATTTTACAATGAGATTTTGTAGAAAAGCTCATGAAGAATAATGGAACTGAATCTTCCTAAGGCAAAAACCTTTCGCTCAGAAGAAAACACCTGTCTTGAATAATATTAATATAGTATTAAAAAGGATTAGTAACAATAAGCCATTTCATCAGCAGAACCCAAACTGTGTTTCAAAGGAGATAGGGATCACTAATGGCCATATTGAATGATGTCAAGAAACGTGCCTTAACTCGCCCAGTAGGCCAGTGTGCAAGCCAAGAATAGAGTTCAACTCTCTCGGTATGCAATCCAATAACCTGATCATTAGTAGCGCTGTTTTAGTTTAGTGTTAGCAAATAAATTATTACTTTTTTTCAAACCCACTCACAGCAAAGTTCT
This sequence comes from Pseudotriccus pelzelni, assembly GCA_035584735.1. Lineage (NCBI taxonomy): Eukaryota > Metazoa > Chordata > Aves > Passeriformes > Tyrannidae > Pseudotriccus > Pseudotriccus pelzelni. Next base: position 26,635,427 of record JAWMRA010000078.1, on the reverse strand, counting down.
CCCCAGAATGATTTAATTATAGCCACATTTACAGCAGGACTTTAAGCTGGTATATGTACAAATCTAGCTTCAACCTAATCTGAACATACTTTAAAAATAATTTAAAAGCCCCCCTATTAATTATATGATTTCCCAAGGAAACTATGTAGGAAGTAATTAGTATATGTAATTTTTATTCCTAAAGCTTTTAGAATAATTTCTATTTTTCAATCCATTTAAGGAAAAACCTTGTAATCCACCTGGACTGTCAAGAAGACAGGTTATATCACATGAAGTCATTTACTTACACAAAACCCTTCCCAATCTGCTGTGGATTTGCCTGTCTGAAGATGTTAGTGCTAGAAAGTGTCAATTTAAACATATTTTTCTGCCTTGAATCTGCCAGATGCCAGAATGTTCTTAAATAAAATGAAAGATCTGAAAAGAAGGTAACATTAATTTTAAATTCCCAAACCAAACTTACTTTTCTGGAGGATCTGGGAAAGATATGCAGTGCACACAAATGCACTGATTGGTGTTCAGAGATAACAAAAATGGTCTCATCATATCTGATTTTTAAACAGGAAAGTTTTTCTTAAAAATAATTCATTTTCATCTGAGGTCATACTGCACTAATAGTATTCCACATAGTGAGATGACTGGTTTCTGATCTCCTCAGCTTTTCAATGACAAGGCATAAGCTCTAGAATATATTGCAGTTGTGGAAAAGCAATCTGTTCTCTTCAAAGAACGTGAAAACCATTTAGAAGCATACAGAAGATAGTTCCATATGACAGGGAGAGCTTTTCTACCAGGTGGAAAATTTGCTTAAATCACTGAAGTTAGTATGCCAGACGCATTTACATGGCCTTAGCAAAGCTGCCTAAAGCTGGCTCTGCAACAGGGCACAGATCTATGTGTTCACCAATTCTTCTATGACTTCTTTATTAAAATTTGCCTTTATGTGTATTTTAAAGAAGAGGTAGGTATGATGCTAGTTGTGCAAGTGAAGGACATCAAAACTTCCCATAAACTATCACAGAATGAAGTCCTTTGTAAATATAAAACCTATGTAAATGTAAAAACCATTTCTGTGGCCTCCCCAGGCACTATGATGAACATTTGAGCTAGGATCTTACACTATCAAAGGTCTTGTAATATTCTAGGGTACGCCTATGGCACTGTACAGTCTGCTTCTGCTCTAAGTTTTCAAAAATGTTTGCCCAACTCTTATCTGATCAATACCTCTTCTTTGCAGAGCCATGCTAACAGGTCACTTTTCCCTTGTAGACCATTTCAAAATACCTGCAGCACTGGTAACTTAGCCACTCTTTTTCTTTTCTCCTGAGTTTCTATCTCATTTCCTAAGGCTTTCACCTGTTCTTAAAAATTCTTAGACCTTGTGCTTGAAAGTGATTTACTTTGGAACAGCAATTAAAGCCATTTCCTCGTAACCATCCTTCTCTTAGCGTTGCCAGATATTGCAAAAATGTTCCATTCAGTAGCAGTCAGTAAATTAATTAGCTTAATAAGGTCTGAGTCTCAGGCCTCTAGAAAGCTGTCTCATCTGGTTGCTAAATTTCAGCATTGATCCTTTCAAACAATACTGTTTGAAAGATAATATTTTTCGTTTTTAAGATTCATCGTACTCACTACTTCTCTTTCTCACATTTTTGCTAGGTTTGGTCATGTTTGTTCATTATTTCTTTCTTATAAGCATGAACATATAGCCTCCTACAGAATCTGAAAGGGAAAAGAAAAAGTTCCATAAACAAGAAATACATAAGAAAAAAGGAGTTTATTTTTGTTTATCTCAGCTAAAACTACTCATTTTTCCTGCTAAATTATTTTTCTATTGGTCCAGATTTTCAGCCTGAAAAAACTAACCATTACAGATCAGACTACTTTCAACAAGAAATTCTACAAATATGAACTTTTGCTTGCATTTGAATGGAAAAAGAAAAAATTCCAAGTGTTCACAGTTTTCCAGCCATTTTTCTCATTGGATGCATTTTAGAGACATTAAAACTTTACTTGATTTGTTAAGGAAGATGAAAGTGTTTGCTTCTAACGACTTAGGCAGGAGAAATCACTCAGTTTATTTAAATCTCTGTTCTTATTAATGGCATTTATTTGGATGTGTCTTGACATTAACAATTCCCCCATTCAGAGGTAAATGCATTTAAGGTTCTGAACTTAGAAAGAAGCTAAAGGTGAATTTCAATTTCTTTCATATGATTGGTTAAACATAAACTGTGAAGTCGGTCTAATATTTCCTGAAAGTTTTTAAAACTGAAGCCATCTGGGTGAGGGAAGGAACAGCAACTGGGCAGAGGTACAAGTCTTGCAAATGGTAGAAATGGTAAAGCTGATTTGCAAACCTCAAGATTAAAGTAGACAAAATATTCTATGGAGGCCAAAGAACTAAAAAAGCTTCTCAAGTAGTTCCAATAATTTGTAGAATACTGTTTTCTTTACCTCCAACTTGGCCCACAATCACATGCATTTGACTGTTAAGTCAACTTCATCAAGGAATACTAATTTGAAGACACTGGATGCTACTGTCCAGGCCTGAAAGGCATCCTCAGAGGCAGCTCAGGAAACATAGCTAGGATACTAACATAAAGAGCAACATGCCAGGCATTTAAAAAATAAATAAAGCAGTAGAAATAAAACATCTCTTGAAAGACAACACAAGTGTATCAGATTTAGGGAACAACTGTACCAGTCAGACAACAATTCCAGGAAAGCATGGCGCAAACTGTATTTCCTATTATGCAAGAACAGGTGCAATTTTAAATAAACAGGACTTTTTCCCATAATGATTAATACATTTGTTTTTCTTTCATAAAGCCAAAGAAAGTAAACAGACTCATTTTTAATGCAGTGCATAGGTATGACTTTACTGAGCTAATAAACTCGCAGTTTCCTTCTAAAATTACAAGCATAAGACAAAACAGATGGAAATTTCACTGATTTTTCAAAAGCAGTTTGAGCTACAAGCACTGAGGAAAATCAAGCATTTTTTTCACAGCTTTTTAATGGTAGTGATGTCCTGTCTATGCAGCTGGCTGAATAATGAACTATACTTATGAATAATTACACCATCACCGATTTGGTTTTTTTGGTTTTTTGCAGCAGCAGCCCAAATTCTCTTCTAATGACTTTCTCATTCAGCTTGAAATAGAAAAAGCAGTGTGAATTATTTTCCAGATGGAATGTGAGGATATTTTTGTGGATTGGTGATGAAAGAAACCAAAATGTCTTAACACATGTTTGCAGGAGAGATGCTCTTACCCACTGAGAATACTGAATAAGGGCTTAAGAAAATAGGGAGTTTATATCCAGATGGAAACACTCATGCAATTTTTAAATTGCCCTACTCTTCCATGCAAAGCAATTCAAGGCAATTTACTAGTGGACAAAACTAATGCATTTATGCCTGAAAGGTACCACAAAGCAGAAGATGTGCAATTAGTTTATGCAGTAGCTTAACTCTACTAACTTGTGTGCTGTTCAGGTCTTTATCCTATAGGCAACAGAGGCAAGAAGAAAATCTCATTGACTTTTCTGGTCTGTTAAGTTGTTGTAGCTGATTACCTGTGTTATGGTTTTCCCCCTGAAGTATTCTTACTTGCTGTTTTCCTGCTCGGCCTACTGGTCACTATCATTCATATTCTGACGGTCTCACTATAAATTCCAGGAGGTGGAAGGACACGTAACTTGTGAAGTTGAGGACTCTCCTAAGGATTTGCATTTGTCAGATGGAGGTTCACTTTTCTGAGTCCTTATGCACACATTTGTAAGCCTACATAACAACAGTTATATAGATCTTTACAAGAATCAGGCTGTCAGTGGTATAATCCCATCGTGTTCTCTTCCATATTCATATATTATTATTGATTTACATAACTACCGAGCTGCCAATGGTATTGCTTAGAAATTGACTGCAAAGACAGTACAGAGAAAAGGAAAGAAATAGCAGAAATATGATGATCCTTTGCTTCTCTACATACTCATCCTGGTACTGATTTTTAGCAGACTCCATTTGTGGAAGGCCTGATTATGCTTATCTGTTTACTAGCCTCTGATAAACTAAGCAGACATAAGATAAAAAACTGGAACAAAATTCTGCAACAAACCCAGTATATAGCAGTCATTACTGAGTGTTAGTGCACTGGTGAGCTTACACTGCATACACTCACAACCAATATTATGCAATTATTCAGTCTTGCTTGCTTTTCCTTCTTAGTTAAAACATTTTATTTCAGGTGTGGTTTCAATACTTCTAACAGTAAATTAGTAGATATACTTGATTTACCATTTTTTAAAATGTCATTAACTAGATTTTTTTCCCCCACAAAATAACCTAGAAAACACAATCCTCAGCAGTTTTTTACACTATGGGATCTCAGGTTTTGGCTAAGGCAAGAGAAGTACCCCTAACCAATCCATTACACAGAAGTGAATAAACAGACAGGAAATTTGCTTTGATTTGGACCTTATTCATGTGATGTTTTGCTGTTAGAAAACCCTTCCTTACTACCCTTTAGCTCCTCACTTAGCTGTTAATAGAAGGATATCAGGGGCAAACAGAAAGAATTACAGGTTACCAGAGGCATAAGCGGGTGGTTCTGCACCGGGCATATATCACTAGGCTATAGTGAAGATTAAGGTTCATATACTAAGGACTAATAAGCAATGCTTGTTGCTGAATCCTGAAGGGTCTACAAGTTTATGATGAGGGACACTATCAAAGGACTTTTTGCAAATTTTCTTATCAATTTACATTAACAGATGTTTAGGATCTAGATTATATTTCAGCAGAACATGACCTAAAAAGCTACATATACTTCTGGACCACGTAAACCATTAAGCCAAAGTCAGTAAATACCTGTTGTATTTAAGAGGTATAGTATATATTTGTGCCTTGTATTTTGTCTTAGTCTGTTTTGAGCAGCAAGAAAAAAAATCCAGATTCACTTCTCATAATCAGTCCCACATTTACCTTTCAGAAAATTCTTAAAAAGAAAACATCAGTGCATCCATCCAACTGTGATTAAATGTTAAATAACCTCCATAGAAAATAGGTCTTCATAGGTACAGTACAGAGATGTTTGAGAAGACATCTAATTGGAAGCGGCAGAGAGGGTGTTTAATTGTTTGGTTGGTTGCTTTTTAGCTGTTAAAAGAATGACTTTCTAAGATGACAGGATACTTCATTCATGTAAGCTTTTCTTAAATAACTGCACCAATTTATTAGTTCCTGCTAGTGTAATTCCACTGATGTCAGCACATCATGGTGTGCTGATGGCTTCTATCAGATTCACATGGATGTCTCTGACTGCTGTTTTTCAGTCTTCTTGGTCTGAGGTGGGCTTTTTAGCTCAGGTGAAGCCCCAAACTTCTGGGCCTGGTTTTGAGTATCCAAACTAATACACTCTTCTAATGCCCTGAGTATTAAAAGGTACTGTAGTGATAACTACAGCATACAGATAAGTCCATGATAAATCCAGCCAGTTTTCACATTGAGTGACACAGGGGTGTTCCCATCCCCTCCACAGAATTTCTAACCCTGGTAGCATGATTCAGAAATGCTCAAGCTGCTAACTTCGACCTAATAGGACTTGCTAATATTCAGCTTTATGCTGTGCAATACCACAGAATGTGCCTTTGAATTTTTTGGTTCCTGAAAAAACACAGATCCTTCTATGAAGGGCTATGCCTAAATTAATAAGCCTACCTGAGCTGTCTCTGCCTGGAGTCAGCTTGGCTTTTTCTGCACTTACAAACAATCTACAGCTCATTGATAATGGAGATTATATATTACATACTGTCATATATTATATGAGGGTTTCTAGACACTAAAACAATGTGCACTGTGTGAGGTGATTTCGTTCAAATATCATTTAACAGGAATGGGATTCAAGCAGATGACCAGTGCTTTTCTGTCTTAGTCTTACAACTGAAAAAGTGAAGCACTTAGTAAAACAGGTGACCTTTAGCTGTTTTTTTCAAAGGTGACATAAAATTTCTTACTTTACAATTTACAGCTCTTTACATAGAAGTCTTTTGCTTTATCTGTCTCTCTTTGGGACGCAGTCTTTCACTATCCGTATGCAAAAACTTTTATCTTGGAGGATGTTTATACCATATAGAAGACCCATTTCTCAACTCAGATATATTAGTATACTCAGACAGAATCCCAAGAAACACTGAAAGTAAAATATTGCTTATTTATTCTAGATACAGTGTTGTTCCTTTCAACAAAATTACATTTCTAATACCAAATGGCAAATGTTTAGTTTTAAATGGTTCCTGATCTCAAGCTATCAGTTGGGTAAATAGTCACAAAGCCACCTGAAGTACCTGAGCAGTGAACACCTGTTGTTTCTTCTGAATTCAAGTAATTTGTTTCTCTTCCATTTCTGCCTTGTGCTGAAAGCCAAGTTAGAAAATGTATACCAAACAACAGAAATTGACCTTGCCCCTGCTTTCTGTGACCTATCTTTTCAATATGAAAACAAATATCAAACAAATATTTCAGATGCTCTTTTCTCTCCAAGAGATCATTTTGCTCACCTGGACAAATTGGTTTATATAACAAGCCTTTGTGTATATGACAGTGACTTATTTTCTTTGGAATGAGGATATGAAAAAGCATTTTTAAAAAAAGCCAGGGTTTAGATCTTATTTAAGTAAATATTGAAGACATTCCTAAGAATAGCCCTTCAGATCTGGAACAGGTTCAAGAACAGTTACTTAACAGTCTAAAGAACAAATAACTATAAGTTTTGATTTTGTAAGGCAGATTGGACCTTAATCACACGATAGCAAAAGCTTTGGGGGTTTCTGGTTTTAGGGTTTTGTGGTGAAAGTAGAAAGATATGTAGTGAAGAAGAATATTTAGCAGAAGTCAAATAATGCTATAAGTGGTATCAGTTACACAGATGCTCTCGTTTGGTTGTGTTTCTATAAATGAAAACAAAAGTAATCAAAGAGAAGCCCAAACAAAAAATCTTGTTTAATGTCATGCAGAGACAAGGGAACATCAGCCCTGAGAGTCCAAGTGGAATTCAGAGACCACACTTCTAATGAGTGCAGGTGGGGGTTTGTGTTAGAATTCTTTTGCTCCTTACTTTCAGAAGAAGTAAATCTGGATCTAAACTTCATTGCTGCCTGAAAGATCTGGGCAATCTATTGAATGCTAGACAGATTATTAGACTCAGATTCCAGGTCTGCAGTCCAATTCTGAGAGAATTGGGGTTGTGCACCCTGGAGAAGAGAAGCCTCCAGGGAGATCTTCTTGTGGCCTGAGACAGCTGAATTAGAAAAGGGAAGCTCCAGGTCCTGGGATTTTAGCCCATTACCTGGAGGGGGAAATGCTCTCTCCCTTCCCCCCTGCCACGTGGCCCTGGGAGCCCGCAGTGAGCTGCACACAGACCACAGGAGAGGGATGAGCAAAAGAGGAAGTTAATTGTGGGGTACAGGTTTATATGGGTTTTAGGTGGATTATAAAATCACCAGTGAGAACTCTCAGGGGGTTTACAGAATCTTC
>JAWMRA010000078.1:26446190-26627512 GCA_035584735.1 Pseudotriccus pelzelni | reverse complement strand
GGGGTCACAGCCTCCTTCATGCATCCACCTGCTCCAGCATGGGCTCCTCCATGGGCTGCAGGGGGGTTTCTGCACCCTGATGGTCCCCCATGGGCTGCAGGGGCACGGCTGCCTCACCACAGTCTGCACCACGGGCTGCAGGGGAACCTCAGCTCTGGTGCCTGCAGCATCTCCTGCCCCTCCTTTTTGCAGTAACCTTGGTGTCTGCATTGTTCCCATGTTCTCACTCCGCTCTTCCCTGGCTGGAATTCTTTCTGCACCACAACTTTCTGTTCTTAAATATGTTATCACAGAGGTGTTACAATTACTCCTAATTGGCTTAGCCTTGGCCAGTGGCAGGAAGTCCTTCCTGGAGCTGACTGGCATTGACTCCACGGGACAGGGGAAGTTTCCAGCAGCTTCTAACAGAAGCCACCCCTGTAGCCTCCCCTGCTACCAAAACTCAGCCACAAAACCCCACTACATCTATATATGCCTTAAATATTCCACTTGCAGTAATGTGTAATGCTTCTTTTCCACAGGGAAATGTAATCCAAGTCACAATCCTGCTGAAACTGAATGTTGCTCTACAGCCTGGTGTCTCTATGCATTCAGGCTCTAATTACAAGAACTATTATCTCTCAGGTAATTGTATATCATAAGACCAGAATGAGGGTTCCTGGATATTCAGTTTTGATTTAAGTCACAGGCCGTGACTTCTTGCAAAATATGAACTGGGTTCAGGTTCCTGGGAGCTGATACTGTTATGGACCTGGGTTCACAGGCGCTCTGATTCCACTGAAGATAGCAGGGGCCATATCATACTTCATGTCTTCTTGTAGTTTCAGGAGAGTTTTTGTTACAAACATTCCAATGATATTCTTATTCAGAGCACATATCTAATTTCAAGCAAGCTCTGCTAGTCTTAGTGCCATTAGACATATTGTTTGCACAGTTGGTAGAATTTTGAGGAGTGTTGAAAGTAACAAGTGGATTCACTTGTGTCTTTAAATTGCTGGGAAAACTGTGCAATCAGTTTTTGCTATGACATTGCCATCCTCAGCCAGCTTTGTTGCAAGTATGTAGCTTCAGTATGTGAAACATTGATGACTTCAGTTATTCTCTATCACATTTACAGTAAGAGATCACCATTTGTGTTTTACAGCAACTGAAAGAATTCAGTGTACAGTGAATTGCAATCATTAAAGTCAAATGGAGCTTTCTGTCTACCTGAGCAGTAACAGCACTTTCAGCAAGGCAGAAGGATTGGCTGTGGGACTTGAAATATCCCAGGAGAAAGGGAAGATAAAACACAGAGGAGATCATGGGGAAGGAGCAACGGCATTCAGTGAGCATTTGAAAAGTATATGCTCCATCTTTAGAAAGAGAGGAGTCTGACTGCTGTTACTACTCTGACTAGAAGGACTTGGGCAAGTAGCTCTAGGCAGCCATTTGGGAATGTTCCATCAAGGCAAGCGAGCAAACATGCTCAGGAGGGAATTTAACTTCTGAGTCATCAATGAGTGGTTCAAAACAATCAATAAGTTTTCTTACTGGAGAGTCAGAGTAAGCCTGATACCTGTTTTCTTTTTATTTTATTTGTTTGAATTTTTTATTTTGTTGCCAGTAGCCAAATTCTCCGCAATGTGCTGAATGCATTTCCAGCTTTTGTTTTTATTTCAGCACTTCTCAGGACTTGAGTAAATGATCCAAGTACTAGTCTCACTGATACCATCCCCAGAAAAATAGTCTTTTTCTGCTGCTGTGTTTCCTTCATTTCCTTCATTTGTTACAGAGTAGATTGTGAAGAAATTTTTAACCAATCGTATCTTTTGTTTGCATTTAGCTTTTGTCTTATTTTATAATTTCTTTATTGTAGGAATTGCATTGGCCCATCTCTGTTATGAGGAAGGATCAAAAACCTTTTATCTTCCAGTGTGAGAAGTGCACTGGTGGACAGTGGAAATACTGAATGTTCGGTTTACAGTGTGGTTCTTGCACTTGCAAGGCACAGTCTGTCTTTAAACAAGGTACAGTTTTCAAAGGCTTTAATCCAACTAGCTGAGAATGTCACTGGCATGGTTACACAAAGGAATTGAGAACTGGTCATCTGCAAAACAGCCTTAATGTATGTATGTTTTTAAACAGGTTCACTCATCTGTCTAAATGCCAAAAATTACATGATTTTTGCAGTGCCTTGGGAAACTCAGCTGCCTTTCCAGCTTATTGTTATTTCTTATCTCTTCTTTGGTCACCAAAAAGGCTGAGAAATCATACTGCATCCTTTAGAAAAAGACTTGTTTAGGGGACAGAAAAGCAAATCCAGCCTGCAGAGAAACTCTTTTTTTTCAGCATCCTTCAGGGCTGACTCATGGTTTAGCTTTTGTTTTTCCTCAATGAATGACATCCACACAGAGCAATCCCTCTAAGCAATCTTATTCTACTTGCTTTGATGAATTTGACCTGCACAAGTCTGTTATACAAAGCTTCATATAGAGCAGGAATTTTCTGTCCTGAAAACTTCTTATCAGTGAAGAAGCCAGAACGAATGTGAGTAACTACTTTTGTTCTAAATTTTCAAGGGAATAGGTTTGAGTAAGAATATGCTTTCAAATGCTCAGTCTCACTCCAGCTGACCTATGTTCTGGTGGTTGAATTTGGAGGGGACTCCAGGTCCTGGGATTTCAGCCCATTACCTGGAGGGGAAATGCTCCCCCCCTCCCCCCTGCCACGTGGTCCCCATGGAGTCTGACAAGACCCACACAGAGACCACAGGGAGAGAGAGCTGAGAGAGAGGTTATTGTTAGGGGTACAGGTTTCAAAAGTTTTTTGGGGTTTTATAGAACAACGAATTGGAGGTTTCCCAGGGTTTACAGAAATTAACAACCAATAGAAAGGGGTTAACAAAGCCAATGAGAAGTCTTCCTGATATCTCTCCAGGACATTCCTGCATTGGAATGACAGTTGTTGAGAGGGGTCTTGGGAGGACAGTGAGTTGGCAAAAATCTACCAAAAAACCATTTTGAAACATGTTTAAACAACATTAAAAACCTCTGTTTTTATGACATTTGGGTTGTTTTCTTAATTTTCTTCACAAGTCCATTTCTGACAGGACTTTTTCCATCCTAAATATGGTAGGTCCACTGCCACAGTGGCCTTTCAGTATTTAAAGGGGGCTTACAAGGAAGGAGAGTGACTTTATACACAGGCATATAGTGATAGGATGAGAGGGAAAGGCTTTAAATTAAAAGAGAAGAGATTTAGGTTAGACATTAATAAGAGATCATTTACTCAGAGTGTGGTGGGGCATTGAAACACATTGCCCAGAGAAGCTGTGGATGACCTGTCCCTGGAAGTATTCAAGGCCAGGCTGAATGGTGGGTTGAGCAATTTGGTCTAGTGGAAGGTGTCCCTGCAATGGCAGAGGGATTTGAACTAGATGATCTTTAAGGTCCCTCCCAGTCCAACCGATTCTATGATTCTATGATTTGCACGTTCTTAGTCTCTTGACTGCCTAAATCAGTGCCCTATTACATTAACAGTAACCTTTCCATTCAGTTCAGTGGACTTCAGGTCAGACCACAGAGAGGATGACTAATACACTTCATGTGGATGCTTATTAAAGAGTCAAGGCACCACAAAAGACAAGATGCTCTAAGCAGAAAAAAAAAAAAAAGGTATTAACATAAAAATTACGAAAAAATCTAGAAATAATAATAGCATTATCCCTCGCTAAATGGTAATTGTATATGCTTGAAGACCTCATTTGATATCATATAAATTAAAATAAAACATTTAGAGTATTCTGTAGTGAAATAAAACCACTTACTTTCTCATGACACTACACCTTACTTGAACATATTGTTCTTTGCTGAATAGGTTAGATCCAGCTGTGTTTCTTTCTGTCCATCCATTCAGGAGGGGTGGATCCTCAGCTGGGCTAATCACTACACTGATGCAGATGCAACAGAGGTGAGCTGAAGATCTGGCCTATCAATTACTTATTTCCTACAGAAGTTGAAGACAGAATGCCAGAAGATTCTTCTTATTTCCAAATTCAGAAACACAAGCTTTTGAAAGCATGTTTTCTGAAAGAACAGATTATGTCCCCACTCAGACAGACTAAATAATATAAAATTCTAGCATAGCTACTACTACTTTTGGTTTTAAACTCACAAAATTCAAAGAAAATTTTGCAAAACCACTAGTATTTAGGATAATTCAGGATTCCCACTGTAACATATCTGCAACTTGAGGCATCAGAGAATATAACACATTTTGTAACCTGTATAATGAAAATTCTGACAAACTAAGCACGCTGAAATTCATGCCCCTGCTTCAAAGCAAAGTAGCATAATTTCTCAGCAAATCAGTATTTAAAAAGAAAATTGCCCAAAAGCCTGTTAGCAAACCAGGTAATCACAATTATTTTTTTTTCTCCGAAACATAAAAGCAGCAAAGCACATTTAAAATCTCAAATCTGTCTATGCTTTAATTGAATAGAAGAGCTTCTAGCAGTAGAAAATGCCAAAAATTCTTTACATGTGGGAACTGTACTGCTCTAAATATGGGCATCTGCACTGTTTCTAATGATGAAAAATATCCTGGTATTCTTTGGATTAAGTGTTGCAGCAGTTTAGAGCACATTTATGATAATACACTGAGAAAGTATGGGTCTCCCACTGGCATGAGAAATAAATGCAGACCATTTATGTTTAGGTTAAAAATATCCCCAGAAATTACTGTAGTCACATGAAGCAAATCAGTTGAAAGAAATGGTAGCAGGTTTTTAAAACTTGTATCTTTTTTCCAGTCAAAGGAATATGAAGTAATATTTCTGAAGCAGAAAGAAATCTGGCAAGACCCGAGTCCCTTGTGGGAGTAAATGACGGTCTAGTTTTGTAGCAGAATACTTCAGTGGGCACTGTTTCCTACAGCTGTTTATACCGTGAGTTGATGTATTAACACTAACATTTGAACTCTTTCTTTTCAAAGCTGAGCTGGGTTTTTCCCACGTTGTTTCATTCTGGTTTATAACGTCTCGCTCCAATAAAGAGGGAACTTCACTTTTTGGTTTTTAACTGCTTTCAAATCATAATAATGGTAAAACAAATCAGATGAATGAGGAAGAACAGAATAAAGTAGGTGAATTTTATATTCTTTGATCTGAAAAAACAGTGAGGGAGCCGGGGTGCTAATTTGACATTAAAGTCACTTATTAAGGATGCAGAAAATCCACAAAGATTTCTCCACTACTACAATTTAGACTTCAAATTTGTGTGTTTTATTACAAACATTTTTCATGGCAAAACTCCTACTTTTTAAATTCCAATCTAAACTTTTTTGTAATTTTTTTTTTTTTTAAATTAAAGAAGGAGTTACACTTTTTTTCTCCTCTGAGAGTTCTGAAAATTTTCTGTGCAGACAGGACTTTTGATAGTCCATATTTTTGCAGGGATATGAAAAAAATACTACAGTTTTCCAGATTTTGCAATATCATTTTTTGACAAGTTACAGTACTGTTTTTCAAATAATTTTGGTGCAATATCATTCTATTTCATAATATTTTCATCATAATTTCTACACTTCTGCAGAAGTTTATTTTAATATTGTAAACATGAGGTGGTGTATGGGACCCCTGAACTCTCAGACATTTTGTAAGGTATGATTATTTTAGTGTCCTATCACAGGAACTCAAGGAAAGCATCCACAAAAATACTCTTCTTTTCATTAGGTAGAATCTCCTAAAGTGAAATTAGTGATTTGCAAGATATTTTTGCTTTGATTCTTTAAAACAACGAAAAATTGCTGGTGACAGCTGTTTATAAACTCACACACTACAATCATGCTGTGCTGAATTTCAAGCATCTCACCTATCATTTGAGAAAAATTATAGGGAGTGCTGCCTCTAACACCCACTCTATAAATTGTATCAATTTCATGCATGCAGGAATGACAAAATTAAGAAAAATGAACTTCAGGGGGATGTTAATTCAAACACAAAAAGAGTTGCTTTTATATTCAAGCTTCATGGTTTTAACAGTCTAATGTCTTTCTGGAAGTTTGTGTCTAAATAAAAAATGTTCAGTATTGTCTAGGTACATCTTGATTGAGCATTAAAGCTCAATTAGCTAACCACATAACTAAGGGTGTGATCTTTTAAGGAAAAACAATAGTTATTTACTAGACTGCATTATTTAAGTGGAATATCTAGCAAAAAAATAAGGCGTTATTGGTTGATTGAGACTACACACCCACTTTTTTAATGTTTCTCAAACCTTTTTTGACTTCAAATTGCTCTAACCCGTGGCAAGTATATCAGAATCTGCTCAGAGAGTGCCTGGCCCTTTCAAAGTCATCATGACTATTGTGTGTGTTTAGTGTGCAGAGCCAATTGACTTTATCCAGCAGAGTACTGCAAAGGAAGCAACAGCATTAGGGTTGAATCCCAAGAGTCTAACTGTGAAGCAGTGGTTGGTCACTGTTTACTATTCCTGATTTGGCAACAAACAATATTGCTTCTTGGAGTATACTGAGATAAGCAATATCTTTTTAAGATTCTGGAACATGGTAATATCATATTTGCAATAGACATAGCAAAATCACATTTTCCTCCCTAAGAAAAAGAGGAACAGAAAAAAAGGTTTGGAGGACAAAAAAAATTCAAGCAACAATAAAAGCCATTGCCATCAAGAGTTAGTTAAAGGGAGTAAGAAACTGCCTCTAAGTGATTATAGAGAGCAAGGAGCTTTTGCCTTCCCCTAAAAACAAGGCAAAGAAAGAATTGTCAAGAAAGAAAAAGGAGATTGCGGGCCTTCAGGTTTTCTTAACTTCAAATATTGATTCTCTAAATAATTATCTAAAGAATTGCTGTGTCTCAGTGTGGTTTTGCATAAACACAGCATAGCTGTGTCTTAGGATCCGGGGATTATGTTTCTAGTCAGAGGTAAATCTCAGATTCGTCTTTACATAAATAGGAATACAGAATTTTATGAAGAAAGGAAAGATAAGTTTACACAAAACATTTGTCTTTTGCTTTCTCTGCTGAGTAACAGAAATTAACGGGAAGCTTTGATCCCTTGTAGGGATCTGAGAGTTGTAAACCACTGGAGCATAGCTCGAGACCATCAGCAAAATGCAGAAAATGAATTCCACTGTGTAATCTTCATCACAGAATTAAACTCTAACTAGGTACATCAGCAGGAGAAGCATGTCTTATTGTTCTTGTTGGTACAGGGTGAAAAACAGTTTGTGTCATTAGGGATCTGAACAGCAATTAGAAGTTAATCAGAACAGAGCCAGCTACTCATAGAGATCATATATTTTATACTTCTAGTTATTCACTATTTTTATCACTGTTCTTTTTCTATGGAATGACACTCTGTAATTGTCACACTGTTCCCATGTGAATGTAAGGGACATTATCCTTGAAATGGCACAGGTGGAGAGAAGGTACAAATTGATCTTTTGATTAGATCAGTTTGAACCAGAGAAAAAATTTAGAACTCAGACTGTAGAAAATACATATGTTTCACTTGTAAGAGGACATGTAAAATAAGAGCAAGATTTCCAGAAATATTAAGAGATTTGAAGTGGTTTTTCTCAGTACTATTATGATGGCACTAAAATATGTGCTTTCAAGAAAACCGGTCAGATGTGATTTTCTTGGGGGACAAATTTATGGAAACTTTATGCAAATTCTAGGTCCTATGAGTATAAACTTATGGAATATTAACATAGCAGACTATTTATGATACCTGAGTATTAAAAACAGTGGTTTAACCTGCTAGTATATTTGTATTTTCCACAAATACTTTCAGAATGGAGACCTTACCCTGAGGTAGAAGTCCTCTTGACAGACATTTTGATGCATAATATTTCATAAATATATAATCACATAACACACAACCAAATGCCTAATATGACCATAATAAGAACAAAGGTTGTCATCATTCTTCTGAAATTCCTTGTATGTTTTGTCTTGTTCATTTACTGAACTCTCAAAATAATTGTACTTGAAAGTTTAAGTCCTCCCTGTTACTATTTCACACCTGTTCTTGATTTTCACTTTTCATGAGCTAATTATGCTTCTAGGATCTGATTATTGAGGATGTTTCCTTCTACTAAGAAAAAACCCATAACTCATAGAGGTATGGCAGTCAAAACTCGTAGAGATATTGTTGCCAACCCTAATATCTATGTTTAAGAGTTCATATTAATTTCTGGTTTATTCTTTCAGTGTCAAAGCTTTGCTTTTGCCATCCAGACATGGACTTTTATGACTTGATGACCCTTATTGGTCCTAAAACAAATAAACCTGTAGGCTCACACACCTTCAACGTAGGGTGCCTGGACAACAGGAGGCAGAACATTTCAGGAAATTGTCATGGGTAGCATTGAAATAGAAAAGAAATCCAGCATGATGAAGCATGAAAAGGGTGCCAATTATGATGTAAACTAGGAAGAAATGTAGGAAGCATTAAACAGGCAACACAAAAATTTTGTAAACTGGGAAGGGAGAAAGTTAAAAAGAGACCTATTCTCTTTCTTTGGAGAAGAAAATGGTGGAATGATTATTCTTCAGAATCCAGGGGATAAAAGTTAAATCCTTTCATGAAATATACAGAATTTTTCTGTATAGTCTAGATGGAATTATAAAACTGAAATAATTATTCTCAAATCCAGGACATGAAAGAAAGGGGCTGGCAGACAGCACAAACAGAAGAATCAGATCAGGAAAAGGTGTGGTCTGTTATTTCTACAATTCCAGTTTATAAGCCATGGCTTGGGAGGACTTTCATAGCTGGTTTTTTCTAAAGGAGAGAAAGGGCCAATTGAGAAGTGGGAGGGTTTTTGGAACATGCTTAATCAACCCACCACACACCTAAATATTTAAAAGCTAAGTACACAAGAGATAAAAATCATAACATTCACATTGCATAATCCAAAAAAACAAGAACCATAAGCAAGTAGATGAGGTGATTACAGAATGTATCAGACAGCTGAATCAGAGACTAAGCTTTCCAGTTTCAGGATCCCAAAGGTGGAATTGACTATAACGAGTTCTGAATCAACTTTGTTTATAATGAGATCTAAAGGCAGGCCTCAGATCTTCAAATAGGAAGGCACAAAGAGTAAAATATACACTCTAACTTCAGATTCCAATCATAGCCCAAAGGAAAAGATGCCAAGCAATTGCTATTTGGAATTATATTCTTCTTACAAAGCTTTAAAGATTCAAAAATCAAGCATCTAGTCTAAATCACAATAGTATAGACAAGGGAGAATGACAATATATAAAGTACATGGGTGGATGATCTGTGCCCCAACCCTTTATCAGGACAAGGTCTATATCTGTATTCTGTTCTATTTCCACAGAAAGCATGCCCAGGTGGGGGAAGAAACGGAAGAGACAGCATGCTCTGACCAGATCACCTATTCAGACAAACAGGAATTTAGGAGCCCAGACCACCTCAGAACAACAGTGATCTCTGTTTAGACAGTGCTACAACTGACTCCAAATGGCAATTTAGACCCATCTTTAGGTGGACAGCTCTGCAGATTTCTCCAACAACAACAGAGGAAGCCTATGTGACTAACTTTGGTCAAATCTCTATCATTTAGGTATGTAAAATTTGATTTACTTTATCTAGTTTTATTAGGGGACTGTCAGGAGTAGTACTTGTGGTTCAGTTTGTAGGTGTTTGAGCTATAGGTGTGTACATTACATGGAAGGGAAACATCCCCAAAAAAACCCTATAGACAGAAATAAGTTCCTAGCTCAGTTCTATCTGTCTGAACCAGCACTGGTGCCCCACTTCCTTCTAACCTTCACGTACAACATCATGCAAGAAACTTAGAGCATCCACTGTGGTCACAAAATTTCTGTCGTAAGACATGACAAGCTATTCTTAACACAGGCAATGCCTGTTGATTACCACTGTGCCTAGTTTTACAGACTTACCCAATGGAGATCATGGTTTATATTTTCTGATAGAGAAACATTGAAAAATAAAAGCTAGACTTGGATTTTAGACAAATACCACTTAGAAATAAAGCATAACATAAACAATGCTGGATTTGGGGAAAAAAAACACACAACATTGTTTTGGTTTTAGTAGCCTTTTGCAAATGGTGCATTCTTTTCACCAAGATCGTACGACTGGAAGTCTTTATGTTCTTCTTTACTGTAATATTGACAACTGTTAATGTAAGGTATCACAAATAATCAGTTATTCTACGCTGAATACCTGTGTTAAAGACTATTGTGGATTGTCCTGACTAGGTGGGTGATCCACTATTGAACTGAGTGATAACATTTTGCTTTTCCTTTCATGCAAAAACACAAAGCATACCAAAGTATAACCATGAGGTTATTTAAAGTGCTAGAAAACAGCTATGCTGCAGTATTTTGTTTCACACAGAAGTTAAAGCAAACAAAATGCTTTATTTTCTCAGCAGAGGATCTCTGCTGGTCTAACTCGCTTTACAACTAACAAGATGCAAATATGTAAAAGACTGGAACACTTTAAAGAAAATGTAACTTAAGAGAACAAAACATTTTGTTATAATATCCTCTGCATCATTTTCTCAGGCCTATTTACAAAACAGATATTAAAGAATGTTTGAACACCTTCAAGGAAACAGGAAAATACAAACCTAGCACTCTAACACATACCTCTCTTCTGCTAACACAGAGATCAAAAGGAACACAGTCTGAAACTGAACAGTAATTTTACGAAAGTCTTCTCATTGCAATGTTCAACCTTGTGTGACAGCAGTAATAGCTCTTCAATATTTTGTTAGTCACTTCAAGTCATTACTAGCAATTCCTCTGTAAAACAAAGGCATTAGAATAACTGTCATGGAATGCTGAAAGAACTTCCAGTGTTGGATTCAAGTCCTGCTACTGATTTTGGTAGCCCTAGATTAGTTTTTGATGGAAAGTAAATATAATGGTACATACATGCTACGTCTAAGTGTGCCTGTTCCTACTCTACAATTAACTGTTACGGGGAAAAAAAGTATTTCAATAAAATAAATTGTCACCATTTATGGTCCCATCAAAGCATCTTTAGGAAAGCTAGTGGATATGCCAAATGATTTTGAACTGTCAGGAATCTTAGTCTTATTCCAAAGAGCAATACCGCAAAGAACTTTATTTCACCAGCTTTCACTATTACATTCCTGTCTCCATCATATATCCAAGCACTCCTAGTTTTTCCCAAAGTATGTTTATGAAACTAGGAATGTTTATGAAATCAGAAAATGTGGTACTATATTACACAGCAGTCATTTAAGGTACTTATCTGTGATCTGTGAGGTTCTGTGATGCAGCATCAAAGACATCAAAATGAATGAGGAAGGTAAACAGCCTTATCACTCAAAGATCCACAACACAGCCAAATTAGTCACCCAGTGGGACTGCTTATCCATAAAATAGAAGACAAGCAGCACATTTTCTGGCAAAGTATTTGAACTCATTTCACACTCTGCCAACCTTTCTCTATTCACACCTTCTTTCAGCCCAGTCTATTTATGAAGGAAAGGCTTTTAAAGTAAATTCAAATCGAAATAAACTAATGACATCACAATTTTAAGGTGTAGCAGAAACTTTTGGAGAGAACAAATTTTCTTAAGGAAGATCAAAAGCCCTATGCATTGCAACTATATCAAAATTAAATAGCTTTCCTATTTTTCCCTCTAAAACAAAAAAATCCCTAAAGTTATACTTTAATGTGACCAGTATCCTTAAATTGAATCCAATCCTAAAGCAGTGATGGTGTCTTGGCCTATGACAATTAACATTAAGGATAAGATAGGAAATTTTTTCTTTCATTGCATTGACTCAAATTAATACCACACAAATATTTGAATCAGGCTCAGAAAAAAAAGTATTCAGCTCATTCTTTCCTCTATGGCTCTGGGATTTTGTGTTTTTGTTCCAGTTCTGCTTATTATAAGATAGTTGTTTATGTATCTTTAGTTCTTATATTGGTGACAAAACTTCTCTATCAAAAGGCATCTTCTGCTGGGATTTCTATGAATTTTAACCTGGCAATTTACTATCATAAAAAAAAATCAGGTAAACATTTTCACAAGTTGTAGGCATGTATATACTATTAAAAAAAATCAGAAAAGAGAAAAAATGTTATTATTCCAATCAAATACTACTAATTTTTTACTGTCACTCTATAAGACTCACAATAGGTTATTTGTACTGCCTTTAGCAGCCATGCTCATGCTCAAGTCTAAGTCTGCAAAGCCAGTTGCATCCATATTGCCTGGGGATACAGAACCTGAAAAGGAGTTATCCTTCCTCCCTTTGCCCCTGCCCTCCTTTCTGTGAATGAAGTTCTTTGCTGGGAGTGCCAATACACTTCAGAGTACACCCTCCACGTAGGAAAAATGAAAAATAAAGTCATTATATAGCATGACTCTAAAGATGTTGCTGAAAACAATCCCACAGATCAAATGTGCCTCAGAAAAGCTGTGGAGATATCAGAACATAATTGGAATGCATAGATACTTATTATTCTACTGCAACATTACCCGCATTTTTGAGGTATGTCTGGTGCACTCTCTCAGAGAGACTGAAATACATGCCTCACAAAGATGTCACTATTAGAAGAATACAACATTCTAAACACTGGCATGTCGAGCTGCATACTTTGTTCTCTGTCATTAGGGTATGCCTGCTGAATCAATACAGACATTTCAGTTGCAGCTGCTTCCCTTTTCTAATCTCTTTGCCAAGATTAAATGATTTTAAACAAAACATTCCTGCCCCTGTTGAATTTAAAGGTAACATATCCATTTTGTTTGCTTTACTGTGAAAGCTTTGAGGTCCAGAGGTCATAACTGGACAGTACTGTGAAGATTTCTACAATACCATCTACCTTTCATTTCTTTAGGAATTTTAGAAGGAGAAGAATGGAAGGAAATAATGAATGTTCATGAACAAGTTACAAAGTTCTTTACAATTTTATATAACAGAACTGTAGAATTGCTTGAATTAAATGTCTAAAAGTTATCAATACTGTACTGTAGATTAATTGAAGTCAGTGGTCATGCTTTGATTTTTACTGAAACCCTGCTTCAAATTGCAGGAGCGTGGGGGGAGTTAGATCCGTAATAAGATAAGTGGGTTATCACAAAAATAGCTTAGGTAGCTGTACCTTCTGTTTCTCCAGAAAATCATTTGGCATATTAGTAATAAGAGCTTTAGGCCAATTCCATCATAGTAATTTATTTTATCAAAGTCTTTGAGTCAGCATGTGCAAACAGTAATTAGGTTAGGTCCTTTGCCCAAGACTAACAGTTAAAATAACATGAGATGAACATGAAGAAACATTTCTTAATCATAATAAATAAATAGGGAATACAGTAGCAGAGTAACATAAGCACCTCCAAAAAGCTCCTGAATTATTGTTGGGAGTCTCAGGCAAACCTTGCAGTCCCCAGTTAATCCAGCAGAAAAGCCTTACTCATTGCTCAGCCAATGATTGATCATAATTTTGCATGTAAGTTGTGCCATTCCATATGATAGAACTTTTAACCAAATTGAAATAGGGGTTTTTTAGCTGCTTTCATGCCTTGAATCAGAATTTAACTTACAAAATTCATTAAAAATTCAATAGTACAGAGTCATTTTATACAAATGAAAGATCTGGTGGGCAGCACTTTGGGAGCTAGGCAAAAATTGTGGAACAAGAGAATTCTAGTCTTCTTTGAACACTTCTAACTTCTATGAGCTCTTATTTGAAGTTAAGACTTGTCCTGTTATTTTCAAGTAGGAAGTGATAATGGACATTTTCTTGTCAGCAAATGACTATTATTATCAGAACAAAATGCTGCTAAACACAGATGGTTTAGTATTCTCTCCTTTGTGAATGATGGTAGCTTAGAAGATCAAAACTCTGTAAGGTTACATGGATTTATGCTGTACAAGTCCATACTATAGTGCAAAATAAGACAAAGAAATTCACTGTTAAAACCAGCCTCATGATGACAACCTTTGGCATTCACTTCATACAGGTGCAAAGGCTTTCCAAGACACAATACAGTAAAAAGTTAGAACTCATTGCATTTAATAGCTAAATGATATACTGGGATCCTACTTGAACTTCTGTCAACTTCTTAAGCTTAGAATTTTTTAATAGAGTCCTTTTCCATAACATTAACACTCAGATTCCATATAACACAGGACTTCCTAATTATTTTAGTTTAATGAGATCAGTAATAAGATTTGATATAGCTGATAGCAGAGGTATTTCATATTTGGTTAGAAACAATATTTAATAGAGAACCTCACAGAGGGCAATAGATATTACACTGTCACCCACTAAATGAAACCAGAATAAAATAACGGACTGGAAAAAAAATAAAAACAAAAATTAAATAGAGTGAACAATACTGCAAACATTATCAGATCCAGTGAGAAACAGACATGAGAACTCAAATTAATTCAGGACTGGATTTTGTGTTGCTCCAGCAAAATAAAAGGGGGCAAAGAGGGGAAGGAAGAAAGATCTTAATGCAAACTTATTTTTGAGCCATCTACTCTTTCTGGTCAAATAAATTTTGTTAGCTTTGTAAGCAGCTCCTTCTCACAGTGGATATTAAGAAAATAGAACAATAAAAAAAAGCTCACTGTCAGCCCCCTTCTCTCCATGTTTGTACTTGTATTAGGTAGACCTAATAGTTAACCTTCAGAACTTGCTGTGAAATTGCTAGATGTTTGAAGCAAGAGACATGAATTGTGAAAGATCTCTTTGATCTTATTGCCAGGAGTTCAGAATCATTCTGCTGAGCAAAATGTATGTATGGAGAAAAAACCAGCTATTATTTTTCAGTGGTGCCTCTAAGATGAAGTGAGTATCTTGGAAAACAGGCAAGCCACATTACAAAACATGGCTAGGGAATGAGGAATGGGGAGAAGCTCTTGAACATAGACTGAAATAAAATACTCCCAGGTGCTATTTTTTGCAAACCAGCAGAAATTGACTTGCACCCATATATGAGCCACTAAAATATTCGTTCGGGATAAGTTCAGCTCTTTTTTGAAAATAAGATTGATTTTTTTTCTCTCTCTCTAAATAGGCAGAAATTAGTCTGATTTGGGAAGGCAATGCTGATTTTTTTTCTCCTTTCTCTCTTGCAGGCTTTGCAATTGTACAAAGAAAATGCTGCTGTAAAATAAAAAAAAAGCATGGTGGGCAGGGCAAGAAACATTTTCTGACAATGCATTTCTAGCATTGTAAGATATGTTTTTAAACTCTAAAATATTCTATCAGCCTTTGAATAATGAAAGAATAGTGGATTTAGAAGTATTTGAAAGTCTTCACTAATCTTTTTTTACCTAAGGCGGAATTGTACCTTACTGTTTTTCAGATTGGCAAGTCAACAAAAAGCATAATACACATTTGTTCTGTTATTTAGCAATATATATAAAATTAAGACCACATTTCATATGTTCAATGTACATACAAGGCCAAGGAAATTTCCATAGAACAGAACCAATGTTGCTGGTTTTGATGTGTGAAAGGGAGTTTATTGCTAAAATTCTGGAAGTAAACTGCAGTGAGAAATCCAGTTTTCCTCCTTTTTATATAATTCAGCCTTCTGGCTGTTGCTGAAACAGCTCTGACCTCATTGACTCATCCCTGGGCAGGTAGGGAACATGATCTTACCATTCCCAAAGTAATTTTTTGCTTTCTGAAACAGCATAGGCATCTCATATCTCTGAAGTATTTTACTAAAAAGATATTGTCAGAGATTCTATACAGTTTGTCACACAATACTCTCCTAAGTACTATTTTGTCCTTGAATTTTTCTCAGGATACTTTTCAGAAAGCTAATACATTTCTGGCAAAAGATCTTTGCACTTCTGATTGCCCTAAGGGGAAGGTCCTTCCCTTGGATACAGTTATGAGTGGGGTTTGTATATGCAGAAACCTACTCCCTCAATTTCTTTTTCTCAGGCTAAAAGTATGATTTAGTATATTCTTAATTTAATTCCTTGGCAAAAAAAAATCCATAATTGAACCAAAAAATTCTAATAAAGCAAAAGCCAAATCTTCTACCTTTTCTCTCCCCTTCCACTCTACTAAGACAAGTGTTTAAGTAGCTTATGAACTACACTTTATTGTTCAATTTTCATTTCTAAGAGCTGTGAATGTAGTATTTCACTTAAGAAGGCAATTGACTCACCTAACTTCACCTGTCCAAACTGTATGTATGCAGGGCAAACCAGGCACTGAGCCTCCCCCCATACATAATAGTAAGAAAAATGCCATCTTTGTGGTTCATACGGGTATCTTCAGCTCCCCAGGTGAACCCATATAGAGTCATGTATCTTCTCTGTGCCTAAATGCAATGCAGAAGGTTAACACAATTGTGATAGCAATGCCAGACTCAGATACAAATTAGATCACTTCTCACACTGTCTTGCTTTGTATCTTTCCCTTAAGGCTTCTTTCTGACATTTTTAATTACAGGTTTCTCCTGTTTCTTTGGAGCCCTTTCCCTGCCTTCAGCAACAGCTTCCTTTCAGGTGTCTACCTAGACTGCCTCTGTGCACATAATGTGATTGCTATGGTTTCTGACCTATCTGAACACTGACAGATTTATAAGAATAGATTCTCATGACCAGGATCTTAACCCATCAGCAGTCTCAGTATTTGCCCTCACTTTGTAATACAGAAACTCAGGAAAATTACATAGGATCCACTCTAAGAAAGGGTATTCCAATTTACTGTGTCAGACCTCTGAAAGATGATTTGGGCATGGTGACATAATGTATGGCTTCTTCCTCTAGTCTTGTCTTCAGTTTTTCTGAGTTTCCTGCTTACTTAAAATTAAGGAAGCATACCAAATAAAATATACTTTCAGATAAATAGGACTATCATATCTTGCAAATCATTCCTGCTCAGTTTATACAAGATCATTCCACAGTTTTATTCAACTTGTTAGTAGGAAGTATGCTGTAAAATCATCACAAAGCAATCCTCATTTTGAATCCTACCCTAGATTCTGAATTTTGGGTCTCATCAGATTTTCATGTTGAAGTACATGCATTTTTTCTGGAGATCAAAATGACATGAAAATCCACTCCAGAACAATAAGGAAAGGCAGACAAAAGAAAAGACAGCAAAGCTTAAAAAAAATAAAAAATCATTATTTCACTTTTAAGATCAGTTTAGCAACAGGTTTTGCTTTTTTCTAGTAGTCATGTCTAGTTAATTTTCTTCAATTAATAATTGTAGAAAATTTAGTTTGAGATTTTAAAAAATCATATTACAAGGCAATTTAACAACGGTTATTGCCACTTATGCCTTTCAAATGTGCAATTATGCAAATTCACCAAGAATAGTTCTGACTATATTTTCTTTTTTTGGTTGAAATCACTTGTAGAAGAATGAATTTACATGTTGACATCTGTTGTTCCTATTATAATTTGTATTTTTAAAATCAAATGTGCAAAGATAACTAGTAAAGCAGTTTCACTGTTCCTGATTTCATGTAGGTTGCCACCAACACTGTATCGGTAGGAGTTATCAACTCCCTTGAGGGAAGACAGGCCCTGCAGAGAGACCTCAACAAGTTATAGAGATGGGCAATCACGAGCCATATGAAGTTCAACAAGGGCAAGTTCCGGATTCTGCACATGCGATGCCACAATTCTGACTGTGTGTACAGACTAGGGAATGAGAGGCTGGTGAGCAGCACTGCAGAAAGGGACCTGGGTGTCCTGTCAATGGCAAGTCAAATACGAGTCAGCAGTGCCCTGGCAGCCAACCATGTCCTGGGGGGCATCAGGCAAAGCATCACCAGCCAGTAGAGGGAGGTGATTTTCCAGCTCTGCTCTGCTCTGGTGCAGCCTCAATTTAAATATTGTGTGCAGTTTTGGGAAACAGAGTATTAAAAAGACATTAAGCTATTAGAGACCACCCAGAGGAGGGCCACAAAGATGGTGAGGGATTTGGAGGGGAAGCCATGTGAGGAGTGACTGAGGTCATCTGGCTTATTCAGTCTGGAGGAGAATGAGGGGACACCTCATTGTGGTCTTCAGCATCATCCTGAGGGGAAGTAGAAGGGCAAGTACCAATCTCAGCTCTCATGAGGGAACAGCATGAAGCTGAGTCAGGGGTGATTTAGGATAGATATCAAGAAATCGTTCTTCCCCCAGAGGGTGGTTGGGTAATGGAACAGGCTCTCCAGAGATCCTGCAGAAGTGTTCACAGAGAAGTGTTCACAGCACCAAACCTGACAATTCAAGAAGCGCTTGGAAAACCGTTTCAGGCACAGGATATGATTCTTGGGGTGCCCTATTCAGGGCCAGGAGTTGGACTGTAAGATCCTGGTGGGTCCCTTCCAACTCATAATCTATCATATGATTCTATGATTCAGTTTTTTATCACTGTTTAGCGAGAATGTAAATGAAGGACTAAGAATTCTGAACTCTATGATATATGTCCTTTCTAGAGATATCTAACTTTGTCTCCAAATTCTGCTTTGAGTTACAAAATGAAAATCAGATCAAAGAAACTGAAGTTCAGTATTGCTGCTGTTGCCATATACTTTGTGAGTCCTTTTTCTCACCATTTTCATCTACAATTTCTATTTATTTTCAGTGTTATCTTTAGAATGTTTTTATCTTTTATCCATAAAAATATTTTTATATATCTGACAGATATCATGATTTTTTGTTTCTTGGATAAGGAAACACTGAAATTTTGTGGGTTTCCTCTCTTATGAAACAAAATTGTTAAGCTAGATAACATTCCACAAAATGGTATTTCTACATATTGGAACTTTGGAGCTTATTCTAATATTAAACTTAAGCAAAGAAATGTTTTCCATTCCCCATGTTTCTGTGAAAACAACAAAGCAAATAACTGCACAGATATTCAAGACCTTAAATCCCATGTAAATATATCCTAACAGAACCAATATTCAGAATCATTCAATGCCAACTACTAATCATGTCACAGCTCTACAGCATGAATCACAGAAATAAGAAAAGCCTCAGTAGGTGATCATAAAATTATTATTAGAAGTGGTGATAGGAGTATGTACATGTTGCCTTGGAAAGTACCAAGATAACATCTATGCCACAGAGAGTACACAACCTAGAGAGACAATATATGAAAAATGCATACAGCCTTTGAATAGCACATTTGCAAATAAATGAACTGAAAACAACAGATATTTTATATAAACATTTTGTGTTCTTCTGTTAACTGCTCTAAATTGACACATCTTATCACACTGCAGTAAGATTACTAAATTTGCAAAGATATTAATACCAAAAAATTCTATGTAGGTGTTTATTTCTACTTTTAACATACATTTGGGAACAACAATGCTGGGCTAAATCCATATTTCTCTGGAGTTGATATATTTCATGTTTTACTGCACCTGAGAGTAGTTCACAAATCAAGTTTCTTTAAATGCAAGGCTGATAACTACTTATCCTTTTCTGGTTTGCATTTTAAGCCATACCACTAAATATTTTTTCTGTGTTTCTATTTTAAATAGAAAACACTTGCATGAATAACCAGAGTAATAACCCCCTGGATATTCCTTACTGGTTTTGCACTTTCTGTTAGTGCTCTAACCTGTCATGTACTGATTTTATAACGGCAACAGGCACTACCTGTATGACATCTGGCGAATCAAATTCTATTACCACATCCAATTCAGTCCAAGAATTTTGTGTTTGTTGCACAAAGTAAATAATATTTATTGCTGAAAGACTACCAACCTCAAGTTTAGCATGCTGTGTTATCACATATTTCAGTATAGCTTGTGATATTAGACTACATTCAACATGCTCATCTGATCACTGGTTTTCTCAGGCAGGAAACAGGGGAGTCTCATCACTCTGCCAAAATGAAATTCAAGAGATCTTCATTATAGCTAAATCCACAATGAAGATTGAGCTGTGCCACCTCTGAGTCAGGCAGTTCCTTAAATTTCACTGCACTCAATTATTACTAGGATATTGAACTAGTTTTCTCTCTCACTGACAGGTTAGTACCTTACAAAATAATTTTTAGGAAACCTGGCAAAAATAATGCTACTGATGAACTTGGTCCATTTAAGTGGAGTGATATTTGGTCATATCTAATCTGTCTGTCTGTCAACTCTGTGATGACAGCAGACACTCAATATAATATATTGACTATACTAAAATAGGTTAGAAAATTAAAAAAAAAAAACAAAACCAGACAGGTTATAGAATAAACTCTGAAAGTACGAACAGTACTTTACACATTTAATTAGTGAATGTAATTGTGAGAAACTGAATTTGTTGGCTGCTTGCTGATGACATAGAAGGAGTTCATGTCATTAATTTCTAAAAATGCTAAGGGCATTTTATGTTGTCCAAGTGGTTATACTGTAAACAGAATTCATTCTTTAAAGCCAGAATAAAAATGAGCTTTCATTTTATACATTAAATATATATGTGTGAGTATGGGCACACATGGATGCATCTGTGCATTACTGAGAGTGTGTGTATGCTTGTGTACCAGCTCTCTTTCAGATCACGTGAAACCGTTTGCATACAAGGACATTTGCCTCTTTGTCTATGTTATGATACCATAAGATTAATTTATCCTTTAGCTTAAAAGTCCTTTTTTCTAACATGGTAATGGATGAATGTGGATAACAGTTCAGGGTGAAGGATTCTTTTTAGCCTTTTTCACTGTATAAAGCAGAGAATGGAAGCTAATTAAAAAGTGTCTTTGATTAAGAGTCCAGTATTTCTTTCTTTATGACTGGTTGGTTTTGTGCTATAGAAACAGTCCTCGCAGTAAGGACAGAGGAAAAACTAAACTAACACTAGAAATCACTTCTACCCAATCTCCTTAACCTACAGAAGACATTCATATTTGATTGACATCCTGTACTCAGTTCTTATCTTCTTCAGAACAACCTGTTACTTAGTTTTCTTAGTCATTTATTCCTATGTTTTCATATTAGTCCAGTATAAGAGACACTACTCTGGAAATGCTGAGAAATGTAGATGTCTGCTGATCTGGCCTGGAATTTGAAAAGAAACAGTTCAAAAGCAAAATTAATTTAAATGTCTCTGGAGCTGGCATGGCTGAAAGAACTATTGTTGAAGGTCTCCATTTACTCCACCAAGAATTTTCAGCATAATATATATTAATGACTTTTGGTAGGTCTACAGTGCACGTTTGATTTTTTTTTTTTTTTTTTTTTGCCTAGAAGAAATTTATGTTTAAATTCCAAATCTTCAGGTGTGTTTGAAGAATTCTTAAGTTGATTTAACCAGGGCAAATCAGCATACATGGGTACTAAAAGGAGAAGCCAACAGTCCATTTAGAGAAGTGGCCACTTGGCAGTGTAAAGGTGGGTAAAATAAATGTTCCAAACTTCTCAGGAGATTTGTAGTCCGAGGAGGCCTGGTCTTGGTGTCTAACCAATGTAACCTATTACATTCAGCACAATAGCTGAGAGGAACAAAAGTGAAAAAGCTCATTTAAAAGCAGTCTTCATACACTCCTGGTGCATTCACAACCTGATTCTGACCCATCTTTGATTTAATGCAGTTGCTGGAAAGGAAGTTGAAGTAAGAATTTTAGCTGAGATGGGCTAAGATGGTGTGAGCCAACAGCTCTCTTCCATGGAGGACAGGTATCTTTTCCTATTTCCACAAAAAACTAGCAGAGACAGCAGTGCCCATTGGAACTCCACCATGATGGAATTCTTTGGTATCCAGCTATCAGGAGAGGGGAAAGTGTAACTATTGTAACAGAAGGAAATGCTTAACCATAACAGCCACACCTAACAATCGACATATGCAGAACACCCAACCAAGGAGTGGTCCTCAGGAAATGCAGTAAGCAATATAAGGGAATGGGACTAGCTTTTTTAAGGCTTTATTTGGGACTTCTTTTTCCATAAGAGGCCTAGTCCACTTTCCCTGTTAACAAGGAAAACTCAAACCTTTTTATTTTGTCCTGTGCTTCCTCCTCATCACACAGCTATCTTTGACAAACCTGACCATCGTTATCATGGTAGCTCAGACATCTGTGCACACCAGACAGCAGAGTGTTAGCAGGGAAAACAAGCAGTATTCTGAGTGGTCTATTTTTGTTTCTGAAATATTTCATTTTCTGGAAAAGCTACAAATCCTATTAAAATAATTTGACTGGCTTTCACTCTCTATACTAATCTGACTGGCCAGCAAGTGACTTTGTGGTAGCTGTAATCTGTCTTCCAAACTGTACTAGTACACCAATTAACTCAGCAGGAAATACAGATATTGCTACTATGCAAGTAATCCTTGCGAGGCAACCACACTGATGTGGTTGATGACCAGCGTGAATAATGACTTCCCAATACCTGCGCAAGTTTCTATTCTTCAGCACTTAAAACCAGACTAGGAGAAATATATTTTTTGCCCTACTAACTTCTGTTCAGCATCTGTTAGAGAACAGTACAATAAGAAACACCTAAGACAGGATCAATATTTTCTTAAATGGATATTCTTTATTCATATGAATGGGTCCTGATTGATTGATTTGTCAGCAAAATGAGATTAAAAACAATTTCAACTGAGGGAAAGAAAAGAGCCTAATGAGGGCTCAAGCCTGCAGGAAAGAAGAATATGAGACTAATACCAAACCACAAACCAGTTCCCTAACAGCTCCTCTGACCTTGCTAAAGTTTTGTGTGCATGGAAAAGGACAATGGAAAGAGAATGTCTTGTTCTCTGAAGTTGATTCCTCAAGGTAAAATAATCAGATCAAAACAGGACAGCCATGGCAGAGTATAAAAGGCATTATTCAGCTGAAATATTATGAGGATGTCAACTGTTCTGCTCTAGTTTACAAACTAAACAGCTTTATTCTTATTTCCTATTTATTCTGCTTATTTTTCTTATTATTCTGCTTATTGTTCTTATTTATTCTGCTCATAAGAGTGTTGCAGAGCTGATTGTACAGGAATCTACACAGCAGCACTGGGATAATGAAATATGCAGTAACATCAAGTCAGTCGGGCACCTAATACCTTCAGAATATAGTCCCTCCAGAAAAGAAATATTTTTCATAAATATTAAAGCATGTACAGAATGCTCCTTTCCTACTCCACATCAAGTTCCATATGCTTCTCAGCCACAGATATTTATCTCAGCAAATGTTAAACAGAGAACTTTCACCTGAGAGAAGCAGAGGGGAACCTGGAGCATTCAGAAGGGCATAGAAGAATGGAGCTTAAAAATGGTATGAGACATAAATGAAACTGTGCATAAACTCCACTTGGTTCCATGCTCCACCTTAAAAGCTGGTTACACATTCATGGTGGGAAATATTTTGATCTATATATTCTCACCAATTAATGTTGTGCATCTTTTGTCTGCACCACAGGTCTCTGCTGCCTGCCCTCACTGTGTCTAGCAGTTCTAGGGTGTAGAAGGGGCAGGGAAGAAGCAACAAAGAACCCCAGAGTAAGATCCTGGGGTCTTAAAAATCAAGCTCAAGGAAAATAAATTTGCCCTATGCAACCAGATAGAAGATTTATTTCAAGGTGTACACAACTCACTGAAAGCCAAAGACAGGCCTTGAGTTCTACTTGTTGCTGCTTTTTAAAGGAACATGACTTAACTGTATTTAGAGTTAGGTCATGCAAGCTCTGTACACTGTCCTGAAAAGTGCCGCAGCTAATTGTCGTCCAGTACAAACAGAGTCAGTGTGCAGATGAACCGAGGTGTAATAACTGTAAACAGAGTGAGTCTTGAGCCTCATGTATAGGTGAGCACTTAGGCTCAAGTGCTCTTGGCAGGAGAGAAAGAAGATGTTACACTTAGGCTTAACACCAGAGTATTTACTCTTGTCTTTTTTCTACTGGTGGCAGTGAAGTGGCAGAATCTAACTGGTTATAATGCAAACAGCTTTCATCCATGTAGGTTTACCCTCTTTCTCTTCCAAAAGTTGTTACTTGTGTGCTCTCTAGCATCACATATATATTTTCCCAATATATGCCACAGATATCAGGGAAACCAAGCCCCTCATAAGGGTTCATCCCTTATTAAGCCCATCCTAGTATCTCATTCAGATGTCCCTTGCTCATAACTGCTATAAAACATGGCAAATTCTGAAGGACACCAAAATTAGATCATCGTCTAAAATTACTGCTTGTAATACAGAGTAGAAAGTTCACTTAAAGAGTATTTGTTTAGACAATTCACCTTTTCTCAATGCTTTGTAGTTAGGTAAATGCTCTTTTTGTCACCTAAGTTATTACATCCCAGGGAAACATCACAGTCTGCAGTGGTAATTTACCACCATAACAAAAATGCTAACATGAATGACACTATAAGCATGCAGTCGCTCACCATTGACACAAAACCACCTCTGTCAGGCCATGTTGGCTTACAAGGTATAAACTAGACCATCTCCTCATGCCACGGTATGAAACAGTAAGAAAAACTGAATAAATATTTCAAGATTCAAACGCCCTGTTGATCACTTGCATAGCAAAATGCATCATTGTATACAGACAAAAGACAGCTCTTTTTACTCACTGATACTCTCCTAGGCTTATGTACACCTTTATGAAGGATACCAGGTGTTGTATCTCCTATAATATAAACTTCCTATCCTGCCTGGAAGTGTGGAGTCATTAACCTTGACGATTCGACCAACTCACCTGAGGTTACATCTGGTCAGGACTTCTAGGTAAATCTTGGGAGGTCAATTCCCAACTTCGGCAGTGCAATTTATTTACATATATGTGATGAAAACTCAGCTCAAAAATTTAATACAAAACAATAAATCAATACAATACAAATACAATACAAACCAATAAATATAACCAGATACAGCCATCTACCACAAATACAAACACCCCAAGAAAATTCAGTGCAATATATTTTAAACAGAAATTATCCAAAAAGCACAGGACCCAACCACTTACACTAAACTCAGTTTTCACTACCAAAACTTATACTCTTATTTTGAGAGCCAGTCAGTAGAGATTGAGAGGATTGCAAATACCTGTTCTGGTCTCAGAATTAAGACCCAGGTTTAGAAACCTGGAGATCTGGGTTTGGTTTTGTCTGGCCTTAGACAATCTTTCTGGGAGGTTCACTGACTACATTGCAACTATCTTTGAAATTTTATGGGAAAACTGTGGGGGTTTCAGTTTCCCATTGATTTTACAGGAGTCTTTTGAAGGCCAAATCAACTCATCTGAGCAGGATGCTAAGTGCAAAAGTTATTAAGTATCCTATTAGCTCACTTTATCCATGCCTCAGTTTCTTGATACTTTGGGGGAAAATATCATTATATTTTTTTGGGGAAAAAAAGGTTTTTCCCCTGTATACAGGAACTGAAGGAAGTTAAAATTACTGATATTCAGAAAACACTATCCTGAATGCTGCTAACTAAAACCAGATTACTGAATGTATAGAGAAGTACTGACAGAGAAGAGAGCAACACTGCACTGGTCCTTTAGCATTAACAACTTCCTCAGTCATAAGAAAGAAACTGAAAAATGTAGTCTTTATTTACCACCCCAGGGCACCAACAAACACAGATTCTCTCAAGCCCTGTCCTCAGTAATCACCAGTTTTTCACCCAGCTTCCATCTAGACAAAGATTGGGTTCTTCATACAGTCACAGAATATCTCCCAGGCTTTTCAGACTGGAAGGAACCTCAAAAGATACATGTGGTCCAACCTTACACGAGAATGGGAGTTTCGATCAGATTATTTAACATTCTGTCCAAACGCACCTCAAAAACCTCCAGTGAGGGAACTCTACTACATCCCCGGGGAGTGTACAACTGTTTTTAATGTGAAAATTTTCTTATGAAAATATCTTATGTCAGGATGATATATCTCCAAATGCAATTTGTACTAGTTTCCTCCATGTGGCTTTTTTAAAAAAAGTGTCCTGAATCTCATAATGCCCATGATGACATTTAGGACCACACACTTAAAAGGTCTGAAAAGTTAGATATTTATGTTTGTGCTCAGATGAAACCGAACTTTGAACAAAACATGGCCCCAAATCTTCCCAAAGCATTGACAACAGGAATTCAAACCATTACAATCCACATTCTGTTAATTCCTACCTAAAGGAAGAGGAAATCCAGAAATGCCATGTAAAATTTCTGACTTATGACACTGACTGTTCTACAGCATCTTCGTATATATCCATAACAAAATTTATTTCTAAAGTATCAACAAGATCTTTAGAGAAGTAGCAATGAAGCACATGTGAATTCTGTTTTACATTCTTTGCCAAGCTTTCTCCATAATGTGGCATCATACTGTAAGGCAAGAGGGCAAACAGAAGTATTTAAACCTTTCTTCTAGCTCGTATTAGATTAAATAAGCATCATTAATGGAATAGTCTTTGTGTTACTTTAACAGATCCAGTACATCTCCCATAATGCTTTTGTGTGAATTGTAAAAATCAAAAGGTTAAAGTATTACATATAGTAAGATGAAATAAATAAACGGAAAAAATGAAAGTATGAGCAGTGAGAAGGTAAAAAGCCCCAAAACATTTGTGTTCGTAGATTAATGAGGTGTTAAAATTCTTGTTCTGAATAGGAACCATTTAGGGTTTATTTTTCTAGCTTATCAAACTAATAAGAAAGTGTTCTTGTAGCTTTTATCCCAGTTTCATTTTATATCATGCCATGGAAGCCCAAAAGGAACAGCAAATGGGAACAGAGCAGCCAGACAGAAGTTAGCACTTGCTGTGACAGCCCAGGAACCACCCCAGCAGACCAATGCTCTGTCTGCCACAAGAAACTATCAAACACTACGTGGAAAAAATCAGCCTGTGTACTTAACTACTCTTTTTTAAATTTCGTTTTCTTCTAGTAGTTGAAACGCCTTGAAACAAACCATATTGTTCCCAACTTTCATGCAAAACCCTCCTGTACATTTGGCTACAAGGGAAAAGCACAATCAAGGAATTTCACATCAAATTGTCCTAAGTCCTTTCCAAGATAAATTGTTGCAGTCAGCCTGCTCCTCAGACTCAGCTCCCACTCTCCACCCTTTCTGTTCTTACATATAAAATTTGTTATATACTACAACATCCAGCAACTTGGACCTGCCCAGGGGCACTCTGGACTCGGGATTCAGAGTCCATCTGAATCTCCTTTTTCTCAATGTTGGACATGGATAAAATCATTTAGTGACAGAATGCACTTGAAAACTGTTCTCACCCACGATTAAAGAGACAGGGCAGGGAATTTTCAGTGCAGGCAACCCCAGCTGCCTTCAGACCCACAATGTCCCAGGGTAGAGTTCATTTTCCAGAGTTCATAACCTATGTTCAGCAGTGCTGCACACCACTGAACTCAAGCCTATACTGTTTTTGGAACCAGGTAATCTGAAAAAAATTGAATTGTTTCTGTTTAGAAGAGATCTTTCCTAATTTTTCCTTCACAGCTGCAGTTTTTGTTACTGACTTTCAAGGAAGCCAAGAGACTGAACACACCTGACCTCAACGTTTTAAAGGTCTCATTTACGAAATTCAGCTTCCTCCCTGGTGGTGGATGCTAGATCATATCCTAGCAAAGAGGAGTTTTGCATGTAACCTCC
This sequence comes from Pseudotriccus pelzelni, assembly GCA_035584735.1. Lineage (NCBI taxonomy): Eukaryota > Metazoa > Chordata > Aves > Passeriformes > Tyrannidae > Pseudotriccus > Pseudotriccus pelzelni. The sequence continues at coordinate 26,599,929 of JAWMRA010000078.1, read as the reverse complement.
AAATAAACTTTTACAAAAAGTGTGTTTCAACCCCCATTTCTAACAAGAAAAAGGTTCAGTCAAGTAACACTGTGTATTTCACTTTTAATGTCATATATCCTACACCTCTCATGCGGTTTTAAGTGGTACCTGTCAAAAACAACATAAGAACAGCCAAGGAAACCAAGTAGACAAAATTATATATAATCTAAACTAAAATGTCACTTATTCCCCAAGAATTAACCAGTGAGATAATTCCTTAAATTATAATTTTTTATTTTCAAATACAGACCTCCTTTTTCTCTCAGAGCATTCTGAATTTTCTTTGATTACTAAACTTTTTATATGATTAATGAAGAGTAATGATAACACTTCATGATTGTTTTTAACAATCTGATCCCCCATTTCTACTAACTTTAATTAGGGATCACACATAATCTTAACTATGACGGATTTTAGGAATTAAATTCAATGGAGCCATTGAATAATAATTCTGACGGATCTCAGGTGCAGTGAGATCTTCCTAATACAGACAGATCTCAGATCTGAAATGTCATGCACAATTATCCCAGAGACCTTGACTCCAAATATCCAAATAACTCCAGCATTATGCAAGCTCTCATTTTCCTCCAACAACTTTCAGGACTTGTATTTAAAGAAGCAGAAAAATTATTCTTCCAGTACTGGAAGGTAAAAGTAGTGGATGAGAGCCTTAACATAAACAGAAATGGGAAAAAAAAATAAAAAAAATAACATCTATTCTTGCAAATTAAGCAGCAGAATGCAAACTATCAGGAAAAAATACAAACAGAATGCCTCACAATGCAGACTAACTAAAGATTTCCAGACTAACTTTTATTCACTACACTGTTAGGGATTTCTCTAATCAGAATAAAACATTCCTCTTCCTGACAATGGAGCATAAAGAGATCAGTTTTGGGAATCAGTTTTCTATTGTGATTCCACAATATATTACAATCGCTATATCATGTTTGTGATGTCCTTTCAGCATGTTGCTACATCACTCTTCTAAATCAAAATCCCATGTAACGTCAAAAGTCTTCAAATTAGTAAATATGATATTAAAGTATTAAGCCTTCCTGCCTTCTCAGGCACGTTGAAGAAATCAGAGACTGTAGGTCAGGACAGGCATCCATCAAGTCTCCTGGGCTCTACAGGGCTCACTGCTCTGACCTCCTCCTGCCTTCAGCAGCACAGAGACCTGGAGCAAGCAGGACCCAGGCAAGAAGAGGCAAGTGGCTGCTGTCCTTTGGGTGCCATGTCAGAGGCACTTGCCAAGATCAAGAGGTGAAGGCAGTAGCTTAAGAAGAGGGACGTCTGTAACATCATCTTTGATGAGTATTGTCAGTTTCCAATGATGATGGTGTAAATGATGTAAATGAAGTAAATTACATAAATGACGATGGTGTGGACCTGTAGAGCCAAACAATGGAGCTGAATATGGATAGGGACCCACCAGCATCACCTACTGGAATGTGTTTTCTTTCTCACTGTACGCTGGCCTGAGGGCTGGTGATTCTTTTGATTTATATACTAATCTCTCTATGCAACATGGGTAAGCAACACTGGTCTGAGCCAGGGTGTGGAATATCAGTGGCTGCCACAAGGCCTCCCTGGCTAAGAGGAGGTAGGCACAGGCAAGGTGTTTGTCAGTATAGGGGGTAAGTACAGATGTTGTAAAGAAAGCAGAATTGAGCTCAACACAGAGCACCACAAGTTGGCCTTTGTTTCAGGAAAAATGGCACCACCAGTTGAGTGGATCACCTGGTTATGTTTATTGTGTAAAAGTGTGATCATCCTACTTTACTCAACTCTGAGAATAGCTATATGTCTATTCTGTGTTCTACAAGCACTCCTAAGGTCAGGCTCTAGATCAAATATACAGACCCTGTATAGCAAGGGCACTTTTAGATCTAGGCTTGGTTCAGTCAGCTCTTGTGATATGAGGAACACTCCTGGAAACATTATATATTTTAGAGCATCAAAAGTAAATTAACCTTGTCTAAATGCATCATTTTTCTTGCCTAGCTGCCCCAATTTATCTTGGCTGACCTTCACCACTTAGGAGGCCAGCCATCAGGCCACTCACTGACTCAAGATAGACAAAATGTCCTGTACTCTCTCCTAAGAATGGCCCAACAGTTCCTGTTCCAAGCTTACATGATTTTTGTAGGTATGTGAAATTCATAATGACTTCATGTCTTTTAGAAGACCCAGAGGATTTTAGGACATGAACTTGGCATGCATGTAAAAATTCAGGCTATTTTTAGGATTAGCTGCCTGAGCGCCAGATTTGTAGTCTTTTCCTTTGTTTATGTAAAGGACTTTATGAAACATTGCTATACTCAGTTCCTATTCATTTTTTAATATGTAATTATATTTGCAATTGCACACAACTAAGTTTCTTTTGTGTTTCTGATCATTTTTTTTCTGAGGTGTTGGTTGTGTTAAGTACTGTAGCCTTAGTGGTCTCTTACACACATTTACCACTGGTTACCATTTATTTTTAAGTAAGGTAGTGTGCAATTAAATCAGAACTTGACTCCTATTGCCCTGAAGTGAAACATGGATAAGTGCCTTACATATATATATATTTTTTTTCCATATAGACATAACTGTTTGTACTCTGAATTCTATGTCTGTATATCCAATCGGTACACAAAGACAGAAAACATCAAAGATTCAATTCTTAATAGATTATGATGGATATGAAATAAAAGACTTACTCATAAAATTCTGTCAAACTGGCATAAGAATTCTGCATGAGTTTCCAGAAGATAAAAACACATCAAAAGTAGAAGCAGAAGTAGAGGCAAGAAGAGATTGCTGGTTTCTGCTCAGTAAAGCATGAACTCTGGGTCTTTTACATGCATAAAGTGCTGTCATAGTCCTAAGGAAAGGACAAAAGATAGAAAAGTTAAAAATAGTAACTCTGTGGTATCATTTTCCAGGGCGACAGAAATTGTATTCATTAGAAAAGGTTATAATTTTGTTTGTGGAGATGGATATTCATAACTAACCCATTAACTGTACTTTGATAGAATTAATTAAGATAAATACTTTTTAAGATTTCTGCTATCCAAAGAACTGTCTTTGTCCCAGAGCATCATCCATGAAGAGAAAACAGTGTTTTTCAAGATAATTTAATATCTTCCAATTTTCTGATCAAAAATTTAGGAATAAAATGTAGTTTACTGGAATATAAATATTATGATGACAGATGAGAATGCATGTAAACACATACATATCACCGCTGATTTGATCTGGTATAAAGTTTTTCATAGGAGAAAAGATAATACATACCCACCAATAAAAATAGGCTTATATATTGTATAAAGGTGATTTTACTCCATTCCACTTTTTTTTCTGCATCAACATGGCATTTTTGCTTGTTATTGACCTCTCCCATTTTTGATAGTTGTTTAATTCTGACCAGATGGTTTCAGGGAAAGACATTTTGCATATTTTACAAATTAAAGCTGTGTCAGTTTCTAATTTTTAAGTTGCTTTATAGTGCTTATATTAATTTCTTCATATTTCCTTTATGAAAAGCATAAAATCAGCACAGCATTACTGTAAATAATTACATTATTTTCACATCTGAAAAATATTCCATCTGCTGATTTTTTGCTTCTGGTACAGAATTATCATCAGCAAGAGGTCACAAATACCATTTGATTATTGAATCGGATTTAAGTAAATCTTTCAGACTATAGAACAGCTGGCACATGCACTTAGTCTGAACACTTGTCATGGGCGAAAGAGTCTTAACTAGGGGATTTTTTGCTTAAATTAATTCATTGCCAGCTACATCAACTTCTGAGTACTTATTCAGGTACTGGAAAATAATCACAGAATTATAGAATACTGTGAGTTGGAAGACCTACAAAGGTCATCTAGCTCAACCCTCATCAGTAAGCAGGGTCATCTCCAATTACATCAGGTTGCTCAGAGCCCTGTCCCATCTGACCTTGAATGTTAACAGGGATGGAGCATCTACCACCTTTCTATGCCACCCATTCCAGCGTTCCATCACCTTCATCACAAAAAATTTCTCCCTTCTGTCTCAGCTAAATCTGTCCTCTGTAGTTTAAAACCACTAGCCCTTGTCCTATTTCAGCAGGCTCTGATAAAAAGTTTGCTCCTTTTATTTTTGCTTCCTTATTTTTATTTTGCTTTCTTATAGGCCCCGGAAGTACTGAAAGGCTGAAACAAGGTCATCCCAGAACTTTGGGCTCTCCACAGTGAACAATCCCAACTCTCAGCCTTTCTTCATGGAATAGGGGTTCCAACCCTCTGACAGTTACTGTGGCCCTCCCCTAGGCCCACTCCAACAAGTCCATGATTTCTCTGTTGGGGACCCCAGAGCTGGAACATTTCTCCAGGTGGGGTCTCACAAAAGCGGAGTAGAGGGAGAGGATCACCTCCCTTGACCTATTGGTCACACTGCTTTTGATGCAGCCCAGGGTACAGTTGGCATTCTGGGAGCTTCTGGGCTGACATACACCTAGAAGCCCTTGTTATTATTCTTTATATCTCCATTGTGTAGTTCAGTTCCACCTGTGCCTTGGCCTTCCTGACCCCATCCCTACATAACAAGGCAATGTCTCCATTCTCTTCCCAGGATACCTGTCCCCGATTTAACTGCCTGGGCATTTCTTTCTTGCCTTACAGTTTGACCAGCAGGTCCTGACTAAGCCATGCCAGTCTCTTGTACTCCTTTCCTGATTTCTTACTCCTGAGGATGGAGAGCTCTTGCGCTCTTCAGAAAGCATTCTTAAAGATGAGGCAGCTCTGTGTTACTCATGTGATCCTGCAGGCAGTTTCCCAGGGAGTTCTACTGACTAATTCCTTGAACAGCTGGAAGTTTGCTTTCTGTCTGCAGGACCTCAACAACTTCCCCTAGGGACAGTGGTTCTGCAAGCACATTGCTCTTCAGAGTGACAGGCACTAAGGCAGCCTGGGGGAGGAAATGATCAAAAACTTACTCAATCTAATTGAGCCTGGAAAAACAGTTTGAATATCGATTTTTGGCCCCTTGACCTTTTTGAAATGACATAATTGGCCCTCAGGAAGAAAAATCTGCACACTGCTGGTGTAAATAAAGATTAATTGGGTCCTGACAGAATAGGTTCAATCTTCTCCTAGTTCTACAAATTAATTTCCATGGCAAAGAGTATACAGTTTAATCTCAGGGTTATTAAGATGTTTTCTAAAATGTATATTGGATTGAGACAAGCAAGGTAGAAATATTTTTTAAAAAATTAAATTGTAACCTTTGTTCAAACCTACACATCTGGAAACTTGCTCAGAGATCTTTGCTAAGAAAATAGAATTTTAAAGACAGTTTTAAAAGGTAATTCTAGATTTATTATGTAAGTTAAGACAATAGAAAAATCAAGCTCTAATATTATCCATTAGCAACAAACTAATAAGAAGTATACCTGATCAATTATTTAGTCATGTCTGCACTATATTAGATAGTGCCCAAACTTTATATTGTTGTGGTTAGAAGAATTTATTCTGCAATAGTAAAAGTTATATATGTCATCTTCCCTACGAATAAAAATGTTCTGATCTGTTATTTATACTTGATAGTTTCTGATCAAATGTAAGTTAGTAGATTCCCTATCTCCAGAGCCAGGCCTCTGTGACACCACCATATCTCCTCAGCAGACAGAGCCACAAGTGATATGTACTTGAAATACCTTCCTTCAAGTGATTGTAACACAACTCATTCATCCAAGTTTGAAAATCTCACTGTATAAAAATCTAAGTCATAAAGTTGGCATATAACAGGATTTCTCCAGAGTCTCTGTTTCAAACCAGTAGCCCTTCAATACATCAAATGGTAGTCACATCATATCTTCTTTTCCCCATTCAGTCATTGAAATATGACTCTGAGAAAAGAAAGTGTCATAAAGACTTATTTGTTTTAAGCTTTGTCATCTTAAGACTAATTTCTTGTCCTACACATAAACCATCTTGCCACAGATAAAAGACAAATAGCTTTGTTCATTTGGAAAAACAATCTCACTTCACCTTACAGCAATCATAACGTAAGAGTTACTGTACATTTTTCTTTAGTAGAGAAACATTTAAAAGTAAATTTGTAGCTCAGAACTCAGACAACAAGATTTCAAAATGAATCACCTGAACACCTGATCAGGATTTAAAGATGGCACGAAGAGGTAATCAAAATGGCAGCACCAAGTTTTGGCTAGTTGGATACTGTAGTGCCACATATAGTTAAAAAAATTTGTCCTGAGGAGGTGACAAAGGTAATTGATGGGATCATTAAAGCTTAGAGTACTGACAATTATTCCTTATTAGCACAGCTACACAGCTTTTCACGTCTGTGAAGTATGTGGATATTACCATGGTTTTCCTAGATAACAATACTGAAAATATCGTTACAGTTCAGGGTTTAATTAGCAGTAATTGAAAAAATCTAAAGCATTACTATAGACTTTATTTACATTATTAGGCTCAAGATGTGTTTTCACTTCCTTTTTACATTTTCAGATGTTGTTACTGTAATACAAGTAGTAACTCAGCTATGTCTTAGTAAAACCCTTAACGTTTGCCTTCCTGTAAAGCTGACTGGCCTTGCTCATGGAAAAACACTGTACTGTCAGCCAGAAACTAAACAAGCCTTTGAAGTTTTCAGTGACTGTTTCTTATCATAACAGTTTCCAGGATTACACTCACATGACAGGTGAGAGCAGTACCATCGACAAGACCTCTCAATCAGCTTTCAGACAAGGAGAAATCTAAGAAAGTCCCACCTTGAGGGGACACAAACACCAGGTCAATGCAGTGCAGCAAGAAATCTGGCTGCTGACAGTCTTACAGACTTCTGTTTCCCCTAGGACATAACAAACTCAGCTGCTCTCAGATCTAAGAAAATGTACAATTCTTATCCACTTCTTCCACTGCAAAAAGAAATAGAGTCATGAAGATTTCTAGTCATTATTTCAGAGGTTAACAGACTGTGGTCCGAATCTGTCTCATATGTACATAAATATATATATATATATATGTGTGTATATACATAATATGCATCTCAGCAAAAACTGTGTACCAGTTTCCAATAGCAAAAATGAGTTTATTTACATAAAGTTTAGGAAATTATTTATTATTATTAAAAAAATTTTGCTATGACTATACAGTGCTAAATAACAAATGCCTACTTGTTATACAAGTGATTTATAAAGAGTCAGAAAGCCAGCTTTGGATATTTCACTGCTTTACAAGGAATTTCCTACAGGTACACTGTAATATTGGGAAGAGATTAATCTGAATTACCTGGAAGGTGACTCATTTCAGATTCAGGATGCGGCTGAGGGGGAGCAAAGGCATGGCCTTGCTGACCTGTCACAAACAGGGAAATGCTACATATAGGCAAAGGAATGAAGGGGAAGCTCTGCTCTGTTTCTGAAATAGAGACTGCAGGCTCAAACAGAGTAAAGCTGGAATGTAATCAAAAGCTGGAATGTAATCTCAGCAACTGAAAAGTTTGAAGGAATTTGGAGTTGAAAGTAGCTGCACATAGAGCCAAAAGAGCTTTGTTATCTGCTATAATTGTATGTTCACGATTGAGGACTGAGGCAGAATTCACTGCAATTTAATATCAGATGGAAATTAAATTTTAAGAATCATAGGAATCTATTCCATGTAAAGTGCAATCCAAAGCATTTTGGGATATTTATACCATAAGAAGTTTTAAAAAATAGGGGTAATATTAACTGCATATGAATATCAAATGTAAATTCCATTTCAAGTATTTTTTTTTTCTTAAAACAGTATTCCCGAATTCAACCACTCCTATAAATGGTTCCGTTAAAGACAGTTGTTTCAAATACCAGCATACCAAACCATGTCTGTACTGCAGAGAAGACAGAAAAGGAGTATGAGAAGAGAATTTATAAGTTCCAAATATAGATTAAATATCCCCTCTTCATTCTTCCATTCTATGCCATTCATCTAAATATGTCTCTTCTTTTTAATTCAATCCTCCGTGTCCTCTCCTTAAGTATTTTTGTATGAATTGAAAATAAAAGAGCTTAGGATTACATTTGTCTATCTAAATTCAGACAGTTTTAACTACTTAGTTCACATTATATGCGCCAGATTTTACTGCATTTTTAGACTGCTTAAATGATACAGGAGGGGTGCAATAGGACTATAGGGAGTAACTGAAAATTATTTGTCAGAAGTACAAATAGTGTCAGGTTTTATGGCTATATCACCTGTGTCTCTCCACTACTAGTCTATCTGTCGGATATGTTGGAGAAGAATGGTGTGTAGTAGAGAAAGAAAGGAATCTTCCCTGATTTGGCTTTTCTAGGGATATTACATGAGTGTTGCAATGTAGAGCAGCACAGAAATTGATCTAGGTCAGTGAATCCACCACATTTGACAACTGAATATCTGTAAAGTGACCTATAAGAGGATCCTGGGAAAGCCTCTTGTTTCTTTGACTTAATGTAGAATCAGTGCAAGAACTAAAAGAGAGACTTCTCAGAAGAACTGTTAAATCTTGTCTATAGGGATGGCATAGGGTAGAAGAACTCTAATAAAGGAGGGAGTAAAGCTAAAAAGGAATGAAAGCTTGCCTGTGGGAGAGACTAAGAAAACTCAGTGATTTTTATTTCCTTTTTAATTTATTCTATATGTTGCCGTAATGAGAAAGAATCAGTCCATTACGGATACATGGCATTGAGAGGAACTAAAAATGCTTCATCTGGACTTCTTTTCAGAAAACCTTTGGCTTTCACATCATTGCCTTACATCTGTGATTTTCCAAATCATTATCCTATTGCCAAGCTATTGTACACATTTCAGGATGCCAGCCAAATTCTAATAATGGCATCATTAAGAGAGAGATATTGCAATGGTAAGTGCTGTATTACTTTGCTCATTTTGGCAATCAGTGATGTCAGTAATATCCTGTTCCTTAGGAGGCCTAATTAAATTCTTTCATTGAAATAATCAACATTCGTGTTTCCAACCACTTTGCAACTACAGTAATTCTTTGTCTGCCAGCTGTGAGAATTTCCTATCCTACTCTCTCACATCAGCAAACCAAAGGGAAAAAGTTCATTTCACATTTATATAATGTATTCATGGTTGAGGTAGGTAACAGACATATTTTGCTTGTAATACTAATGCCTAAGCCACAAACAAAGACAGTTTGGAATAGAATCAATTCAAACAAATAATTTATCAAACGCAGTCTTAACCAAGTGTTTTCACAAACCACTATCCTTTAATTGGCAGATCAAACAGTTAATCTACTCATTGACGCAGGAAGAATACGATCAGTCTTCATTTGGATCTACAGCAACTAAAACTAGCAAACAGTGTAATAGTATGAAAAGTCATTTGCAGAAGGTTTGTGTATGAGTAGGACTGTGCATCATGAATTCTAAAATATGAAACTAGCCATAAACCATGCCAGCAAAAGAGATTAAAAACAAAGAAACAGACTATCTGCAAAATAAACTTCAGAGGAATGTTCTGCTGTGCACTTTTGACCTTCTTAGCAGTGTTACACTGTATAATGGCTCAAATCTAGAGCTAATAATTATTACTTCCATAATGCAGAGCCTGGTGTCTGAGCTTTAGACTGGATCCACTGCCAAGGAGAGCCATCAGCTCACAATAAAAACTCAGAGACATGTTCTGGCTAAGAAGAAAGCAAGCTGCCAAAAACTACTATGTAGGAAATGTGAAACAGGAACATGAGCACCCTTATCTGCCTGGGATCCACAGCTTAGAATTCTCTTCTGAAATAAAAAGGATCTATTCAAAAATCCATTTAAAGAAAGACTCATGCTTTTCTTTGTACACAGATTTTATATGGGAGATGATAGACAGAAGCCTCCTTCATGAAAGCCTCACATACGAAAGGTTAGAAAACCCACCTCCTCCATTTCACAGGAGGGTAAATGAAGGCACCTTATATCCCATCCACTGATGCTTTGGTACTATGCAGAAAAGAATGCAGGATTCTACATGCATAAAATGCCCAAAATCATACAAAATTTTAAATTGCAGAGAACCTCTGCAGATAGTGGAGTGCAACGTTCTGTTCAAAGTAACCTGATCTAACTTCACAGTTGCTCAGAGCCTTGCCCAGACAAGTTTTGAAAATGTCCAAGGCTGGAGATTCCACACCCTCGTACACTGCTTGGTCTTCCATGGTGAACACACTTCTTTTTCTTTACAGTTTTATTGTATTGTTTTTTGTACTTTCATTATGGATCTCTGAGGAGAGTCTAATTTTATCTTGTCTATAACTCTTCATTAGGTACTGGAAGACTGCAAGTAGATCTTCCCTTTACCAAGCTAAACAAATGCATTTCCCTCAGTCTGTCTTCAGCACAATTGGCCCAGTTATCAACCAGTGAGATATATCTCTTGAAATTGCTTGGCATGGATTTTTATTACTGTGCCTGTTTGTCTAGCCAGATCTCCACCCACCTAATACAGACCAGTCCATATCTCTCAATTTATCTAAGAGGATACCATGGGAAGCTATTACAAAAGCCTTCGTAAAAACAAGTTAAATTGTATCTGCTGCACTCTATATCTGCTGAGTTAATCATTTGATCACAGAAGGAACTGAGAAGCTGGTCAGGTACAATATCTTTGTTAACTGTTCCTCCTCCTTGTCCTTCCCTCACCATGGAAAATAATTGTAGAAGGATTTGTGTTATAAGTTTCCTATGTACAGAAGCGATGTTGAACAGGCTGCAGAGCTCCAAATCCCTCTCTTGCCTTTTAGATGGACAGAGAATTTTATTTCTTCATCCAGTGGAGACTTCCCACAATTATCACAAGCTTCCAAAGGTAGTAGGAAGAGTGGCCTTAAAAAGTTGGTAAGTTCTCTCAGCACATATGCAGATAGCTGACCTGGAGACAGACCTGTGTAAGTCCAGTTTACCTAAGTAGTCAATAATTTGACCCTCCTCTACCATGTGAGGCACCTGTCTCCCTGAACATGAGATCTTGCCACGAAAGACTGAAGCAAAGAAGGTGCTGACTACCTCAGATTTTTTCCACATTTTTCATCCTAAATTCTTCAACCCAGTGACAGCCCAAACTCACATTTTCTCACTGTTGCTGTCAATGTACCTGTAGAAGACTTTCTTATTACCAGTGCCAGCTGATCTTTGGCCTCTTAATAGCAAGCCAGAATGCCTTGGTGATGCTTACACATATCTCCTGTATTCAGTTCTCACTTTGACTCCCACATAAAAGATCATGACTCCATAACTTATGAATAAGGTGCTCCTTAGATGAGAAATCCAGCTGTGAACCTCTTCAGGACCCTGGGGGCCTCAGGCCCATGTCTGAACTCACAGTGTGTGAGATTTTCTGACCACTTTGTTGAAGTACAGAAAGACACATTTTATTTTAGTTCAGAAACAAATGGTTGGTGCACTTCCTAAGGAGGGTGATGACTCTTGTTGCTATGTGTGCTTTGAACTAGATAACTGAGTGTCTCAGAGGTCTCAAGTAATAGAACATATGCTAGGTGTATTTCAAGAAAGCATAATAAAAAATAAAAAGAAGGAATATTTCACTTCAAGAAGAAACAAACCATATCCTAGAGAGATTGTATAAATTGGATAAGTAAGATTTAAGCTAAGAACTAGTAGTGGTCTGAGCTAAATGTGATCTCCAGGTTTTAGGTCTAAGTGACAGATGGCTGAGACTGTCCACAATAACTAGAGAAGGGAGGAAAAGACTTTGGAATACTGATGAGCTTTCTTTAAGCTGATGTCTGGACATTCACAGATTGGAGATAGAAATATATGCTAGGATTTTACCCTGAACAGGAGATACACGAGTTCAAAGAGAGAAAATGCATTTCCAGTTGTGCACAGTACTGAAAGATACCAGCCTTACTAATGCCATTGTATATCTCTAACACTGCATCTCTGCTTACAGAGACAGAGTGACAATGACAGCTATTGTTTCTTTGGGAAACAAAATAATTTTTTAGATTTGGTGACTGCCTGTAATTTGCTACACTAATTACATGCACCTTTTAGCTGAATTTCATTCAACTTAAGCGACTTACTTATGAAAACTATGTACTGTTTCCTTCAAAGGCTTTAAGCACAGGACATTTACACAGACAACTCAGAACTATTTGTGACCTCCTCGAATGAAACTAAATCTTTCTGCATTTATTCTAATAGTATTAAATTTGAGCAATACAGTTGCTGCCTGTTTTTTTGGCCTGAAAGTCATAACTGGTCTCTTTGGCTCTCTATCTAACACCAATTCATCTTTCAGGTGAATACAAAACTGGAGAGTCACAGATCATCCTTACATTCATCGTGGAAGTACTTAAAATTTACCAAAGAAAAGTTTACAGTTTATACAATGCAATATTACATTATTTTATATGATTTTCATGTAGCCAGGGAATCCAACCTAAAAACGAGACTTCAACAAATTTCCTTCTCACTTTGAAGGGCTTGAGACTGAGTCCCATTTGGAAAAGTATCATAATCTAACCACTGACTCATACATTATTTGGGATGCACAGGGAAAGGAGAAATTAACAGTTCAACCCAGGAGTGGTCAAAATTTTTCCATGAACACACCATAAAGGACAAACCTTTTAAGTTTTTACTTTTCCCTTTGATTCACAAAGAGGTAATAATTTCCTTTGTGGGGTTTTTTTATGTGTGTGGGTTTTTGTTTGTTTGGCTGGTTGGTTTTTTGGGGTTTTTTTGGTTTTTTTGGTTGGTTGGTTGGTTGGTTTGGGTTTGGGTTTGGGTTTGGTTTGGTTGGTTGGTTTTGGTTTTTGGTTGCTTTTTTTGTTTTGTTTTGGTGTATGGGTTTTTTTGTTGTTGTTTTTGGGGGGTTCTTTTGTAGGATTATTTGTCAGTTGAAAGGCATTTTATAAGAAGCTAGTTGGAGAATGTAATATTTATAATTGGAGCAATCTGTGTTGGATTTGCTGTTAAATTGATGTGCCAAAGCTAGCAAACTTGAGATAAATTGCTGGCATGGAGAACAAGTAATAACAATCTTAAATTTGGTTTTCACATTTTAGAGTATCTGAAATTACTACTCCATGGACTCCACTAGTGAAAAATTTCATGAAACAAGTAAAACCATTCAAAATTTTGCATATTTGTGAAAAGGCTGTGCAGCATTCAACTGCTGTTAGCAGGTCTAAATCCTGCAGATTGTGTGCTTTAGAGTAGGCTAGATAACTGAAAGATGGAAGCAACCAGCAATTTCTTCAAATTCAGAAAGAGCATCCTGTGTCAGGAACCATTTTTTTCCTAGTTATTCCCTACTAAATGTGAAATTATCTGTGTATAAACCTTTGACTGGAACACAGTTTAGTAATGCAGCTTTAAAGAAAATCTTAATGCCTGTATGTCGTGTTTTCATAAGCTGATAGTGAAATTTCTACTAATTGTGCTTGGAGACACTGAGTTCAACACATTAGCTCCCTGTGACAGATTGCATGATGGTACATACTACGTCTGAAGTTAAAGGTTTCCTCTCTACTCAGACCTGTTCTAGTTTAATTAAAGGTGTGATTTCAACTCCACAAGACAAGAGATGTGTTAAGTTTGTCTTCTATAATTCAATTCACAGTTCACTGACTTTTTTTAAGTAATTTTCATCTCAGATTAAATCAACACATCAAGATTGCACTGAGGGCAAATCCCTTTTAACCAATACGAAACAACACTGGTAGAACTTCAATATGATACACACTAACAGGGCTGGTAGCTGGAGCAAAGAAAAAAAAAAGGCACTACCTGGCTCTTAAATTACATAGCCAACTGTGAAAATCTGTATGTCTAAAAATGAGACTGTGGAGAAGGTAGCATAAAAAACCATAACAGCATTACCTATATAGAATAATAAAGATTTCCAGTTTGTACCATCTGAACCTTATTTTCACAATTCCTTGAACATGCTTTCACTGTTCTATTTTTCATTTCACAGTCTGTGTCAAGTATTAAACAATTTAATCCACCTACTCTTTGGTATTGCAGAGTTTTCATAGCTGAAGTGCTTAATTAGGCTTTGATTTGCAGTTTCTAATTAGTAGCAGAAGCAGCATCTAAGTAACAAGCTGTAGTACAGAGCTACCAGATTTAAGGAGACAAGAGGCATAATAATTTAAATTACTCACACATATTGTTGGATCCTAAAAATGTAACCACTTAGGAAAAAGACATGAACATATTCTAGGCAAATCTCCAAACAAAATGAATATAATACAACCGAAGTCTTAAAAATGAAGCTTAAAAATTCTTGTTTAAAAATTCAGACTTGGGAGTAATTTTGAAAATCTGTAGTATGAAAAACTGAGAAAACAAGCATAATGTCTTCAATTGTGTTGTTCTATATCATAAAAGATACAACAGATGCAAAAGGAGTGATGGGATGAGAGAATAAATTATCACGATATATATCGTAAGTTTCTGATATTAACTAAATAGAAGATCTTGAGACTTTTCAAGTGTGTGCACATGGTCAGCATAAAAATTTCTTCAACTGCCATACCAGAGGATCAAAGAGTCCTGGATCTGGCCTGAGATCAGATCCAATGCTGAGGAATGGGGATAGGGATAATTTTGCTTTGTTCTAGTTTTCTGTTGCTGGAGGGGGATCAAATCTTGATTTACCAAGTTTTTTATCCCTTGTAAAATATTTTGCTTAGTACTACTTATTCAAAAAGTCTTGTTCAGTTCCTCTTTGAACTGCAAAACCCATTGACTCAAGGAGCCAACACTGCCAATGCAATAGTTCCTTTTGCTTTGTGTCATAAAAGATAAAAGAGACACTCCAAATTACTAAACTGTTCGACTATTGAGTTTGCTATTATTTGCGGCTTTTTTAAAGTAAGCATAGCTATGTTTTAAACTGAGTCTGGGTTAAAGTGTTTCTCCCTCTACCACTTCTTGTCACCTCTATCTGATGTCTCCATAGTCATTCAATATTTTTTCTGAGACTGAGTAAGAATTACAGTATCATCGTTGAGATAGATTGTTGATTTATTGGTATAGCAGCGCTCTAATGTATTCCTTTCTATTGCCCTTCTTATTCTTTATCACCACAACATCTTGTTTTGGTTTTGTACAACTGCTGCTCATTAAACAGTCTCTTCATCCAGCTATACTCCAAAACAGACTGGCGCATTTCCAGAGTTATTACAGGTAATTTGGAACCCCATACGGGTACTCAAAGGTTTATGCAACAGCTCTGGAGACATTTAAAGATATCTTTTCTCCCCTCTAGAACTACAGGAAATAAATACTGGTTTCAGATCTCCTACAGGCCATAAATACCAAGCTAAAAATATCATTCAGAAAACAATGTAAAGAAGCATAAAGAAAATATAAGAGACAGATTTATTGGAACTGAAATGTTCTGGCCTATCCACTGGGAGGAAAAACTATATGAACTTTTCCTTTCATAAAATTTAGTTCATCCAGAGATGAAGCCACACTGGCAAAAAATGTAAACAGTTTTATTTTAGGTCTTGAAGAGTAGAAGAACATTCATGTAGGTTGGAGATGACAGGCAGCTGGAATTTGATACACCACAGGCATCAAAGTCTCATCTTAGTCTGTGTTAGCTATGGAGTTGGATTGCACAATAGTGTCGTATCTGACATGACACACGGCTCGGTGAGATGGGGACTTTCTGGAGTTTTGAGTCTCTAGGTCAGAAGTGATGTAGAAAAGCTTGAAGAGATCAAAAAGCTGCCAAAATTTCCAGTGTTCAAAAGCTTATGGAGCTGGGAGAGAAGGAGGCTGAGGGCAATCTGACTCAAATGTAGGTGGGAAGTAGATGAGTGCTTCCAAAAACCTGAATGCAAACTGTTCTTATTGTCACCAAACAGTGTAACAAGGAACAGTGGTGCCAAACCATACTGTTCAGATTGGACACAAGGGAAGATTTGCACTGGGAGGATGAAACCCTGGGAAATGGTTCCTGGACACCTTGTGAAACATCTGTTCTTGGAGGCTTGGAAGACTCTGCTAGACAAAGCTGATCTAGTGAAACACGTCCCTGCAAATAGCAGGGGGTTTGGGCTATGTATCGTTAAGGGTCCCTTCAGACCGAATCTGTTTTGTGATTTCAAATATGTTTTTCTCTTCATCCAGGCAGAAGTCCTAAGTTTACTCTCTCCTGCCCTTACTCATTTAGAAAGAGCTCTTTCTTACAGAGTCCAAATTAAAGCCCATAATCTTTGTAATGCAACAAATGGGATTGAAATCCCTTCCCACTGTGCTCCACAATACTGCCCAATTCTTACAGGCAGTCATAAGCCATACAAGTTAACATTACCCTATCTGGTTTAATCAGCAGCAATGGCAGGAATGTAACAAGAGTTCAGACACACTTCCCAGCTAGAGCTCATCTTTGGGCAAGTGTAACTGTATTCTTACCAGTACCTAACACAACCAGGTTCAAGGAGTCAGGGCTTGCCCACAGTAAGCTGGAAATAATTTCTTTCAGTAACTCTGAAATAGATGTACTCACTGTTCAATGAGGTAAAACAATGGCAAAAAATAGTTCCCGCTTCAGGCAAGAATACAGCTGACTGGGGAGCACTGTCCTCATAGTGTTCTCTGGCTAGAATTAACTGCATTTGGATTCTGATAAAAGTGACTCAACTATAGCCACCAAAGTTTTTCATTCCTCACCTACCTTCATGCATTTGACATCAAATTATGTTGATATCTTTTATAACCAAGCTGATCTCTGAAGTATTTGCAAGCAAAAAGATTGGTCCATTTGGCCCCAGAAGACATCCCATTCATCAGAGTAAAAAGCATATCATATGGATGTCACAGTGCTCTCATGCAGTTTTCTGTCTGAATGCAGTCCAAAGGCTGGTGTCAATCTATGCTGCAGTCAGAAATTCTTGGGGAAAAAACATGAGTTTTCTTACTATTGTGAACCCTTTCTGGCTTTTTTTTTTTTTACTTCATCTACTCTTAGTAGTTCCAGTGAGGACATTTGGGACTCACAGAGTGGGGGAAGATTATGTGCTATTAGAACAATGAGTAGTGTCCTGCCATAGTATTATACCTGAAAAAAGTAATACTAACATGCAGACCGATCAGAGGCAGACTATGCTAGTGACAAGCTTCAACTATAGACTTTGCGGTTACTCAGCAACAATTCAGTTGCTGAGAATTCTCTGCCCAGAATAATGACCCAATTCCTTATAATATCATTATATGAATGTTCAGCTTTCTCTTTGCTGTCTCAGGCAAGATGCTACAAAAAGAGAAATAAATAAAAGATTATGTAACCAGGTAACCATGTAATGCTGTATTGCCTTTGCTAATAGGCCATATGCTTCATGCAGAATTACGAGGCTTCAGCACTGAGGATTGTCAGGCTTGCTGTGTCTGAACTTTTCTTGACCTGCCTCTAGCTTTGTTTTACTTAGTTTATCTGTGACAGCCATTTCTCGTATTGACCGTGAGTCTATGGCTAAATTGTTTTACTTTTGTTTATCTTTGTATAGTGCAACTTTATAGCCTTTTATACAGAAAGCAATAACAAGCAGTTATCCTATGGAAAACAGTATTTACAACTCTAACATGACAATGTAGGCTGGAGGACAACAGGCCTGGTACAACAACAGTCCTTGAGCAGTGAAGGCAAGATGCAGTGAAGATCCTTTGACTGTGAACAATTTACCCACAGTCAGTTAAAGACAAAGTAAATATGTGTGCCAGACATAAATGACAGAAATAAGATTTTTATATAAATCTGCTGATGTGTAAAATTCAGGTTAGCAGAGACACTGAAAAAACCTAACTATATTCTATAATTAAACTAGATGTACTATATCTAATTTGTGGTCAACTTAAAGTATGATATCTCTTTTTAGTTATATAAGAGTGTTTTCTGGTAATATATTGGATATTAACCTAGCAGAAGGGACCCTTTAATACAGGGAGACAAGAATTTCTTTTTCTTAACATTTCTCTGGGCCAAATATACCTCAGCTTTCAGAAGTCCTCTAACTTTTAGAAGTCATCTATTATTTCACTCATGATGCTTGAAGGCCAGGAATCTGGATCCAGAGATAATTCAATGTTATTTCAGGAGAAATGGGAATAAGGATGTCAAGCTTCTCAGGATGGGTTTGATAGTACTGAGAAACAGAAAGCAAACTTCCACTGATTGTTACTCAGTTTCATACCACGAATAATTAAAAGACTACACAGAGAGCTTTAGAAAAACATGCCTTTTTGCCATAATCCTCTTTCGATTATTGCTGAACATTTTTGCCTTTAAGTTGCTAATTCCACTTTGCTCTCAAGCAAGCAAATGTAAAGCAAAGCTTTCTGTAACCTCTTGGCCAAATTTCTTCACAGTTCAAAGGCAGGCACTTAACCAAGCACTTGGTAGCCTAAAATGCTGTTTGTGTACTCAGGAAACAAGTTCAGGAAACCTCTCCAAACTTACTTAGGCACTCAAGACACCTTAGGAATCTAAAGTTTCAGGCTTTTGCAGTGCATCAGTAAGAGAAAATAATGGTCTTTCAACAGGGTAAGAGTAAGCTTGCTTGCCTGTCACTTGTAAGAGTCTCCCTTTAGCCTCAGTGCTTGGTAAAGCACTTTGGCAGCAAGATTGGGATGGCATTACCAGCATTCTCCTGCAGCTCTTGTTGATCCTCTTTCAGCCACCACAGCTGCTTCCTCTACTGCCTGCCTCCATTTTTCACTGATCAATTAAATCTTCTATTTATAACAGAATAAGGCATATAATTTGTATTGAATATTAGGATAAGCCAATTTTGTAGCCAAATAACACTAATAAGCACACAATCCTGAGCTGAAGCCATCATCTTCTATTTATTCATAACCTGAAATTTGCACAGAGGTAGTGAATTCATCCCCAGCTGTTGACAGAACTGGCAACAAAGTCAATTAACCTTCTCCATATAGAAAAGAAGGCAGAATCTGCCGCTTAGCTTTTCGGGCTTCATTTCTAAAACTCTGCCTTTCCTCCCCACAAGGAGCAATTTGAGTAAGTGGTTTCTCTGCAGGCAGTCTTCAATGGTCTTGTCAGGAAGCAAAAGCAAAACAAACAAATGAAACAAACAATACAATGACTAATAACGGCTAATAAACGGGAGAGAAGCAATCTAATCCTATTATAATTTTCTATTTTTATACACTTGGGACAAAATCCAGAAGTGATGTGAATCAGTTAAGATTGAAATTGGTCCTAATTCTTGCTGTCAAAATCTCTCTCAGTGAATCAGAGAGGGGCTGAGGGGGGAATCTATCTAGTTGCATATTGATCTCCCAGTAATAGAAAGAGTGGCGCTTTTTATTTTTTTTTACATAGGTGGTTCTTCTACATGCAAATTCCAAAACACTGTTAAAAAAATTCTCTTTATGCTCATACATATATATATACGCACATACGTTCATATTGGCTTCACGTGCACACACACACACAGACATTAAAATGCATTTAGTTGAAAAGGTAGATTATTATTTTACTGTCCTCAATTGTTAGAATACCTTACACACACAATCTGTCAAGGAGGTAATATGTGATGTTGAACCATTAGGAAAGCAGCAGTGGCATTTTTTTTCAAACCACATGTGTTACTGAGAAAAGCAGCAGTATTAAGGTGTTCCCACCACCTTGCCTGATCTGCACATCAATCATTTGCCCATAGTGGGGTCAGCTGTAATACAACCAGATTTAGGGTACTGAAGTTTTGTTCATAGGACTGTCTAAAACTATGTAATGTTCCCAGCATTTTCTCTAACCAATAAGATGAGGAGTTTTATGTCTTCTGTTTCCATAATTGTGAGTAATAAATTTACTTCAGTATATAGATGGAAAAATATCACAGAGAGTAAGTGGTGTGCACTACTGCCAGTTTTTGGGTGTACATGTCAGCATCTGGGGTCAGATTCTTCCCAATGCAGTTCTGCTTTTATGCCATTACTGCTTTACCTTCCTCTTGTAATCTCATTCTTGTCACATACTGGACGATGTTTGGTACAGGTGGGCCTTATTATTATTTTGATTATTTATTTTATAATGCTCTTTCCTACCTCCTTAAAAGAAATAAAACATTCAAGCAATAAGAATATTCTTATCTCTTCAATAAGAATCTCTTACCATTGTAACTCTAATTGCTGTTGGCAATTTTTTTGCTTGGTGAAAGCTTGGCAAGCATTAAGCAAGTTTGGCCCCACTAGTGAATAAAAAGTTTCACTTTTTCTTTCTGAATGAGTGTATCCTGAAAACAAACAAACAAACAAACAAAAAACAAACAAAAAACCTAAAACAATAAAAAAACAAACAAAAAAAAAAGAAAAAAAAAAGAAAAAACAGAGCTGGTTCTAGGTACTGCTGAAAGAAGAATGAAGATTCCTTTTGTACCTTTTGATTTCTGCTATTTTATGAATCTTTGCCATTTCACATGGCTAGTAGGTGGGTTTGGTGCTCAGTAACTACAATCCTTTCCAAAGTGGAAAACGTTTAAACTGTCTGCCAAGACACAATGCCCTATCCTTGGATTACTTTTGACTCTGGAGGAAAATAGCTCATTATTAGACGTTCTACCCTTTTGCAAATCCAGCTGGATTTAACAATGACAAGTTAGATAACAAATAACAGGGGCAAACCATCAGGTTTTCTTCCTATGGGAACACCAAATATGAGAGTGTCTCCTCTAGAAATCTCTCTGTATGAAAGTATTACTTTTACTTTATCTTACTTTACAATGACAGTTCCCACACTATCATAATCTTCTCAGGATACTGTAATGGCATGGGGAACATTTTCAGTGGTCAAAAACTTTTGACATGCTAAGATCTCTGTATGGCTTCTGACACAAAACATGCTGTCTGTCAGCAGAATGCACCCTGTTCTTAATGAAACTAGTTCTTCAAGAAGGAGGTGAAATCTGGGCCCAGATTCCTCATATTTTGGTTGGAGTTTTTAAGGGGTTGTGACTTCTTTTTTTGGTAATTCTTCCCTGGTAACCAGTTATAAGTCTATCCTTATGTATGTTTCGATAGTCAGAATCACTCTCATTGAACTATTAGTGAATTCTTGTGCTGAATCGACTCAGGAATGGGAGAATTTTTTTTAACTACCTCTTTAAATGCTTCCAACAATTATGCATCATTTCTCTCACTGAGTGGTGTGGATATTCTTTTACTCTCTCATACTCACAATCAGAGGAAAGAGATATTGATTGCTATTAATGAGACCAGTTTGACAGGCAGATAGGTCTTACTGTTTAGTGAACTTTTCTAATCTCAGACTACAAATTGCCTGTCCAGGTCAGCTATTGAATAGCATGCATTCATTCAATGACTTCTAATTGCTTTTCTAAGTATCATTTAAAGCATTGAGTCATAATAATTTCACTAAATTCTTATTAGTTATACAACAGTCACTCTTGCTTTAAAATTAACCTGATATGTGGAAGGGAAACAGATGGATCAAATTACTTTTCCATAACTTTTCTTGTTAAAAGTTTTGGTTCAAATTTCAGCCAGCAAAGAAGGCTGAGCCCAAAGGTTTCTAATTACAGCTTTATTGAACTCAAGAAACCAAAGTTATCACTTCAGTAAGGGCTTCCTCTCATTAACACAATGACTTAATTGACTTTGTCTCAAATTCATAATCTGATATAGGATTTTCCTGTTAGCTTCATTTCAGTCTTCCTATACATGGGTGCTTCTCATAAGCCTTTTGCATGTATAATTAGTAGTGAGGAACATTTTTTTGAACTGTCGGGCAAGAGGCATAAATTGGACATTAAAACAAATTTAAAAATGTAAAAATGTAAAATCATATAGAAATAGGACAACGGCTAATGACTTTAAATTGAAAGATAACACATTTAGAGTAGATAAGAGGAAGAAATGAGTGGCGAAACACTGGAACAGCTTGTCCAGGGGAGTTGTGGATGCCTCAACCCTGGAAGTATTCAAGGCCAGGTCAGATGGGGCTTCGAGTAACCTGGTCTAGTGAAGGGTGTCCCTGCCCATGGCAGGGGGGTGGAACTAGGAGATCTTCAATGTCCTTTTCAACCCAAACTATTCTACAATTTCATGATACATATCCATATTCAGGCCTTTACATAAAATTGACTTAAATTTTGATACTGTTTAACATCTATGACTCCTACTTGCATTACAAAGATTTTCAGAGATATCATGCAACTCTTATTAAGACACCATATGTCATGTTTATTCAAGGCCTGTACACAATAGTGATATAGAATTTGTTACACTTCAGCCCCCAAACATTAAAATAATACCACAATTGTTAGGGACTGTTATACAAATGAAAGGACTCCACTGACAGAAGATCAAAGAAAACCAAAGCTGCAGCAAACCACTGCTGCAGAACTTCACCCACAAGTCAAGTGCAAGGGAGGCTACTTTAGTCTCTGACGCTCTATTATTTAGAGTTTCCCAAAATCAGGCCTTAGAAAATAAGGGCTATCTCTGTCTCTGTTGATGTTTCCTTTTTTCTACCTGTCTCTTTCCAAATAATAACTTTGCTGTACACTTTAAACAGGGGTTTTTTCCCAACTTCAGCTTGGATTATCTTTCTTGTATTCAAGAAATACTAATTCTATTTCCAAAGAAATAAAACATAAGAGAGAAAGTCTTACTGTTCCCTACAGACCTAATAAAGGCCTTAATCATTTGAACTACTTAAAACAAGTTCCTTTTAGAATGCAAAACAAAACCCTTTCTGTCCAGTACAGCTCATGAACTTAAAGAATCATTCTGATTTCACGGCTGTAATTAAAAAATCTGTAATTGCAACACTTTTTTTCTTTTTATTTTTTTTCCCCCTAATAGTGTCTCTGCTACCTTTAATTGGTTGATTTTAGGATAAAGTCTGAAATACGTGTTCCTTTAAAGGAGCTGTCACTTCCACTCAAACACTTAACAACATCCTTAAAGTTATTTCCTGTTTGAATTAGGAAAAGTGGAATCATTTGGTAACAGGTATAAGCAAACATAGGGTGGGGTGTGTCCCTGTTAATTCACCTATAAATATCACTGACTTTCTTTTCATCTCTTATAATTTCACCTTCCTGGGGTGCAATGAGCTAACAAAAACAGGAACTGTTACCTTTTCACCTTATACTTATTACTATTAATAATAATGTCTTATTCTTGCACATAAAACTGACAATCAGAATATACACTGAAATAACACCTCTTCCATTAAAATAATACACACAAGTCCTGGTTTTGGCTGGAATATGTAATAAGAACCTTAAGAATACATAATTAAAATTTTCTTCAAATCACTGGGATGTTATTTTTGTTGTTATTTTTGTCAGCGGGGTAGAATTTTATGATTGTTCTCCACTTGTTTTCAATCCAAATACGGCTTATTAGTATGTGGGAATGCTAACCCTTTTGTCAGATTTTGACACTTTCATCATGTTACACAGGGATACACCTATTATGGAAATTTATAAACATCCAGCTTGTAAAAGCAATTTTTTTGTCAAAAAAGCTCAATTCTTGCCTTAACATTTCAAAAACTTGAAGGCAGAGAATATAGAGAGATCATCTTCTTATAAAGATTTTGTCTTTAATTCTGTGGGAGAAGCAGCCTGCTGTTTTAATTAATACCATTAAATGACTGCTATACTAGCGGATATTGATTTCAGCAGGGGCTACTTGTCTCCTAGGCTGACATTTAATATCTGTTAAAGGGATTCGCCTGCTGAGTCACTTCAGCAAAAGCATTACATTAGGACCACGGCCAAACTTGTTGGTACTAGTAATTCTCATTGAAAACATCTCTCAATCAGCACTGAGAAAAGCAAGGCAGAGTTTGGCTTGGCAAGATTAGATGAGTGGAGGTAGAATGCAGAATAGGGAGAAAGCCTCAACAGTTAATTCAGATGGTTTTCTGCAATGCATATGAGTAACAGATGAGTAACAGATCGCCTAATGGAAAGCATCCTGCCCCAATAGAAAATACATTCTGCACTCCCATGTCACTTGTTATGATTGTGTCAGTGTAGCTGCATAAACTCTCCTGTTCAGATTAGGAGCAAGAACTGCCTTGTCCTGTAAGAAGAAAAGAACATGGATTTACAACACAGTGCAACACATGCTATTGCTTTTCTCTGTTTAAATCAATTGAGCAACTCCAGTTTACACCAAGTTGTTCAGCCTTCTATTAAATTTGAAGTGAGAATCCAACCTTAACCTGAATATTTTTCCTGATTTTGGTAGTTTTCCTTCATCCTTACTTGAAGTGTCTCCTCTACTGTGGCTACTAAGAAGATGCATCGTATATTCACATCTAAAACTAAAACTGAAAGTTTTGTAAGAGTTTAAACAGAAGCTATCTAATTTTTTTGACATTCTTAATTTCTTTTCTGCTTCTTGGTGCACTCAAAGTCATGCAAGTCTTGCAATGTAGAAGTTGGCAGCAACTTTTCAACTGAGGGATTCCTGCACCTAGAACTGGATTTCTCCACCTTCAAAGTCTGATTTCAAGAATTTCTTACTGCCTGCCACAAAACAGAGACTATTACAGTAAATATCCCTGTTTTCACCTTAGAAAAAAAACGGTAAAAGAGAAAAATTTATTATACTCTGATCATCAAACATTTGTGTTCATCATTAAACCAGCTTTGACAGGAATGTTAAATCCAGAGTACCATGAGATAGCCTGGTACCTTACAATAAAAAGATAAAGGAGTTATCTGAATGATGAGAAACCCTGATTAATACCACTTTTCCTAGTTTGGTAGAAGAGGAAGGATACACGGCTGCTAAATTTGAGGGGAATTAACCATAACTGTTATGTTTTGGGAGAAAAAGACATGACAATTCAACTGACTCTTTCAATTTCTTTTGCAAGAAAGATTCAATGACTAACCAGGGCCATGAACTTTAGCAATTACTATAATAGAATTTGCTTATTTTGAGGGTTTTATTTGTTTGCTCTATGTTTGTTCACTAATTTTGTCTCTCTTCCTAAAAAAAGCAACAGGGTGAGGTGGAGTGCTGTGGAACAGGAGTCAGGCACTTACACAATTCCAATCTGCTCAGGGCTACATAGTGGGCCAGATAGGAGAGTCAGAGCAAGGACCTGGGAACTGGGTGCAGAGAGCCTCACAGAAGACAAAGAAACTGAAGTCTACAGAGTATAGTTTGGTGCCACTTAGAAAGCTAAGCTACTGGATGGAAATGAGGAGCTTCCACAAAGTCCTAGGATGAGTAAGAAACTGCTTATAAGAACTTTATCACTGTTCTTCCTTAGTGACTCTAAGTTTTGAACTTCAAACAGCTGTTGCTACTTTTCTTTGAATTAAAATTGGCTTTTTGTGTTAAAATATTTATTATTCCTTAAAAATTTTCTATCATGTGAAGATATAGGCAGATGTCCTAGGTTTAAAATTGCTGTTATTATTTCCCATGCACTTCATAAATATAAGCTTGAAAACTAATTGACAACTGACAATTCAAAGTAAGATACAGGAAAACTAAAAGTTAATTCTAACCATTCTGACACTAAGGCCCTGCGAGCATTCAACACATCTCCTAAACAGAACCCTCAAGGTTTATTGTTTGTATCTCCAGTAAATCTGTATAATCATCAACATAACAATTTTTTCCCAAAAGCATGATTATTCGTTGCAGGGCACTTGTGCAAAACTTATATTTAGATCACGGTCATGCTATCACAAAGCTAGCAGCGTTTTAGCTCACTTTGCACTGGCATGTATGATGACAAAATAGTGATAAATCATCTCGATTGATAGGTTTTCTAGGAAACTGAAATTGTCTGATATTTTCAGAATCAAATTTAAAATAAAATATTTCCAAAGAAAAGTAAATGGTTGCAAGACTTTTTGCTTCCCATTGTGGTTCTGATGGTATCTCCTATGAGAATTCTCTCATATCACTGAAGTCCTTGCCAGAAATCTGGAAAAATGTCCTCTTCATGTTGCTATGTATTATAATAACCTCCTGCCATTCTGTTCCAGATTAACAATAAAGTAGGAAAGGAAATAATGCCTTTTATACAGAAATTTCTATAACAAGAAGATTTGTTTTCTGTCAGATTTTAAGAGGTGAATTTCTTGGAATTTTGTCATAAGATTCTGCCGGAGAGTCTGTTTTTTATTTAGAACAAATAAAACTATATATAAAAACCCCAGAGGAATATTGCAGGTGAAAGGGTAAATTCCATTTCTAGGACATACTGTTTCTGATTTTAACTTCATTTCACTAACAGCAGTTGAAGAAGTTTTTAAGAAACTTGACATAAGTACATTTTACCAAGTTAAAGCAGCAAATCAGATATAAATGTTTTTTAAAATAATGTACCACAAAAGACCATTTTCTAAATTGGATTGAACTGATGATGGCCATGATATCTTTTAGTACAACTCCACTGAAATAAACATACAGAGTGATGGGGTTCTGCTTGTGTTATTGTTTCATGTATTTTAAGAGCAGAAACTCTCATCTCTGAGCTCTTCTCTAAGACAAGCACACAGAGTCTCAATGCAGCATCAAGTTCAGCTTGAAGCTCATTGTATTCTTTAGAAAAACACCTGGAGTTGCAAAGTGTCCAACAGTCAAAAATCTGCCTCAACAACCTAAGGACTTCCTACCTAAACTTTTAAAAATGTGAGCCCTTTCCTATATTTGGCTGACTAGGTCTAAGCCAGATCATGCTGCACTGCTGTATTCATATACTGCTAGATTAAAAGTCAACAGCTATCTACTTCCAGAAACTAGATCCTGTGCTTTTTTTTTTTTCCTTGGCCTCTCAAGGCAGGTGTGACTCATCAGGTAGTGACCTTGGACCGTCCTTCCTGATCCTTCAAGAAACCTTCTGGTTTGGGGAAAGGCGTGCTCCCAAGCAGGAATGTGAGGCAGAACCAGCAATACCATATATATGAGGCCAAAATCCATCCTGTGCAAAGTTCAGAGTTAAGTTTTGCTGCTTAAAAAAAAAAAAAAAAAAACCAAAAAACCAAGCAAACAATAACAACAACAACAAAAAGGTGGTGTGAGTTATTATTCAGTGTGCAGTGATCGCAAATGTGACACAGTTGACTCATTTTCATATGCTCTCTTCAGATTTTCATTTCTTCTTGTTCTTTTGGTTCTTGTAAATGATTAGAATGTTTTTTACAGCAGATGATGAAAAAAAGCTATTTTTTTATTCATGCATCATGAGTAGGAGGTAGGTGGAAAAAAGTAGGTAATTTCTCAGGCAGTTTAACAGATCATCAAATAGCAAATAAAATATTTCTCTAAACCTTAAGAGTTGATAAGCCATCTGGAAGAAATAATGATCTGTATTTTGTGCAGAGTGTAAATATCAGTCATTATAAAGATTCCCTGAGTTTTACTGAATAGTCCAGATTAATTTTTTTCTGTTTTAAAATATAACTGCAAAGAGAGTTAAAACAGTAGTACCTAACTAACAAATCTGCACAATGTACAAGAGAGAAAGAAATTCAGTGTGAGAATGAATGACAGCAGAAGAAGCACTTAGATATTTACTAGAAACAGATTCAATGTTCTTTAACACATTTTTCTACAGCCTACTTCTCTGCTGAAGTACACTGTTCTTATAATGTTTCTTCTCTGCAGTTCTTTCTGGCACTAGAATTTTAATCCAAAAGCTGCTAAATCCAGTCCTAGTCTATATATTTACTTCACTGAAGATCAGGCCTTATATGAGCAGAAAGCAGAAAAAGGCTTCTGAATTTCTTTTAACACTTGCGTTATAAAGGCACTTCAATTTGTAGTACAAAGACACCCCAAAGAGCCAGATATGATTTGCAGTTTCTAATTACTTGCTCTAGGAGAGCTCAACATCTCATTTTTTTATATTTGTGTAATCTTCTCCTGAGAGCAGTTCCTAACATGAGCAACACTCGCCTATTTTCATAACATTTCAAAAATGTGCTGGGCTATTGCCCCTTCCACCTCTGTGTCCTCAGGGCGCTGTTCAGCTCAAATTGTACTACTGAGAGAGAATTTGGCCTTCAGCACTGTGTTAACAATATATTAGCCAAGATCCACATGTTATAACTCAAGCATGGCGAGTCTCTATCCTGCTATGCTACTATGCCCCTGGGCTTGCAGTTAAGCACTTTGCCATCTCAAGCACTTCTTCTATTAGCTATGGAGCTCGAGGTGCTTTGGTGTTTTGTTTTTTCCTCTCTTTTCTGATGGTATGTGCCTTTGTCTTTTTGTCGTTTTTCTCTTCAGCTTCTGGCATCCCTCAGCTATGGAAAGATACTGATTTGTTTATGTCCAGTAAAGCTGCAGATTTCAATGAATAGCTTGCAGTGCAGAAAAATATGAGAGTCACAAAGTGCTCAAATAGTGAAGCTTTCTCCAGTCAGCTGCCATGGGGGTGTAATACCACCAGTGTCACTTTTAATGTTTTTCCTCAGACTTTGTGCCCTTTGAAAACTGTCGTAACTTTCCCCTATACTTGATCTTTGCTTGGTCAGAAAGCTGGAATTCAGGAAGTGCACACCAAAGTGAACAATGGGTTGGTTGCACATTCACAGTATATTTTACCAGAGGCTCTGCACATGTTTTGGATACATTAATTAATTACTTATTCTGTGAGGCATGCACACATTATGGTCTAAATTATATAGCTGAGGAAACTGAAGTTCACCAAGTATTAAGGCCTAGCATTTGCAGAGGCTGGGCACGCAGTGGTCCCAACAAATCCGAATTAAAGCACTGAGTACTTGCAAATATCTTCCCACAAGGCTACTTATAAAAAGCACTGTAGATCTGGAAACAACTCAGGAATCCTGATTCCCAGCCCTACACTCATTGTCTTTCCCATAATTCAATGAAAATTAAATGGATGGAGACAAACATCATGAACAGGGTCAGAGATCTTCAGCTACTGACTGTGACCAAATCAACTACTGTAACAGGTATTTTAAAGTGCACTAGTTAATGCTTATCATCATAGACTGTGATGATTTTCTGTTATCAAAAAGAAACATCAAGAGGCTGATAGCCACGATTCAAGAACATTGAGAAATTAAGCCTTGTTTAGTAAAAAAAAAAAAAAAAAGTTTTTCTAATCTCTCTGACAGTATTCTATGTTGGTGGCAAAATACCCTGCTTGAAGTTCTGCATCTAACCATATGTCAGGATAGGGGAATTTCAAGGGTAGTTCCTCCTTTTAAGATTACACAATTCTACTTTGGTCTTTACTGCTTTATGAAACAGGTAAAACTCACGGTAAAGTCCTCCCTCATTGCCCAGACATTTGGATTTGAGCTGCCTTAGCCTTTTTTGTGGTAAGAGGTATATGCTTGGAATAAAGCCTGAGGTTTTTTGCTGTTCACACAGTGGATAAATCCTTTCTATGTGCAACCATAGATATTGGGGCTCAGAGCACCCTTTTGCACCACTCTTTTACACTGTATGTGGTGATTTTTCTCAGATTTTTATATTCTGATTTTCAAGCAGAGCACATTGAAGACACCAAGTAAGCCCAGGGAGAAAAAAAAGGAAAAGTATTTGTTTCCAAGCATACTTTTTAGACTTGATGGGGAAGGATTTTTTTTGTGATTTTCATATGATCAGGTGGTTCCAGCTTTTGAATAAAAATTTCATGCTTTTTTTTATCTGGCAGAAATACACCGGGAAAGAAAATATCCAGCACAGAAATACTGGGATATGTAATTTCTGCAAATCCTTGTTCTACTCCTTGCCACTGTGTTAGAGGTGTAAATAAACACTAAATTTGTCTGAATATAATTAATGATTATAGGGATGTATGTTGTTTTAAATCTGAAGCCTTTATAGTATATAAGGTTTTGTTGCACATATATATTAAATACATTTTCTAATTTTCATTGTTCACTGTTCAAAACTTCTGTAATAAATTAAGAATATTGTTCAAAGTTCTTTCTGTGCCTTTTTTGCCCCTCAGCAGAAAGATATGATTTAAAAAAAAAAAAAAAATGTGATGTAGTAACCTTTCCCAGCTTTTTCTGCCCTTTCTTTTTTTTTGGGGGGGGTGCAGAGGTGTAGAATCAAGGAAGGAATGAGGTTATGCAGAAAGAAGGATTTTATTAAAAGCCAAATACTATTCATCTTTTAATTCTCCAGTCTGATATTTGCACCAAAACACAGTTAAAATGTCGATGGTTATTCTTTTGCTCGTGTGAATTCAAGCAAATTCTTGTGCCATGGAGAACAATAGTTTAATTTTTTTCTTTAATTTAAAGCCCCAGAGATGTTTATTTTTAGTCTCTATGTTATAAACTCTTCAGGCTAGATGGCATGAAATCTATGTCTTGCACAGCACTGTACACACTATAAGATTTAAGCAAATAGTAAATAACAATAACACTAAATTGTAAACACAATAAAGCACCATTTTCCTGGCTTTAAAGTGTGCCTGGCAAAATTTGAAAGGTCTGGAATTTTTGTCTGAATACATATGTTGAGTTAAAACAAAGCCCTCAAGTCTTACTTGTAAGCAAACCCATCTCCCCAGAATGTCTCAAACCGAACTGTGAAATCCAGACTTCAAGGATTTAGTAGCTGGAAGTACGTGATTTATTTCCAAGTTTTCAGTCTCAGTTCACCCACTTACTAAGAGAATGCTGGAGCTGATGTCAGTGTTACAAAAACATTTCCTACTATATTTTTATATGAAAAATCATTGAATCTTGGGAATATGTATTTTGTTCTTAGTTGCTTCTATTGTGAGAGGCCATAGAAAGAGAATCATAAAAAAAAACAACAACAAGGGAAAATCTCAGCCAAAACCAAACCCAACAAGAAGACTTTGGGGGTCTTTTTCCCCTTATTGTCTAGTTCAGAGACAATAGCTGAAGCTGTTCTCTGGAAACTAAACACAACTAGAAACACAACTAGGGGAAGAAAGATCAAAAAAGACAAAACTCAGGTATAATGCTGAATTTTCAATCCAGATTTTTTCCAGATTTTGTCAGTCCAGATTTTGGTTATCACGACCACCTCAAATTGCTTTTCTAAGCCCACAAAGACTCACTTGCCACAGCCTCTAGGCACTGCCAAATCTCTTTTTTTATGATTTGACCTCTTATTGCTGACATAACATCGTTTCATCAAATTCCCTGCTCCCTTCTAACAGACACTAACCTAGCCTCTAACTATGCATTTCTTCTAATGTCTCCACTGAACCACTGCCATCATCTCCATCTTCATTATATTCCAATGGAACTCCAACCTAACACATGCACCCTGAAGGTATCTTAAATTCTACACTGTCTGTCAGTGATTGACAAACAGATGTTTTGGAAGCTTATTTGTTAGAAGTAATTAATAGAAGAGCTAGCCTTTCCCTTATGTGTTAGTTATCATCTTTAATCTTATTTCTTAGTCAGATTACTTTATCAATGAAAAATTAAAACATAACAATTCTTTTGCTGATTCAGTTTTTCATTCATGTGGAGTGTTCTGGATAAGATACTATTTTTGATTTTAGAAATACAACAAGAAAATACAGTTAACCAGAGTTGACAGTTTATAATGATAAATACATAAGGGGAACTATAGAAAACAATTAGAGGCTTTTACAATTAGTTTACCAAATTAATTGTACAAATCATTGTAAATAGTCAGCATGGACTGTAACTAAAATAAAACTGTAAACCTGCATTTTACTTAACAGTGAGTTCAAACATCTGCATGACAAAGAAATACTGTTCAGAATTAGTTTTTATGGGATTCAAACAACTAATTCACCAAAGCTGCTTTGAAAATCCCAGCCTGAGTTATGTTAATTCACACTTGAGGAAGTAAAAGGAATGTGTATGCTGGTGCAAAAGTTAATTAAGAGGTGATTTTACATTCTAGACAAAGGCTATTTATTTTGGACTGTATTGGATAGATACTAAGTAGAATAGCACAGATTTTCTCCTGCTTTGGGGATCAAAGCAAAAGCAAAACAAGTTCCTAATGCACTCAGCTACCAGAGCTTTTTAGCATAGAACTCACTTTCACCCTGAAGGTCATGTAAATATATATATATATATATATATATATATATAAAATCTGCTCTAGTGAGTCTTTTTAGTTGATTTTTAAAATAAGACATTTTTATTTAACTTTGCTCCTAGTGTAATATATTTTTCTTGAATGTCCTGCCACCCATGTCATCAGTTCACAATTTTCCACCACTCTAATCTACAGCAGTGCCCCTGCTAAACTCTTCTAAATTAAATCCCTGGCATTTCACCCAAAGGAAGCTTCTCTTTAACAAAACAACACTGATATTTTTGGAAAAAATGCAAATCTTTAAGTCCGTATGCAAAGCAAATATACTAAGTGCCACTTGTTTCTGGTTACTGGGGTTGCAGCATTTTAGAAATCCTGACAAAGCATCTGAGTACCATATACTGTTTACAAGAGTGAAATTATCAATAACCCAAGAGAGAAAAAAGACTTCTATAAAGCCAACATTTAATCACTACTATAAAATAAAAATTCCTGTTCTCTTTCAGAGATCCCTGGTAGGAGATCAGGGGTCAAGTAAAGAATTGACAACTTTTTGCTGGTACTACATATGTGATGGACACCTTTCATCTTTCTTCTTACCTCCAATTAGTACACAACAAAGAGTATAAGACCCTTGGCAAGACAGAAGTTGCCTAACAGATGCTCAATTGACCAAGTGGTTTCAGGATCACAGGACAATTCTGACAGCTGTAGTGGAAAAAAAGCCCTGAACCCAAGTCATGTAATTGGTGAGAAAATCACCCCTAGCAATCCTTAAAGCAATCACGCTGGGTACTCCAATAATTTTAGTGAGTATAGAACATGAGACAAGTTGTACAAAAACAGTCTAATTCCTTGCTGACTCATTAGTATGCTAAATTACGTCAGGCATGGACAAGTTGTTCATATACCTGTGGGAAATTGATGCAAGGAGTGGGGGGAATGGGGACAGAGAAAAATTATACCTGTTCCAAGAGAAAGGACAAGAGAAAATACAAAAAAACCTGCGTATGTTTGAGGCCAGACTATTGTTTTAAGTAGTTCTGTGTAGTAGGATCATAGTCCTCACTAATCCAAATTATATAAATCAGAATGAACAAGGAAAATCACAGCTCCTTCTTTCTATGCTTAATAGCTGCTGATGGCTGCTGGGACCCCTGCCCTTCCTTGTGAGGTGCCTCTGCTGACACCAGGCAGGAGAATCTGGAAGGATTGCAACATGCACAAAGGAAGAAGCTCCTTTCTCCTTTTTCCTCTCTTGCATCGCTGTGCAGAACCAAAAGGCAGAAAACAGCACTTGAATTAATTATTTTATTATGCAGGATACAAGAATAGGAAAGGGCTGAGTAAACACACGCAAAGAATAAAATTCCAAAGCTTGGTGTCATTGAGAGGCCCAGACTCCCCACTTCATGGGTCTGTATATCATTTCCTTTCCTACAGAGGCTAAAGTCAGTACCATGACTGTCCGTATAGGAAGCTGGACAATCGTTCGCAGCAGCAGAGCTGTGTCACAGAGGCAGACAACTTCATGGAAGAAATCTCCCAGCACTTTTAAGAGTTTGCCAGCTGGCTAACACTGCAACATCGGGTTCATAGAGTTCTGGTGTTTTTTTAATAGGAACTGTATTTACTTGCAGAAAGAAGGAAGGTTTTGAGAGTCCAGGATAAAGGTGTGTTTATTTCGTGCCTGATTTCTGCCATACAAAGGACTTTGTGTTACTTGCTTAGTCATACAATAGTCTGGAGGGTAATAGAAAACTCCTGAATAGGAGGAAAGAGAATGGAATTGGAACAGGAAGATAATCACCGATTCAAGTGAAATACAAAGGAAGCACTGTGAAGGCCTGGTCCGTAACCTTGACAAAGTTTTACATCACCTATATTTGATTCAACTTCATGATTTATCTGTCGTCTGAAATGATACAGTTTCAGTAATGTTACTATAGAAAAGGAATTGTATAAGAAAGGGGAAGGGGAGTTCCAAACTGGTGGTAAGATATGTCTTTTATTTTGTCTTTCAATAATACGCAGTGTGCAGTCTGAGAAGATACTGAAAGTGCCTCTGGGTTCTCCATTTTCAGGAAAGAAATGTGATCACACAAGAATTGTTCACTGAGAATCTTAAACCTGGTTCAAAACCATCTAGGTATTGACACAACTTCACTTTCAAAATTGCACATCCCCAATAATCCAACGGAATCAATCCAACAGAAAACTTTGGCTACCTCTAATAAAGTTCTTTTGTTTTTGGATAGTGCTCTGATAATAGAGGCAGCTTTATAGTGTGACACCACTTCCTCTATACATGCACTGTCTGAAGCCACAGCTAGTAAGTGAGAGGAGAGGAAGGTGAGCTATGTGGTGGAAAGCAAAACCAAGTTCAATTAAAAAATCTCTTTTATAATTTTTCTGTCACACATGGATTGCTAGAGTTCCTGCTTTTGCACTTTTTAACATACTTTATTATCTTCTAATTATTAATTTGTCAGACTCTGAAAATTAATGATAAAAATAATTTTTAACAAGTTAGCACATGTTTTCTTCGTGAGCTGCTAAGAAGAGTGTAAGTGCACGTAAGTGCTGTGCAGAGTTCTCAGCAGAAATGAGGTTGACACTGTGTGCACAGAGGATCTATGATTTCCAGGCTGTTGAAGTCTGACCTTAATTCTGCAAGACTTATGGTTTTCTGAAGAAGAATCTGGCAGTCAATTTGGCAGTGAATGGGAGATGGAAAAGTCAATTCTGGCTGAAATCAACTTCTAGGTCAATTAAACATGCTGTGTAACACAGTCTGGGGATTTTGTTCAATCTTTTGTAAACACAAACACCTACAGAGCTCCTCTCAAAGATGGGATTTTAAAAACAACTTGTGTCCATTTAAAGAGACAAGACAGAAGCTGTGTTTCCTTAGTTCAATGAAAGCAATTGCTCGGTAATGCTGCAAATGGGACTCACGTCTCTCCACCTTGTTCTGTGACTCCTGACCCTCACTCTTTGCTGCCCTGGGCTGGAATGTTTTCCAGGATGAGTACAAACCTTTGTCCGGGAGCTCTTTCACACTTAGAGTCACTGAAGGAGCAACAAGGAGATCTGCTTTTTCGTTTGTCTTGCTCATGGAAAAACACAATTTCCTTTGGCTTATGCCGATGGGTGACTCTGAGTTTTGCTTTGTGCTTCAGTGAATATCTAGCCTGAATCTGTCTCATCTGCTGAGTACTTCAAGCTTAAAGTAAACCCCTGGCAGGCCATGTTGTGTAGGACTCCTGGGTTCAGTCTGCAGAATCAAATCTTTCTTGTTAAGACAAGATTTGCTGAAAAACAAGAGCTTGCAATGCTTGTACTTTTCCACTGTCAAGAGATAATGGCATGCAGATGCCAGCATGTTCCTACCTGGAAGCACTGTACTATTCGGACAGTACATCTAAAACATATGCCAGATTTTGCACTGTGAAGTCTTGTGAAGAGAGGAAGAACAAGAAGATGAATACCTAGGGCTTGTTTATCTCAGAGACATGGCCTGCAACTCTTATTCCCTGATTGTATGTGATAGAGTGAAGAACCTTTAAGGCATGGCAAAATTGTCATGTTATCTTATAGATAAGAAGCTACAAATTAATTTTTTGCATTGAGATCAGAAATAAAGATTCTTTAAAATTTACAGTAGTGCAGGGGTTTTTTTTCTCTGGTTTCACCCCAAGAGTCTGGGACATGTTCATTGAAGCACATAGCTGCAGTGGATGGAGATATTATTACTGCAACCACTGCTGTCTCCTCTCTTTCTTTTCTTGAGACTGCTAAAGGCAAAATATCTGCCCACAGTTCAGCCACTCTGTTTCATAGTTTTCACACAAATTGACCTCTGTGAATAGTTAAAGCTCATGTGCGAACAAGAGCAGCAGAGATATGAGCATGATCCTCCTCCTACTTCTCAAGGGCAGATGTGCAAGGAAATCAGCTGCAACAGCTATAGCTGAAAGATCTGCAGCAGGGCAAAGGCTGAAAGTAGGAGACCACTGAGAAAAGTGCTGCCCACCCCCAGCTGTTCACTGTGGTTGCTCTGCAGACATGCTGGAGGAATTGCCTGTGTGAGGCCAGGGACATGGTTTGGACTTCACAGAACAAAGGTTAGCTACTACCTAATATTTAAACAGTTTAAGCTTACAGATAAGTTGTAACTCGAGTGGCTTAAGGAGAGCTTGTACAGCAGCCTTCACAGAAAGATCTGAGAAACAGAAAATAAGATTCCTTAGAAGGGGAAAAGTTCTGCAAATGGTTGTCTATTTGCACAGCACTAAACCTCACAGGGAAAAAAATCTGATAGAATGAAAGAAATGTGGCAACTAGCAGCTTTTGCTGATGTGAAGCACTGCAAATTTGCAGTATTTCTGGTTAGCTAGCAAACATTTCATTAACTAGGAACTATGGTAAAGAAAAGCCCTATGACAAACAGAATATTAAAAAACCAGAAAACCAGTTCGGCAAAGGAAGAAATGATTTTTCAATTATTTTTTTTTAAAAACTTGATCAAATGATTGAATAAGCTTGATTATTCATATATTCCTAGATTAGTTTAGTCTGGAAGGAACCTCTGCAGCAGGCCTACAGTCAGAGCAGGGCCAAATTTAAAGTTGGATCCAACTTGCAACTTAGACCAGGTTGCTCAGCTATTATCAATGGCTAACCAGCCTGGAAAGAATTTTTTAAACAGCTGTTGCTAAAGAACAGTTTTCTTATCCTTTAACTAAGTATTCACTGTGCATTTCATTTTATTTCACAGCAGAATGAAGAGACCAGACTCATGAGTTTGACATCAAAGCGAAGAATCCCACAAGAGTTAGGTTGAGAGAGCAATGCACACGCCCTCCTAACTTTAAAGCATAGTGAGTACAAGACATCTCATGATGAGGTAAACTGCAGCACGCAGCTCTGCCTGGGACAGACCTCAGCAAGTGTCTCTCACAGCACAGCTAAAGCACCTTGTCATGGGATGACTCACAACATTAGGCAAACTGAGGTAAAAATACAGCTTCTTTACCATGTAATTAAAGGTCTTAAATTTAAAAAAAAAAGTTACAGAAAAACATTTTAAATAAAAATATACAGTCCTGCACCACACAGAGAAATAAGAAGAGACCTGCCTCAGCAACTTTGTTTAAGCATCTCAGGCTGCATCTGCGCAGTTTTCTCTGAAATCACTATGCAAAGAGAAAATCATTCTGTGTAGTTTATCCTCTCAGTTACTAGGCCAAAAAGTCAGTAGAAAAAAAGCCTGTTAGAAAATCTTACATTTGTCTGTAAGCTTCACCAATCTCCTTAGAAGAAAAATACTTTTCAGTGTAATGCAGACAACAGGCACACCTGTCCAAGTGGGGAGAAAAATAAAGCTTAAGAAGTCATGCTTCCATGGTTGACTCATGACCAAAAAAAGAGTGTACAAGGAGATTTCCAGACACTGTGAATCAAAGCAGATTTGGCACTGCTTGTGAGATCTTATTTTAAACCAGTGTTTCCATCTCAGAAATAAAAACTCTCACTTTTATTAGGCCAGCATTTGAAAAAAAATACTTCAAATTAAAAGTATTCTTTAAGTCTGTGTAAAATTAATTTTATTGCTGGATTAAACACTTTTTATTTATTTATTTGTTATTCAGACAGAATTATTTAGCAACAAGCTCTAGTTCTTTAATCTCTCTACCTCTCTGAGAGGTGCTAAAAATGGACAATATTTCTGGTTCTCCAGCTGCAATTAAGAGTGTTATTCTTCCTGAAAGAAAGGGAAACATCTGTGTTTGTATCATGTTATGTTAACCACCTAGCAGCTGGATCACAGGACTAGGAACATAGCCTAGCAATTCTAAAGGACTTTAGAGAAATAGAGCCCAGAGACCATAAAATGGTGACAAGAGCTTAGTACATAGCCATATCAGGCTGCTTTGAACAAATACCAGGTTTTTAGGGGATGATTATCCTGGTATCAAAGTATGTATGGTACGTTATAATAAATCAGCTTTATAAGCAGGGCTGGGAAACTGGATACACTTAAGCTAGATTGCAAGGATTGACTACAGTGTCAAAACTTCAGGGGTTTTTTGGTTTGTCTTTTGAGTTTTGGTTTGTTTTTGTAAAATGCAGGTAAATTTAAGTTTGCTCACAAAGCAAATTATTATTTAAGTTCTTTCTTCTTCAAGCCTTAGGCTTCTGGACAGACAGGTTCTGAAAAATCTTCCTGGGAAGGTTAAAGGAGTGTTCAGTTAACCCTCTGCTACTCATCCCACCCCTCAGCAGAAAACATTGCCTGGCCACGGAAAGAAGTAGTTAAACCAGTAGTAACATCTAAATTAGTGGCACTGCACACGGTCTGGAATCTGGAGGCTTACAAAGACCACACCTAC
Source organism: Pseudotriccus pelzelni (assembly GCA_035584735.1). Classification (NCBI taxonomy): domain Eukaryota; kingdom Metazoa; phylum Chordata; class Aves; order Passeriformes; family Tyrannidae; genus Pseudotriccus; species Pseudotriccus pelzelni. Next base: position 26,561,480 of record JAWMRA010000078.1, on the reverse strand, counting down.
TCCAGCCAAGACAACAGGCAGATTATCTTTACTAGAAACTTTATGCTTTGGTAGTCCTATATGAGTTTGGTTTGATGGCTCATCAGGCAGAGTGCGAGTACTGATGATTATCCTGATGCTTTGATGCTTTCTCATATGTCAGCAAGGTTCATGAGGGCCTTGAAAAATAGCTTGGTATTTAAACTGCTCATGCTCATGCTTTCTGATGTTCAGTTTCCTGTAACTGTAACCCTAATGGTGATTTTCAGTTTATTTTAATTGGTTTTACCTATGAATGACAACTGTTTTATTTCAGTTTTGACAGAAATCTTGGAAAGGTACCTCTGAAGGAATATGCCCATTTTAATGTCCTTAAATGAAACTTTGGTTCAGAATAACACATGAAGGCTTGCTGACATAGTGCACTGTGCCAAATTAAATAACCAAAAGTTGGTATTTTTTCAGTTAGTTATTGGCCGAGAAAGCCCTGAAAATTCTTTATGGAAGACCTGCAGAATAACCTCTATAATGTAGTTTTGCGATTAAGTGGCTTCCAAGCTAAATAAAAAAAATATCTCTGCCCACCCCCTGAAAGCACACTCGGAATACAAATCCCTGCCCTATAGCTGCAAAGCAACACACTGCACTGCCCCTCTTGTCCTAAAAGCAGTTTATTCCTTCCTGAGCAAGCAACTGCCGGGTACAGAACTCTGCCTCTCAGGCAGAGTAAATAGATGTAAATGGCTCTATCAAGTGCTCAGCTGGAGAGCTCTTGCCTGCTGTGTGCATGCCAGAGCGCACGAGGCTGTCCAGGCTGAATGTAGGACTATGTGAATATCCAAAGGCCCACACTATGTCAAAGTAGTGACTGTATATGAAGCTAAACCTTTGCTTTTGCTAAAGCTGCAGGGAACAAATAGTTTCATTGCCAGTTAAGATGGAAAGACTTTTCAAGGCAATGCCTTTGAGATTTTTTTATCTTTCTTTTTCACTCTCATTAATGATTAGATTGAACCAAAGCATCACAATTCTGTTTCCTATGTCTTCCTTCACTCATAAACAAAACAAAACGAAACAAAACAAAGCAAATGTTTATAGGTTTGCCAGCTACAGAAAACTGTATATTTATTTTGTGCACTGGAAATTTTGCACAATCTAACATCACAGAATTGTGCAACAGCTGGTAGAAAATGATGGTATTAGTTCTGAAGCATACCTTGAGTTATTATTAGAAAGGGTTATAGGACACACTGTTGCTTTGATGCTAAACATAAATTAGATTCAAAATAATTTCTGGTGCTAATAACTTAATTATCTTTACATTCAAGCACTTACTAATTTTGTTTCCACTGTACAAAAAGAAATATATTATCCAGCATCATATAAGCTTGAATAAAGATACTCAATATATGTTGTTCTTTTCCCAGCACAACTAATATGCAGACAGTATGCGAGCTAGGTCAGCTCCGACATATCCATTTTCTTCTCCTTTGGAATGTGACACAGGTTCAGGCAGTACACAAAGGAAAGTAGTTTGTGGGTGTGATTTGACATTTGTAAACCCAGTGCACTCTGTCTGCATTCCCTCTTGTCTTTGAAATGTTTGTTATATGTATTGCAGCAACACCCAGCAGCCACACACACACCTTAATGATACACCTGCACACACCAACTGGTCACCCTTGTATGAAAGACTAAGCCTAGAGCTTGTCTTGTAGGTAAATATTTGATTGTTTTCCCTCATCTGCACACACACACCAACATTGTATCACTAGTCACAACTAACAGTTTCAGAGAGGTCTGTTCTCAGGATACCTCATCAGCTCGGAGGTAGGACTTGAGCTTTATTGTTCCCAAGTCCGTACTTCACAGTCCACACAGCTGTGTGACAATTCATCCAGTTTCATAAAACTAACCAGTACAGTACTAAAAAAATATTATTTCTAGCACCAGTCCCACACAATGCGATTGCACAACCAGTGGATACTCACTTGTTCATCACAAAATACCCCAAAGATTCAAGGACTTTGCTTCTAGGAATATCAAGAAAGTGAGCAAGCCACTGTGTGCACCAGGAAAGGTAGTCTTTACCAAAGAGCACAAAAGTCTGGGTTATTTGACTTAAAGTTGCTTCCAAGTGCTTTGGAAAATCACAAGGACACTATCATAACCAAGTTAACCATGGACGTTTTCCAACATCTTAGACCTTTTTTCCAACTAACATTTCCAAAAGTGGAAATATTGCAGTGCTGCCATCCAAAATCCATTTCACAGGCAGCCTGACTGAGAACACTGCTCTGCTGGACTTTTTCATAGAGTGAAAACAAAGCCTTGACAACCTAAAGTAGCTTTCCCCCCGTACCTAGAAGGTATCACTGCCTAAGCTCCAGGGCCAGTGACATCATATGATTCCAACGCTCTTGGTCATATGAATAATTGCCTGCTGACATTCCAGTCCGCTCTTCTAGTCTTTCATATCTGTGTTATTCTCCTAGGTCTGTGCCTACATAGACATCATTTAAGATCAGATCACATAGTCATGACAAGCACAGAACTTCAGTCCAGTCCAATAACTGAACCTTTGACACCATTTCTGAACTTAAACACACAGAAGAAAAAGACAACAATGGAGACGAAGTCAAGGTTGGCATTCACTGGGTATTCTCTGAGATAAAGGGATGATAGAAAGAGTTGTCAGTATTTAAAGCTATGTACAGCAATGTCTGAGGTTTGTTCTCCAGACTGGCATTTTGACTACATTTTAAAAGCTCTACTTGAATGGTTAAAAATCTCCACTGTCTTCCAAGGTTAAACTCACCTACTGCATCTATATCCAAGTCTGACCTTAAACTGTCCAGATCCTGACAGTACAGGTCTTCCATACTTCCACATTCCTTTGAAACAGGGGTTCTCTTTACCTGATGTAGTAGGAACTATCGATCCAGAGAGAGTTTTCTGGGGGATTGGTTGGCTGAGGTTTTTTTGGTGAAGATTTCTTCATGGTAATGACATTGAAAATGTCTGTTTTATAAATACAATTCTGACCCTTCACTAACCACTCTAAATAACCAATAAATTTTAGCAGGATAAACTATAGTTTGATTGGAACATCTGTATATGGATACATCTCATATAATTCAAACACTATCATCTGTTTAAAATATCTGACTGTTACATGCTACATGTAATAATCAGATATAATATATTAAGTATAATGTAAACTACTAAGACCTTAACCAAGCGCTGATAAGGAGAGGATTTCCAGTATAGGCTCCCAGTCCATAAAATGTCTGGGATTTTTACCACAGAGATATGTGAAATAATAGTGAAACACATGGACATAGCTCATTGCTTTCTATGTGTGATTTAAAATGAGCAAAAGACTGCATTATTGATGTCAGTGAATATTTGATTAGGATTGTCCTTGAGGCCCTGGTTACTTTCTGATATCTTTTCTAAGCAGTTCTGTAATTTTTCACTCAGGACAGGAATATCATGTACATTCCTATACTATATATAAACTGAAAAACCTGTGCCTAGAATATATACTTAGAGCTAGGCCCAAAGATTGCATATTTTCCACTGAAACTGCAGAACATCTTCTGATGCCTTTTGAGTAAATGGAAAACCTGACCAGTTTGAAAGGAGTGCCACTGCCCTGTGAAAAGACAATCATTTCTTACAGGGCCTACCAGAATACCCATAAACTCCACTTTACAATTTAGTCATTTTCCACTTTAAAAGAAGGGAAAGAAAATACATATACAGAATATCAAATTTAGAAGTCTCTTGGTGCGTGTATAAAGACATAAATATCTCCCATTATTTATGAGTACATGGTTTCACAAGCTCTACAGAGTATCATAATCAACTGCAGAGTCAAGAAACTTTTCAAATTAATAAACACCAGATGATTTATTGTTCACTAGTATTTAGTTAAAAACTGTATTATTGTTGTATTAATTGCTGTGAAATTTTCATAGCAAGCTATACAGAGCTGATTGGGAACATATGGTATAAATATGTGGCAATAATATGCATGAATTATTCTCTTAGTTCTCTTCGAGTCTTACTCTGTTTTAATCTTGAAGCCACAACAAAGGCCACTTTGAGAAAAAAAATTATGTATCAGTACAAGTTTCATTTATCACCATTGATTTGGGAGAAGGAGAGCTGTAGAGAGCTTGCGGGTCTAAGAATATTTCTCAAAATACAGAACTGCCAAGTGAGATGATAACTATTAACTAAATATAATGGAACTCACACTGTAATTTTAATAGTTGCACAGTAACAACTAAAATCTAAGCACTAATATAGCAATCCAAAAAGAAATATTTTTTCATTTTTCATAATGACTTAAATAGTTTCAACATCAATAAGAATTTTCCATGCACTTCCAACAAGTACTGCTATTATCCTGACAAACTTATCAGTTTAAAATTACTTAGGCTGGACCTTGCAAACATTTGTGGAAGTAAAAATATGAAACAAGATTGCTGAAACCCAAGGGTTAAAAAACAAGCCAACCAAACAAACAGAATAGCTCCAAGCACAGGCAGACTGAGGAGGCACTTAAAGCATGTGCACAAAACACTGGCTAATGGCACTTCATGTCCTTGAGGGAAAACATGGTAATTACAGTAATTGCTTGAAGCAATGGCATTCAAGTGAAGCTGGTGGTCAAAGAAGCAATGAGGAAAGTAGTACTGGGCTGGGTGAGAATGGTGAGGAAAAAACGGTCTTTTACTCTCATTCTTGATGTGTTCAGTCACGTATGACATTGTCCATCTTTTGCAAACTAAGAAGGACTGTATAAAAGAAGTACCTGCCATTATCAGTATTGACTTATCCTCATACCAAGAGAAGCCAAAAGTAACATCACCTGGACAAAGGAGAAGATCCATGAGACCATACCTAGCCTAGTTACAAGAAAGACTGATTCCTTAAGGATTTGTAACTCACAGATAGCTGATGTAGCTACTGGAGAAAGAGGTAAGCCTCAATAAGCTTCTCTTATGGCTGAGTTGTAGGATTTATCTATTCTTCTAGTGACGTGCTTTTCCGAAACTTTGCAGGACCTAAATTATATCTGAGAACTCAACAACTTCTTTGAAACCAGATGAAATCAACAACACTCAAAACGACTCGAGCTCACCCACACACAGTGTGAATTTTTAATATATCTTTCTTTGACCTTACAAACTTAGTAAGCATGGAATTTTTATGGCTACAGAAAAATACTGAAAAATGTGTAGGATAAGGTGAAATTTTACAAGAGGATTAAAAAAGAACCTTTTTATGATTTTTCATCATTTCTGGAGACCAATATTTCACACAATGGCCATGAATAGTATTGCAATCATATCACTCTCTTGCTTCTGTCCTCTCATCTTCAGTTTTCCACCCTCTGCAGTCTATTTCAGACAGATGCTTTCTTTTCCTCTCTTTGCCTGTACAGTGTTTAGCTCGCTACGACTAAGTACATGAGTTTTTCACTGCTACCACAAAATAAAATTATTATAATAGTTCCTCGCAATTTCAGATCTTGTCAACTCTGAACACAGGCAAGTACCAATTAGCCTAACTATACCGACTAGCAGTAGTTCTTCCCTTATTGATCTGAACACAGTCATTTGCTGTAAAACATGTATGATATCCAACCATTCACTTTGTTTGTTTCTGACTTCGTAGCTCACTGTGGCAGCAGATGGCTTTGGTACACTTATTAACAATAAAGTAATATGTTAAATATGCAAGACTTGTCATCTTTGCCATCCAAGCTATTCTGCAGCCATACAAACAACCCAAAATATAAACAAACGCATAGGCAATGACTAGCTAATTTAGGAAACACCCATGCTTTCTCAGACTGCGGGGAGTAATGTAAGATCCCTTTTTTGCCATGGAAAGAATGCTCCCCTGACCAGCAGACTCCAAACCATAACACATGGTTCTGCCAACAGCTGCTGTTGTGAGGATCTTACAGGCAAAATTCCCCAAATTTCTTCCCACTAATTTGGCCATGTTTCTGGATGTGCTAAGAAGTTCAGTGCCACAGTCTTGATTAGCAGGGGTCAAAAATCCCCAAGCCTGCTTTTTGTTTTAATACATGTTTCTTATCTTCAGTGACTGAAAGAATTGAAAGTTAAAAAATCCTTTTCAAACAGAAGCTTTTTAGCTTGTGTTTTTGGTAAATTTTCATTTGTTTTTTTTTTCCTTTAAAAGCTCCAAGCCTTAAAAGATAACCAGATAAATGATTCTCAAGGGTCTAGGATCTACACTGACCAGAAATTGCTTGCACTTGAGCCAAGACTAAACCTGAATTTTGAGAGCGGAAAGAATTGCTAGATGTAAGGAGTACAATGGGAGGAAAATACTTAGAGCTGTGTCAACTTCATAAGGAAATCAAAGACAAGCTGGACAGATTATCTGCCCTCTGCAAAGAACTGTATTGAGTATATTTTCACTGAAGCTGTTGAATGTGTCAAGTAAGTACTTTCTGAACTAAAAAGGTTTTGTGGTGGAGAAATAATTTCAGCTGTCTAGGCTTTTGCTTCTACAAGCAACACCCCAAAGCTCAAAAAATGAACTATAAGAAAGCTATAATGGATTACCTAAATTGCCAAAGCAAAAATTTTGAGACTCACTGTGTAACAGATAATTTGAGATTCTTTATGGAAGAACAGTAACCTGTTATCCAGTCTCAGAGAGATATAAGCTGAACCAGGAGAAGTCCTTTTACAGAATCTGCAGAAGTCAGACTTAGAGTCTGGAAGATAACTAGTTTTCTGATTTGATTTTAAGTAGCATTCTCTGTTTTGAGATGTGCTTTTCTTTAAAATATTTTAATGCATATAAAAAATTATTTGGTGTACAAGTTCTATTTGGTCATCATATCAATGGCTGATGCAGAGTCTGGCATAATACTGATCCCAGGTGATTTCATATCTGGAAAAATATGTTGATTAGAGACTTCAAAGACAAAGTACTAAAGACATACCAGGAAGAAGGTATTAGTCACTGATGCATGGTTCCTTGGCAAAACCCCAGAGAACGGCGTGTTTGACAATAATGTTTGCATGCCTTTTGTCTCTTTATTCTCCTTGTGAGTGCTGAGAAAAACTGCAGCCCTTATACAGAAAATGCCCACAGGAATTGCTCAAACCAAGAGTACAGTAATTACTGGTCTCTCTGACAGTAGCAGTATGAGTGAGACAAACCTAAACTCTTCCTCTGCTCTAGCCAGTAGGAGAGAACATTTTTACTCTTGTCATTTCACCTATTTCATAATGTTGCTTGTTCCTGCTGTGGACTGGACAAAGACAGTGACTTCTGTGAGTCATTCTTGTTTCTCTGTTATTTAGAAAGAAATGAAAAAGAAACCCAAATAACTGTCAAATCAAGCAAGTTCTAGTTAGCACCCATACTTCAACTATTAATCCTGTTAGCTAAAAGGCAGGTCTTTTTGGCAAGTTAAGAGCACAGATGACTGAATGCCTGCAGTAACCTAATAGCTGTTGTGACGGTTAGAGGGAAGATAAAGCCAGCAAACAGCAGGTTTTATAAGCAGCCTCCAAAGAGCCTGAATTTTTTTGTGCTTGCAGTTAGCAGTGGTCATCAGTAGCATTACTTTAAGGCAAGTTTTCCAAAGAAGTCTGTAATTCATAATTACTTAGTTTCTAAATACATGGTTTCCAATGTGCAGAAGCCATATTTTGAAGATGTGCAAGTGAATCTGTGACTTAAAAAAATGAGTGACCTAAGATCAGTGGAAAGGTGTCTGAGGATAGATGCTTCTTTTCATAAGGACAGCCTAGAAATTGGACATCAGGTTTCTGCTGCCTGCCCTTACCATTCTCTATGATCAGTTTCTTGAATCAGGGGTAGTGAATGTTCTTTAACTATCTATTAGGAATTCTTGCATAGTAACACACCAGCATTGGCTAGCGTGTCTTAATAAGTAGGTTTCTAACCAAATCACACATAAGTCAGATACCGACTTCAGCTAGGACAGAGGCAGAACCTGCAGAACAGAAAGCATGTTCTGCAAGAGGAGTCCTAATCAAGAAAAAGTTTATTTTGAAGCTAAACAGAAGGTTTCAGTAAGCACAGATGACAACCTAATGCCTAACAAAACTTACACAGTTCTATGATGTCCTTCTTGAATGAGAAATTCAAAGACTGTATCATAAATATGCAGATTTCTTCTCTCCTCTCTTTAAACATCCATAGAACTGGGCACTTACAAATGCACACACACACATGCCATGACAAAAGACTGTTTTCAGGTCTCATGCGAAGAGATATTAAGAACAGTATCACAGTGTGTCCTTTGGGATACAAATGCCTGAACCAGTAGGTACTTCTGATCAGCACAAGGAACCACAGAATCCCAGAATTGGGTACAGTTGGAAGGGATGACAATGGGTCGGTCTGGTTCAACCTCCCTGCTCAAGCAAGGTCATCTTAGAGCACATTGCACAAGATTGCACCCAGGCGGTTCTAGAAGTCTCTTCTGAGCAATTGCACACTTTGTGACAGCATAAAGCAAGAATCACAACTCTGGGTTTTATGTGGATTGAAATCTAACCTGCAGACAGTCCTTCATGGAAACATTTCTGTAGAGGTTACTACTTTTCTGCAGTAGCAAACAGCATGACTTTCCTATACCATCCAGTTAACGAATTTAGGAAACAAATTGCACTAGCAGTGCAGATGCAACTTGCAAAGTTCACTGCTGCTCAGTTTGAAAGGAGATACGATTGCCTTTAAAAAGAAAAAAAAGTAATGTTCCTAGGACTGCTACTGTATAAGCAAGAACATCAGACACTGTGTTAGGGCCAATTTGGTAGGTACTGTATTTACTGTAATTTTCAAAAATTTTATATATATAATTATGTATGTGGTTATTCTTTACACGTAATGTTTGTTGAGAGCATGGCCTCTTTTGGACTGCTTTATATCATCTGGAAGCTCTGCCCAATACAGATAAACACAAATGAAGTTCCTTTAAACACACAGGTGCAAGGAGGATTCAGCTCTATACAGGCACAGCAAGTTCCCCAGTGCTTTTGCAAGGGCCATGTAGAGCTGAAGTGGTCAGAGCTCAGTGCAGAACCTGTCCTGCACAAACAGCTCATTACTCACATTGTACTTTCCTGTGCTTGCACCAACAGGCAAGATGAGACAGCAACATACATGAGAAATGAGACAAGTACTTTGTGCTCAGAACATATTAAATCTATGTAAAAACTGGAAGTGCTGCTCTACTGCTGTCACTATTCCAACCTGCACTGATGAGATGTTTAGAGGCTTTCTGCTTTTTCTGCAAGGCAGATAACAAAACAAGTTATGTTGTTCATGAATTTGGATCATAGGCATGTGCCTCTTTTTGTCTTTTAGCTCTAGAAACCAAGTAGCAGCTGTAGTAAGAAGTTCTGTGAATTCCAGTCATGCTTATTTCACAGCTGTGCTTCCAAATCCTGTGTTACTCTCACGAGGTAGCTGGGCTTTTCTCACATTGCTGCAGATGACAGCCTTTCCAAGATACAGCTCTCACTGCTGTGGCATAGGATTTCACTTTGGACCAGCCTGCTGTCTTGTGAGAGCATATGAAACACCAAGAGAAAATCAGCAGAACAGTACAGACTTCATTTCACCCCTTCAAGGCCATTAGGAAAGGGTGTAATTGCTTCAACAGGACCATAGTTGGATTTTTTACATTTAACACCACAATTTCCTCACAGAATGGATTCATTACCAGATCAGGGACAGATATATACGCTATTTATAAAAGTACGTAGAATTTATGAAAAACAGTAGTCCTAACATCCCATTTACTATTTAAATTACTCAGAATCTAAACACAATAGCATTCTATATCCTGTGACAATTGGAAACTGCATAGATGTTTAAAGACATTGTTGAAGTTTGCCTTTTCCCCTACCCCAAAGAACTGAATTGCATTGGAAGTTGAATAAACTGTTTTGTATCCATAATTTAATTCTTTCATTAAAGACATATTGAGTTTAAGTCAGTCCACTACACAAAGGGTATAAAATTATCTATGTAGAGTAACTTTGACATTATTTCTAAACCTGGTTACAATGATTTGACTTAAATTAGCAACACTATAATTTCCTATGCAAGAAAACAGAAATCTGTGCACAATACAACAGCATTCTGCTGAATCCCTGGAGAAATACTACCACCATCATCTACCACAGGAAGAAAACCCTCTAGTAGTAAAAAAACCCCATGCTTACAACTCTGAGAGGGAGAAATGGTTGTTTCAGGCACTACCAAAAGTCCTAAGCTAATTACTATTCATTAAAAAGGAACACAAAAGTTGAATTGGGATCAATGTTTGACATGTACTGTATTTTAAAAACTACTGACTAAAAAAACCCTGGTGAAGCATATAATGATGCTGAAAGTTCTTAAGAATGTTTTATTACTTCTGTTTTTTTGAACTGTATGTTCTGGTCCCCATGCATGGGTGTGGATGTTAAAAATTTATACATGGGTTTGATTTGCAAATACAGTCATTACCCTGTAGTCATCAAAAACCAGAATCGTAAATATGTAAGCAATGTGAATAATGATGTATTAGTAGAAGTAGCAAATGTTTATTTCTCCGGAAAAGTATGCTGAACTTCGTGGAAAAGTCTGCTTGAAATGTCTTAAGAAAAGAACCTAGATTAGTCAAAGTTAAGTGGCTCTACAACTCCAGAGAACATTTAAATTATGGATAGTGTTTGAATTGGTTGTTTTGATCATTTTGATCTTTTTTTTAATGAAATTTATTTAGATCCACAAATCTAACTGTTAATGACATCAACAAATGTCAAGACACTATAAGATAAAATTCTCCTCATAAAACCTTCTTTTCAAAGAAAAACTAGTAAAAAGCTGACTAATTTCCTAGAAAAATCCTAAACATGAAATCATTGTGAAAAACACACTTTTGTCAATACTCAGATATCTTCACAGCAATCCTGACAGCACTTCTGCTTGTACACATTGATACAGACCCAAGCTTGTGGAGCTGGAGCTGGCAACTTGGCAAACATTTGCCTCAGATGTGAAAAATGGCTGTCAGGGAAAATGATGGTCAGTCTCCCTGTTGAGCACAGAATAACTTCAGTTAGATGGTCAATAGGTGATTAATATTTTCCAAAGACAGAAGGGAGGAGGGATGAGTCCAGTAGTGGGAAAGAGAAGTCCAAGCAGAAACATGAGGCTTTACCTCCTGGAGACGAAAGGTCTTTGAGTAAAGGGGTAGTAAAAGAAAAAACTAAACATATTGAGACATCCTTTCCTCATGTGGAGTAAAATCTTTCAAGCACATAACACAGTTCCCATTTACTTTACTAGATCTGTTTACTTTATGACTAAGAACAAGACAGCAAGGCAAGCTTTGTGAAGACATTCCGGTATTGCAAGGTTCGAGAGCGCAGTACAGCTTTTCAAGCACTCTTCAACACCTCACTTCAAACTCCTTTTGAATAGACCCAAACAAATCCCAAGGGTTTTTCTGGCACCCCAATCTGCAGAGTAGCTCAATCTGGGGTGAGTTCTGCTCCAGTTACTGTGAGGATGAATGCTGCCCACCCCCCCTCTGCCCAGACACACGCTGCCACCTGCCCTAACACATGCTGAGCTGGACCAGTGTAATGAGCCAGAACTCCTAGGAAAACGTGTCTGAGTAGTAAACTATTTCAGGTTCAGTTCCCCAGTCTGGTTCACTGCAGAACCACTGCAGGGTTCACTGGAGATTGTTGTACTGCCACGAGGAAAGAGGAAACAAGCAACCAGGAAGAGGGAAGTACAGAACCATGTCTTTTAGCAGTAGTTGCAACTTAAACTAACTCTGATGTTCTAATACCTTTCTCTTTTATTGAAAAGAGTAAAATCAGTTCTCAGGTATTCACTCAGAAACCTGAGGCAAAACAGGAGAGACTGTTAGGTAAGATGTGCTTCTAATGGATTTTTTTGCCCAAACAGCTCCTGCTGCTCATATTCCCAGAACAGTCCAAGCTCTAGGAAGGTTTGCTGGTATTTTAAACATTATGATTCACAGACTACATGACATGCCAGTCTACAAAACCATTAAGTAAAAGTCTTCATATTTGCTACAATATTTTTAGACTGTATTCTCCCAAGAAACTAGTCTTCTTTATATGACTATCTTGTTTAAATTGTGGCATGATGCAGCAGACACTTCCCAGCTAAATGCTATCATTAAATGAAATTTTACAGGAGCTCCTTCCCCCAAATCCTCACTTATTTTCAGACACATAAGGAATAGAGGAAAAAAAGAGGGACAGGAACAGTTCAGGGAGCGGTAATTTTTTTAAAAGCCCCACAGAACCCACATAAAACAATCCATTAAGACAGCTGGAATAAAACTTAAGGTTCCAGCCTACATCAGACCTTTATGTCCAAAAATATCTTTAGTAATCCATTCTTAGATTCTTCTGAAATAGGCTACAAAAAAACAAAGGATGTAACAACGTTATCTCTTCCTCCTCTGCTTACATACTTGGAAAACCATAGAGAATTAATTTTAATATGGTGGTTAAAAAAGCATAAAAGTTAGTGTTCCATTGATTTTTATGACAAACGTATGTCTGAATTTTGTTAGTCATTTGTTCATTTCCCCAGAATTTTAGTTGAAAAATAATGGCATAATATAATACTGTGACATGATAGCATAATATGCCATATTTAAATCGGGTTTACACCATGAGATTAATGAAAGGTGTATGAAAAACATTATGAAGTCTAATTCTAAATATGAAGAAAAATTCAGTGACTCATTTATGATCACATACACAATGAAAGCACAGTGCAACAGCATCAGTTTAAAGCTTCAGAAAAGGATTGTATAACTATAGCTTGGTTCCAGAAAAATATCAAAATAATAGAGAAGATATTCTGCATCACCAGAATAATTCTTTCCTAAATTTTTACATAATTACAATAACATTTTCACAGGAGTGCAAATTAGATTTGGTCTGAGATATTTTAATAGTGTTTCTGATCAGAGAAGCTCATACATTTTGCAAACACCTACCACATTAACAGCAAGCAGGAGCACACTGACTTGGTTTCCTTGGGAACATTTACAGGCTGCCAGGTTTTTGAGGAATTTTTGTTTGTTTGCTTCATGTTTATTTGTTGCCTAACCACCCCTTTGAAAGTTTTGTGCAATTCAGGAACAGTCAGGCATTATTTCAAAAACATGCTCCTGAGGTAGTCACATGCATGAGCTGGTGAGAGAAAAAGGCAGCACAATCAAGGTGGGGTTTCTGCCAGTAGCACAGTACTGAGGCTGAGGTTATTATGAACTTTATGTTTCAAACAACATGATATGTGCTTCTGTTGGATAAACTGCCTTGAAATAACACTTTTCCAACTGTGAGCTGTACATTTTGTGCATATCGGTACTACCACTCATGCAATGACTCTTAAAAATGTATGTTGTTTTGTGGTTTTCCCAAATACTGATTTTTCCTACTCATTCTTTTGAGATTGCACAGTAGATTCAACTTTTATGAGATATCTGGGGAAAAAATATATTCTGTCCATAGTTTTCTTAGGGGTTCAAAGCTGTAGGAAGAAGTTATCCTATTTAACTGTTGCATGAAAATGAACAAAAGCTAAATAAGTGCCTATGTATACTCTCATTTCCTCTGAGGTCAAAAAATTACAATACTTTATGATACTTGAGAATCTGGAACATAAGTTTAAACAATTATTTTCAAATAGCAGTGAGGCAGCGTGAAAGTTTTCAGTTCTCAGAACAAGGCAGTGCAAAAGTTGTGGGACTCAACGTGTTTTAGTTGGGCATAAACATGTTTATGCAGAGGATTATGGATGGTTAGGCTTCTAAAGTAATATGAAATAGGATTTCAAGCTTGCAAATTACACTTCTCAACAGTGTTCCTCAGTTTCCTTGGAACGCATCTAGAACAAATTTTTTGTGAATTTGCCCCATTGAGTTAACCTTTTATTTTTGCTCGACCAATGAAACCCTAGGCTCATTCAACCAAAGCAAACACCATTATCATAGTGCACACCTGTGTAAACATAATTCAGTCCTTCCTACTCCTATGCCAAGATTTTTCTGCTGCAATGATTGACTGACAATTTTTGTTTCTTTATAGCTACTCTAAAGTCTGTCAAAAAATGTATTTCTGAAGTAAGTCGCAGCACAAGCTGCGTCTGGGGATTGACCACCAGCATGATAGACTTAATTACTTCTACTGAATTGAAAGGAAACAATACTATATAATTGAAATTTAAGAACAAAGGATGTTAATACTGCAATTCTCTATTATGTGTGTGCCTTTTAAAATCTAGATTTCACAACATGATTAAAGACAACCTAAAATATGAGGGAGTGCAGCTTATTATACAAGTACATTTTGTCTGTACTTGAACTAAATGACAGCCTTTGATTTTGCTTAATGACAAATCACTTTTAATCGAGAACAAAGTCTAACTGTAATTACCACTTGGACACTGGTGATTTGTTTTAGTAGCTCCTGTCAAAGAACAAAAAACAAATAAATGGAGCAGCTACAGCCTCTTGCAAGGTGCTTACGTACTTATAGTCTGTCACCTTTTTAAAAGTTACTTCAGGCACTGCATATAAATGTCCTTTTTGTGAATCCCAAATAACAAGGAAATGTATATAAAATGTATTTAATATTTAGATCAATCAGATTTAATCAATGCTAAATGTTCAGCTCTTGTTTACAAACCAATTAAATCTAACAAATTAGGATTTTTACTGATATGAAAATTGTATTGTTTCATGTTTATTTCCCCATATACATTTTAGGGTTTGGGTATACATAATCAAAAACAAAGTACTGGACTTGGGGACTATGAAAGAAGTTGACTATTACAGACTTCTTTTGGACAACTGAAGAGTGACTAAGATGAATATCAAGGGGAGTCTAATCTTCCGTATAGGTTATTGTGAGGTTAGGAAAAGTAAATGTATCTCTTCCTAAATAGATTCCTTAACTTCTAAAAATGGTTGCTGCTAACTGCTAATAAACTGCTGATAAAATGATTGCAGCATTAGCTCAGATGGTATATTTTACTGAGACTGCCCAACACGGAGTTAATTTTCTTCACTGCACCTGTATGGTACCTCGTTTTAGATTGCTGACCAAAACAGCGCTAACACACACTGATGTTTTAAGGATGGCTGGATGGCGCTCACACGTCAAGACCTGCTCTGTTTTTTCACCGCGTGCCCCAGCAGTAGGCTGGGGATGAGCAAAAGTCTGGGAGGGGAGACACCAGAAGAGCTGACCCCCGCTGAGCAAAGAGACACTATGCACCATATAATGTCATTCTCAGCAATAAAAGAGGGGGAGTTTTTCCAAAGTAGCCATTACCTGTGGACTGGCCTGATATCAGTTAGCTGGTGGGAGGTAGCAAGTGATGGCCTTTGCACCACTTGGTGATTTTTAATTTTTTCCCCTCCTTCGCTTATTAAACTGCCTTTATCTTGGCCTATGAAATTTTCTGGCTTTTGCTTTTCCAATTCTCTCCCCTATCCCACTGCAGGGTGTGGGCTTAGCTGCCAGGTAGGGTCAACCTACCCCATATAGTCATGAACTGCAAATATACAGCGTACAAAGAAGCTAGGATAGAATGTTAAATGTGACCAAGGGGTGAATATGTGATCAGTAATAGTGGTCAGTAAAAGGTCAATATTAAACATCAGTAATATAGCAGGAGATTTGCTTTTTAACTTTCTTCTCCAGAAGAAAAACCATGAATCTTTAAGCTAACTAGCTTTGTTGTCTTGATGAATTACTTTAATTTGTGGTACACTGAAGTGTTTCCAAATGTGTACGCTAAATTGCAAGAGAAAAATTAACACATATTGCCTGATAGAATAAATATTGCACAATATATGAAGATGACTACAAAAGTCGAGGAAAATGTCTCAGCCATTTATACAGTTGCAGCCATACTAGGGTGCTATATGAAGCACTTTTATTCCATAAACCTTCAATATCTTACTTCCATGTCATACAGCCAGTCATGCAGATTTTTCTTTTGCATGTGAGTCTTTGAAACTTGCTGCTGAGTGAAGTAAAACCAAGCTTCTTATTTTTCCCATTTTCCAATGCCAAAATACGTTTCTCTCAGAAAATTACAAAAGTCTTCTGATTTTGTTCTGCTCAAGTCTGTTAGTTTCATTTTAGTCTTTCCTGTGACCAATATATGGCAGAAAAATAGGGACAGTTCTAACAAAGTCTATTAAAAGAAATACCACAAACACAGAATTCTTTCCATGGAATACTTCAGAGTAGCACCACTGCTATCTTGTGGAGAACATGAAGTTAATAGAAGAGCAGGATGCCATATTCTCTGAAGACATGCGAGCAAATTCTTTTAAGAGCACAAATTCTGGTCCAGAGTGTCAGCAGCACCATTAGAGAAATGAAAGAGGAGAACTGATGAATCAAAAGGCCGTGTTCCTCTTGCCTAATGTTTACTGAGTAAGAGTTTGTCATCCAGCCTATGCTACTCGCATCATCTCCCTCTATTGTCAGTGGAAGCCAACACAATTTTCTAGAGATGATTTCAACATCCTTCAACACCATAGAAAGAAGCCCAACACTCTCTCTCCAGTGCTAGAGAAGGTTGCCACTCTCCGTTGACCAGAGGTGAAATGGGCTGGCTAAAAACAGGATATGTTTTTTGGGAGGCATTGTTTTGTTTGGGATGAATCCTACTCAAGATCCACAAAACTCCCGAGGGTCTGTACATGTGCCTGAAATTGCAGGACCAGGATCTTAATCTTTTTTGCTCATTTGCTCTACTCACTTGCCAAAACATTACCTTGCACCAAAATTAAAACCTCTAGGCACAACACCCAGGTATATTGTGGCCAGCAGGATGCTCAGCAAGCTGATGCATTGGACTTCCCTCATGTAAGGCTCTGCACTCAGAACCTTCAGCTGAGCAAATCTGGTATCCATTTTTCTGTCACTATCAAACTTTCTTATCTTTTTAAGAAGGGACCGTGCAGTTGCTGTAGGCAATTTCAGTAGTAATGCAATTCCCTGACACCACTTCCCACTCTTCAAACAGCTTTTGCTTATTGTTTCTTAAGGTCTGAATTCTTGCTGCACCCTCAGATCACCCCCTCCCATGGACCTGTAACAGCGGTAGCAAAAAGATGCTCATGTTTGATAAAAGTACTGGGAATTTCTGCATCCTTTAGCTAGCACCATAAACAAAAACATCCAAGAGAAAAACACCAACACACATTTCCTGACCTTCTCATTCTTGAGAGCTCTCAGCAGCCATTTCAGAATCCCCTACCGATCCTCCAAGATCTTCCATTATAACTACTCATTTGCCTTCAGCTCTCTGTATAAAACAGTGAATTTTTTTCTCTGTCTCCTACTTGATAAGCTGAAAGCTTGATCTTGATGACCAAGTGTGTCAACATTATGTAGGGATGAATCTGTTAAAACATTTCAGATATACCCTTTCATCTTCTATATATGGAGAAGAGAAATAACTGGAAATAGGAAAAATCTGGAATACTGGCTTGTTTAGAGAAAGCATTTTAAAAGACAACAGCATAATTCTTTTTTAAGTTTACAACAAATAGCAGCATATGGCAATGTACATTGGTCATATTGGATATTAGTCCATGGAGATTGGATTGTATGGATCTGGAAAGAAAAATGAGGAAAAAACACAGGAAAAGAAATAGATACAAAAAATGTTATACCCAACAAAATCTGGTTGTATAACAAGATTTGGAATTATGTGTTTTCAAGGGACACCCTCTGGAATCATATATCATATTTCCCTTTCTCTTTTTTCTTTCTCTGTGGAATCATTGACAGCACTTCAATTTCTCAAGCTTGTCTGCAGGCACACAAACTTCCCTGAATACTACTGTAGATTTTCCAGTTTTGCTTCCAAAACATAGGATCTCTGACTACTATCACTGCTTGCCCTCCCATTCGATGCAGAAAGCCTGACAGTTTGAAAGCATTCTGATTTCCACTTTACTGAAAAGTAGGGCAATGTTTTCTAAATGAGATGCCAGAATTATAGAAGGCTCTTCTGTATGCAAAAGATAGAGCATGAGCTGAGCCACTTTCAGAAGTCTGCCCCTCTTTCAGCTTTACAGCATTGTGTGCAATGTCTGTTCCACTTTGGGAAGCCTCTGTGCTGCCACGTGCAAGCTGACATTGAAACAGAGGATTCATTCAAGACTCCAGGTAATCATTCACATGTGCATTTACCTCCATCCTCCCACAGAATACCTCTATCACACATTTCATATGGAAGTGCTGAGCAGATGAACCATATCCTTTCCTAGTATTTCAGCTGTTTTCTGTACATTTGGTCAAGCGAGGCATCCCATCATTTGAACCTTCATTCAGTCTGCTCTCAATCCTGTAGAGTTAAGTAACCTAATGCCTGCTCCAGTCCTGCTCACTGTTGCTAAATCACTAGTGTGAAAAACAGAGAATTGAGGTTTCTTGAACAGTTCTTCTGAAACATCTCAGACACTGTCCTGTTTGAGTTTGAAAGGACAGTTCCAAACCAGGCACACAAAAGCTAAAAGAATCATCACAGAAAAGCAACACCCAAACCTTCCTGTCCCATGAAAGCATATAGCAAAAAGGTTGGCTGTCCAGCACTGCCCATCCATCACAACAGCTCATTCCACACTGCTGAGCTAATAAGTCAGAAAATTCATATATATCAGTCTCTAGAACAGTACTAATCATCAGTCCCCAGGAGAGAGACAAGTATCAGACTATGTCAAAATGTTGGCTTTGTTCTGGGAATGTGTCCTACTTCTACAATACTCTGTTGCCTAAAGACTGATCAAGTTTTAAGGAAATGGTAAACAACTGTGTTTTGTTTTTGTCTCTTGACTATTCTTCTGCTTAATAAAATGAGATTATAAAAAGTTTGAAATCTCTTTAATCTGACTGTGCTTTTAAGAAAAAGCATGATTAAGGCTGAGAACAAGCTTTCAAAAGTGGAAATGGACTGGTGATAGGGTGGCAGCTATAGATTCACATAAATCAACAGGTGTTAAAAGTATCTATCCCATTCTTAGCTTTATATGTGCTGTGCACAGGTGTTTATTCTATCCTCTACTTTCTACAAGGAATACATTTCACAATGACTTTGATTTCACATTAAAACATTCTAATCCATGAGGAGAATCTATCTGCCTGAAGGTATGAGCGAAAGTGAATAAGAAAGAGTCAATACTGTCAAAACTTGCACGGTCCTGCTAATACAGAGGGAAAATCCAGCTGTCTCTTTCCCAGTGACGAAGTTACGGATAGTCTCAAACTGCCCCAGGTAATAAGTTTGCTGCACGCTGCACCACCACATGCTGGAAAACTGAGCTTGAGCTAAGAGGATGAAAATAAATCAGTTTTGAAGCTTGGTATATATCACAACATTTTCCCTTCAAAAATATAGTTTAACAGTGCAGCTTGAAAACCAATGCAGCACCAAGTTATAGATTAAAACAATTGATCACATTACAAACACAGCCTGCCAAAAAGTACTGATCTTTGCTAGGGGGATGTGGGAGCTTCTCATGTTCCAGATTGTAGCTTCAGCATGGCATTGATTTTCAAACTAGAGTAGTCATGGTAAGAAATTTTTTTAATAATCCATACAAACCATAGAAGGACATACGCAGGTGTCATGGCAACCCCATCAAGGCAGTGCAGATACTGGCATTGCTTTTACTGAAGTGTTTAATTTTTATTCACATCAGTGAAATGTGGACTAAATGCTTTTTACTCTATCAAACCAAATACAGAGAAATGCAACTCTTGTCAACAACACAGGGGTTTTTATTGTTATGAATATTAATGGTGCATACACACTCTTACTGGGTCCATTGTACTCAATAAACTATAGCACATCACTGGGCTCCACCAAAGAACATTCATCTGTTCTGACAAATGCTCAAAACCTGTACATGGCTGGAAGCACTGGGTGACAAGAGTCACCCAGTAGCTGCACTCAGAGTGACTGCAACACCCTGTGGTTGGTGGCCCCAAAGATCAGGGTGCAAATACATGTATGCAATAGCACTTTTCTCAGAATTAATTTCTCGACTTGCTTCATATTAAGAGGCACATTTTTAGAGAAAGATACCATTCTTATGTGTGACAGATAAAGTTTAGTAACACAACATAAATTAACAGTGCAGGCAAGGAAAGCTCCGTCAAAAAGCACTCAGACTTTCGCAATCTTTAAAAAGCACCTGCTTATCAGCACAGACTCTGCAGCATACTGTAAGGGCTCTGATACAGCACAGTAAAGATAATTTTGTTATAAGAACTATTAATTATGAATTCACAGCACCAGATTAAAGTTGCAGGGGCAATTTGAAAATGAGATGCTTACTAAATGTGGGTAATTTTTTTTAGTCTTCCCTGAAGACTTAACACAGCCAAATGCATCCATGTCATTTACTGATTTCTGAGAGATCAAAAGGTGAGCAGAAAATCTTGCTTTTTGGTTTTCAGAGTGACTCCAGTGTGCATATATTGCACTTCCTCCACTGAGAAACATCTTGTCAAGGAGGACATTTCACATGCGTAATAATTAATTTGAACAACATTCAGTTCTGTGGACCAGAAAAAGAAACCTTTCTCCACATTATGGAATAATTCAAACATTGGGCCATAGCTACAAAAAACATGATGTTGCTTCTCTTTCATTTGCCACCATCTAATAATTTATATCTAAAATTTAACAGAAACATGGAAAACCCCATAAGTGTACTCTTGGTGTTAAATATTTATATCTGCACTAAATATTTCGCAATAAATATTTTAATGCAGTGCAGAGTTAGGCACATTCTCTTTGCCTTATTTTGAATATTTTTCTGTATTTCATGGACAAAAAGCAATGCGACACTCTATGTAGGACTGCCAGTATTAGCTCTCAACTCATTTGCAACTTAGAAGATTCTCTACTACAACCTGTGGTCACTGTTACACAAAATTAAAATAGATTGTCTCAGGGATTCAATGTTTTAACACAAGCCCACATATGCACAGACAGTAGTACACAGACGCTGTGTATCTTTACCCTAGAAAAAAGAAGTATGAAGCAATCAATCAACTCAAAAGGTCTGAGAATTGTACACAAAGAAAAACTAAAAGATTAGCCTATTAAAAATATATTGCTGCTTGTTCACTTGGTTGTATTTTTCAGTAAATCAGCTCCCATTCCCCAAGATAAAAGTTCAAGAGAACTAAAAACTGATGCCAGTTACTTCAAAGGGATTTTTTTCAGTAAGGCCCAGACTGTTGCAAATCACTACACTGAAGTTAATGTACGAAACCCACAGCAAAGTTTTACTATTTAATCCTGCATGCATTATTTCTCACTGCCTATGTAAGAGCAAGAACCAAAATGTTGCCTTTTTATTGCTGCATCTTTACTCATGTAAGAATGAGATTCTATATCACAAGAAGGAGTAAGGGATGAATAATATTATTCAAAATCCAGATGCCATGTGAATAAAACAAAATAGTCATTACTGAAACACCACAGGATTTCCTTATTTATAGACTATTCAGACACCACTATTACCAAGACTGCACATGCTACAACACTCTTTTTGAATAGCCTTTCAGACTACTTGAGAGGTCTATTTTACAAGCCTGTACCACCATCCAGAGAAAAGCCATGTATATAAGGGTAGAAGTAAAATGCAGAAGGCAAACACAAACACTTCAGGGAATGAAGAACATCTAATCACTTTTCACATAAAAGGAGTCTTGAAATGTTTTCCTGTAATGCTGACATTCACTCTGAGAGGCCTTCTCATAGAAGATCTACTACCTTCAGTGATGCAGAGCTTTTGAAACATGGGTTTCTATTTTCTAAGAGATCACTTGAAAGAAAAAAGAAAACTGCTTATCCCCAGCTGGCACAACCAATCCATTGTACGTGGTTTTTTGTCAGTAAAGACTTCAGGACAAACTTCTTCAGGAAGTATCACTTTCCCTTTTGACCCAACTAATTAGTCTTTTCAGTGTAATGCTGTCTAAAAATGGAAGAAAAGAGCTTTCTGGGCAATATTAATATGAGATAAAGTAGAGAGAAATCTTTATTAAAGCGCTTTAAGGCACACTGAATATATAAGTGTACCATAGTGTACCATACAGCATTGTGCTTCTACAATTATATAGCACTAATTATCATATCTAATGAATACATCCAACCCAAAAATTGTCCACCCCCAGAACCTCCCTCACGTCCACCCCTTGACATGTCTTCCCAGAACTGAGTCAGAGGTCTCAAGACCCCTTTCTTCTTCACCATCATCATCTTCAGGTCATATGCATTCTTTGGAGCTTCTCCAAGATCTCCAGGCCTTCTAGGTTGCTTTGATCACAATGATATCTTTTTAGGTACATGTCTCAAACAAGATGTACTCACTATAATCTTTTCCTTGAAAAGAACATTAAACAAAACTTGAAGAATTTAGGGAATTTGATACACAGCATGAGAAAAGGAGTTTAATAACTGTTAACTGCTATTTTAAAGTGTTAGAAACTATACAGCTATACTAAAAATGTATATGCTACAAATTTTAAGAATCCTAAGGCATCAGTAGCCCTGCCTGCAGGGCAAACTGATGGAATAATGTCTTTGCAAATAAGCAGATCTGTTCAAAAGGCAACTTATGAAATCCCGTTTTCACAGGCAAAAGGAAGAATCAGGCAAGAGGGACTTATGAACAATGATGTCCAAAAGCTGTCCTTGATCTAAAACCTTCTACTCCGACTGCGTTTTTCAAGGTGGGAGGAAAGACAGAGACTCCCAGGTAAGCTCAGCCCTACTGAACTTCTCAGAGAATTCACACCAAGTATGGAATTATCCCCCTGGATGCACATCTGCCTGCACAACTACAGCAGCCTACACCATGTTATACCATCACTCTTCCTTTGCTCCTTTGTCTTTCACACTGCTCTTTTTTCCTTTCTCTTCCTAATGCACACACAAACCTGCCTGCATGAGCCAATAGCCAGAGGCCACTATCCAAAAGGTAATTTGGACTCTCAGACTCACACTGAGCTTCAGATCTGCTGCAAAGATTGTTTTTGGTTCAGATAGTGAGCCACACTCCCAAACAGCTGATGCACAGGTCTCCTGCTCCAATAGGTTCATGGGCAAGAGAGGCCCAGGGGCAAAACGGTCTGTGAAGATCCTCTTTCTGAAACACTGGAGAGATTATTTCCTACCATTTCTCCTGGAAGTTACAGTGCTTACCCAAAAGTAGAAAAGGAAGCAGTAGCACAGCAATTTTGGCCATGGGCATAGAGGTGTGGTGACATTTTATAATAAGGTGGCAGGGCAACATGAACAATGCCTTCATCTGCCGAGCAACTCTGCCATCCATATGCCATTAAGACAGCATGGACCCTTGTCTGACCTAAATGTGCTCTGCCTCATAAACACGCCAGGCTCACGTGAAAGCAGTATTTGGTTCAATGGTTCTTTCCACCTGGATTTTTACGTGCAAAAGAAGTCATGACTTCCCCTTCACTGTTTGTGTCATTTCTGTTGTCCACAATGAGATAAATACAAAAATGTGTGAAGGCAAGAGCTGACATGGCAGCAATAGTTGTAGATCTCTGTTCAGAAATAAAATGAGGACAGAGAATAACCACTGACTCCTCTCTGTTTTTAGGGTTTGAGACAAAGCTCCATATCGTAGGAGGAGCAGACTCCTAAAAAACACAGAATATACAAAACAGCAGGGGTGTAATACTGATATGAGGACTGAGAGTTCATTCCATAAGAATGATGATGTGCTCTACAGCTGCCTAGTTCATGAGTTACATGTGAAGCAGTTTGTTAGGGTTCCCCCACTCTCTCCTCTTTCATAGTTGCATGTTTGTACACATTGTTCTTCCACACTCACAGCCCTCCAATAGCCGTTACGGGAGGCACCTGAACCAATGTGTGAAAATACTGGTAAAGGTCAGCAGAGGGAAAGAAAACAAAATTAAAAATGTTTTGGTTGGTTGGTTTGATTGTTTGAGGGTTTTTTATTTATTTTCTCAATACACTTTTAAGTTTTTATTGATTATCTGATCAGTCTTTGACCTAACTTTCACTTCCTTGGTTAATACTTACACTAGTAATGCTGTCTCATATGTAATATATGCCATCAGATTGGTTTTAGAGAGTTTGCTATTTTCAGGACAAAACCACTGGTGAGACACTATTCACCCCATAATTTCTTTCACCCTTACTGGCCAGGCTGCCTCACTGTACTATCCATTTTTGTTTTCAAATTCAAATACGTCTGAGATTTGAATTTCATATCTACACCTCATACATATTACTCACGTGATTTCCTTATGCCCCCACAAGTGTTGCTGAATGGGGCTATCAGCTATAAGGGTAAGATTTAATGTTTCAGTGTTGCATAGGTCTAGCATATACACAACACCTAGAACAGTGCTAGTAACATTGCGGTCAAAAAGAGAGTGGAATGTGGTATCAACTTTCTCTTTCCAGTCTTTAGATGTATTCCTGAAATGACTGTAAAATTAGAGGTTATATAAAAAAGCAAAGGTTTTTCTATGTTATCGTTTCCAAAGGAAACATATGATAATATAAATTACATATTAAAAGCAAAAATTCAAAGCTTTGCTACTGAGGCTACTGAGTCAGAAACAGAAATGCAGACAATTAATGAAAATAACTATCCTCAGTAGAGGCCATTAATCTTTAAATGTGTATGAAAAAGACATGCAAGTCAGCACACAAAGGGTGTGTATTAAGGACACTTAAATAAATCAAGGACACTTCACTTGTCAGAAAAAACAAACAAACAAAGAAACAAAAAAAAACCAAACAAGAAAGCCCCACAGTTTATACTTTTTACCTCTCCAAGCAAATTCTGCGCAGTCACCTTTCTGCTGCTATTACAGGAACAACGAGGGATTCCTGGGACAGAAGAACGAGCAGAATCCCAGCCTCTACTCCAAACTTTTCCAGTGTTTAATAAGTGTATATTAAGACAGCTTCAGTTATAAAACATTTTGTCTTCTATATAGATCTGATTAAATGTCACAAAGGGGGAAAATCATAATTATGAGTGTCTTATTAAGGCAACTTGTATTGCTTCTGGCAGAAAGTTCTTACAGTCTGTTCGTTCCCACAGTCAAAGTGTTTACAGTGAGGAGGAGACATACCTGTGCTTTGAAGCTAAACAAGGTTTTTCAACGAGACTAATTCTGATCATAAAAATAAACAGCGAGATGAAGGAATGACAATACCTAAGTGTTCCTACTCCTTATCTCCCCCAAGATCTTCAAGCACTTCAAAACCTGATGCAGTCTGTTACACCTCAAAACATGCTCTGTGAGGACAATAGCCAAGTAGCTTACTGGAATGGCTCATGGGTAGCTGAATATTTGAAATTTCTTGGCTCTTTCTTACACCAAACAATCACTTTGCCAGGTAAAAAAGTTTCAGAACTAAAAAAGAATAACTGCCAAAGAAACACCTCAAACCAAAGCCTTTTTCTGAGCTCCAAGTCTTGATGCCTGATTATGATGTGCTCTGTCTCTTCACCAAAAGGCTAAGGCTGCATTTCACATGCTTCTGACAAAACACCTTGTCCTATTCTTTTAGCTCCTTCCAAGACACTCATCTGGGTTTTGATGAACCCCATTTTTATTTGAGGTTGCAGTCAAGAGGTTCTGCACTGCAAAAATACTGTCTCCTCAAGCTGTCAAAATTTTCTGTCTTAATGGCCACATACGTAGTCACTTCATCTTCTTTTTCAACCATTTTACGGACTTCTATGTGACTGTTTGCAAGCTCTGGTGCCACTTGTCCACAAGAAAATCTAGAAAGTTACTAGTTAACTAGTTTTCTTACCAAATTTCTCCCATCTGAAAAGAGGAACTCTGTCTCCTGCCTCTGGCCTCAGGTTGCACAACTCCAGCAGCCACATCTCACACAGGAAGACCTTTGAGACAGAACTACTCTGACTTACAGTTTTGAAGGCACAAATAATGAAGTTGACTGAAGATGTCTCAGCTGCTTTTCAGCAACATTTTTCAGTGAAAAAAAGTTTTGGAAAAAAAAAGGAAGTGTCTGATATTTTTGATATTTTTTCTGAAATATTTCAAGTGTAGAAATTTTTCATGAACTTGAAGCTTTACATTAAAATATCACTAAAATCAAGACAGTGGCTAGGGTTTCATGGTTGAAAACTTCCACATGAGAATAATAAAAACAAAAAAAAAAGGTCAAATTAACCTAGATTAACTAGTAATAAAGGAAAAATAGAGTAGAGCTGGATAACAGTCCTCACCCCTTCAGACTTTATGTGAAACCTAAGATCATCTCAATGTAACCCCTCAGATATGCCAATAAACAAATATATAATTTATCTGGGAATAAATGCAGCAATATTTCTTACCCTGAAAACAGGAAGGCATTTCACAGCTGTGAAAAAAACCAATAATGAGGTAGGAATTTTCTATACTCCAAATTATATTGAAAATCTGTTTACTCAGATGTATGTGAAAACAGCATCCATTTTCCAGAGATTACTTTTCCTTTGCCAAGAGGCAAGTTAATGTGCCTTCAGAATGTTTCTCCTTAGATCTATATTTCATGTTAATGTGAAAATAAGGATGATAATGCTACACACAGTTGGAATTATCTTATAAAAAATGAGGAAAATGGGACTAAATATAACACCTTAAGGATCTTTTTTTGTGGAGGGGCATACCTGTTTATATTGGATCTTGAGTACCTAGGTAGGCTTATAGTCCCACTGGAGAACTATTTAGACAAAAGTACATCATCAGATATCTTCTAACATAGAATTAAACAATACTCAACTTGCTTACAGCTCTTATTGGAAGCATAGGGAAATAAGATGAAGCTCTTCTGCCTGAAGCAGGCAAGGACTTAAAGAAAAATGTTAAAAAGCAAAAGAATATTGGGTTCTGGGATACAAGGGTGCTACAGGAATTCTTTAACTACGGGGTGATTCTATTTCTGACAGCACTGGAAAGAATCTGGCTCTTATTTTTTTTGTTCTCCCTACACAAAAGCTTTCAAAAGAGTGCAGATTTCCTTTAGTTAATACTAAAAAGAGAAAAAAAAAATCTCTAAAAATTCCGCGGTTATGAAAGCTGACTTCAAGAGCTGAAAGCTCTTTGAGAAGGAACTGATACCCAACAGCAAACACAGCTGTGAAGTTTCCATCTCATCCTGCACAATTGCAGACAGCAGCTGTGCTTCAGCCACCAGCCAGCAACCGCCCAGAAAGGCAACTCCAGCTCTGTGAGAACTGGACTGAAATATGCATGGTAAAGGCCTGTTCCTGAGCTGCCTTTCAATCATCACCAAAATACAATACCCAGAATATATTTCAGAAATAATCACTCCAAAATTTGTAACTCTGAGGGATTTGCAGTGATCAAGGAACAGCGGCTGGGCAAAGTCTTAACCAGCAAGTGCCAGCCAAGGGGTGAGATTTCATTAGCCAGGCTGGGCAATTTCACAGCTTGCTGCCACTGAAGAGGAAAACTACCCACCTCCAGAGCTACACCACTCCTGTCTGCACGCTTGCTCTTCTTCCTTCACATCTGATCTGCTGTTACACGGATCCCTTTTGCGAACCAAATCAGTTTGCTAACCTGGTAGAAAAGTAACCAGCAAAAACAACTGGAGGTTTCCTATGGAGCTATTGAGATGAACACTTCCAGAGAGAGGTCCAGAGCCACCAGGGAGCAGAACAGGGGGGTCAGCCTGCAGGAAAGGCAGGAGAAGAGTTGGAGCAACACATCCCCTTCACAACAGAAATGCAACATTGGATCAGCTCAGTGGCTCCTGAAACAGCAAACTGTACCTAACCCATCTCTCTGCAAAAAAATAAGTCAGGATAATGCTCATAATTCCCATCAAGCTGACTACAGCAAACTTTCCTTATATGCTGTGAGATGACTAAATTTAGGAAATAAAGGTAGTTTTTTATGAGAGGTCCAGTTGTGCAGTTTCTAACTATCCAGAAGCTGATGGGCTTAAAGGGTTACAGCCCTTTGCAAGACTTCCATTGGCTTCAGTTAAATTAGGATCAAAGTCTTGAACTTTACCATTCTACTGTAATTACTTAATCTTAGATGCACGCCTACAAATATACAAATACTGCCAGTATCTGATATGGAGAAATATATTTACACAAATAAAGTGCTGTTTTGATATGCATTGCTGGCATATTCCTATTTTTGTTGTTATTTTTGATTCAAACATTATCCCTGATGAAAGCATAAAGCCACTTGCACTAGAACACTTATCAACTCATTTTTGCATGCCACAGAATAATGAATTAAAACATTAGGTTTGGTGCCAGGTTTATATATATCAGAAAAGGGAAAAATAAATTAAATTTTCACTTATAGGTGCATTTATATCATCAGTAAATACGATACAGTCATAAAACATTTAAAAGCAATGAGCTAGGACAAAAATTAAATGGGAATACTACAGTACCATAGTTACAAATAGTCAGTAATTAGTAATGAGAAGCACACAAAGCTTGCCAAACAGCTACAATTTTTTTTCCTTAGCTCACTGAAACTCATGTTTTCAAGACTGTTATAATATTAGCAGAATTAATTTTGATGCACTCTCTAAAGCCAGGAAGACTATTGTTTTTCTCTGCTAGAAGTTTTATCAAAATTAGGGAGGTTTTAGCAACCTTTAACTATTCCTTCCTTTTACACAGTTTTACAAAAAATCACAGGTGCAGATCAAGTCATACTGACAAGAAAAACAGGAAAATATTGTACTTTAAAAAGCAGGTCATTCTTATTTCTTTTTTCCTTGGGTTATCTCACTAAACTGCTGTGGCTACTGTCCAAAAATAAAATCCGTGCTTTTTTCTGGGCTTTGTTATTCTGAGTGGCTTTCACTAGCACAGCCATCACTGGCACATCCCAGGTTTAAATACAGGCAAACTAGAAAGTTACACTTCAGAATCCCCATGGGCAAGTTACAGTAAAAAATACTGTTCCATATTTCAGATATGCCTAAAAAAAATGCATCAAATCAAATGAACAATGCCTAACAGTCCACCAAAACTCTAATTAGGCTGGAATTCTGCAAACAAGATTGCTCACAAAAGGGAGCATTGGAGCATGCTGAATGGAAATAAGTTTTGCCTTTTAGCACCACAATTGTTCATCATAGCTTTGGTATAAGTTTTCCTGATTAATGAGGAAATTCCTGAAATCCATCTTTATCATACTTATTTATTTACTCAATGTTTACCAAACATATCCACACCAGAGCACATGAGAAGGCTGTGGGGCACCCTTGTCAGAGTCAAGGCACAAGATCTGACACAAGGGCTAAGCTGGCAGAACTGTTTTTCCTGCTCTGATGGGAAGCGCCCTCCTGCCAATTCCATTAAATTGAGGGACTCTGACTATGCAAAGTAAATTATCTAAGCAACTGACCTTGCTGGGGAAAGGAAAAAAAACAAAAAGGAAAAAAAAGAAAGAAAAAAGAAAGAGCTGTCTTCTCTTTGATTATGTCATGAGCTGGTTCACCCTGCAAACAACAATCAGTGAGATCTGTGGATCCATAGATGGCTGGTCACCCATCACAACAGAGGATGAACAGGCTGGCCCTTTCCAGTGTCACCTTTCCATTAGATCAACCTAAGTTTAACATCACTCTAAGTGATGTGGCTTCAGTCAAGTTCCTTTTACCAGGGTATGAGCTAAGACCAGAGAGCCCTGGAAGCTCAGCTGTGCCTGGGTCTTCTGACTTATTTGACACTGAAGGCAGGAGGTGTGCTGTGCCTGAGGAAGGAAAGCAGACAAGGGAACAGTCTCACGGCTAGGGTGACTGAATGACCCTCTCCAAACTCAGGTTCTGTCCCATTCATCTTGCTCATGTGTGGTGGGAAAGAGGTCATTAAGGCAGCTCCTCAAATGTGGTCACTAATCATGTGCACCCCAGTTTTTGATGCTTAGCTTGAGTGATTGATGTAATAAGGGGAGCTGCCAAGTTTTACACCAGAATATAACATTCACCGAAAAATCATAATCCAGTAAAAGAGTCATCACCTGGACTTTCCTTCCAGTTTGTCCAGGTACACAGCCCACTGCCAGCCCCTGCCTGCACTCGCCCCCAGAGCTGCAGCCTCATCCCACCAGCCAGGGCTCCCAGCTTGCATGTGCCTTCCTCACAGCCATCCCACAGGCAGATGTCATGCTCTCAGCATCTCTCCAGAAGGGGAATGCCTATGTCTCACCCAGCACTGACACCAACCTATGCACTGCTGGGTCTTTTGCATCAGAGTTGTCCAGAAACTGAAAGTCTGATTCGCTGCCAGGCAATTGCAGACTTTTGACAGGATAATTTCTCAGAAAGTGTCTGCACAAAATACACTAACACAGTCATGAATTATTACTGCAGCCTTTTCTAAGTGATATTATACACCATCGGACTCATAGATCCTTCAGATACTCTCAATATACTTGACA
Organism: Pseudotriccus pelzelni; assembly: GCA_035584735.1. NCBI lineage: Eukaryota > Metazoa > Chordata > Aves > Passeriformes > Tyrannidae > Pseudotriccus > Pseudotriccus pelzelni. The sequence continues at coordinate 26,530,905 of JAWMRA010000078.1, read as the reverse complement.
AAGTGTATAAATACATCAGCTGAGCCCTCCTGAACCTACTCTTCACCATTCTCTTGGAAAGAACATTTCTGAACTCACAGTACACTGATTAACCATTGTAGGAAAAAGGGTAAATTATTCAGATACTCCATTTAATGCAATAAGACCTTTAGTGGCCATTAACTGAAAACTTTATTTTCTTTTTTATTTATTAATATAGTTGTAGCTTAAGGGATCACGCATCCAAATAATCTATGTTTTCTATGGCAAGTGTTTATAAACACATGCCAGAAAACCATCCCAGCACAACTAAACAGGAGTACCTTCTAATATAACTGAAGCCAACAAGCCAGAAAAATAAAAAGCCTATTCCCAGTTTTATTTTGGAGCTGCATGAGTGACACCTTTAACAAAAGACTGTTGTCAGATTGTGGTGATACACAATTCAGCATTGTCTTCCTATAGAGTCTCAATTATTCTTTAAAATTTACTGGGATTTTTTTCCAGATTTAATATCACTACTTTCCAGTTTGAGCTTTTGTTTTAAATAATAATACGGATTCAGTAAGTCATGCTGATTACACGCATATACCCACTATGAAAAGAAAGAAAAAAGTGACTAAAATTAGAAATTTTGAAGACAAAAAACATCTCTCCTCTCTCTTACATTTACCAGAAAATTGTGTCTGAAATGGGAAAGGATGCTGTTTTAGACCGGATCAGTTCTGGATTCAGGGCAAGTGAATGCTGGATTAAAGCCAAGGTTGGTTTGCCTTCCTGAACTCCTACAATGTTTGTCAAGCACATATATGTTCATATGTTTGGGACAAATAAATTTTGTTTCCTGTAATATGAATTACTTCAGCAAATTATTGGCGTAATACTTAAGAAGAGTTATGAAAATAGCTATATTTAGTCTGCAGCTCCTAAATACTCCATGCTTTCCTCACCATAGTAACATAAATGTCTTTTAAAGGAAGAGAGGAGAGGAAGGAGCTTTAATTCTTGCACTGCAGAGACTGAGAAAGTCGAGGGGGAGGGTAAGTGCTCACTTCACAAGCTTATGTACTTCAGATAGCAATTAAAAGGGGAAAGAGCCCCAAACCCAAAAACTTATAATATCATTTATTCTGTTTTGTCAATAAAGCATTATAAACTTCTTGCAGCATGTCACAGAAAGAGTGAATATTCAGTGAATAAAAAAATTCCTCCTTTTTCCAAACAAAATTAAGTAGGTGAGTTATGGAAACCCATTCCATAACATCCAAAAAAACAGCAGTTAAGGAAGGTTTGTTTTTCAGTATTTTACCCTTCACAGAGAGCAATTTAGTTATTCTATAAACATAAGAGTGAAAAAAAGTAGAACTTCAGTACGTCATGGCCACATGGTGATAGACAGCTTGCAGACTATTTGGTGCTACAACAGAAGGATTCTGTTCAGCAGAGTAATGATATAATAAGGAACAATAGATCCTTCACAACTGCCAAAATAAAAGTTGGTGCTGGAAGAAAAGGGTGATGAAGTCAGTGGCCTTTCAGTGCTGTGATCAGGGAGCATAATTTATGTTCTGCTGGATTTCACTGACAGATTTCACGTATGAGCAGATAAGACCCAGGCAGGGGAATTTTGCAAGCTAGGCTCAAAGTTAATATTTATACTGTATCATTAGTGGTCAGCATTTTGCCTGTGGTGGCTCTGCCTGGACACAAAGTTAAGGTACAGGCAGTTTGCAGGACAGTGCACAATGTCCTTGCAGTAGGAAGGCAGCACCACAGAACCTCCTCTGCCTTCCCTCAAGCATCTGGCAATGCTGCCAGGTGAGGGCATTGCCGTCCCTTCTCCTTAGAAGGGTGGGCAGGATATAAGGAGGTGCTCAACTCATGCAGGGTAATTTTAAACTTGCCTTTGAAATGATGTATTGACCTAGCTGATAGCTTTCATTTAGTGGTATTATTTTAAAAGAAAATAAAAGTCAATTGTCTTACTCTTTAAAATGCTTCAGAATTTCGATCAGTAACTCTAGACTGGCTAGACAGAATTAAAAAAGAAAAAAAAAACCAAAACAAATAAAAAACAAACAACAGTTTAAAAAAAATCACACACAGACAAACCTAGGAGTACACACATCTGCTAACTACTGCTTTGGAGGAATGTGGTAAAGCTGGTCAACCATGTTTTGACACTAGATCCACACTCTCAACACAAAGCAGCATGACTCCATATGGCCTAAAAAGGGATTAGAATGTCTCACAATATTGTACACTATTATTATAGGATATATTATGAGTACATAAGAATTGGATCACAACCTCATTAAACGCCCACTCCTGATGATTCTTTGCTTACCTGTAGATTATCAGCAATTACCATCTCAAATTCTTTCCAATATGTCTATATCCTTCATACCCTTGTCTGTACAGTCCATATCCCCAATATATATTGTAGTGGTAAGTATCATAGACAAGAGTGGCAGAATGAATATACCAGGTACTTCAGCTGCACAGACTCGAATCATCTCAACATCTCTTTATTAACACTGCTGGATTAAAAATGCCTTGCAGGGACAGAGCTTTTCCTTGGTGCAGTGTTATCCTCAGCAAGTAAAAGAAAATCACTGTGAGGTACAAGATGGTGAACAGTTGGTTAAAACCATGCAACAATGCACTATGATTCATTTTGCATGATTTTTGTGGTTGAAAGGGAAATAGGACTATGAAACCACTTCAGAAGAGGAGAAAAACTTAACAATTCATTCTTCTTTTCCAAATTAACTTTGTTAAGGTATTAAGGATAGATTCTTAAGAACAAGTTCCTTTGAAAATAGGCCTTCAGATACTTTTGGTTTTCCTTTTAATTTTTGTGCTTCATAAGGAAATCAAAGGCTGAAAACACTAGGAATCAGGAGAGCCTACGTACATGTTTAGACTTCTGTAAAAATTCAGAATAAACACACAAATAAAATCAATGCACCTCACTACCACTTCTTGCAGGTTTTAGTACTCTGTCCCTCTCTCATTGTTACATACAGCTGTGGCAGGGTGAGACTCCCACAGATGATCATTTTCCCTTTCTACACAATGTGGTGTGAAACCTGTTCTGCTAATCCTATGGCCCTTCTTCAGGGATTGCAAGGGTTTTTTTAAAGAAACAAAACAAAATAACCCTTTTAGCTGAAGTATGGCTCATTACACAAGAGTATCTCTGCAAGAGTCTTGCGCTATTCCAGTTTCTGCTTCAAGCAGCACACCTGTGGTCTGAAAACCTGAGCGTGGTTTCATGCCCTTCTCTTAGTCATAAAACTGGCACAAGGAGTTGGAACTGGTGTACAATGCTTCCTGAGCATCTGGGGCTCCTCCCTTGCAAAAATTTGCCTCGATAGTTGGCTGATAGTAGCCAACGAAGTTAAAAAATTCTTGATTAGGATTTTGTGTTATAGCCATGCTGCAAGGTCTCTGGAGAATAAAGCAATCACTGCTCCCATATCCATTTAACACACTAAACTTTGTAAGGAGTCTTTTGCAAATAAATATTAACTCAATTGTGTATGTACTGTATACTACATATGCTCATATTCCATTCTCGCCAGAAAAAGTACACTACAGAAAGACTTGTTTGCATAATGACTCCTTTCAGCAATGCCCTGAATCATTTACACGGCAAAGACTACAGTATCTTTAAAGGATAATCATCGTCAGTCACTGATTGTTGTTTCCATAATAATAATAATAATTCAAAATACTGTTTCTTCTCAATCTAAGCACTTCTTGTAGAGACAGACTTCCAAACATTAGCTCTGATTGTCCTGCCTTGGTAAATTACTTTCAACCTTAGATTTTTTTTTCTGACATTGTGCTCTGCAGATGTTTTAGTATTCTTATTTCTGAACAAGGTTGACCTGTTTGGGAATTAAATTTGGTTTTCAAACACTAAAAAATTTAGCATTTGAGCAATCTTGACTCTTGTTCACTAAACCACTAAATCATCTCTGTTTCTTAATTTTACTGAGAACAGCTGGCTTGAGAAATAATTCCTAAATTTAGAGTAGAAGTAGATTGCTTGAGAAATAATTAGGTATTGTTACATGGTTTAAAAAAAAAACGGCTGTCAAAGACTTATCCTACTCTTAGACTCTTAGTAGGGGTGTGGATAATTATATACTCATTTCACAGTAACTGAGTTCAATCAGTCACTGCAATATACAACATTCTAGAGCAAGAGATCTCTTTCAAACCAAAGTAATGGCAAAAAATAAGACCTCACATTTCAGATAACACTTCAGCTGCTGGAAGACTGGATTCAGTGTTCAATATATCTTTATCTTATAAGCTAAATTTCTATTTCACTCCATTTAAGTTAAGCAGCTCAGGTCAACGTAGAATTGCCATGTTTTTTCACTCAGATGTCACAGAATTAAGCATGGATACATGCTCTGTGTAGCATTGCAAGTCTGAGTTCTTTGAGGCACATAGAAACTTATGCACACAGAGCAGATCTGACACAAAGCAAAGTACAAATACATTACACAAAGCAGAATTACAAATTCACCAGAAGAATGAAACCAACCTGTGTACCCTCGGTGCACATACTGGGATTTCTGCCTGACTGTAGCCCTATCATGTATATAGAAATTCCAGCCAAATGTCAAAATTTCTGACTCTATTTGAGCAAGAATTCCTCGTGGAGAACGAACAGAGTGCAAGGATAACTATATGGTTATTCTTACATCAACAGGAGTACGAGCACATAATTTTATAATGACAATCCGAGGTTTGGTTTCTTATAAGGAGCCCACAACTATTTGGTTATGATGTTTTAAAATATTTAGCTCTCTTACTGCTTGTGGCAGGGTGTTCCAAATATTAACAGCACTCTATGTGGATTAGCCTCGACATCTAAAAGCAACTTTTTCCTGAGAGTTAAATCACCACATTTAGCAAAACTGTGACAAAATTTTCCCATTTTTGAGTCAGGGTAGATTGAAGAAGATGAGTTAATCTTCTAGAGTATTATAACAAGTATAAAAGAAGAATAGGACTCCATTTATGCTGGGAGAGGGAAATAAGAAGCCCACCTAGAGACTGCCACTTCTGTGAACATATCTACTAGGAAAATCCCACCTTTCAGGGTCTGTAGAATCTGTGTTAATGTGAAACATAATATGAAAAACATGGATGAGAGATCAAAGAATATTGTAGACCAAGGTCATAGCAATGTATCAAACATCAATATGTTTTGACACAAAAGGTAGGATTTCTCTGAAATCCACTGTTGTCTTTTTAAATAATCTTGTGGAATAGGGCTTAAAAAACACAAAATCTCAAACTGGAATAAGTCGAGAAAATACAGCAAGAAGTAAATTATCTTCTCTGCAAATACTAACATTCTACATTGGTTTTCATTTAAGCACCTCCACATCCCCAGTCCTTACTGTTACCCATACATTTTCTCTATTAAATTATTATTGAAATAAAAAAAAAATAAAAAAAAACAGCTAGATTATTCAAACACACATTTCTGGGCCTATCACCCAAACTACATAACATTCATTTCATTTTGAAACCATCAGATGGTGGGGAAATAAAGAGCTTTCCCAGAAAATAAGTGAATTTAGATATATACAGAGCAATACTGCACAGTTACTGACGGGCAGGCACAGCCTCAGCATGCCCCCATGGTAGCAACCATACAGCCCTGGATGAACAGGATGAACAGACATACAGAAAGGGGGAGCTGTAAGAAGCTATTGAGGTTAACAACAGCATTTTTTATTGAATTATTTTCCAGCCTGGTTGATTCCTTGGTCTATTTACTTCACATATACATAAGCAGTTGAACTGACATAACTTCAGGGATATTGTGCAGGTGGTAACCCATGGCTAGAGGTTATGTGTGGGGGAGACTCTCAGTGTGCACAGAATTTAAGAAAAGTTGTATCATTAAAATGCGCACACACTTCTTTGAACACTGTTTATTGCTCCTTTCCACAGCTCAGGAACAGGAGTGGCATTTCAAAGATCGGATGGCTTTCTGCCATCCAAATGAGATATCTCACTCTTTTCCCACTCCTGCCCCTGGTAATACAGCCCCTGTTGTCAGTGGCTAGGAGCTGGTTTAGCTCATTAACCTGGCAGAAGATCAGGTAGAAAGAAGAATGACAAGTTTGTGTTAGATTAGGGCAGCTGGCACATATAATCTCACCTTGAATATCTATTTCTGATGCACTTGCAAAAATCTATTAATTGTTCCAGATATTATTCAAAAAAAGCAAAGGAAAAGTGAATTTTCCACCATTTCTGCTTCCACATAGTCTTCAAGAGATTTGCATGGAATTACATATCCTTCACCTTACGCTATCAAGTTTGATGACTGAGTGTTAAATGTGTGCTATCCATGAGGGGTTAATACCAGAGAGCAAGTTCTGCTCTACCCAGGGTTTGCATCCATGCCTCTCCATCAGGCGCCATGGGCACACTCTCCTTCTCTCTTTTGGAGAGGAGTGGAGCAGCCTGCTCCCAAAATCTTGTCCTCAGATGAAACTGCCCTCTTCTTCTCCTTACCATGTTGAAGGAATTCATTGTTTCACTCATGTAGGGGGGGAAAAAAAAAAAAAGTGATGAGAGCAGGCAAGGCAATTGGTCTATAGGTTCACCAGTTATCCAAAAAGAGATTAAAAGACTGAAAAAATTAGAAGTGAGTGAGAAGGGCATTTTTATCAATCAAGGACATTTTAAGTTGGATCAAGAATTCTGCAAGTGAAGTGTCATATTAGCTTGAGTAGGTGGGCCACTTAGTTTACCCCCCAGCAACACAGGATTGTGATGGTAAAGCCTCTACAGCAGCTATCGAAAAGAGTACAGGAAAAACATGCAGCAAAATTTTATCGGCTGAGGTGGGGGTAAGTGCTGTCACTGAGAGAACATGATGTGAAAACTAGAATGCTAATAAGCACACCAACTAGTAAAGGTCGAATGAAGAATGGATTTTTTTTTTTTCCTAAGTCTGGGAAGTGATTTTTACCAGTTTTTAAATAATGTGAGAAGCTTTGGAGCATTTAGAAAATCAGAAGTTTGAAGTTTTCCCTTTCTTAAAAGATAGACCTGCAGAGAGGTGAAGGATAGGCCTTTAAAGAAAATCCGGGGAGCTGCTCTGCAATGATCTTAGGAGAGCCTAAGGCTGTTCCATTTCAGTAAGCAGGCATGTTGGGTCAGATGTCTTACCTGTTTCTGAAATGTTACCTGCCCTTGTGTAACCTCTAATTATAAGTTTCAGTGAGACTCTTTATAAATTACGTTGCAACTGGCTTTGTTTATGCATGGTAAGACTTGAAATGGTTCAGGACCTCTAATGCACATGCATTTTTCTTTTGTATATATCAATCTTTTGCCTTTCTCAACTGTCTCTTCTTGCCCCCGCCTCAAATCAAACAGGAGCAGTTCTTACGAAACCATTTCATTCTGTGGGGCATTAAAACCAGGAGAAAAATAAGTTGGAGAATTTATGATAGGTAAGAATTTAAGATAAGTAATAAAAGAAATTAGAACTATACACATGATTAGAGCTGAGTAAACCTGGGGTCCTGCTGCATGACAGTAGAAGGAATCCATCTCCTTATAACTGGACATCCAATTCCTGACCATTTCTCTGGAAGTTGATTACTTTGCTCATGTAGCTCCACTTCACCATGCAATATTGTCACCTAGTTACTCCACAACACAGTGCAAGAGCACTAGGACTTGATGCAAGATTTCTGCAACCTGGTTCAAAAGGACAAAGGTTCGTAGGGTTTCTCCATCTGACAGCCTCCCACACACAGCCACCAGAAGCTTTGAAAATGAAGCAGCTCTGTGCTGAGCTGTAACAACACAGTAAAACACTCAACATTTTGTTTCTTATTCAAGGCAACGCATCTGTGGGTTTCACCCCAAAAAGGCAATTTTTCATCAATGTGATGTCAAAGGAGCACCTCATCATTCCATCTGTTGAATGCAAAATGATCTTGAAATGTACAGAAAAACAATGTCAGTCTGAAAAACCCTGATGGTCAGCTCTTTGATCTACCACTGAAAGACTTTATTAGAACAAAGGATGTTTCTAAACATCCTGCTACTGCATATTCAAGTCTAATTTGAGGCTTAAAGTAACACTTGCATCTGGCTTGACACTTGTTTCTTACACGTTCCTCAGATGGAGGACTGCCAAAATACGCTTGTTATTCCAATTATAAACAAATGGTTCTGCTTGGGGAACAATGGATCTGACACTGGGAAACTTCATGCGCTCCCAGGTACATGTGCCATAAGCAGGAGTTCCTACACACTCACCTCTTTCTGTGCTTTCCCTATTAATAGCATTAAAGCCAAAGCAAAGCACGGCACACCCACTCCACTAGAAGGTACCACCTCGCAGGTGGTGACACGATGACAGTAATTACAAGGGCTTTGGTAATGTTTTGAAGGCCAGCCAAATTTGTATGTGTCCCTTCTAGTAACTCTGGTGAAAGCAAAACAAGTTCAAAGCATTTAATTTACTCTCCAGAAAAGTAAATACTGCAGACTATTAACTGAGCAGACTATTAACCAAGAATTACCAGGGGAGAGATTTAAATTCAAAAATCTATGTATACACATATTTATGTGTTTACGTGTGCGTATCCACCTAAATACACATATATACCCACACATACATAACTTGCCCTTTCATACAACAAAAAGAAGGCTGAGACAAAAAGTTTGTGACCAGTCAAAGAGAGTGGTTGGCAAATGTACAAAAAGGGATAATGAGGAGCATTCATTTCCACAGTCTCCTGTCCTGCAGGCACCTGAGGAATGCAGAAAATTAATCTAGAGTGTTTGTTAAATTCAAAATGAAGGCCTAGAGAAAGGGTGTTGGCTAGAGAAAAAGAAATAAGCTGTAGGGAAAAGAAAAAACACAACACAGACAAAAAGCATGGACACTTTGGACTGGAAAAAGAGAGTGATAATGAGAAACGCTGAGAGTTCAATATCTAAGGGGAGGCGAAAACTAGAACCGGCCTGATATAAAAAATTACATATAAATATGGTGTAGCTTGAAAGCAAAGGGCTATCTTTAAAGGAGAAGGAAAACAATTTTCCAAACGCTATTTCCACTGTCAAGGTGCTAAGCACCAGCCCAGTGTAGGAAGTACCTCATGGATTTCAAACAGAGCACATAAACAAAGCACCTCTAGAGTTAAATTGTGGTGAAGAATATAAACCAAAAAGCATAACCCAGTGATGCCCTATGTACAACTGATGAAATAATAGGAATTCTCAGTCATTCACACAAAGGAAAACTCAAATACATGGGGGGAGGAGGGAAAGTCAACACAGATTTGGGAATTCAGAGTGGATCTGAACTTTTCAAATGTTCTGTGCAAAAGGCAAAATGGCATAAAACAAAACCTAGCAAAAAGGCCAATCCCAGAAAAAAACCCAGCAGCTCAGCAGTTAAGAAACACTCTCCAGTTTGCGGCAGGCAATTTTAAGTTCCCAGTCTGGAGGTCAGGTCTTGACATGCTGGCAGTCCACACTCCCACCTTTTGGCTATGGGAAATATGCTCTCTTTCGCTCTTTTCCATGCCAATTCCAAACAACATTTTGTCAGATTTTATCCCTTTCAACAGAACACTTATATTTGACCGCTTTTCATGTGTCAAAACCAGCACAACTTTAGAGACTTTTTAACAAGCTATTTCTCTTATGATGAAGTAACCACCATGACAAAGATGAGGGAGATGTTAAGAAACTCAGCAAACAGCTAATAGTCCAAATTTATTAACTCTAGCACATTGCACATCTTTCCTTTGAAAATCTCACCTTTGGGCCATAGTGCTTTTACTTTTCTCTTACCTCCTTAGTATTTGTCTCACTTGTCTAGACGGTTTTACATCTCAAATTGTTTTAAATTGCCCTTTTCAACTTTCATTAATATTTTCACTTCTCTTTGCTTTCTTTATTCTTCTCACTGTCCTTGCCAATTTTTATTTGCACATTGCATGCTCTTTAGCTGTTTAGTGTATTCTCCTCCTTCCCCCAGATTTACATTTCTCTCCTATTTACTTCCCTCACTAATTTCAATTTGGAGTGTTGAGATGGGTCACCTATTCTACATTATCTCTTACAAAGAAAGAGAAGTTTTATTAAGGAATAAGTAGCTTTTTATTTCTTATACTTTTGAGGAAAAAAAGCAGATTTATGAGTAAACAGAAACACAGATAGCATAATATCCAGCTAATGTGCACAGTGAAACTAGGTCTTTGATTACAGGGCTAAATATTTGTGTTCTTTCTTGCTTTATATCTCTCATTAAGGGATTGCCTTCTATTTTCTGATTTTAAAATGGTAATTTCAGTTGTTATATTTTTAAAGTCTATCCATAACTAAAACACATTAAAGACATTTTGCTTACCTTTTGTGGCATTTTTTTCACCTTTAAATATCAAAGTGGAAAACAAACCAGATTATTATAAAATACACTCCAGAATAACCATGATTTTAAAATTTGGGCAGCCAAATCTACACTGAAACACTTTTTGCCTTGTCTGATGGTGTTTTTAGGTCTTACAGATACAACTAAAATAGAAGCGCCAAGCACAATGCATCTCAAAGTCGGGTACAGTCAATATAGGACAGATATGCCCCAGTGCTGTGGAAATGTGAGCTGCCTGTGCTAGCTCTCAACAGAGAGGCACGGAGGAACACCAGTACCCAGATGCAGAAAAAAAATCACAATCAGTGATCCTACCAATTCTTTTAGTTTCCCCATAGAATTGTGATTCCTGCACGACCTCTCTGCAGCAAGGCCTCTTCACCTTTTTCTGATATTTGAAAATCTCAGCTTGCCTGTTTCCAGAGGCTTGGGCACAAATTGTCTAGTTTGTTCCAATTTGGTGCCTGACCAAAATGGAATGGGTAATCTTCTGCCCTACATTAGGTTAATGGGTTTCTGCCTGGTACTGGAATTATGAGTGGAATTCTGGCAGAAGCTGAGGAATATCTGGTCATCCATAAAGGTTTCTTCGGAAAGCAAAATGAGACATTTCTTATCCTGGAGGCTGCATTGATACTAAAATTACAAAATGACGGTGGGAAAAGATCAGCCCAGTTACTACTTGCCATAATATAATGTTTGGCTAAAAGGCCAGTAAAGATGCATTAATTTTCTAAATACTTTATATCCCACTGCTCTGCCACAAATGAAACGAAGCCCAGCAGATTGCCCTTTTTAATTCTTGGGAGCTCTGCAGTGTCACAAAAATGATGGGCTTTATAATACTACGTGTGAATTGCTGCTCTATCCTTGCCCCATTGTTTTTGCTTTGGTATTGGAAGAGACACTATTTCTTACAGTGGAACAAATGTAAACCCCAGAGTAAATGCTGCTAAAACAAATACTAATAAGTTCCAGATTTCTAGCATATAGTATTCGCTATTAAACTCCTATCACAGATTAAATATAATAAGGAAAAGACAGTCACTAGTCATCAACTTTTCTCTGAGAAAGCCTTGAGATATTTTTTCAAGGAGATGATTTGTATTCCTAGCATTACTTGCTGTATAAAGCAGGTCCTTTCTATAAATTTTTGATAGATGCATACCTGCTGCTAATTTCTAGTGTGTTACCCCATTTATTCCTCTTGTATCTTTACTAGCTTACACTAAGAAATTTTCATATTGAAGTTTTCTTTTGTTTTACCTTCATACTGGTAGATTTAGGGCAGAAAATATTTTCAGTGGCTATATGTCAAAAAGCACAACAAATTATTACAAAGTCTGTAACATATGTAAAGATTATTCTTCCACAGAACAAAAGAAATTTGCAGGATAACATTCTAAACCGTAGTTTTTTAATGGTGTGTTGCAAAGAATCTTCATTCCAACAAATCACAGACCCCAGCTAGTACCAAGAATATCTTTGTTTCAAATGACAACACCAAGAACAATCATCTTATTCAAACAGACAAAAAGAATTTTCTATATGATGCAGTTCTGATACTTTAAAACAAGAATATTTCAGGATTCAGACTGTACAATCAACCAGCTTAATTTCTGTCAAGTTTGCTCCAACAGTTTGCTTTGGAATTAATAATTATGTTGCACAATACATGTTTTTTTTCTTTGGGTTGTTAAGTTACATGATCTTGCTCTGCAGGAGAAACACAGTATCAGCAAAACTTATCCATTGATTTCTACGACAGCTTACTAACAGTGATAGATTTTTAATGATGTGCAAGCAAGTGTATGAAACTGAATGGTTGTGAAGTAAAAGAAGTTGCTCTGAATGCTCCAAATAGAAAAGAGACATGATTGTTTCACTTTTGTCACTGACAGCCGATTCTGATGGTGTACATTTTACATGAGGAAATTCTTCTTTTCCCTGCATGAGGACAGATGATAATTCAGAGCACTGTTTTGTTTGTTTTGTATTTGAGGAACATATTTTAAGGAAGCTAGCAGAAACTTCATTTTTTCCCCTCAAACTATAGCCATTAAAAAAAAAAGTCCAAATTTATAAGGGTTTTTATTATGGATTATGAAGAGAGTAAAACATTGAGCACTATAGCAAGGAAAAAGTGGGAAAGATTTTTTTGTAAACAGATAACTTGTGTGTTTAACGCACTGAAACGTCACAAAGACCTCTGGTTTATCAAAAATAAAACAGCAGAGTGGCTAGAGACACATTGCAGCATCTTTTTATCCTTTAGAGTCAAAAAATAATACGACAGATGCAGTAAATTCTGGTCAACAATGAAGATTTCCCTCAGCCATGAAAAGCTGCACCAGCTGTCTCTTTATTCCAATTTTACACGTAGTTTCCATGCTATCTTAGAACTACCAGGCAACAGTCCAACAAATGCCACATCAGAATTTATTTACCTATCAGCCTATGTGACTTATACCATTTGCACAGAGGCGACAGACACATTTCTGCTCAATACAATGAAAAACAGCTCAGAGGGGCACCATTTCCTGAAGAGCCAGAAATCACTTTGTTGTGCCCTTAAAAGGCTTCCCTGCACACAGAGAAGTGGGGGAGGTGGAGGGGTATTGTGTGTTAACACTATTCCCACTGCACTCCCTTACCTGCCTCTCCTCACTGTCAGCACACCAGTTCTGCAGTGTGGCCACTGCTCTTCAGGCAAGGTAATACTGAGTAACAGCGTAGAGGTGACTGTCTCTTCTAGATGAGCTCCAGGATTTCTCTGTAGCCAATTAACAGCTAGTTAATATAGTGCCAATTAGCAGCTAGTTTACAGCCTTGATACAAACATAAAGGATTCCTATAAAGCATCTTCTGTACTAATACAATTTACCTCAATTTAGAAAAGAGAGAAAGTGTCTCTGGGTGCACTACAGATGAAGGCCATATTCTCTATTCATGTCAAGGGTGTAGGTGGTACCACTCATATTCTGATAGTTTAAATGCAATAACTTCAAGCACCTAGTGTCTGACATGATCTGAAAGTGTATTTTTGAGCAATTTTTCTATACCTTTCAGGAACTAATCTTTGTGATACAAGAGCTGATCCACAGCACATTGTATGTCTGAAGTGATTGTCTTCTCCTCTGAATGTGCCATAGCAAGGACACTGGAACTTGCTACCATTGTTTGATTATTTCCACAGTAGCACAGAAGATTTAGTCACATTAGAGCTCTTAAGATGAATGCAGCTAAGTGTCTTGTACTGCTACAGAAAGCTCTAGCAGAAGCAAATTAGCCCTTGACCTCTTAGGGTGTATGTAATCTCTTCAAAGCTCTGGCCTCCCTCAGGTACTTCAGCTGTTCTAGTGTGAAGGGGCTTGCTTCTCACTACAGCTGCTAAGCGTTGAATTTAAAGAGTAAATACAGTTTTCAGAGGCTTTAATTAAAAAGATTTCAGAAGTGTGAAGATGCAATTGAAACCTAACAAGCAAGATTTTAATCTCCTCACCTACAGCAATCACTTCACAGCACAGGTGCTAATGAAGGCAGCAAGGATGGGACACACACTGATGAACCAATGCAAACCAAGAGAAGAAAAAGTATTTTCTCTTAAACAAGGTTTGTTTAAAGATGACCATGAGCAAGTATCCAAATATTCCTCTGGTTATTTTGATATGCCCCAAAGATGTTCACAGAATCAATGCCCTGCTTAATAGCAACCTTGTCAATTTTCCTTGCTGTATTGAGTTTGATTTCAGGTTGTGCTGCTACAAAGGGCTTTGCCAAAGGAAAACCCTGAGGCCCCAAACACACCAGTGGATTTGTCTGAGTGCACAAGTCTCATTAGCTAAAGAAATCATTTGTCTCTCAAAGAACCAGATCTTTTCTGTGTAGATTAGCTGGATCCATATTCAAAATAATCTAAAATGTTGCAACCTCTAGTATGTGTTTTATCAGTTCATTCCAAGACAATTCAACAAAACTGTCTTAAAATAAAATATATATCCAGAAGTTTTCAGTTTCATCCTGTACCAACAGATTTTCTGCGGTGCAAAACAGAGAAGAAATCTGTGATAAAAACAGAAATGCTCACACAAACACTAAATATCTTGGCAGGCTATGGCTGTTTCGGAACTTGTGGATTGATAGTCCTCCTCTGTAAGTCCACAAACATTATCATATCTCCTGAAAAAAAGCAGAAGTTGCTATTTTCTAACTGAACGGGGCTATGTTTTAGAACATTCCTTCAGATCACCACCCGGACATCTGCACTGAAAAGGCTGAACGACTCTTGAACCAAAAGATATCCAGCTCAGAATAATCCTGGTTGATAGCACATGCGTATGTGCCTCTTCTGTAGCAGTCTCGATCAGCATCTCCCTTATGAAAAGCAGAGACCACCAGTTCATTGTGTTATACTGGAGACCTCAGGAGACGGCACAGAGACAAAAGCCAGTATACTCAAATATGTCATGGCAAAGCACCTGAAAGCCAATTGCTTTTTAAGGCTCTAGACAGTGCTATTTAAATATTGGATATATTTAAAAAAATATATGGTGTTGTAACAGAAAAACTTCTGAGTATCATGTCTTCACTACTTGCACAGTGCAAGTACCTGCTGAAATGAAGTACTCACTAACATGTCAAAGGCACAGAGAAAATTATTGGTTTGCTTATCATTAAGACAAATGTATAGAGTAAAACAATGCCAAAACCCATGCACTTCTAGTTTTAAATGTGAATTCAAATACATCATAGAATCATAGAATGGTTTGGGTTGGAAGGGACCTTAAAGATCATCTAGTTACAACTCCCTTGCCGTGGGAAGGGACACCTACCAGTAGACCAGGTTGCTCAGAGACCCATTCAAGCTGTCCTTGAACGCTACCAGGGCTGGGGCATTCACAACTTCACTGGACATTTTATGTGGAGCATTCTCCCTGTATTCCCATCTCCTTTGAAGAAAGTCTCAAGAGTAGGTGTCTCTGGTAAACTCCATGGTAAGCAGAGACGAGAGCAAAACCCAGATAGAGAAATAATAAAATTCCAATTATAAAATCTTCATCACTTTTCCTCTATAAGGGAGCAACTAGTCCTGTGAATTAACACTTCTATTTATAGGCCCTTAGTAATCAAACTACTGAACAAATTGTCTTCAGTGGTGGTTATCATTAACACCACTAATTTAGTGAGGAAAAAAGCGCCAACAAAACAGCAAAAAACAAATAACCAACAAGATCTAATCGTATTTAATTAACTTCCTTGTTGAATATGTTCAGCTCTGCATTTATTGATTCTTGTATATAACAAGCTAAAGAGTCACCATCCATTCCACATATGAAATGGAAAGCAGTCTGCATGTACTAAGAAAAGATCCATACAAAGACAAGTAAAAATCGCAGAACCCTCTCTGAAAGGTCATCCAGAGTGTATAGATGTTTTCTTCTGGTTCTGCTTCATGAGTTATTCTTTAGGAGAAAACTTAAAAATAAATTTTATATTTGTTAGAGACATCCATTTCTTAATGAAAGTCTTCATCAGTGGTGGTAATATTATATGGTTATATATTCATGGTTATATATTAAATACTTAATCATTATTACATATTGAATATTTAATAAATGGCTGACAGGTCAGTATTATTTCATTAGGTAATAGTTTCAGTAGTGTGTTTTATTGCAAGCAAGTGGGAATTACATTAGTATTTCATGTGAATCTTCTTTCCTTTCCATTTTTAGCTATGTGAGTTTTTCTACAGCACCAGATGATGCTAGGCAGAATACTGCAGGCAACAGGCTTGCATCTTTACATCTGTTTTTACTGAGATAATGTTCTCCTAAAGCCAGCTGCTTTGTGCTGCTTTGGATCTTATTGGTAAAGTACAACTCAGATTGTAAGACAAAACTCAAGAAGCTTAGTTCCCAAAGTTCATTTATCAACATCATTAGCCTGCAATGTAAAGTTAAGCTGATATAGCATTTTTGTTGAAATTGCCAAAATTGCTCACTGGAACTAAAAGTTTTCTCAGGAGACCAACCTTTCTCAGAAGAAAATATGTTGTTAGCAGTTTTCAGAGAGTCTCTCTCCCTTAACCTAGTTTTCATGAAGACATTTAAAAGCTGCAAACTTTATCCTAGGTGGTGAAACAGAAAAAGTGTAATCACAGAGTACTTTGCAGAATCAGAAATCACTTTCTGCCAAGCTTCTTTGATGTATTTTGAATAGGGAAAATAAAATTTAAAAAAATTTAAAAAAAACAAAAAACAAAAACAAAAACAAACAACCATCAAAAAACCATTATCACACAGATCCATTTGCAACATGAAGATAGAGTTAAGCAGGAGTGCAGATATATCCACATTTATTACATAAATGAGGAGGGCACTACAGAAGCAGATCTCCCAGTCATGATCATTTCCTGAATTTTCTTTTGCATTGCAAAACCATGTGATGACTTGGATTTCCTTCTGAGAAGATAAGCTGCAAGATGTTTTCCAAGAGGACATTCATTATGCTGCATCCTCTGCTAGATGTTCAGCCTAAGGACTGAACAAAATGAAAACTACTCAAAATGAAACCATAAAAAATACACATTGTGCAGACATCAACTTGTACCAAGTTAACTACCAACATGAGTGTAGCCTAGATATAACCTAAATGGTAGGACTTTTCTCCTGAAAATAGGCTGTAATAGAAAAAACAGCTGCTCTACAGACCCTAAGTTCCTTTAGAAGCATTTCAAACAGGGAATCAGCTCTTGGGGACTTTATCTAAAGAATGGTGATGACTGGTATCCAATGTCAAAAATCCCTATATGCTTACCTAGCAGCACTAATAAACTGATAAAATCCTCGTGATCTAAGACAGTTTATCTCCTATTAAATTTGAATTCAGAGACATGATACACATGCAGAACTATCCCTAAAATTTCTTCTGAGGAACGAACTACTCTCACACATGCAGTGCTTTAAGTTGCTTTTCTGCCTTTATTCACTTAAATCATAGCAAACAGAATTAAGAAAGAACTGCTAGTACAGCTAATGAGTCTCTTCTCTACTCTTGACATGTTATTCTGATGGAAAAACTCCTGCTAGCCTGGGGTGCATCTGTTAATGAAAAACACTGCAGCTGCTCCTTTTTAAAATAGTAGGGTTTTCATATATCTTGTGATTCAACAAGTAGTATTCTAATCTTAAAATTTATTCTAGTCTTGCAATTTTTCACATCCTATCTAGTTTTATAAATATATGCATTTACATACATGTTTGAGATAATCTCATATATCAAACCTAGAAATCGATATATCTTTCTAAAGAGCACAACTTGTAATAAAATCAACAACCCCTGGGACAGAGCTGACCTGCAAGCTTATCACTTCAGGATATAACATTTGGACATTAATATAGGCAGAGGGCTTCCAGGCTTAGGACAGTCCATTCCTGTGCATATCTGGCCTTATTAATAGATTGTAAAGCAACAATTTACAGAGCAGTTGAAAACAAGGAATTTCAGCAAAATGTTGCTCTGGCTCCCACAGGCTGTAAGCGTACACACAGGAGAATTTCAGTGCACTGAACAGTTGGAATGCAAGATGACACTCAGAAAACTCTACAGACTTCGTGCAATTGCACAAAAATGTATCTTATAATTAGAAAAAAGACTAGTTTGGGTTGGAAGGGATCTTTAAAGGTCATCTAGTCCTACACCACTACACTGAGCAGGGACATTTTCAGTTAAATCAGGGTGCTTAGAGTCCCATCCAGCCTGACCTTGAATGTTTCCAGGGATGGGGCATCTACCATCTCTCTGGGCAATCTGTTCCTGTTACATAACTATATGTAACAGAAGTTATATTAAGTAGAGCTGACTAAAATACATTCTGAGGTTCACAGACACATTCAGAAAAAAAAGGTTGTGGTTTTTGGTTTTGTTTTAAAAATCAGATCAGAATTTTAAATAAATCACATCCTCTTAGAGTAAAGAGTTGGTAAACTTTATCTCCCACCTACATACAGAGCACAAAAAGTTAATGACGTACATTTCCCTCACTACTTTTCAGTATATTTTCTCCTGAAAAACACCTCTCAGAAATTAAAAGATCTTGTGATATCCAGGCTGTTCGCTTGATATTTCAAAATATAAAAGCAAATTAAAAATTGTAAGGAATCACACACTTTGTTTTCCTTATTTTACCCTCTCAGTTTCATTATGCACCAATGCATATGAAGTTTGGGCACTTACTGAATCACAGAGCCAAAATCAGACAAACCTGATCTCATACAAATTTTAAGCAGTATTTCCATCTACAGTCCAAGGCATTTGACACCATATTATGTTGCAGTAAGGATGTCTGAATATGTAAGGTGTGTGGAAGGGCTTGTAAATTCTGTGCTGCCTTCTTGGGGAAAATTGTGTAATAAAATCACCCTCTAAGCTTCTTTTTGCTTCACCACACATGTTTGGAACTTGGGAATCTGGGGAAACAAAACCATTTGTGAATGAAGTAACATCCCTGTGGAAAACTTGTTGTGTTCTAGCACTTTTTCTACATTTTAGTTAGAATGAAGTAACATCCCTGTGGAAAACTCGTTATGTTCTAGCACTTTTTCAACATTTTAGCTGGAACACTGTTTTTAAGAATTCTTCAGACCCTTAAAGGAATACCATACGTTCTATCAAATAATTTGCTGTCAGTGTGATGTCTCTGCAGAAAACACACACCAGGGGTATGCATAAACTAGTCATGTCTTGCCTCCTGGTCTCTAATGTAAAAAAGGACTGTGGGAGGCAGACCTTGGGACTCAGTATTTTGCTGAAAAATTTCTTCACATCACCCACATAAACTCTTAATAATTCTAAAGAAATCCAGTTGTGGGGGTTAAGTTCCCAGTATTGATTAGAAGCAGTTGGAATAAATATGAGACACAGAATTGCCATCAGGTGCTGAAACAATTCAAAGACCCTTTTAAAGGTATACATACTAGAGATCTGTGCAGATGCAGACATTTTGGCACAGACATTGTACTCCAAGTGAAGCTGTACTGTTCCAAGCAGTATTGAGAGTAATAGTTTCACATCCTGAAATTGAGGCAGTGCTGGTACATTAGCTACCTCATTATTTTTATAAGGTCAAGTAGCTTCACTAAGTAACCATCAAGTTAAGAAGTGGCTTTCATGATGTACAAAATGAGCTGTTAGGGTTTATTCCCTACATTGGGCCATAATTTTCTTCATTTCCAACTGAGAAAGGCATCCAAATTTATTTTAACCTGCCCTTCATCAGCAGTATGACAAAGAATTATTTTTTAAAATAACTTTCATATTTCTGTGAAGAATAAAGACTCTTTAAAGGTTAGCATAGGAATAATGGCCATGGTGTTCTGTGCTCAAAGGAAAAGCAATTTTGCTTAATTAGTTTGATGAGTAATGCTTACATAAATTAGTGGTGCCATCTAAAGTTCAGCTCACTCAGTCTGTCCCAATTTGCGTGGCAAACACTTGTTCTGTGGACAAATAGCACCAGGTCTTGACCTTTATAAATTAAGGCAGTGGTACAATGGTTCCCTAGATTATTGCCTACTGAATGATGTCTTGGCACAATACACAGGTGCAGGTAATGAAAATGCTCTTAAATACACACAATATCATGAGCACTAAGGCATAAACAGAAGATGGACCTGACTCACCAACGTATGGCATCTTGTTGTAATAAGAGTAAACAAAGCAGCATTTCAGAAAACCTCTAAGGTGTCTGAAGATCTTGGCTGAAATTGGAGCCAGGGAAAGCTGGCACTTTTGGGAGGTCATCGGGTATTCTAGATGGGCATCTTCTAGACATAAGGTGTGGTCTTAGAAAAGAAAGTCTCATCTAATGTGATTTTTTACATTGGTATTTTAACAATTTTAGATTTATTTTTAGAAGTAAACTACTTCCAAGAAAGAAAAGGGAAGTGTTAACGTTACAAGATTACTTTTATTTAACTTATAAATGGTTCTACTGAACCTCTCTTTTGCTGGGAAAAACAATCTCATGGAAAAGCCATATTCCACAGCAGGCATATATATCCTTCTTCACTCAACACTGGGGTTTTGACAGGTCATCAGTTTTGCAGGACATGCCATAGTCTGAAATAGTTTTCAAGTTACCTTTAGAAAATAAATATTATCAGTCCCCTTGCAATGTCTAACACTTTTGCTGGGGAGCCTACCTACTAAAATCAGCATGACAACTCATAGGCCGGCAATGGTCTTATTTGGCAGAACTATGATTGGCAGAATTTTGCATTCAAAACCAAGAGTAGTTTGCAGAACTAAACTGAAATTTTTAGGAAGACAGATATTTTTGGATAAGCCTTTTATTTTCATGTTCCTGCCAAGACAGAATACCAAACCTCAGTGGAAAGCCAGCTCCTGTGAGATTTGCGGTAGTTTTCAATACAAAACTTTGGTTAGTTCATCTAAGCCAAAGATTAGCAAGCCAAACACTTGGTTTCTTAACTGAACAATAACATATCATATATTTTGAGATTCCCTTCAATCTCTTTTCCCTAACAGAAAGCAGAAAAGGATTAAGATATTTAATTTTCTCCTTTGTTTGCCTATGTGCTTGGCTTTCATCCAAATATAACATCCCAAATTGCTTCACAAACAACAATTAATAATTATATATTTGCTTTGTTTCTACACTGTTTTCATTAAAATTATGAAGCCAAGGGTTAACCAATGTGCATGGATACCATATTACTGGTGAAACAAATGCCGGGAAAAAAATCCAGCCTGATCTGTGAGTGAACCTTATAATGCTTGTTTTGAGCAGAAGATGAGAAAGAGCCCCAGGTTTTTTTCTGTAAAGATATTTTTGAAACATTAATGAAAATATATCTATTAGAATTATGGCTGATTTCTCAAGAAAGACATTGTGACATATGGGAAAATTCACTAGCAAAATGAAACAGTCCCTTTAATCATCAGATTAAAGAAATGAAAACATCTCCTTTAACATCAATATGATGTCATTTACATGCTCTGAAATATATGTATTTATATATTTTCTTTTCTTGTAGGTTTGTTGTTTTTTCCACTTAAACAAAGTTTCCTGAGAGTAGTTTTCAGGATGCAGGCAGTCTCTTTGCTTTTCCAATCATTAAAGGTTATAGACTTTATATCACCAATCTATAATTCAATCATACTATGACTTAAAAACATCTTATTGTTCACATTTCTCTCAAAGTTTTTAATATTATCAAAACCCTTCAGCTAAATTCCAGTTTTGTTATTAACCTCCCTCTATCTCCTGTTTCGTGCAGCCACGCAGTGTAACAAATGCATTCCTATGTGCTTATCTTACATACGCAGCTACACACACCACAGGTTTAACAGTCTTTAGGTACAACCAAAGGTTGTCTTCATTGCAGTCACAAGTCTGGCTGTGGCAACTAGAGAGAGAATTTAATTTAGTAGTACCAGCGTTACACCACAGCTTGCTAGGTACTGCCTGGATTCACAGCCAGGGTCCAGGTGCTGCTGTGTGGCATGTACTGATGCTTTTGCTACTGTAAATAAGTCCCTCACATAAAGGAAGTTGAAATGCAGAAGTATGGGGTCACACTGTGCAGTAACAGTTTAGACTACTGATAGGTGCAGTTCCTCCAGCCTCTTCCCACCTTTCTCCTCTCCACTGCTTAATTTCTGCACTGTTTACTTTCTATCAGCTCATCAGGCATTCTTGGAGAGCCAAGTTAAACACCATAGAATAAAATCAGAACAAAAAGCAAAACAAACAAACAGGTAAAATCCCAAACACCAAGCAACTGGGCATTTTGCTGCCCTTTTGCTGAGTTAAAGCAGATGAAAACAGGATCTGGAAATCTGCAGGGAAGCAAACTAGTGGGACCAACAGAGCTGAGAATTAGGGAAAGGAACAGAAGGAGCACCATACAATGTTAAAAAATAAGTTAAAACATCTAAGCAACATATTCTCCATTACAACTTAATGGAAAAAGTGGAGGTACATGAGTTTTATGCTATCGAATGATGCATAATTAGGATGAAAGTGTTCATAATGAGTAAAGTCATTATAATGGTTTCTTAGAGGTTTTGCTACTCTTATAGCTCAGCTAGCTTTGTTGAAACAGCCATTACCTGTGTCTGGACAGAGTTTCACATGTGACTTGGTTATTTATGTAAAGGCCATACATATAAAACTTGGTGATTTCTAATATTTTGATCAGAAATCCAGGGTAACTGAGGTAGTCAAAACACTTCCAGATTAATTTAATCCGAGTATCACAAAAAGGGACAAGGACACAATTAAAATGTAATTTTATAAGTTAGATCCAAATGCAGCATTAGGTCTTTCAGAGGCAAATTCTGGACAACACAGCCCCAAATATTAGATCAGCTGTTCTACCACACAAGAGAAATTAGACTGTGAAAGACAACATACCCTTTCAAATAACTGAGCTACTCAGCAGCATCAGTATTGCCTGAAGAACTAAGGTGGAAACAAGATATCATGCATATTTTCAAGTATTTAATTATTTTTCTTAAGGCTCAATTTTCATTTTCTTTCACTAGACCTAGTACTGTCATCTGTGCAACACTCATGGAGGCGTTCCTTAGCACAGGGCTGAAGCATTTACTTGATGACTCAGTTGCAACTCTAGAAGGAAATTATTTCCCTGCTTTCTTTGTCATCTCCTTGCTACAACCTGAACTGTTTGGGCTGAGAAATGGGCCTTTGACACTAGTAACACTTCTACTCCCTTCAAAAATTTTTGGGTTGGATCTTTGTGGAATCCAGATCTATGGACCCACTTAGATATGAGTAGGACACCGTAAGTTATCAATCCACTGACAAACAACCCTTCTCCACTGAGTTGTAAGATGACTGTACAGTACATTTTTAAAAAGAACACATTGAACCTCACAATTGCTTTACCCACAATGGTAAAGAAATTTAGTGGATACATGCTATAGACCAAGGTACTGTTAACCTACTCAACTTAGCACACTTAAACCATTTTGACTGCTGTTCACACAGAAGTGATTTGATCAAGATTATTAATGAAAAATTAAATTTAAGTTGGCAAAAGGAAAGATAAGTAAGAAGTTGAAAAGCAATACTTGCTTGTTCTCCACTGACTTTTACCAAATTCATTATCATGCAGTCTTCAACTACCAACTTCACACCTTGAGAAAAATGCATTTCCAAACACAAGTAGTTTTTGGTTTCTTTTTTTTTCAGTAGTTTTAATTTTTATGTTTCAGTCACACACCACAGAGCTGAAAAATTATACCAACAAAATTATTTCAGCTAGCTCCATAGAAGTAAGTTTTTTTGTTAATCTCACTAAAGAAAAACTAAAGGTATTTTTTTGTATTTAAGTGATCTTTCCATTTATGGTTTTTCTGCTACTAGAACTTTCTCTGAACACAGAAAGACAAAATCACTGTTCTATTATTGTTTCAGCTAAAGAAAATAAACAAATTATAATGATATCTGACACAAAAAAACCCAGGACCCAGCATATGAGGAAAGAACATTTAGTCCAATATTTGCTACTGATATAGCCTCTGACTCCTTATGGGATTAGCTTTGGACCATTTAGTAAAAAGGTCCTTAGCTATCAAAGGTGATAGCTGATCCCTGTCTCGGGAAATTACCCAAGTTACCCCTTTTACGATCTTAGATATAGCTGCTCTTCCCCTCCTACAGGAGGGACTTTTTCCATGTCATTAAGGCATTTTCTGCAGACACTCAGCTCGTACTCTGAGCAAGATTAATGTCTCCAAGACATATATAATTAGAAGAGCATGACAATCTTTAGGACCACCTTCTTGATTTTATCTGATATAATTGTTTGGTATACTATTGGTGTAATCTGGATGGGAAGATTGAAAAAAGGAAGGCAAGGAAAAAAATCCTTTCAATGGACAGAGAACAGTTTGATTTCCCAATACAGTACTCAGAACATTACTGTCACAAATACATTCAAAATTACATTTAAAATGAAACATAATTTCCTGTGAGCAGTCTGAATGTGTTCGTGTTTAAATGAAAATCAATATATATCTCAAGAATAAACACTGAAACTAACTACAGACAAATGTGACTGTCAAATATGGAGACTTTCAACTGCACCTTTTTATTAGGGCGCCAGGTCCTGAAAAGAGGTTATGTAAACCTCAGCTTTTGTTTCCAAGAGATACACACTTAATTGCTTGACTGCAAAGAAAAGACTAAGGATATGAACTAATAAAGGTTCAGAAAATAGAAAGCATATAAGAACTCTAAAACCGAGAGTAACAACAAAAAAAATAAAAATACAGAAAGAAGACAGCTTCACCCTTGACCACTACCTCAAGATTTTTTAATATGTAGTATCAGCAATAATGAAGATGGCCTTTCTTAGCCCCTAAAAAAAATGACAAGTAAAGTTATGGTTATGTCTGTATAGAAGACTATGCAAAATACAGAAAGTGTAATAGCTCTAATAGCACACAAAATAACCTGGAAGAAAAATTTCTGAATTCATTGTAAGTCTTGTTAGCTATGTTGCTCATCCTAAAAGCTTATAACATTACTTTTTAGGAATGATAAAAGAATTGAGTACAAAATGCATGCTGAGGAGATAACATGGGGATCAGTGAAAACAAATGGTTTCTTCAGCCTCTACCACTCACTGCAGCACATAATAACGAACTGCATCTACACAGAGCCCTAGCAAAAATCTCAGATGTTAACATGGCTCTATTCTACCTGCAGAAGTATAAACATACACTGAGGAGAAAGAAATCCTGCCTAAATCAAGATTAAACTGAAAGGATTTCACACTGAAAGATGGCAGTGGACCACTCTGTGATTTATCATTTTCTGACATGACGGTTTCTGTCATGTTCTGTTGTGTGTCTTTAGAAACATTTGCATTATCAGAGTTTGCCAATTTTTATCATTTGACATTTAAGATTCAGACAGTTGTGCTACTAAAGGATTGCCTGTAATAATGGTCATATTGTATTGAACAGTATAAACAATGTCACTGACCTGGTCAATACCTCTAAAAGAGCTATTGGTCCAAATTCTCCCAGGAAAATCTAATAAACAGGAGCACTAATCCCTTTGGGATATTTTGTGGCACTATCACTCGCTTTATTCTCAACTGTTCCACTTCCAAACTAATTACACTTTCTTATTTTTTACATTGATCACACCTATTGAACCAAATTGTTTGAAATTAGGTAAATTATTCCACACGGGTTATTCAAAGAGAATATTTCTGCTATGTCCAGACTATATTTCATCTCCCAAACTGGATTTACTTGAGTTTCAACATAGAAAACCTGATTCTTAGTCTGTTTGCTGTTGGGGTTACATCCAGGCGAACATGTTACAACACATAGTTCACTATGAGCAGGTGTCACAGCTACCTACCCCTCTCCCGAAACATATCCAGTCATAGTCAGAACAGACATTCTGGATCACAGGCAAATAGCAGACTTGTGGGGATTATACACCCCAACTGCTTGTCAGAATGATACTCATGGTTAGGCCATGTATTAGAGCATTTCTTTTACTGCACATGAACACTCTATCTACAACGCGTAATTGCTTGCACTAAGGCCTCCTGAGATTAGAATTTTGCTTGAATCCCATAAAGACAGCCTTCAAAACATAGCAGATTACAGTGGTTGCCTTAAGATACAGATCACAAGCAATAGCATCCTGTCTTCTACACCCAACATTTGAGTAGACTGGGACACCACAGAGAAAGAGTTCAAGTAGATTGATTACAACAGATAAGAAAATGCTATGAGACTAAGCTGAAAACATTACACAAAAAGGCTGACCTGGTAAAAATAGGCCTTACTCTTCTCTTACACAGCTGACTACACTGGAGTTATCCTGATTTACAGAATACTTGCACAAGTCTAGAACTGATGCCAGTTAGATCAGAATCTGGCCAAATGCCTACAAGTGGAGTAGCTTCAGATGCTGGCTTAAATTGAAATGGCAGATGTACTATCACATGGCAAGCAGGAAATTTGTTCTGCTTTCTTTCCCAAATTGCTACTGACCCCAACCATATCCTTATGTCAATAAGGAGGTGTGAAAACAGGAATCTGGGAAAAGAGTAGACTATTAAACAGTTTAGAAATGTCTTTTAAAATTGGATTGGTTCCAGCAAGACTGAAATATCTGGTAGCCTTGTTTCACTACTATTTTTATGTTGCTAAAAGCAATTACCAAAAATCCTGAGCTCTTTCCCCTGGCAGCTTCCTCCATCTTTTATTTTAGTCATACAATAACTAAATGAAAATCTTTTCAGACACAAAAGCAAGCTGAATGCACTGTAAATAACTGACCCATTTCAGGCTTTCTTTTCCATTGTGCCTAATTCCATCTTCCAGGATAAATGGAGAAGAGATTAACCAGAGAAGCTTTTTAAGTTACAACGGACTTTAATGATAGCTACCATGTATTAATGCTTTTGTAATGGAGGGAGCTTGGGCCAGCACTGACAGTACCTTGCCTCTTTCCCAGATGATCTAACTTATTGACCCTACTGGTGGAGGAACTACAGCAAAGCACAGTACAAACTTTCAAAAAGTGGCTCTTTGTGGTAGGAGTAAACATACAAGTGAGTGAAAGGAAGAGCTTATAAATCTTGAGACCAGGACTGTAAAAGAACCACTTTGCCAGCGATTTCGTACAACTCCAAATATCTCAAAGTGAATGCAGCTAATACCAGAAACCTGCAGCCCGGCTCAAGTTGCTCTCTCATGGTTAAACCTGCCTTTTCAAGGCTTGTCTCATGGGCAAGAAACCACATCCACAACAGCCATTTTGACAAAATAGTTTTACCTGCCCCAGGTTCTCTCATCTGATGAAATCATATGTCAGCAATTTTGTCATTAAGTATTCCTGATCAATATACCCATCTCCAGAAATCTTTGTTTTCTATAGCAAGGACAGGTCTTTAATGTTCCAAGGTGATTATTGGACTGCAAGTAAACTAGAGAAACTGAAAATTTTAAAGCACCTTGGACTGCTTTTAAAGGACACCTTAAAGTAGAGGCATGACCAGGTCTCAGCCAAAATACATGAATCAAATAAATTAGGTTAGCTGCACCTTTACACACTTCTATGAAAACCCGTTGCCAATGTTTCCATGTTGACCTTCTACTATGGCTTGAAGGGGAGCTACAGATGGCAACAAGGTCAAACTCTTGTGGGTAGGGGTAAGCATGATAAAAACGTGGACAAGAACCACGGGCTGAGCACTGAGACACTAGGAAAAACTGTAAAAACACACACACAAAAACCTCACCACCAAAAGAGACTACAAAGAAAAAATCTAAGAGGGCCAGGTTACCCAAGGCATTGAGAAGGATTATGAAATATCCTTCCTTGGCAGTTTTCAGAACTGGAACTATTGGTGGCAATAATCCCTCTTTGAGGGAAAGGCTGGATTTCGGGAGGTCCCTTCTAGCCACCTTTGCAGTGATTTTGGTAAAACAGTGTGCTGGATAGCCTGTTTTAGAGATGGTTAGAAAATAAACTCCAGGGAGGTACAGTAGGTCAAGAGCATAATAAGAAAGGGGCAATGAGACCTGAACTAGTGGAGCAAAGTAGAAAACTAATGAAAGGTAGAAAGAGTTAGGTTAGTAAGATGATGAGCATAATGAATTTTTCGAGGTTGACTTGAAAAAGGGATGAAATACCTGTTACTGAGATGAAACATACTGACCAGTATAAAAACAGCCCTACCCAGTGGGTTACTGGGTGGAAGCTTTGTTTTGTACCATCTGAGGAAACTGTTGGCTAGAACAGCTAAATGTGACAACTTGCTTTCCAGAGTTGTGGCTTAAGCAGACAAAGGATTTTTCAAGACAAATAGGCACTAGATCTCTTTATGGGTTTAATACCCCCACTGTAATAGGTATGAATCACATTCAGAGAGATTTTTTACATTTTTAATATTGTCGGTTATAAGTTAGTTTTATTATAGAAAGAAAAGTAGAATGCCCTTTCCTCATTTAAGCTGTTCTTACGTAAGACCTGTTTCAGATAATAAAATTAATGAGACACCTAAAACAGTAATTTTCTTTGGATAGTCAAAGCTTCTTGGAGTAAGTCCTGTCCCTCTCTTGCTGCATACCGTGCAGGTATAATGGTTACCTGGCTCTTCAAATAGATATCAATAGCTAATCTCCTTCAGTGTTAAACCCAGATCCCCCTCTTCGTTTCAATCAATTTACACAATATCACCCAGACTGATTGATCAAACAAGTGTATGAAAGGACCTTTGAGACTCAGTCTAGCAGCAAGCGATCTTTCAGTGAGTGAAGTCGTCCCATCAGTCAGCGTAGCTATGATTTAGATGACTGAACATTCCACTAGATTCTCCCTATTTCCTAACCATCTCTTCCAGACACACTGGCAACTAACTGGCCTGCAGTGGGTAGGGAGAGAAAAAACACCCTCTGGGACAATTTTGCTGGAAAATATGAGACCTTTCACTCAGCTTCAGTGATTGTAAACAAGAGCTAGAGAGACATCACTCCAACAAAACTGTACTGCTGTAAGGAACAGTGGAGCTGGATCCAAGCCAGGGTGCTTTACCAGTTAATAGTACAAGCTATTTTTTTGTCTCATACAACTCTTACTGGCCTGTGACATACTAATTATTATTATTTAAGAAAATTAAGAACAATAAGGCAGAGGTCCATCCAAAGAGAATGGGATGTATTGTGTTAAACTTCCTGCATGCAGGGTACGGGAAAGAAGGGGCGGGGGAGAGGAAGATAATTTCCAGCTAATTATTTATGTCCTAGTCTTTGGCAGTTATGCAAATAAAAGCACTGAATAATGATCCTAAAAGGACCAAAATCAGGAATTACGTGTTCAGCAGTTCTTGTTATTTGAAATCCAGTAGTGTGTTTTATTTGCTTTTCAGCTTTACTTTGGTGTGGCCTTTCAAAAGGAAATAATCCTGTGAACAAAATATCTGGCCGAGAAACAAAAGCACTGCCAAGTCTAATCCACAGGTGATGAGTACTTGGCCAGCAACCAAACTTAGGCTAAATTAAATACAATTAAAACAGACAAAATTGTCCATCTGCTTGTACAGTTAATATAGACAGAGTGTAAAAAGGTGCTAATAACGACTAAAGAGAAACCTCACACTACATACTGAAGACTAAATCTCCAGCAAAAATCTCTGCTGTGCAAAAAAAGCCAAAGCAAAAAGCCTGTACAAGGGAACTCTAGCAAAACACTAATATGAAGTCCCTAATTTTTTAGTGTTTGGTAGCAATAAAAAATAGACAAATTGTTCATCTCCACTGTGAACAATTTGATCCTCAAATCTAAAAACTTTTCCATTTTAACTGCAACAGCTAAAGGGAAAACTAGGAAACTCTTAAAAATATAAATCAACCTGAGACTAGCATGTGTACTGAAATAATGTGTGTAAACAGTTTCTGAGTCCTATACATGTGGTGTGGATAAATTTAAGTCCATAAAAAGAAGTTACTTATCAAGGAGGGATATGAATGATAAAGCATATAACCACATAACTTTTATATAGCCGAGATTCAATCTCTGTCAAAAACCTAGCACAGCTAAAACCAAATTTATTTTTTCCTTAATTGTCACCCACATGCATACCAACTCATTCTTCAATTGACCCAATAGTTACGTAGCTGTGTTCATTAACAGCAAGTGGGACACCCAAATTGAATTCCTTGCTTTGAGTCAAATCCACAGATTTGGCTCAAATCCTCTGTGTCTGCATTTTACTCTACAGCTAAATCTCTCAGAATTTTCTGCTGCCCATAATTAATCCATGTGTCCCATGCTGTGTGTTCACACTCCCTGCTTTCCTGAGCACGTAACGTTCTGCTTCAGGAAATCAAAGCAAAAGACCACTCATTTCCTTGCCAATGTTATATGTCTTAGCCGAGTGAGACGCCTGAACCGGTCCACAGTGTTGCCGATCAAGTACCAGTGCGGGAACAAGGGAATCAGCTGAGCACAAGGCATACCAGGAATGAGCAGGGAAATAGGATTGCCTCTTTCAGCAGTAGCTTGTGGTTTCCTTAGTGCTACCCTGAAACTGTATCTTCAGTTTCATAACTATTTTGAATGAGAGTGTTGTGGGTTGATGCCAAAAACAGTGGTCTCTGTCTTGTTCATCCCTTCCCTCCTGCCAGCACTAGCATTCAGGTAGCCATACAATGAGCCACATTTGGAAATGCTCTGGGTTTGGTGTTGGTTTTCTCCTATTAAAAACATCTTTATAAAGGTGGAAAGAATGGGAATACTTTTCAGATACTCATGAATTTTCACAAAGTGATGTTATTACTTTGCCTTGCAAAGAAAAGATATACATTTTTAGCAAATACTCAGTGCCTCACTAGTGAATATCCACAGCTTAAAGCGTATTCTAATCACTTTTAGCAAAGCTATTTTTTGTTGTTTAAAATATTGTAATATCTCCTTCTTTTTCTTTTATCTATTTTGTTTTGTTTTGTTCCCTCCCTCCATATGGGAGGTACTAATTTGAGACTAGGTCAGCAACATGGGCTGATAATATACTATCACCTTGAAGATGACCGCTAATAGGAATCGGAGAGTTTATCCTACCAATTATCTACTAACGTCTTAAATCACTCCTAGTATAAATGGAAGTCCAGAACACCAAATGTTTCATGTGGGAGCAGGGCTCCTGCAACCTGAATCCAGCTGTAGAAAAAATATCACAAAAAAACTAGTCACTGCTAACGCATTCGGTTTTGTCTCATGAAACAGCTAAATGGAGATGAATTAATCTAAAAAAGAACACTCTGGCAGGCATGTTTAGCTTGGTCTCCCATGGTCATTGAGCAGACTGCATGAGCTCTTCTGATTACTGAACTGAATACTGCTCTGGTCTGAATCATGCTCCATCATTCAGAAGGAGACAAACTCACTGTAACACTTCCAGACCAGCAGCATCGTGGGTTTGGGCAATCCAGGCATAAGCTCCTCAAAACCAACTTTAACCCACAGGTCTTTTAGTTCCTGATCTTTATCAATTCTTCTTCTAACACTCAGGAAGGAAGTAGGCAGCAGATGGAAGGAAAGGGGAAGAACTACACTTGTTCCTGAAGTAACCGGGCTAAACATAGTAGAGTTGCGTTAGACAAGGACAATATTTTATACATATTTAGGCAATTATCCTGAAACAGAGTAGCAAAGAATACTCCCTGTGAATAGAAGTTCATTTATATTTCACAGATGTCACTCTTTTCACTGAAAAACAAAGACAGTAACTCAGCTAGTTCTTTCTTTTCTCTGGGTACATCCACAGACTATAGCTGTTCATCAGAGACTGGGCTAGCTTGGTTAAAGGAAAGTAGCAGGACAAAACAATGGGGAAAAGAGAATTTTGGCATTTCTGGAAAATCCATCATCTAAGTGTAAAGTTTAAATACACTTCCTCCCATGCCCAGCCTTGCTGAAGACAGATTTATTTCTTGGATCATATTATGAGATTTGTAGGAATCTCTGGAAAATATTTCCGATTAACCTTTCTACTTTATCAAGTGCTCTCACAAAAAAAAAGGCATAACTTGTGACTCCACTAATCATGAGTACCTGTTCATAACGTACTTTTCCTGAAAAAGGGTTTGGGCCTGAGAACTTCAGTAGTTGCAAAGACCAAGCACAGAAAGTAGCAAGAATATGACATTCTTTGTTTCCTTGAAAATAGACAATTTAGAATATTACCTATCCCTCAGTCTGGCTATTAACCCCCATTTTTGAGAATAGTGAGGTTCTTGCCTTTGGATATGTTCCAAGGGGGAGGAGGGCAAAGTTGATTGGGTTTTTTTTCTAAATGTGCCTATCTTCATGCACACAACTATCTTACCAGAGGGTTTAATGCATTCCCTTAACCTCCAAAGGTCTGGGCTTACACAAAGCTCCTGAACTCTGTCATTCCAACTCAAAGCTGTTTATACCAGTGAAATTGCAGAGCAAACACACCAATCATATCCTTATCAGTCCCAGCCTCACAGCTCTACATCACTCATTTTTATTGCTGAACAGTTTGGGCTTTTTTTTTCTTCTTTTTAAGCCGTGCTAATTAACAAAACCCAATGAAGTATATTGCACGATTTCTCCAGCAGAAACCCAAGGGCTACTATTTCAACTAGAGGGCAATCTTATAAGTAGAGTTATTATTGGTGGAGAGAGATTAGCTTGCTTCCAGCACTACTGGAGTACTGATAGCCAGAGGCACATGCACAATGAGCACAACAGCATGGTATGACAAACCAGCCAGGATTGCAAATAAGGCTGAGCTGCTAATGAGGAACTGGAGGAATCAGAGCACGAGGAAACACCAAATTAAAATGCCTTCCTGTCTCAGCACTGATCTATTTAACTGCCTCAAAGGGCCACGTACCTTGAAGTACCCCCAGCAACAGCATTATACTTACCTCAAATCTCACCAGAAACTTTCTGCCCTCAAACCTCAGTTCATAACCTTTTTTATTTTGCTCAACAGCTAGGAGAGCAAGTGCTTGTTTTGACATAAAAATGCTGTTAAAAAAATGTGTACTCCACTTGCAGTATATTCTTGTAGCAAACATAGGCCTAGGTAAGCTATGGACTGATCTTGTTAATTGCTCACAAAATTTAACACTACATATTAAGACAATAAAAATAATTCAGTGCTGGAATTTACCCAATATTTGAACCTTTCTTACTCTTTCTTCTCTACAGAAAGGCAGATGATTAACTGGAGAAAAAAAGTTGACATTAAAAATCAAATACAACAAACTTTTAATCACACATGAACTATGTCTTACATCGTCACCACCACAGATCTTGCAAGAGCACTGCCAAGAAGGAGAAATAGCTGGTGTTTGCCTGAGAGCTGCCCAGTTTCACACTATTTGATTATATCTCAAGTTATGGTTCATTTTTATTTTGGGTTGAATTTGGGACCCTCAGAGTTATTAAATGCTGCTTGAAGTCTTCTCTGTTAGGCCTTATCATTAGACAATGATAATTGTAATCTGAAGTAGTAACTAGAAGGGAAGAGGAAGATGATGGAGGGTGGACTTGGACATTCTCCAGAGTGTATAACTTGCTGAGGGGAACAGTCAAAATAGGACACATGGGTGGATCCCTGCTCACTACTTGTCATGTCACCTCAATGCTGTCTTTGTTGGCAGTCCCCAGCTATCAGCCAGGTGGGGACCAGAGGCACTGCAGAAGCCATGCACACACTTTCTTTCACTCTCCAGTAAACTCACCTGGGGGAAGGAGTAACATCTTCCACTTCTATAGATAAACACCCATCAGAGACCCATACTGAAATCATGTCACATTATGAGGCAGTTGATGGAAAGACAGAAACTATTAGAGACTAAGATAAGACTAACCAACATTTATCACTTCTCTGTAGGCTTCGGGTAAAACCATGCAGACGAAGGAAACTCCCTCCCCACCCTCCACTACTTAGTAAGGTCTTACCTCAAACATATCATCTTACAAAGCTCCATGTCAACCTAAATGCTTTCAAAGCCCTGATCTGGCCAAAGCTTTACCCTGCTTTTATTTTTGCAGTGGGAGCTAGGGACAGCTGAAGAGCCTGTGAGTAATTTCAGACAAGCCTTTTCAGAGTAAGGGGAGAAAAGATTGTGCCAATTCACTGTGAAGTCCAAGAGACTGCATTCAAACAGTGTAACTTCAAAGCCAAGATAGTTTATGCAGTTAAGCAAAACGCAGACTAATACATATTCCTGAACAAGACTTAAATCCAAACTTGCGAAAAGTGCTTTCTGCCCCAAAATATGTGAATTCTGTGAACACATTTTGAACTCCTCACATTAATTTGCTATTTACCAAACTAGCCAAATACCACTTGAATACATAATTTTGAAAAATGTTAATGAGTTGTACAATTATTAGAACTACATCTGGTCAAACACTAGTCCCTAGTGGAAACAGGAGACAGTTGATGTAAAAAGTCTTTTAATACTGACAAACATATTTCAGCTAATAAATTATTCACCGAATACTCAATATCAATATTATTTTTTATATTAACTACTGAATGACCACAAGAGAGAAGCAGTTTATTTCTATTCCCCATGGAACTGCTTTCAGGAATGTGACTTAAACAATTTTAGCCCAAGACCTTGTATATGGAGAGGTTTGTGCAAATATTTGCATGCTGAGGTTGTACTGATCAAAATTTTCACAACCAGTTTAATTGATAAAGATTTATTAAATAACAAATTCTACTGAGAACTAATCTGACTGCTATGGTTACTCATAGAACAAATTCAATTTAAATGAAATATATTTGCTAATGCTTTCTATAGAAACTACCAGATACTATTTATAAGTCAGACACTGAATTATAGTCAGGAAAGAAATTAAACCTGTAAAACAAGAGATAATAGGTGATCCTTCTATGATCTCCTCATTTTTTTTCTGTCTAAAGCTAAAACTAAGTATTAGTCAGTAATTTTTGTCCTAGGGCACCATATGGCAGTTACACAATACTGAACTGAACAAGACTAACACCTCAAGGCTGCAGAAAGATGGATGTTCTTCCTCTGTATCTCCTTCTACTCCCAGCTCCATGTTCCCATGGTCTCCTGCACTGGAACAAATGCATCTAGCCTTGAAAAAAACTGTTTCAACTCACTAGTCCAGTCAAAAAAATTATGAAAAAAAATCAAAACCAAATATGCATAGTTTTTTAATAGCTTTTTGTTGGGGTAGTGAATTTAAGCACCAAGCAGTCTGGAGAGTCACAGAGCGAGGGCAAAGCAGAGGAAGAAGACAGATCGTTGAGGCTCAGAGCAGGAGACAGGCAGAAAAAAGAGGAAGAAAGAGGAAGAATTAAGGACAACCTTTTAGTGACAACCACTGAACTTCCTTAATGCCATTATCATCTCCTCATTCTATCAGAAAGGAGAGCATTCTTTTTGCTTATGTATACACATGCAATATGGTCACCCTAGCAAATACTAAATAGTTGCTCACTTACAGTCATTTCCAGGAAACATGCTTCTAAAAGACTTAGAGACACCCATTCTCACCCAAAAAAAGCATTTTGTATGGTGCTCTGTTTGCATGACAGGTAGAAAGGTAATCTGCTAGAGTAGAAATTACACCAGAAATAAGGTTACCTCTTTCAGTTAAAATTAGTTCTGCTTCAATATTTCTAGTGCCATTTTGATATACAAGTATGTGCAAGATCATGTATATATCTACATCTACAATGCAGATATATAATGCAGGCATTACCCAGACTGACTAAATATTTTTCCCATCTTCCCACTTTCAGAGCCAAGAGAAACATTTGTCAAAACATCATTGTTTTGCCTGTTTTCAAGCAGAGCAAAACCAGACTCTCTTCTCTCTGAGAGTCACATTTACTTAAAGTCATTTTGTTGCACCTGAAAAGCCTTTTGAAATCAGCATCCTCAAAGCTTGAACTGTCCAGAGGGCACAAAACTGAGGATCAGACTAAGTGCACCACGGAAGACTTGAAGTCACAATAGCAGATATATTTCTTTTCTTCTTAAATTTGTCTTATGAAGCAGCAAATTGCCTAGAACAGAGGTATCAGCACACACCATCTCTATAGGAAATAAACAGCCAAGATGGATCAAATGAGAGAAGAGGAATCAATGAGTCATAGAATCATAGAATCAACCAGGTTGGAAAAGACCTCTGGGACCATCAAGTCCAACCCTTGATCTAACACTGCCGTGGTTACTAGACCATGACACTCAGTGTCACATTCAGTCTCACCTTAAATACCTCCACAGATGGTGAATCCACCACCTCCCTGGGCAGCCCATTCCAATGTCTGATTACTCTCTCCGTAAAAAATTTCTTCCTAATATCTGACCTAAACCTCCCCTGGCAGCGCTTAAGCCCGTGCCCTCTTGTCCTACAGCTGGTTGCCTGGAAGAAGAGACTGACCCCCATCTGGCTACAATCTCCTTTCAGGTGGTTGTAGAGAGTGATGAGGTCTCTCCTGAGCCTTGTCTTCTCCAGGCGAAACACCCCCAGCTGAGTTGTTTAGTCAAAACCTCAAGAATCTAAAGTCTACATAGACTGCCATTTTTAACTTTGGCATATGATTTACCTCAGCTGAGATTCAAACTTTGCTGACCTACAGCAGCAGTTTTACATGTAGCCAGGGTCTGTGGCCCAGCTGGAGAATGGAGCTGCCCCTTCTGCTCCTCCCCACCTTCTATCACAGCGTGTCCCGCCTTAACCCTCTGGCAAAACCATCCATGAGACCATGATATACATCAGGGGATGTTCATATATCCCTCATGATTTCATTGGTGCAGCTGATGTAATCTGACATGTTTTGGGGTTAGGACTGATAGCTGGGATTGGACGAGAACTTGCTCATGCTTTTTTGTCCTTGAATCTGTTACATGAAGTTAACTA
This sequence comes from Pseudotriccus pelzelni, assembly GCA_035584735.1. Lineage (NCBI taxonomy): Eukaryota > Metazoa > Chordata > Aves > Passeriformes > Tyrannidae > Pseudotriccus > Pseudotriccus pelzelni. The sequence continues at coordinate 26,494,000 of JAWMRA010000078.1, read as the reverse complement.
CACTGAGGATGTAATTTCTACTGCCATTGCTTAATGACTCAGGCCTCTCCAAAGCTGTTGTAATGTTACTGTTATGACTATATGCTGGGTTTGCATGGCAAGCTTTTATCAGCAAGGGGGCTACAGAGGTGGTTTCTGTGAAAAGCTGCTAGAAGCCTCTCCCATGTTTGACAGACCCAAGGTCAGCCAGTTTCAAGACAAACTCAACAATGGCCAAGGCCAAACTACTAGCACCAGTGGTGTCTCTGAGATAACAGATCTAAGAAAGGGAAAAAGAAACAGCAGCTAAAGTGAGGGGTGAGAATATGTGACAGACAACTCTGCAGACAACAAGGTCAGTGAGGAACAAAGGCAGAGGAGGTGCCTCAGGCACTGGAGCTGAGATTCCCCTGCAGCCCATGGTGCAGATCATGATGAGGCAGCTGTTCTCCCGCAGCCACTGGATGCCCATGGTGGAGTAGAGATCCACCTGCGGACCGCAGACGTGCTGGAGCAGCTGGATAACCAATGGCCGCTTTTGACTCTGTGGGAAGGCCATGCTGGAGCAAGCATTTGGAAGGACCTGGAGAAGGAAGCCCACATTGGAGCAGGTTTGCTGGCGGGGGACCCACACTGGAGCGGCCTGTTCCTGAAGGACCACACTCTGTGGAAGGGACCCACACTGGAGCAGGGGAAGAGTATGAGGAGTCCTCCCCCTGAGGAGAGGGAGCACTAGACACAATATATCATGAACTGACCACAGCCCCCATTCCTTGTCCCCCTGTGCTGCTGGTGGGGAGGAGGGTGGAGAAAATCAGGAGTGAAGTGAAGCCCATGAAGAAGGGGGGAGTGGGGAGAAGGTGTTTTAAGATTTGTGTTAATTCCTCATTATCTCTTTTGGATTGATTGGCAATAAATTAAGCTAATTTCCCCAAGTCAAGCCACTTTTGCCCATGACCACAACCGGTGAGAGATCTCTCCCTGCCCTTATCTCCTCCACCCACAAGTCTTTCATCATATTTTCTCTCCTCTGTCCTATCAAGGAGAGGAGTGATAGAGTGGCTTTGGTGGGCACCTGGCATCCAGCCAGGGGCAACTCACCACAGACCAACATGAGAATGCCCCTGGTTTGCAAAAAAATCCAGATTTTCTTCTGCTTTCTCTAAAAAGCATTATGCAAAAGCTTTCAGATGATCTCAGAAAATGAAAGTGCTTTGGAGAATCTATTTTTCGGAACAAAACAATCAAATTTCTGTTCAAATCTGTGAGTCATCATTTTTGCACATGTACAACATGAGTAAAATATTTTAGGAGCACTTGGCCTTTCTTGTTCTTTCTAAAGTAATGTTACTATTATGGCAGTGCTTCCCACCGATATTCCATGCCAACAAAATGCTGTCGAGGTTTTTTTTCCCACATGGATTCTTATCTTCTATGGGGCAGGGAGGTTGATGTGGGACACTGTAAGCTTCAATGTAGTCCCTGGGTATTGCACCACTAGTTTGCTCCCAGTTGCATTACAATAATTCCAAGTTGTTCCAGCAAAACAGAGCTACAGTTGAAAGTACCACAAAGAAGTTCTTTAGAGCCGAGAAGTTATGGCTGCCTCCAGTGTTCAAGACCAGATTGAATGGGACTCTAACCCATCCGGTCTAGTGGAAGGTGTCCCTGCCCATGACAGGGGAGTTGGAACTAGATGATCTTTAAGGTTTCTTCCAACCCAGACCATTCTATGGTTTTATGATCACATCAGGGGAGATCTGTCCTTAAGCATTTCATAATATCTCAGTCTGATGTACTTTCTTATAACACAATCCTTGGTTCTTCCTCCATGCAATGAGAAAAACAATTGCATTAATGAAAGTTTTAAAGACAGAGCTTATAACTGTTCTACCTTTAGTGGTTGCTAATTGTTTTCTTCAATATCTTAACAGTGTGAGAAGGTGACTAGCACTTGATGACCAGACATCTGACAGAGACATGTGAAGCCTGGAAAAAAGTCAACCTGTGTTTCCTTAATTAAAGGGATGTTACTCAGCACACAGACTCTGGAAGCTCGGGGTTTAGTATTGGAGGAACTTTATGGTCAACTGTTCAGTCTGTAAGCATTCATTGCATTTATCTCAAAAGCCTCATGGTGGAATTGATTTGACAAACATACTGCCACTACTTATCAGGCTATTCTTGTCACTGATGTGACAAAATAATTCATGAAGGGATTTTAAGCTGTATCTGATTTCCCTCCAGCTAGCTGTAGTCTCTAGCAGTTAGAAAGTAGCAGTATGGAAGTACTTGGGGCAGAAACTAAATGTAGCTTAATAACCTAAATATTAATTTTAAAAAACAAAAACAAAACCCGCAACTTAGAAAGCCTTTAAAAAGAAAAACAAACAAACCAAACAAAAACAAAAACAAAAACAAAAAACCAAAACGCCTGGTCATTGTTTAGAAGAGTGAGGTAAAACATATTAACAGAATAAGAATAAAGATTTTAAAAACACCAGTCTGAATTCTGAACTGAGAAATGTAAGGCTTCCAGCACACCAAATATATATTTGTTGAAATTAAGTAAGATACATAGCTGTCACCTTAGTCTGAACAAATATTTCTAAAAGGCTTTTAGAGTTATCAGGCTAATGACATGAAGAATTTCAGTGGAAACAAAACATATAAAATCTAGAATTATAAACCAGATTATAACCCAACCCAGCCTCTGCCTGACCTCATCAGAAAGTTTAATGGAAAGAAGTTAACACTTCTGTTGTTTATGTTATCTCTAAGAACTCCCAGATGTGGCAATCAGTCATTCATTGACCCTTGCAAGGCTGTTCAGCAATTCTTGATCACAAATGTTTCCAACGAGGTAGAATGAGCTTATAGTTCTTACTCCTACATATGATAGGTAAGGATACATATGATACTTCTCAGGCACAAAGATAACATTGTAATTGTTTTAACAGAATAACTTGAATTATTTAAACTCTCTTTTTCTGTTACTTATGGCCAAAAAAACCCAAAACAGAGATAGTATCTTTTTTCCTCCCATTGTTAATATTTCATGCTAGAAAACTTTAATATTTATGAATGTTGGAAAAGAAGTTATTTTCTGTCAAAATGGTCTCCCTTCAGAAGAACAGCATGGTCTTTATAGTTACTTCTAAACCAAACTAAATTAGATGTTTTCTTTTTACTGCAAAACCTGCTCTTGGGTTTTATTTTCACTGGCAGATATAAGACCATCAGGTTAAGAATACTGCCTAAGACCTTTCTCAAACTTCCAGTTCAAATGGATTTCTAAGTATAAAATTTGATTGCTTCTTTTTTTTAATCAAGAAATAAATTTAGTCAGGTTTTGATGCAAAATGAAGTACTAATCAAAGGAACTATACTACTGAAACAGAGAGGCTCAGAAATACTGTCAGTGGTTTTCTTAATCTTGACCACAGAACCAGTGCACACAAACTGAAGGCTTTTCTGTTGGTGGCTAATAACACCACATATTTCAATGCAAAATGTTAACAAATCTTTAAGTACTATGATAATGAGAATACAGAGAAGGACCTAGCTTTTCACCTGTATTTTGCCAGATAGCACCAACCCATGGTGTTCTAGTGCAACTTTAATAGTCTAATCATGCTATTCAAGAGCAGCTGAGTCAACTACTTTAGTTTTTCTCTGGGACCTTGAAGGAGAATAGCAACTCCAAATTGAAGGACTTCAGCAGAATTAAGGTTGTAGGGTGAATAGAATGAATACTAGAATAGAATAGAATACTACTGAATAGACATGTAGTAGTTTTCCTCTTCCTCAGCATTACACATTGGTGAGCTTTAAGTAGTTCAACACTGGTGACTCTAGACAACTGTCTGCTCCACACAGCAGGTATGGAGGCAGGGCAGACCCTGTTGAGCAGCAGCAACTAAATCTCCCTACAAACATGAGTCAGAGCCATTATGAGTCTAAGCTGAAATGCAAGGTTATGATCTAAGGGAGTTTTGATGTCCATACATATTGCCTTTGCCAGCTCCAATATGGACGCTAGAAATTCCTACAGAAGAGCAGAACAGATAGCTCCAGGTAGTAACTTCTTAAACTGCCACAGCTCACTCTTTTAAGTCTTCTGTAGCTCTCTTTGCCTCCTATATATAAATCCTAGGTACATGATGCTCTGGATTGCATTCAAGAGAAGACACATCTAAATCTCAGTTGCTATAGCAGCAGAGAAATGTATTGCTTCTTTTCAAGTCGATTGTAGAAGCAGCACATTCCAGAATTCAGCAACATTAATACTATTCAAGTTGTAATTTTATTCTTGCCATGCCATGACACCCTGAACACTTCAGGTTTGCACACACAAACAGCAAAGTTGTAACTACACCCTGTCTGAGTCAGCTTGAAAACAGCTCAGGGCACTGTTGTGCTGATGCTTTAAAACTACACTGCTGTGAGAAGTGGCAAGCCACCCTCCCTGCTGTCAATCTAAACTTATAACTACCCTTCATCTATATCAGCAAACAGATTCAATTCAGCAGGCCTCTGTCCTAAATCTACTATTGGCTCAAAAAAAAGATAGGATTAGCTTAAACTTTTCTTGGTGAGTCAATGGACCTCTGGTATTCAGGGGTACTGACTTCAGTCAGTGTTAGCCAAACATGAAATCACACCAACAAGCACCAGCAATGTTTCAACTACGGCAGCTTTCATGTGGAAACATAAAAAACTTTCTGGAGCTGAAGATGCTTTATGTTGCAACTTCTTTATTTCTTAAGCTAGTTTGGCTACTTCCTGTCTAGGTCAAGTGTACCTGAACAAGCTGCATCCACTCTTCTGACTATAGAGTGCTCAACTAGGTGGAGTTCAAATGCCATAATCCAAGCTGGAGATACTGTGTCATCTACAACACATTTTAAAAGCAAATCAACAGAAAAAAAACCCAAATCAAACAAACAAAACCAAAACAAAACCAAATCCCTGGAAAACAATCCTTCTTGCAGAGTTCAGGGCCCATGCTGTTCAGAAATAAATGTCATTCCCAAGAGCTGGGTTTTCTTTTATTTAGACTATTTCAGCTTCTTCACAAATCTCTTCATTCTATTCTGCCATTTCATACAAAATGAGATAGATGTTGTGCTAGTGTTCTGTTCAATGTCTACCAAGAATCAGACAAAGGATGAAGATCAGAACTGACACTCCTCTACAGTGAATCAGTTCCACGTAACATGATGTTAATTACGTTCTGGCCAAATTACATTTTTCATCTTCAGCCATGGATCAGTTCTGAAGTATTCTTACCTTCCCAGGTTTGTTTGGGTTTTTTTTTTTAACAATCCTAAACACTATGCCCAGAGGTGGTAGATAGATTGCAAATGTCATGGCACTTACCTTTTTCATCAGAGAAAGCATTAGAAAGGTATGAAGTGCCTATGAACAGTTTAGTATCTCCTCAGACCTGATATAGAGCTCTAGTCACGTAGATACTGAACTCAACATCAAAATTTTTACATCCTATCTTGAATATATAAGGTATTTGTATTTGAGGGAGCCAGAGCTCGAAGCGCTTGGAAATCAGTCTTTGTACAGACAAATTTTCTTCCAATAATTTCTCTATAACAGAAATTCGGTATTCAACTTCTACAAAGCAAAAAGAAACAAAACAAACAAACAAAAAACAACAACAGCAGTTACCTTTTTGAATGCAGGAAAGGATTCACTACATCAGCTGTATGAGTTAATGTTTGTGTATAGTGAGAGATCTTCATGCGTATTTAATTTCAGAATTCTCTCTCTATAAATCTTAATTTATTTTTTTTTGGGGGGGGCGTAATTTTGCATTAGATGATTTCTAAAGAATGGCTGTGATGTTGAGAAGCACAAGTCCAGACCTGAGCTGAAATTGTAACTGCACAAAACCTGACTTGTATGGAGCTGCACAGGAACCTTTCTGAATCAAGTGCTTAACACAAGAAAGAACTTACAAAACATCTATTCCAATAGCAGATACTACCCTTTCAGGCACCATATTTAGGTGAACAAGTGATTTATTCCATTCAGTGATCTATTTCTGAGCCCTGAAATAACCTTACCAGAAACTTTGGTTTTATACAGACTTTTTCATACAACAGTTCATGTCAACTGCTTGAAAGTGCGTATCTTTAAAAACTATCCAGACATGGGTAGGTCTACATCACCTTAAACAAGTGCACTAGCAGATGAAAACCATGCAAATTGACATAAGCTGCCTAAGAGGTTTTCCATGTCTTCACCATAAATTGCTGATAAATTCTGGGTTTGGTTACAGGCTTTACCAAGTGAGCAACTTGGCAGGTCTGAACACATGAATCAGAGTACAGAGATTCTTCGTATAAGGAAAAAGTGCCTGGGATTTGCAATTCCCACAGTGCCTCTTTTAATTGCATTTTTACCCCAACTGATTCGCCTGCAATTAACATTTCTGCCTCCCCTCTCTTTGACACTGACTTAATCCCTCAAGAAGACAGATTGTTGCAAAAATTGCTCTTGGTTGGAAAGATAAAGACCTGAGTGCCCTCAAAAAAGGGCAGGGAGAAGAATTCCTTCCTCTGGCTTTTCAGTAGTGTAATAATGCATTTGTGCTTATATGTTTACTGAAATGAAGGCCAGGGACTTTCCTAGTGGGTAGTAGTTATCAGTCAGATACTATCATTTTCCCCCAGACTCCTCATCTCAGACCTACATGGATAACGCCCCTTAGTCATTTAGTACAACCTCATTTACATGGAGCACAATGAATTACATTGACTCCAAGGTCTCAGCTAGTTAAGAGAAAAACTAGACAAAGTCATGTTCACACAGCATTTGGCTGGCAAGGTTTACTGCAATAAAATAGCTTTGGATATTTCCAATTAAAAAATTTCAGCTTTCTACACCCTTTTACTAAGCCAGGTGCAATTAATCCATAACAAAATGGCACAACTAGCAAAAAAAGGAAATGTAATAGCTGCATCACAAGCAGCTTCATTCTGCTTACTTCAAACACAATAGAAATCACATACCAATTTCCATATAGCAAAGAGAAGTTAATTTCCCTCCACAGTGTTACTGTGGACAGTAGTGCTGCAATGTCAGTAGTGCATGTCATAGCAGAGCAGAAGACAATAACAAAATCTAAATATATCCCTTGTCCAAGTAACTATTAGTTCTCATCCTCATTTCCTCTCCCTTACTGCTAGTCAACATGCTGCTATTCAACACAAGAAAAGACAAAAGTAGCACATCAGAGTGTTTTGTTTCTGATAATCATGATCAGACACCCATACCATGATCTCAGCTTGAAACCTTAATGGAAGAGGTCCTCCAAGCCTCTCCAGCCCAGCTTGAAGTTTACATTTAACCACAGTTGCCAAATTCAGCCTTCTATCCCACCTCAAACAACAACCTGTTGACTGGGGATTGTTGTTTAGGAAAAGCTCCTGGAGAGCTACAGAAAGCAGAAAATCTTCCCATCTCCAACATTAAAGAAGTCTGGGAGTCTGTAGAAGGTGAGCTAAGAATGGCCTTTTACAGGTCTACAGCAGGGCAAGTATGAAATTGAAACAGGATCACAGATGAACAGCAAACTCTTCAGTTGGAGCCTACAGATCACTCAGAACGGGGTGGCATCATCTGTTCTTTTTCAACCATAAAAGCAAACTCTTTTATGCGTAACTCAACTCCAGAAATAGTTTCCCTCTACCCTAAAGCTTCATCCTCAATCATTCCCATGCACCTGCAGTTGCTTTGCTTGGAACACTTAGTTCTGCATTAAAGAATAATAGTTTTGATAAGTGATCTCCAAGCCTGTGCTATTTGTGTAACAAGCAGGGATCAGGCAGGAACCGAGATTAATAACTAACCAGATCAGACAAAGTGGGAGCCAGTCGTCCCTCCTACTCCAAAGCAGGCCAAAGACTGGGTGTTCTCATTTAATGAGGTTGGCAACAGCTACTACAATAGGGTGTGAAAAATAGAATGTCTGACTGCATGCCAGCTTTAAAAGTAAACCCCCAGGGCAAGCATGCAGACAAGGAGCCTCTCTCAGTTTTGTATGGCCCCTGATTTTGAGCCCAGGGCAGCCTGCTGCTCCTGTCCAGATCTGTTTGCCTGCACTGCCATGGCCACCCCCACCTCCGTCCCACACCTTCCAGCTACACCTGGCTAAAACAACCTCATGCTGCTTAGTGGTGCATTGCTACCACCATCATATTGTTATGAAGGGCCCTGACTGTAGCTCATTATCACAGCACTGAAATGAGCAAAAAAATTCCCAAAAAAAAAGACTGATTATCTTGCCAGGACCCAGGGCACACATGCAGACAACAAGAGAAAGGAAAGCCCCTGACTCGGGCTGAGCTCTCCAGCCTCAGAGAAGTTTCACGGCAATGCCTTTCCCCTCTCACAGTGGGCTGAAAAGCCACCTTATATTCACTGACAGCCTGGCAGCTCATGGCCACCACACCCCACAGGGATGCTGCAGGGTGTTCAGGGAAGCACTGGTCCTTACAGCCACCCTCATGCTCTCTCATGCCAGATACAGTGCCAGGTGTTGCCCTGCCACAGCTGGTACAGGTTGGGAGTGTAGCAGGGCACCCATCTGACAGCAAGGTCAGTGTTGGAAATTGAGGGGAAACAGAGCCCTGAGCCCACACCAGGAAAAGTGTCAGAGTAGAACTGATCCAAGAGAAAGCAACAAACTCAGAGGTACTCCTAGATACAGCCAGTTCATTAGCCTGAGGTAGAACAACCTCTGCCATGTCCAAAGAAACCTTTACTACCAACATTACATGATCCCTGGCAGGCTCAGCATCTGAAGCGATAGACTTTCTCAACCTTCTTCCACGGAAAGTGACATTCCACAGCCTGATGTCACTGTTGGTGGTGTTCTTATAAATGAAAGGTTGCCCTGTGAAGGTTCAGTGCTGCAAGGTGTATATTTGGAATGAAACAGCTGCCCTTTACCAGCACTTTGCTGTCCAATCTGCACAACACATGCAGGACAGGTGAGTGGGGGAAAACCTAACATGTCTATATTCACACATGCATGAGGAACCACTCAGGAATCAGCTCTGCCCACACAAAAATGGGGAACAAGAGGTGGGAAACCTCCAGAGAGACAGTCCTCAGCTGGAAAGGCTCGCTGGAGAGACAGGGTTTGATGCATCTCCAAGACCCCAGGCTGCCCCTATGTCAGCCCCACTGCACTGGTTTTGGCAGGGGTAGAGTTGCTTTTCTTCACAAGGGCTAGTATGAGGCTATGTTTTCAATTTGTGCTCAACACAGTGATGATAATATAGAGATGGTTTTGTTATCAATGAGCAGTGATTACAAAGAGCCAAGGCCTTGTCTGCTTTTTGTACTGCTATGCTGGCAAGGGAGTTAGAGGTGTATGGGAATCTGGGAGGAGACACATCTGGGAGAGGTGATCCCAACTGACCAAAAAGATTCCATCCCATATGACATCATGCTCAGTATATAAAGCAGAGGGAAGAGAGAGGAAGGGGTGGGACATTTGGAGTGATAGGATTGGCCTTCTCAAGTAACCGTTAGGTGTGATGGGGCCCTGCTATCCTGGAGATGGCTGAACACCTGCCTGGCCATGGGAAGCAGCGAATTCATCCCTTGTTTTGCTTTGCTTGTGTGTGCAGTTTTTACTTTCTCTTTTAAACTGTCTTTATCTCAACCCACAAGTTTTCTGGCTTTTACCCTCCCAACGCTCCCCCCAGTCCTGCTGATGGGGGAGTGAGCAAGTGGCTGCATGGGCTTGGTGGCTGGCTGGTGTTAAACCATGACACCCAGCCAACAAGCAACAGCAGTTTTTGGAGATGCACTCATCCGGTTGATAGATACCATCCGGTCAAAGCCACCAAGGCTGCCCATGGGCTCAAGGTCATGGAAAACTGAAGCTCTACATCCTCTTCCCATTCCACCCCTGCAGCAAGACAGTGAGAAGAGGCCTGAAGAGTAGAACACTGATATTTTCTTAAATCAAGGATTGTCCCAGAAGTTTCATACACTGAAGTGACCAGAAAGCAAAGCAAAGAGCAAATGTCTGCAGTGAAGCATCTGCAAAGAAGGTAAGCTTAAAAGAACTCCCAAAGGTGACTTTGGCACTTTCTATCCAACACCATGTTTCACCTCCACATAGTCCTGCTTCTTTCAAGACCAAAATCAGAAATTTCACAGTGCCATCAGCCCACTCTATTATCACTTACAGCACCTTTTTATTTCAACATCCTCCACTGTTTCACTTCCTCTGAAAATCTATACTCCACTGTCTCAACAGTGTTATATCCAAGTTCAGTTGTAAAAGTACTTGGAATTTGAAAATAAAACACATACCAGTAAGGATTTAAAATTACACAGCCACCCCAAAGCAGAGATTTATATAACTTTCTTTACATTTTTCTTCACTTTTCTAATGAATATAACAGAGCAGTTCATAACATATTTGGTTGTTGAAAAGCAAAAAAGACTTTATTTTGTTGTACTTGTGGTGTTAAAAAATGAAGTATTTTTACTTAAAATTAGGTCTGTTTTAACTTGACTCCTTACTCCACAAATGCAGAATTGGTTTCAGGATTCCTTAACTCATTCTAATGAAAATCTTTTGTTAAGACCAGAAGTGGCAGTGTAAGTGCTTCACAGGGGCTCTTGCAGAAAAGAATACTGAAGTAGCAAATTTCTGGATTTTTGTTTTATTAAGAATCTGGAAACCAAGTCACATGTAATTGCACTACTGAGCCTCTTACAGGGACCGGAAGACATAGCTCAGGTTAAAAGCCACAGACAAGATTAAGGCTAAGATCAGCACTACAGTTAGTATTGACCTGCCCAGGGCAGGCAATCCTTTATAAACTTCATGACCTCTTGGAGGTTATAGATGGGGCACTGATCAGTCACCTAGTACGGATATTAAAACTTTAAAGGGAACAAAGAAAACAACCTAAATTATCATCCTTTTTATATGCAAACTAAGGTAAATTGGGAGATAGAAGAAGCATCCCAGTCTGAATTGTTTTTCCTCTTTGAATGATGGTTTCATTGCCTGCTACTCAGTACAGTATGTTCCACCTTCAACTTTTTTTTTTTAGAAGGCACATAGGAACTTCAGAAAAACAGCACATGCTCTCAGAGAAAAAAAAAATCCTGAAGAACTGGCAGATACTTGTGATTTCTGAGCATCAGCAGGGTTTTCTAACTACAAATTGTTCAGATGTTGTGGGCTTGACAGAATCTATTCCAGGCTTGTTTCCCTGCTCTTTTTCACAGATTTAGAGTCTCTGATGAATGCTATGTGTACCAGCCCAGATGCTCTATTCTAGCTATAAAACAGTTTTAGTCAGCTAACTGGATAAGAGAGCTGAAAATAGTGCAGCGCTTTACTCTTTATCAGCTTAACATTTTCCAGCACACAACACTAGACTCCAAGAAGTACAAACCAGTCCAGTTATAATTGACATACATATTCTGGGGCATTGTTCGATGTTGCTCTAATATTGGATTTAAAGAAACTAGAATTTAACTCTTCGTATTTTCATTCTAAATAGTGCCCAAATATTGCAGCTAACTGAGCACCTAACTATTACAGCAATTACTTGCAAACAGACTGTTTTAAAGGATTTGGTCTTTGTTTCAGTTTTAGAAAAGGCCCTTTTAGGGGTTTTGTGCCTTGTGTCCTAAATCCAAATTCTATTTTCGAGACTCTCTCTAGACACTGGAAAGAGCCTTATTGTTTGGCCTTTGTTAGTTTGTAAATGAACAGACATGCAGTGTTACACTGCCTTTACCAAGACTATTTATCCGAACCTCTAAGATCAGGAACAGAGATCAAAACCTTCTGCAGTTCTAATCACTGAAGAATCAAGTATCAAATAGCACTTATTTTAAGACCAAAATCATTTTGACACGTTGAATCTCTCAAATCCCTCATGGCACCATGCCTTTTGGCAAAGCTTGTAAGACTAGTCATGCCAATAAAGCAGTTTGAATTGAGCTGCCTTTTTGCCCAATCCTACTAAAACCGTAGTAATTGGTTCAGACGCAGAGGCTCAGCTGTCTCAATGAGGGCTAAAGCTACCAGCCAGTCTTGACAATGGCTTTTTTTCAAGCCTGGCAAAAGGAAACGTAATGCAAATGCTCCTGTTCTTGTCACTGGCCTGGGAGGTTTTTATCTTTTCAAGCTGTCTGGTTTTCCATGTGTGTTCACATCCTAGAACATGTTGATTGGTTTCAATCAAATGTTCCAGAAGGCCAAAAGTTTCACATAGTTAAGGGAAATCCTTATAGGAGGAAGACAAACACCTCAAAAACAGAAAAAGGTTTCCTCAAACCACTTTAAACATCAGAAAACCCATCAAGAGACACAAACCTTATGAAGCTACTGTTTAAAAGCCAGACCCTTTGTCTCACAGAACTACTTGACTTAACAATAGTTGAGGGGGTTTTCTTCCTTACTGAAAAGATTTTCCAGCCCTAGGAGGGAATGGATACTGGTGTGCTGCTCAGCTTATTGTAAAAGTACAAACACCATACACATTCACCTTAGGCATCCGGGAAACACTCCCTGTGAGAAGTGTTATATCAGAACCTGCCATTCTGTGACTCACTCAACACATCTGTCTAGATATGACTGTCATTTTTATCAAAGCCAAATATTAACACAACAATAATTGCTCTCTACACCAGTTTCAAGTGCTGTGTAAAAATATGACACCTCCTTCAGATTTTTCATTATTCTGCATTGTCACACCGCCAGCTGTATCAATACCTGGTACATAAACCTGCCAACACCATGGACAAAACCTTGGTAGTCTTTTAATATTAAAACAGTGGCACTACTTTAGCTGCCATGTGTGATCCCTATGAGAGATGCAAATGCAATTTATTTTCACCAGTCCTTCCCAGTAGCAGTTTGATGTTTCAAGGAAATAATGAAATAGGTTTTATTTTACACTTTTAAGTAGAATACGAAGACCAGCCAAGGAGATGAGTAGGGGGATATGCTAAAGTGTGGGGTTTTTTGTCCAGCCAGTTCAGAATTGCTTTTTTATCAATCTTGTTTATAAACAAGATTGGGTATATCCCTATCTGTCAATTCCCCCCTTCCTATCCTCTATTCCTCTAGTAGGACTCCTCTAATCCACTTGGGAGCAGCAATCATACAGAAAAGAGTCAGACTAATAAAGTTTTCCTTACCATCATTCTTTTTCCTCTTGCTGACCCAGCATCTCACACATTCTCTAAGTCTTTTGCCTGCAATGTAAATGAGCAATTAATTCAATCTAATATTGTAGCATCCTGATGAAATATCTTTCTCCCTTGTTGAATTCTTATCTTATGGGACTCATTCTCCAGTTCTGCAGTAATCCCTTCCAGGATAGATAATCCACATTTAGAAGGGGCATTAAAAATAATAAACCTCTTAAAAACAAATTAATCACTCACATATATTATGTTACATACTATAAAGAAACAAGAGAGCTGTGAATTCATAAGAAGAGCTATGAAATATTTTCTTCCCTTTTTCAGTCTACTTTGACTCTACTCTAAACAAAGGAAACAAGGTTCTTCCAGTTCCCCCTTATTGAGAGCTGCTCTGTAATTTGTTTCTTACAGAAACTTCCAAAGGGTTGCAGACTTCAGGAATTCTGCAGGTGTATTGAACTGCAGTGCTGCACACTTCTAACCTTCAGAAGTACATTCAGTTATGCTACAAAAACTTTTCTCTGTGTTTGCATCAATAAGGTTCAACAGATTTTTAGTTATTAAAGAATTTCTAATGCAGCTCTGATCTCTTAAAAGTGTCAGACCTACAGATTTCCCCTGGCAAAACTCCTAATGAAGTACAGGTCTTACCATAACCAGATAGTAAGGCATTATAACTTCCCTGATGTAGGCAGTAATGTGCAGTACATACCACAACCTGGGTTCTGCTCTCATTTACATCTCACTTACTCACTGACTATAGTAAGCCTGCTATTACTAGGATAATGCATGTCTGAAGGTCTCTCAAATTACAACAAAATAAAATTCTGGATTGAAAGAAAGGACGATTCACTATCAAGAATTATATATCTCTTTTTATATAAATATGAAAACAGCAAGTAGTTGTGATCTATTCGCAAATACTTATATTCCAGTCGCATACATGGTATTCCTGACAGTAGAATTAATCTGAAAGCTGGCTATTATCAGGGTCTGATGCAGTCATAAACACTGCTATCACGCTCCAGTAGCTTCTTGGTTTCTGTCATACATCCTAAGTAGCTGACTTGAACAAAACAAGAAAACTAAACCAAAACAACAACAAAAGGAAAAAAAAGCACTGACAAAATATACATCCCCAGCCCATAAAGTTTATTTCAGAATAACAACTCTGAGAAAGTTTGTCTAGCCTCTCTGAAAGCCATTAACAGAGGTTCCCGAGTTACTGCAAATGTAAAGACCACTCTGTGGGAAGGGGGCCTGCACTGCCAGGGTTCAGTGAGGCTGTGCATAGAGCAGTCAGTCATCTTGTGGTTTCAACATTTGTCCTCAGATTTGTCAAAAAACATGCAATGCAGTTACACATGGCTTCACACTTTCTCTATTACAGAATCCTGTTCTTTTAGGCAACACTCCTTGTGCTTGGAGAAAACAGGGAGACACAGGAAGATAGAAAAGCCCTTTATTGAAGAGGCATTTCTTGTGAAGTACTTACCCCATAGCAAGTAACTTAGAAGAACATTAAATAGTCTGTAAGGGAGAGGAGAAACCTCTTGGAAAACCTCATCTCAACACTTGTGGGATCAGCAAGTAAAAACCAAAATCACTAGTCCTAGAAAATCTCAATGTAACCATTGTTCTGCACCATTACCAGCCTTAAAAGCAGGAGCATGACCTATCCCATTCAAGCTTATAGTTTAGTCATTAGGACGCTGTGTTTCAAGAAACGAACGCAAACTTTAGCTCAGCACTCAGCACTCTGAATCTCAACTTCTCCTTCCCACATGAAAGCTGGACATATTCTCTTCTGTGAGGCACACACACACTAATAAATAAACAAATAAACAGGAAGTCAGGCTACAGCTACCCACTTGACAGCAACTGCAAGGGCCAAAGAAGTTGCCTTCTGTGAATAACAGTCTTAGATTCATTGCAGGGGTTTTTTGCCTTCTCCATAGCATCAACACAATATGCTTGGATGCCAAAGAGCAGTGTAGTCTGAGAGTTATTGCAACTGGGGCATATAAAGCATAGAAAGTAGAATTAGAGATGAGCCTTGGCTGTCCTCCATCATGTGGTTAAGAAAAATAAGACCAGAAGGAAATAACAAGAGGACTAGTTCAGAACTTCAAGGATATACCTGAAGGCCAGAGTACAATGAGCATTGGGAAGGTAGAAGAGATGTTTGCTTCTTCCTGCAAGAGTTTTATCACCTATTCTAAGAGCAACTGGGACTTGCTAGCACCACACTTCCAGTTAGAAGGGCACTAGAGATGATCAGTGCCTGAGATGCAGTACAGAAGCAGCTGCAACATCTGTTTGCATGTGTTAGGAGAAAGCTGAAAGTCAAATCTGCAAAGGAAGCCTGAATTAGTTCAAGAAATGATGCTATGGCAGGATATGCAGAGCGCAGAGTACAAAACAGAATTTATTCTCCTCAGTGTGTTCTTTCTGCATTGCAACCTCATTCCTGTTTGTAACAGATGGCACATCAAGCATGTGATGGGTGATCTTCCCTAACATTTAACATTTTGGAAAGTGTTTTCCTTTAAGCTAGCTGTTCAGGGAGGTACATGCAACAGTTGTAGTGAGTAAAAGCTGCAAGGCTGCATTTCTGGGCTGCTCCTAGCTTATAAAGAAAACACTCTTCCAGTGAGGAAGGGTTAAGAAGGGAATTAAGAATAAGGGAAGCAACAAGTGGAAGTTAACGCAAGTAGTTGTCCCAAAAACTTCATAGGGGAAAACTCCAACAACACTACAGCCATGAATAAAAGCAGAATAACTTGTTGGAAAACCTATTAAGGAGACAAGCCTGCAGGAGCTTACAGGCTGTAAAAATCCTATACAGAGAAGCTTTTGCAGTGTGGCTAAAGCCTTTGGTTAGAACAAAGGGAGACTCTCCACACTTCCATAGAATTATGTGACTGTAGTAAAAAGAAAAACAGTATAGAAAGCACCTTTTTGATGGAAATATGTTAGTGTTTTCTTATAAGAACCAGAGATCCTAGAGAAGTCCTTAGAAAGCAGGGATATGAGTCTCAGCTGAGAAAGGTATGAACAGATACTTACTTTTTCTGTCCATGCTTGTCTTGGAACATAGTGACCCTTCCTGAGCTGTCTACACTTTTAAACAGACAGAGGGAAGCAGGAGAGCAGACAAGAGGTAACCCAGTAATACATAAATTGAAACTGAGCATGGGGAACAGATGAAATTAAGATAATATAAAGTTGGACTGGATTAGATCAGCTAATATGAACCGGCTTCTTTCTGCTTACTAAAATAAGAGTGAAAGCTTTTGATGTTTTGCATCAGAAATAGGCTTCAGTTTCACAACTTCATTAACCAAACATCTCTAATTCAAATATTTTTATTTAAAATTTATGCATCTTTTATTTAAATGTGCGATATAAAAGACAAAAGGTCTTGCATTAAATCACAGTTTATTCATTTCAGTGAAGATACTGCATTATGTAAATAGTACCTTTTGAAGCTGGAACAGAAATTTTCACAAGGCTCTTCTGGGATCCATTCTGATTTCCTAGGTATTTTTTCTATTTCTATATGCAACTGATGGAATTGCACAGAAATAAGGGTTTCTTTGTTGCTATTGATGCAAAAGGGAGACAAATAGCAAGTAACAAAAACGCAATGCAAAAAAAGTCTCTAAATCAGGTACTTCAAAGAGGCTGGATTCAGATGAGTTACTTCAGCACTGCAAAGGTACACAGACCAACAGGATGAGTAGAAGAACTTAAGCTAGGAATTTATGTTTCCCCTACAATCAGTAGAAAGAAATTGATACCTGTAAAGAATAATTCTAACCGTATAACGGAGGCAGTTCTAGCTGCAAACACTGATGACATTCAACTCAACCATTTCACAGGAAATTGACAAAATAGCCTATAAAGTACATTTAGTAATCAGAACACAGACATACATCAAAACCTGGTGTACAGGCATGGAGCACCACCTGTGTTCTCCAGTGGACATCCCAAAAACAAAGCTCACACACTTATGGGGAAAGGTGCTACATCATTCTTTTGACTTGATGTCATCACCACGAGAAACAGCTGACACAGCTGGAGGCTCAGGACTTGTCTGCACTGCAGAACTGAATATCTGTAAGGATGCCACAAAATCAGACCCAAGGGTATTCCTTATGGACCTGTAGCATTGAAGGGCAGGTATTATCCCACTTCCACACCCCTCAGCCTGGAAAAGTACATAACCCAAGACCAAGTATGGCATCCCAGCATCTCCCAGATGCAGTTTGAAAGGATGACTCCAAACCAGAGCTTGGAAATTAATGTGACAGATTGTAGTAAGCACATGCCAAAGCTGTGGAAGTGCTTTCCCAATGACAATAACACAGCCCATAAGAGGAGCATCTATCACTGAAAGTTTCCCTGCTCCCACTAGGACTGGCTGGCTGAACAGCAATAGCTGCTCTGCTAGGGGTGCTGACCATTGACACAATTTAAAAAAACAGCTCAATCTTGCAGCGTGAACAAGACTGATCTGCTGTTATGGACTTCCCTGAGCCCTCTGACCTTCCAATGAGAAAACAAATGTGACACAGTTCCAGAAAACCCCATCTGAACACTCTCCAGGGGCTGCTGTTTCGATTTGTACCACTGCTCCAGTACAAGAGGCATGATGAGACCTTTGTCTTCTGAAGCAAATTAAGGAGTCTTTTACCCCACCATTTCCTTTCCATCCTCTCAGGAACAAGCATGAGGCTGACATGGACGATGAAACACAAGTGGCCATGCCAGGGACAGAACAAGGGACTGTGAAATCCTCATTCAAATACTGCTATTTTCAACTGATTACGTGACAAACACAAAAGAGAATCTCAGCACCACTCACAATAAACCTAAGAAACTTGGCAGGTTTCTCTGACACGTCTGGGAAGCAGCCTGCTGCCATAGTGATTCTACTCCTCCCTCAAACTGACTCTGCTGGGAAGAAAGAAAAATTTGGAAATATAAACAGAGATCAGGGACCATTTGCAAGGGGACTTAACAAAAAATCTTCTCTTTAGGCAGAACAAACATGATTGGTTTCAGTGGGGGGTAAAAAAAAAAAGGTCAAAGTCCATCAGAAACTTACTAGTTCTGTTTAAAACAGCACAGGAATACTAAATATAGGGTTGCTCTGTATTTGCTTCTGAAGGTCTGTTTATAAGGGTGACTGGGTTGTGACCCGCAATTTTTCTTTTCCTGAAACAATACTCACTATTGCTACCTCAGGAACAGCTCTGAGTGAAAGAAGTTGCAGAATTTCAGGTGCTTGCTGGACTTTGATCCCAAACCTCATATAAACCTTTTTGGCTCATTTCCACAAGGGTGACAGTAAAGTGCCTCAAAGTGGACTGTGCTAGCACTAGTGGAGATGCATCAGGGTTGACAGTGAAGAAAAAAGAACGTCTTGAAGCATAAAGGCAAGGCAATCATCTTTTAGATCTCCCTTTTGGTGTGAATCAAAGGGTGATGGGTAAGATAGGGAAATCAAAAGAGCACTGAGAGTAGTCAGATCCAGAAATCTGTTCATTTTTGCTTTCACTGCATTCTTTTTTAATTAATAATCTTTCAGTGAAGCTAAAGTTATTCTTTGGATCAAAATACAGTTCAGCAGGTGTGAAAAGCACTATTTCTATGTCACCATCATGAAGTATCACCACCAATAAGGACTTCTATATATACCATATTTCATTTCCATGTTAAAAAAACATCTTAACTGGAGGAAACAGGTTAAACTTTTGATTTTCTATAGAGCCTCGTGATAACCATCCTGACACCAACATTTTAAAGGGGAAGGTCAAAAGTCAGAAGGCAGTCACATGTTATCAAGAATGTCCTCTAGAGGCTTAGTTTGCTAAGAGTCTTATTCTAATCCTTTCCAAGGTATTCCTTAATTCCAACAAATCTGCAGTGAACCCTCTGTAGGAAACTCCTGTGCAGAACTTAATGCCTACTGAAGTAGCTATTTATTGCAGAAAAAGCAGAATTAAAAAAGAAATAAAATTCTTCTTTCATAGACGGAGATTTTAGCAATCTCTCTGAGTCTCATTCAACACTGGATTTCAGATTTTTCTTTTAGGCAGCTTCCAAGTTGTACTTTCCCAGTACAGCACAAAAAAAAAAAAAAGAAAAAATTTAGCCTGTGGCCTTCAGCCACAGAGACTCCTGGAACAGATAGCCTAATATCAGTGGTGCTCAGCAAGACTGAAGGACACAGGCTACATCACGTGTGCAGCTCCCACACCCAGAATGAGGCAAGGAATGAATCCTTTTCTGTGTCACCTCATGCACCATTCCCACCCCCCACCATTTTATTCTGGAACACTAAATTTCAAATATACCTTTAGGGGGGAAAACCTACCAAACAGAAAGGATCATCTAATATTGTTCTCAATTCTGAGAGAGCAACGCAAAAAAAAAATATAGAAAAGTCTATAGGTCATCAAGAATTGGTCAAATGTAGCTGTATTTATTCACTCTAACAACCCAAATCTGTAGGATTATTAAGAGAAGAACAAAATTGTACACTAGAAAAGGAGAGAGAGAGAGGATTTCATTGTGGATTATCATGATGGGAGAATATTTCAATTTAAAGGCAATCGTAAAGAAAATGTGGAAGTGGGGTCAAAAATACCCTTGCTTTTAGTCTAAATAAAGCAAGCCTCAGACCTGTGCTGTAACTAAATTTCTTCTCTTACTACCCTTGCAAACGAATAGCATATTGTTCAGATTAATGGAGAGGAAAGCCAACATTGTCCATCAGTCACCCCTGTAGCTAGAGTCCCAGATATTGAGGATTTTAACAGTGCTTTTCTCCATGCCTTCTGCTTTTTTGTATACATTTTTAATTAGGCAAAGAGGACTAATGCAAATCAAATTAAATTATGACTTAAACTGTGTCTCTTGGGGAAGATTTTCAGCATGGCTAGCAGGGAATTAGGCAAAATTCTCCTTTAGTATTAATGAGAGTTTTGCTCCCAGTTCTTCTGCAGTACAGTTCGGACAGCTCCTGCACCAACCAAACCCTCCAACTTGCAGTACATTTGAGTGAGCTTAGACTGGGCCTGTCAAGAACTGTGAAATGTGCATATTGCTCATTTTTAACTGCAGACATAGGCAGAGGCCGAGGGAGATTCCAGAAAGTGGATTTATTGGTAAAACAAGGAAACAGGTGTAAAAGAGCTGTTACTGAAGATAATCTCGTAAAGCACAGATATACAAGTAGCACAGGTCCTCTACCCAAGAGACTCCTGAACGCATCCTGCCTCTCTGGCAGCCCAGACATCCCCATGCTGCTACTCAGTGCACTGCCTCCCCCCATAGCTTCTGTAGGCTAAAGGAGGGTAAGGCAAAAATTCCCCCCAAGCAATGCTGGTGGTGGTACTGATCAGCTCAGGGACACTGAAGCCTCCTAGACAGTGCCAAGGGCTCACCATGTGTCTCCATCACACTCATGTTACATGGAAGGAGGTTACTACAGGACTACATTTTTCATTGTAAAAGAGTTTTCTCCTACAGGAAGCCTAGGAGTCACTGAGTTGGGTTTTTTGTTGTTGGCGGGGGGGGGGGGTGTTGTACTACACATAATTCATTACAGAAGAAAAGCAATTGTCAGTTTATCCTGGTTCTATAAATGACAAGATTGTCAGTGAACAGTTTTGTGGATGTTGGTTTTGCCCTTTTGACTTACTTTCCCATCTTTCTCTTTGAGAGAAGTAGAAAATAGGGAAATGAGAAATTGGCATATGTTCCTCTTTCTGCCTTGAGTTCAGACAAGACGTTAAAAAGGCCTCCAACTTTTCAGATATCATGATCAAGCAAAAGCGTTTATGAAAACAAGCATGGTGTCAAACCCTACATGGAATTTATTTGCAGTTCTGACTTTTTTTTTTTACTAGATGCTATCTAAAGTTAGTTTATCTTTTAGTATTAAATAAGAGTAATATCAGAAGTATTTCAGAAAAAAACGGTTTTTTTTCAAATTAACTGAAAATTACTCATATAAAGGACATTTTTCTATTGTTATAGATTTTCCTAGTTAGGTTACATTTTCTGCCTTTTGCATCTATCAAAAAGGGTATTAAAAATAATCTTTTTCATATCTTTAAGATTTACCTGCAATAAAATAGACTCCTTTTTTTTTTTTAAATTTTAAGCTTGTATATTGCATAAACAAATAACAGTTCAAAAACATATCCCTACAAGCAGGCAAGAATTGAAACAATAGGGTGGTATAACTTAACTTCACATGCAATGCAGAAATAATTTATGTGAGTAGAGAGAACTGAACCTCAGAAGGAATTAAAAAAAAAAAAAAAATTGTAAAACTTGGATCCTGAACACACAACCTGAGGCATTCAGCTGTCTGCTTTGCTGGAAACTGGGAGTAAACAAATGAACCTAACACATAGGGGTTTTTTACTGCTACATCTTCGTAAAGAATACATTCCTTCAAAAATCAGCAAGAAACAGAAACGAGCTGGCAAAAAGATGAAATCCCTTTACACACAGTGTTTACGCTGAAATCGCAGGCAATAGAGAATGTCAACTGCAGCAGCTCCAACCTTGTTTGTCACTAGATTAACTAGAGAGCCAACAAGGACAATGACTCAACCTTTCATGCCTATTAGGCTCACTGTGAAAGGCTCCATTCACTCACCAGCTGGCGTGGTGCAAAGCTATCTAAAGATGTGAACAAGCGCAAGGGGCAGAGGCAGCCCGGCCCCGCTGCAATCTAAAACCAAAGCTGCAATTAATTATATATGGAATGCGGCCAGGCCTCACTAGCATTGTAATCAAATGGGACCACACAGAGAAAAGAAAATCCTTTATCATATCATACACACTGCAGACAGAAAGAGTTCTTGCACTAGAAGAGATATTTATTTTTTTTAATTCTTCATGATACTATTCACGTTGACAGCTTATGATGTGTTTATATCTTGAAACTTTAAGTTTGTTA
Source organism: Pseudotriccus pelzelni (assembly GCA_035584735.1). NCBI lineage: Eukaryota > Metazoa > Chordata > Aves > Passeriformes > Tyrannidae > Pseudotriccus > Pseudotriccus pelzelni. Next base: position 26,471,817 of record JAWMRA010000078.1, on the reverse strand, counting down.
CTTCTGTTTTATTTCCAACAAAAGTCTTACATGCCTAACTTTTTATCTATTCTTTTATCACCAAAATCAGTCACTTAAAATGAGTTTTTATCATATGTGCTTTTTGTCCTCACACTTGTAGCAATAATTTTACACTATTCCAGTGCTTGTGCCCTAGAGATATTAAAATCTTCAGAATCATCACTCAAACTGCTTGCAAATCACAAGTCTAACCCGGGAAATTCCTCATAGTCTCAACCACACATTGGCACAGTTCACAGAATTCAGGATGCTGTAGGCATTTTTCAGATGAGACCAGCTTCAGATAATTTCCTCTTAATGTAATTCTCCAAGACTGCACAACCATTTTTTCTTTGGGGAAAATCGAATGCAAAAAGCATGCCTCAAAACAAAATGAGCACAAAAGTGGCTGTGGACAGCCAGAATGATAGAATCTCATCAACATCATCCACATCATGAAAGCAGCAGCGTCCCAAAATTAGCTTATATGCGCTGCTAAACTTGTATCTTCCCATTATGACAGTCATTAAACACTATTACAGTACTATTTTGAGTCTGTAACCAAATTAAGACCCCAGGGTGTACTACCTGACATACATATCAACAGTAAGATACTCTAGCTGAAGAACTTTGCAATCAGGTAAATCAGGTAAAAATCCAACCAAACAAAAAACCCTCCATCGAAGCTGGGGGGAAAAAAAAAAAAAAAAGTCCTACATTACCCGTTTCTTTTCCTTGGGCACGCAGACACTTCATGGTAGGGACAGGAAGCAAAGAAAGCTGGTCCTAGGCAGGGATTTAACCCCATATGAATCCTTCTCTATCTTCATCCCTCTTTGCTCATTATTTCTGTCATTTGCTTATATTCTTGATTGATATAATTCCAATATACTTATTTAACCATCTAATTGCTATTCAGAATGCAACACTAAAATCAATAGGAAACAGCACTTAAATAGAAATAAAAATGGACTACAGACTTTGCAGAATAGGCTACAAGTTATCTGAGGATAGGATATTTCTTCAAGCTTATTTTTCACAGTGCCAGTATGTCTTGGACTTTGAGGTGCAAAAGTATTGAACAAAAATTAAACTGTTGATAAGATGAATAAAAAATCACAAAGGCAAAGTGAGGTGTGTTAGCAGCACAGGTAGTGAAACTATGCATCTGGCTTTGTTGCAAATTATACACAACGAACCTTAAAAACCTTTAAAAAAAGATAACACTGCAACTGCCATTACTTATTATGAAGATATGCATTCTTTGTGCAAAAAACCCATGCTATACTGGAAAGCACCAAAAGGCTGAACTAAGCCCAGCTCAGAGCCTGCAGTATAGCTCTTGTTTCACTGCCTAGCATATACTTCTTGTTGGCAGATGTTATTTTCACGAACTGTCACCATGTATTTTGACACAGAGGAGAAAGGGGCTGATTCAATGTGTATTCATGGATACAGACACTGCTAAAATATGCAGAGATCCAAATCCCCACATAATACAGCACATAATAGAACACCAGTTAGCATCTTTCAGGAACACTAGGCTTTTTAGGAGGAAAATGCATTATCTCTAAGGATGTTTTTTCGGGGGGTTGAGTAGGAATTTTATCTATTTATTATTTTTGCTTTATTTATCACTGATCATTCAGGGCTTTCATAAGGCCACAACATGTCAAAAAATCAATTCGAAAAGGAGAAAGGGAAGTTTACATGACCAGGTCTAGCTACACCAGCACCTATCTAAATGGAAGAGAGTCCTGGTTAATAAGGTACTGCAAAAAAGCATGCACAAGTTCCTCTCTTCTGTGGATATCCTCTACAGAGGTAGGTGGAAATATTATAAGCAACAATGAGCACAGAGAGGGGCAGAAAAAAAGGCACCTCTAGGGAGCTTAAAGCCCTGAGCCACAGGGAGAGCACAACTGGCTCAGTACTCAAAAAGATTCATGAAGAGCAGAAAGGAGGCACGCAAAAGGAGCCTTTTGGCAGCAGCCTGAAATTGCATCATATCTAGTGTACTGTAAAATTTGAACTTCTCAGAGTCAGAGAAATATAAACACCTCCACAGCATGACTGAGCAGCAAGTGCAGGTGCCTCACGTGGGGCAAGAGACTCATACCCCAAGCCCAGCTGAGTGCAGTAAAAGGGGTACCAGTAAATAGATCTTTTGTTCGGTTGGTTTTTAACCTCATGCTGGGCATTACTGGAGCAGACCAGGTTCCCCTAGCTGTCCAAAATTCCTTCATTAAAGAAAGTATCATCATCCTTCCTAGATGCAAAATGGCTAAGGGCTATATTTTCAACATGATTTCAAAAGAGTAAATAAGCACCAAGTGAGATTTTAAAATGCCTGTAGGTACTTTAGACTACAGATGCTTATGCAGAAAGGGGAAGTACTGTAAATCCTGGATAACTAATAATTTGAATCTGTTATGGTGGATTTGAAGTATGTGAAAGAACTGGATCTATCAGCTGACCACTCTAATCCTCTCCTCAGGGGAGTAAAAGCAACATTTTGACCATGTAAGTATCTATCTATACATATGAACAGACACACACATATCTTTCAGTCCTATTAAACTGGACAACCTACAATATAACTTGAAAAACACTTTAAGAGCAGCTGTCCGCTGATTTGGGGGATAGAAGAACAAAAGAACCGAAGAAACAAAAGCCCCATGTACAACACAAACATTTCATTTGTAAAGACTGAAACACTGTCACATTTAGCTGGACTGACCACTTGAGTTTAGAAAGTAGAAACTCACGTGTCCTACTTTAGGATTTAAACTCTCAGTGACATCAAACATCAGATATGGATATCATGGGTGTCACGGGCAAGCGTAGCCCAATCCAACCTCTTACTTTAAAAAAAGAAAGTAGGAAACCCACAAGCAGTTCAACAAAATGTCAGTGTGGGACTTGGCTGCTTTGTATCTCCTGAATTTATATCAAGGACCAAACTGTAAAAGGAAGCATGACTGTGCAAGGCACATCTGATAGAGATGAGGGATCATTGAGAGGAAGGGAGGTAAAATGCTGGAACCAAACACCAAGTCTAAGAGTTTTAGGCATTTGAAGACATCATAGTTTGGCTGCAAAAGTCCCATTTATATTGGATTCCAGTTTCTAGAATGTAAAATTAACCATTGTGCCCAATAGTCCTGTTTGTCTCACTGGATGTGAAGCTGAATCTGAAGCACTGAAGTCTAAGGCTATTTATACTTCTGGTATACAGCAGAATGTCTCTCCAGGCAATTCTGCAGCATTATTAATTGCTTTTAATTCACAGTTATTTAATAATTTCCATTATTCTAATAAAAAGAACATGCAAAATCTGTGAAGACTGAAGAAAAAAAAATAATAGGCGGTTCAACTTTGATAATACACTTTAAGGTATTCTGCCAGCTCCAATGGTGACAGTAATCCTTCCTCTAGTTTTCCTTAAAATTATACTTTTTTTTTAAATCAGAGCAAGAAAAGTTTGTTAGGGTTTCACAGCAACCCTGTTTACATAGAATTTGCCTTTCCTGTGCCCCACAGAAGTTACTCTGGGAGCAGAGAGCTGTGAATACCTCGGGATGCAAAGTGCCCAGCTCCAGCGGAGGGGGACTGTCCTCCCACCCAGCAGCAACTTCCCATCTGCACTCTGCTTCGGCACTGACTTACTGGCATTTAGGAGGCCAGCACAACCAACCCTGAATAATGTGTTTATAATATCTAAAGAAGAAGAAAAGAAGTGTTAATGAGAAATCAGCTCATTGTCATCTCATTTTTTTCCACATATTCAGTTATTTGTCATCTGCTTGTGTCTTTTGACTGACAACATTCATGCCAGCTGCTCGCTGAATGGGAGCTTTCCAGCACGCCTAAATAGACTGTTTGTCTTCATTAGCGCATTGTGGAAATTCATTCAGCAAGGGCTTGCAGACTGTCATTAGGCAGGTCCAGTCTTTCAAGTTCTGCTGCGACAATCCAAGATGTTTGTTTTAGCAGACTTTCCCCTGCTTTTGTTTCTTTGACACAGGAGAACCAAGCTGGGTTTTTTTGTCGTTGCTGTTGTGTCCCATCACTGCAGTTTCCAAGCGTATTTCTACACTGCGCTACAAGGGGAGAGGGGAATGCACACACTACATCTCTAGGATAATAGATTTCATTGTGTTGTACTTATTTCCTTTCCACTTTTCTTTCATAACACAATTTAATAACGAGTCCATATCAACTAGATGATTGAACACCAAGGAAAAGAGACCTAGCCTGACCTTTGATTTTTCTGCATCAGGAGACTGATGAGATATTACAGTAAGTGGATAAAAACGGCACATAACCTTAGTAGCTGAAGTTGAATGAAAATTATTTTTAAAGTCAGGGCAAGATTATTATTGCATTTTAAACGAAACATCCTTGTCTTTCAGTGTGCTCGGGAAAGGATATGCAAAGCTCAGGTCAGGCTTTAGATGCCAGAGGATATTCAAGAGAAGCAACAGCTGTTGCTTCTTTGCATTATTAGAACCATAGAGAAGCCTTTCTCTCAACAGCAATAGCAGTTTCTTTTTTTACTTATTCTCCTTTTAAGGGTAAGATCACTTACTCTTACGCATAAGCATGGCCCTCTGACATCAAGCTTTTGACTATAATTTACCCCCTTCTTAGACAATTCATCATAAGAACTATATGCTAACCATAAGATATATATTATGCATTTTCCTTTCAGGTGTTGGTCTTCAAGAAGTCTGACTTCATCCCAGTTTCAAAGCATTACCAAGAGAAAACAGTCCTTCAGGACACAGCCTGTATACTATTGTGCTATATATCTACAGGAGGCACTGGAAATTGTTGGGGAGTGAAAATTTATTTTCAGAATATCTGCAAAAACATTTCAGCTTTCATTTAGCTTTGATTTTAAAATAACTAGTTCTAGTTTTACGACTTTGTGGTTGTGAAGAGAAGTTTGAAGATATCAAAGTGTGTTTAAAGTCATAGGTAAAGAGAAAAAAATGCATATTTTGTGACATATTTTCAAGGAGGGTGTGCATAAATGACATTCTATTGAGAAAGAGGGTAATGATTTAAATATTTCTGTAAGTTACTGTCAGACAGTATATTCGGTAGAAATAAAAGAGAACTTAAGAGGCTCTTCTAAAAGATGAGAAACACAAACTAGTTCTCAGAGAAAACTGGAAACAGTCAGATCATTCTTAATAAATGAAAACATTTACTAGCAAAGGTAGATTTTCCAGAAGAACAAAAGCATTCCAAGAGTTCTTACACACAGCCTGTAATTTTTTTCTCTGTTTGTTGGTTTTAAAGGCTCAGAAGTTTTTTATTGGACTTTCAGAAAGCTCAGCCTGATCGTTAACAGTAGTCTCTCTATTTAGTCTAGTTTAAAGTTCACAAATTAATGCATTTATCAACAATAAAGCCTTTTACAAGTAAAAGACTGAAAATGGGTTTCAACAGGAATGTTTACCTGAGTAAGTCTCCATATACATTAACATCTGCATCCAAAAGCTCTGGATAGATGTTATATCTTTGTGAAAATTAAAGCTACGTTGGTATTTTTATTTGTGCAATTCATTCAATTTTTGTTCTGGCAAAAGACTTTGAGTTACAAGCTGAGTGTTATTTAACTGCAGGATCACTTGAGCATTGATGGCAGAAATGTAAGCATCTATGGAATTTCCTAAGGTGCTGTCTACTCTCTTTTGAAGAGACTGTCTCGGAAATCAGTTTTCCCTATTTCTCATTTGCTGCAGGAATATCATTACATTTTTTAATTCATATCACAGTTTCAAATTCCTTTATTTAATCATCAAGAGGCATGACCAGTGAAAGCACGTGCTTCCTGTTGCTAGTCAGCAGTATCAGACCAGCCTTGTCAGCCCCTCACTGTTTGAGTCCCATCCTAGATGAAGTTGGCACATACCAGTTTCTTTGAGGATCACCACTCCTTCTTTACTAGGGATAAATTACACCCACAGAACTCAAGCTTTCACTGCATGACCGAAACCCAAGAAACCTTAACATTATCATCTCCTATGATTATTAAGCTCTGCAATCTTGTCACAGCATGTAAAATACTGAAAGAAGCAGCCTTCCAGTCCCAAAGGAAGGCTGTGCTTTTTCCCAGAAGAAATCCTGTATTGCACTGTCCCCTGCGTGTCTCTCAACAGTCAGACCCATCTCTTCTGGAAGAAACCACAGAGTCCTAGGAAGATCCTTGCACACAGCAGGTGTTTCCAGTGAGAAAAACCCGATTACTCACCACAGAAATGCAAAGCCTGAAATGCTCTGACTAGAATTAACTTTATTGAGCAATTTGGGTAGGTTTTGATAACTTAGGTAACAAAAAGGACCTGCATACTTTCAAAAACATACATCTGGTCTTGGACTGTAAAATGGATGCACCACTTTTACCATAAACCTGAGGAATAAAAACCTCTAAAAAAGATTCCAGGTACTACCTAGAGAGAAGAATCACAGCCCACAAAATTCCCACCACTCAATTTAGATCCTTTGGGCTGTATAATTGAACCAGTAATTTTTATTTTTTTTTCTTGTAGTCTTTGATGATATAAACACCATTTTTTCCCACTAGGAAATAAATAAATTATTAATAATAATAATACATTCAGTTTTACCTTATTTTGTTGAAGTTCAGAAAAAAACATTCTCAAAGCAAAAAAGCAAAAAGGTTCTTCATGCTTTCGTATTGTCTTTTCATAACATCTAGGCATTATCTTCTAGATTGACATTAGACAACAAGAAGTAGAATATACACAAAACAGAAAAATTCTTCTTTTATTTATTCTTTTCAAATATCCTCATTTAACGAGACAAACTGTAATAGGGTACACTTTCAGTATTTTCAGAACAATATTGTCTTCTTTAAAAATGACCTGAAGGAAATTACTTCTTGGCTGTTAAAGAATACCAAGTTTTTACCATTCATTCCTTACTCTTTCTCTCTTGGACTTGTTTTTTGTTCATTTGTGTTTTCCTTTTTACCACAAAGTTTACAGTATAAGAACAGTTTTAGTATAGTTCGCCCAAGAAACATGTGGAATTTGTATCTTCCAAGAATTCAAAGAAAAGCAACAATAACTTTGTTTCTGCAAAGACTTAAAGAGATTTAAAGACTTAGAGGTAGTAACTTTCACAAGTTGTTACTATCTTTGAAGTAAATGAGAATATTTACAGGTGAAAGTTTTAAGCATCCTTAAGTCAACAGTTTCTATTCTCCCAAGCCATGCCCAGAGCAGGAAAAACAGAAAATCAGCAGTACAAATAATTTATTTAAACCACAGAAAAAACTCCTAAACTGTTACCATTTACTTACATGTGTGTGTTGTTATTTATTTTAGAAAAAAAAAAATAAAAAAAGGAGAGATTAAAGAATGAGCAACTTTATCATTAATTCAATATTTTCCAATTATTTCACTTTACTTTTCAGAAGTCCTACTTTTAGAATAGCTGAACAGTTAGCCTCACATCCCAGTGACAATGGCAAAAAACAAACAAACTAAAAACAACACACAGGAAAATAATATTCTTTTACAAGAAAATTACAGGGTTTTTTCTGTTTAAACCAAAGACATCAGTCGAACTTTTAAAAGAACACTTAAAGAGCCTAAGATGACATGACTGAGGAAGTTACCAAACATCTTTCAAGTCACAGAATGAAAATGTCTGTCTACAAGCAGGACAAGAACTCTAGAAAAGTCTATTTGATTCTTAATAAAGTTGAAATTCTCTAAAAATGTTTTATAGTAGATAGGTGAGCTATGAGAAGAAGAGAAAAAAAGAAAAACAAAAGAAAAAAGCCTACCAATTATATCAGTAGATAGACCTGACCAAAACTGTGCCACAAAAAAAAAAATCTCATGAAAACTGAGCAGAAAAGAAGGCATCAGAAGAAAGGAGTCAACATCCAGAACAATGTTGTATCAGAAGCTGTAGTGATAGCAGGCTTCATAAACTCAAAGTTCAGGAGTCTGCCTTTTCCCCCCCCAGTTCTGTAATTGTAAAGGCTCCTCCATGAGGGGTTCAAGACTACATTTCTAGAAAAAGTAAAATTGATCATTCAATCCCTTTTCTTTATCTATGCATCACATTATCATTGCACCAGACAACAACGCTCTGGAACACCCTCTCACAATATTTCAAACAATACCGAGGATATATTCATGCGAACACTGAAAAATAATCTTTGTTGACTTTCACTGTCCACTTGGAAAATGACCAGGAGAGCCTTACACTAACTAAAACTTCTAAGAACTCATTAGCCTTATAATTATAAGTGAAAAAATACAATTGCTATTGCTCCCAACTTATTACTATGTACTGGGTTGCACTGTACAATGTCTAGAAAGTTTGATGAGGGCAGTATGTAAAACTATCAGCTCATACTTAGCTTCTTTGCTTCATGGGATGGAGTCATCCTGTTGAGATAACATTACATATTGCCCCAATAAGCTTATATTTATGATATAACCACACGTAAATGCTTCATCACAAGGAGAATACTAATTATTATTGCATGTTAATGAATCTGGAAACACTTTTCCAAAACAGTACTTCCTGCAACTGCATTTCACGTTTCCCCACTCCTTATGTGAATGCCACTTTGCCTAACCCAGTGCCAAGCCATTCTAGTTGCCAGCAACAGCTGCACTCACAGCACCATCCTCTAAGCGAAACATCTTTACAAATGCCACTGTTCTGCTTTCCTATGGCTATCTGTGGTGAAATAGTTACAACAGACTGTGAATGAAACTCCACTTCTGCAGAAATAAGAGCTCCAAATCCCTGACAGTGTTTAGGATGACACCGTCTGATTTTACCCTTCCAAAACCAGCACCTTCCACACTACCATAACTGTGCTACCAACTGACCCTCACTAAACATTTCTGCAGACAATCTTTAGCTTAGCTCTCAGGTGCTGTTGTCCAATGTCCCAGACCTAGTAACACATCTAACTTAGTGGGAAGAGTGGACTCCATTAACCAGTTGTGAATGCCAGCAGACACATGTTTGAAAGCAGGGTAAAGCAGAGGAGTCGCCAGGGGAATAGACACTATGGACCCTTTCCCAACACAAAGAGTCCAGTCAATACCTTGAGTGCTTTAGTGGATGGTATCTGCATGCCAGGAAGCTGGGAGCAGTTTCGTAGTTTTGTGTGATCTATTGCTCTGCCACCAGCGTGCTTATCTGAGCAGTTAACCCAGAGTATGAAGCCTCATCTGCCCTTTCCTTCAGCGTGCAGGTCATTTTCTTGCAGGCAGACAAGATTATTTAGCTATTATGTGTGGCAAGATGATTGAAAAGCCTAGGAGACCTGCTTTTGGCAGGTCAGCCCCAGTGTTGCAAGAGGTGCCCATAGGAATTCACATGCAAATAGCTTTAGAAATGACTGATGGGGATGAAGGGGGGAAGGGTGGAATTGCTGTTGACATGGCAAGGTCCCACATATCCATGAGAATAAAGAGAGCATAAGAATTACACACATTTAGACCTTAGCATTATTCATAGCCATCACCTCTCACTATTGTAAGGAAAGCAAACCACAGTCAGTGATTCAGCAGCACTGGCTCTCCATGAACAGGCACTCCTGCTGAATGCAAATGCAACAAACAATGAGTAATTTCAGTTCAGCTTTGTGCTTATTCTCCTTGGGAGAGAAACTGGCTGTTCCACTCTCACAGCATAAGTGAAATATTTTCTTCAGTTCAACACTTAGTAGTGCAACCAAAATTCTTAAATGAGTCTGCTCTTGCTACAGCCACTGTTCACAGCTACAGGGACACAGGGGTGAACTGGCAAGGGATGTTGCTTTGAAGAGACAGACACTTAAGGAGCATCAATTCAGTTAATTTCCTTTCCTTACAACAGACATCCCTTGGAATGTGTTGAGGTGTATCGTTCACTGACAAATGTTAAGACTTTATTATGAACCTTGACCACTGATATGGTAGGGGATTTCATTGCCTTTGGGCTGATTTAAAAAAATACCTGGGTTGCGAAAAAACAAACGCCTTTGCTGCTGCATGTTCATAAGGAGCACAGTATGTTGGACTGAAAGAAGGTGCAAAGTAGCTGAACAAAAGGCAAGGACTGATAGGGGAATCCATCATTTACACTTTTATCCACAGTAATATTGAACAAATAATCTACACATGATATTTACATAACATTATGAATCATTTGAAGTCTTCAGAAAGAGACATCTGGCATTAAGTAAAATATTCCTGCCCTATCTCAGCCATGAGAACCAAGATGTCTGTAGGAAACGCAGGGCGAAATTTTGTAGACAATCATAATGGTCTGACTGGTATTCACACTTCTGGCTCTCTCCTGCATCCCACAGGGAAATCCAGTGTACTTTAGTTAGTTTACCTTCATGCAAGAGTCAAAAAGCTGCTAAGGAATTTAGTTTCCCTTTAGCATTTAACAGAGTCTCCCTCTACCTTCTTCATTGAGCAGCTGTTCATGTTAAAAAAGGGGCATACTAAAGTAAAATTCACCCTTGAGAGGTGCACAGGAAAATCAAGTAAGAAGTATGCAAGAGGGCTCTGGAAAGGACAGAGTGTAATGAAACAGCATTTGGAAATCCAAAATGGAAGGTGTAATTATAAGAGTGTATGTCCAGTTTACAGGTCTAATAAAACCTCAGCAAAGTCAACTTGATCTGTTACACCGTATTTCTACTACAAAAAATTTCAGGTAGGAAATCCAGAAGCCAATGAGAAAAATGATAGAAAAACCTAATAACTACCATATTTGATTAGGAAAAAAAATCATGCCAGATGCAGATATAATATCAGTTTTCAAATTAAAATAAGGCAGCAAGCAATTGTTTTTCATGGCCACTAGGAACAGGGAAACAAGAACTTTAGCTTAATTTGTGATAACTAACACCCCGCTTAAATACTAGAGTGAATTCTGAAGGCACTGAGAAAGTGATGAAACACTAAGTTAAGACTACCTAGGGAGACTGGAAAATCATCCCTGAAGGTTCTCAAGAGCAAACACTAGTAGAACATGTATTAGGGAGGGCTGGGTCCACTTGACCTCACACCAGCACAGAGGCACAGATTAATTAATCGGTCCATGGCACTCCCCCCAGCACACAGCTCCAGACTTTGTAGAAAAGACAGAGAACAGAAACCGTCTTATCAGAAGAACAAAGCAAGTTTCTGTTCTTCCTTTTTCTTCAAGGGAACACAATATGCCTGTCTGCTATCAAGATATCTTTAAAAGCAGTCAGCAAACTCTGAATACTTTCAACATTGTTTCTGAAGAAGAGAACGGAAACTTCTGCTATGATTTCACGTCATTTTCTACCACACACTCCTCCTCATTAATCAAGAATGAGCTTCAGTGCACACTTACACCATAGATTTCAACTCTTTTTTGCAAACATTGCAGGGAAACATTATGAAGACATCAAGGAGTTTGTCTTAAATAAGCTCTGTCTCATTTACAAGTTCAGAAAAAAAAAATTAATAAAATAAGAATCAGTAAATTTGAGTCTTGCTCCATTGTATACCAGCATTGGCACAAAATCCATTGTATACCAGCATTGGCACAAAAGGAACTGCAACTGTCCCAGGACTGGAGCTTCTTCTCTGAGGATATATATATATATATATATATATATATATAAGCTAAACTGGGGGGGACGACACACACTAAGAATTAAATTAAATCATTTTAGCTTTCTTTTATGAAGTTAATCACAAACCTACAGTTTAAAAAAAAAAAAAAAAAGGAAAAAGAAAAAACCCAACAACAATGTTTATCTTGCCAACAGCAAGGAAGGAGAAACAGAAATAGTTTATACTATCTTGACTAACTGTAATTGGGAGGGAAGTGTTCAGGCCCATAGTGAAGATAAACAGCTCTATTCTGAGCTCATTATTTGTAATCAGAAAAAGGTATTTAAGTCAATCCCTTTCTGTCTATTTTACACACTTCACTTTGAAGTTACGTACACCCTTTGGCCTATGTGGAGGTATTCCGTGGACCTCTTCGTATTTGCATAGCATTCCAAACCACTACTGCACTACTAAATTCACTTTCTATCTCATCCATACCAGGCCTTTCAAGTTTTCCTTCCAGCAGGACTTAAGATCAAACATTCCTAAAGTAATTCAGCAGAACTTGCACATTCCTTGCCACAAACATCAGGAGCATCAAGAACATTTGCTTTCCCTTTTTTCACTTCAAGCAGAGTTCCCAGCACTTTACTGTGTTACCTAATGGTTTCATGCCTTTTCCTGTGGTTTTCCCTTTGCCCTAACCTCCTGCCCTGTTACCCACAACTAACATGCATTTCTTTTGGAGTTTCAGCTCTGGGCCACCTCCTTTGTCCATGTCAGGAGCCAGCCCTTCCAAAAAGTTCTCCTGCCTTGCAGCTTCAGTTCAACCCCACGCCTTTCCCACCACTGGCACAAAGCATACTAAATATGTGCAAGTACAAAAATCACAGCAACCCTCTTGCACTTATACCTATATAATAAATATGTGCTTTACAAATATTGCATAGGCAAATGTTTATAATTTAACTTGTTTTCCTTGGTTTCTAGTAATTTTAAAAGTCCAAGAGTAATAGTTTTTTAGGATCTTCTCTGCAATGAGAAAGAAAACCATGCACATGAAAAAACCCATCTAACTCCAAGATTCCTAAATTCCAGTCTTTGTGTTTTAAGAAATTTATTAACATTGAAGATTTTTCATAGTTGAGTTAAATCACCTAAGCTTACTATAATACTAAAAAATTTGGGGTTTAGGTTTATATGGTAAAGCACCTTCAAAACTAGGCTACTACACTGATGTAAACATGGCCCTTCTAGGCAGAAGATCCACTCTGTGGTTTGTTTTCAGTTCAGTAAACATCAGGGAAGTCATTACTTTGACAAAAACAGCTCTATTCTGATCCAAATGGCATCAATCTGTTCTAGCCTTAAAAAGCAGAGAGGTCAGTGAACTAGCAGAAAGAGTGGTAAAACAAATGTCATGAATAATTAACAGATCAAGAAATTTACAGCAGGGGAATGAAGAATGTTGACTATACACTCAAGTTATCCAATTTCCATGTGAAGGAGAACATGCAATATCTTAATCACAAGTCCCCTTTTATAAAGGCAAGTTTTAGCATGAAGCATTCATATTTCTCACAAGTATCCTCAAACATTTGGTAGCTCAGTAAAATACAGAGGGATGGGCATTACAATCATCTATCAGAAACAGAGAAAGAATTACTTTATTTCTGCACACCTGTCACTAGCCCATCTCTGTTTTCAACACACAGGATATATAAGGTTTATGTTTTCAACCATAAGCCTCAGGTGGCAAGTGATGGCTTTCAGAGCGATGGGCAAACAGCATTCCATTCCTAGGGGAGCGGCCCCCTCTCCTAACAGGGCTCTGGATAATTCAGTACTTGGCCCTGTAATTAATGGGGAAAAGAGGTGAAAGACTAACCCTTCCATCTGAGCCAGTCTAGGAACTGGTAACTCATGATGCCTGCACTAAGCAAGGGTTTCTGTTGACAGATATTAGCCAAGAACTCCTTGGCATGCAGGCATGACTGCCAGAAGCATGCCTGAACTCGAACAGAGGGTTGCCAGCAGCAATGCAGGACTAATTTATTTACATCTACACCTCTCTGGAAACAAATAAAAAATTATCACTTCAGTGAACATTGCTTCACTTGAAATCAGCAGACCCTGTTTGTGCAAAGAGGCTTGCAAGGCTACACAGCAAAAATAAGAAAAAGAATGCACATTCCTTTACTGTGCCAGCAATGATTACAGATACAGGCAAAAAAACACCCCAAAACAGAGTAACAGTTGGATGGCCTTCTGAGTTTGAACTGCTGCCAGTTACTACATCTTGAATTAAATTGGCAGAGTTTCATCTATGGAAGAGTTTTTCTATGCAAACTACACTCAATTTCGCACATAGGTCTTGTGGGAGTCCTCAGCTCCCTTCATGCTTGACACTTCTAGCAGTGACCCAGATGCCTGAACCAGCTAGTATGGCCAAAACATTGCTCCTGATCACTTAAAAGGATGTCCCTTTTTAACGGAGCTGCCACCAAGACCTAGTCTTAAACCTTGTTTCTGAAATGAAGCTCTCTTGCCTTTCAGCATGGGGTACAGCAAGAAGTTGTGGGCTTCTACTTTGGTCCCAGCTGGGCGTTGCCGTGAGGCTGAGTGTGTGAGGCCATCAGCCCCCAGCACAACCTGCTGCACTTTGTGCAGGGCGTTTACACCCAGCACGCCGGCTCTGATAATTTTTCAGCAGGCTGAGGAACGTACAATATTTTCCTTTAAGCCCCAGCTGCTACATGTGGTGGAAGAAAAAACCCTGCCAACCCTCTGACACTCTATTTCAGGTTTACTGCATCTTTCAAGTTAGGCAGGTGCACTGAAACAATGCAAAGCTCCCAGGTTTCCAACAGTACAATTACAAGACAAAAGCCAAGCCTTGTGCTAATTACATGTTCACCTGACTCGGGAAGTCAGAGCTCTAAGGACAAAACCCTAGCAGCCAGTGACTCAGAAGGACAAGCATCTGCCTTCTGCCTAGTGCTTCACTGCCCAGACCACGAGAGCAGGTCTCCCTTAGCACCCTGTGCTTTAGTTGGTCCTGTCCCTTCACATTAAACACTGAAATGTTCTGCTCATGAACCATCAGAGGAAAGCTTAACCTAAGCCAACGACTTACAAACGAAAAGGCATATATATTTGCCAGGTAAATCATGTTTGTCCACTGCTAGGCTGTTCATTCATGGGCTTTACAGTATCTCATTCTTCACCTTGAAAAATATTATTTCTGTTAGCAGAGAACAGCATCTAGCCAGAATGATAACACTTCATACAGGAGATAAGTAGATCTTCTGACAGGCCAACTAACATGAAAACAAGTAATAAATTAGCTGCAAAATGAAGTCCCTCTGGATGCAGTGCCTGAGCACATTTGCTTTGTAATTTATTCTGCTAATACATGCAGAATTATTCAACCTTCGAGACTAAGAAGCGAGGTTATTTGTTTGCAACTCTCTTTTCATTACACCTGTCTTGACTTTCTTTTCATGAAACAAAGTTCCTGAAGTCTTAATTCATTAATTCTTATTCAAGTATCTCATGGTAGCAATGTGGAGAGCATGATCAAGTACAGAATCTGTGGATCCCATATCAGTGCTTGGAATGGGAGAAAGTACAGGGCAGCTCAGATTTCACATTTTCATGAAATCCATAGGCAAAGGAAATTAATTTCTTCGGCCAAAGTTCCTATATATTCTCGCCTGTGCTCCTGAGCTGCAGAAAAGAAAGAAGGGGAATAAAATAAAACAAAAATGCTCCAAGCTGCCACCCCAGCACCTTAATAAAATGGAATAAACCAATATAAGGCAAATAGAAAGTAAACACAATTCAATTAAGTCTGCAAAAACTTTTCAGTTTGAACCTGAGGGGTTTGTTTGTTTACATTCATATTTTATAAATAGTTGGCAGAGTAAGTTTGCTAAGGTGGACATTCAGAGTAAATTAAAAGCAAACATTGAAGATCAGTTATAAGAAGCAAATTTTGACCCAGTAAACCCAAGATGTATAGGATTTCTCATAGTTACCTAATCCAAAACTGAAGTCACAGACTACGTGAACAGCCCTGCTGAAGAGAACAATGAAAGAAAGTGGTTTTGAGCAGTTTTATCTGTCTATACTGAGTACTTTTGCCCAGCTACCCATGTGATTTATGTATCCAATCATAACATCTCTGCTTTCAAATACCAAAGGTTTTCATCTCATTCCTAGTGAAGCAGCAGCAGCAGACCAAGGTCTCTTCTGTAAAGACAGAGAAAATACCTTTGGGAACAAATGATCTTTCTCTGGAAAGCTGCTCAGGGAGCCATCCCAAACAAGGAGCCCCATACTCTGAGGCTTGCAGCCCAGGTTCCATGCAGCCAGTAGCAGATCAAAACCAGTAACACCAAAAGGACTCTCACAGCAATGACTATTGTCTGGGTTCAGATCATGCAAAGGAGCATTTAATAAGGACCAGATGGGAGACATGAGAGACAGAAGTGGAAACACAGTGCTGCAGCACAGCCCTGCTCATGTGCCCCTGCCAGGATTTTCATCTGTGTATTCCTTCCCACTCCCTCTTTTCTTTCCCTGGGAAAGAAAGGGACAGGAGGATTAGACAGGTGAGGTCTCTCCTCACTGCAGGGTTGGCTACAAGAAGCAGCATGCCATCAGGCATACAACTGCTTCATCCAAAAGTGTCATACATAAAGCCCTTCAGTCACACCAGCCCTTCTGACCACCGTCAATTCACCATTAGGATGCTTGCCCAAAACACAGGGAAAGACTTTCGGGAAAACCCTGCTGGAGTGGCACTATCAGGAGTGGCCTCACAAAGGGAACATGTTGACCTCCAAACTTGTGGTACTGTCACCCTGACCCTAAGGTTCTATTTGAGCAAGTTATCAAACCACCTCTTTGACGTGGCTATGAAAAAATGTCGTATGTGACATTTTAAAAAATAAACAGCTTCCTATCAGTATTAAACCGAAACCAAGTTTCTATGGCAAGGGCTGCTCTGAAAAAAAAACTGAATTCTTTATCAAAAGAAAACATTTTTCAGGCACACCCGAAGACATTGCAGAAACCACCTTACTTACCTCCACAAATATAGCAAGAGACCAGGCTCAGAAATAGGAAACATAACTCTATGAAGAGAAAACTGTGAACTACAGATACCCATAGCCCTTATAAATTGCAAGTAGGTAAGAATATGATTCAGCCTCTTGAGGTTTCCAGGTAGCAGAAAACT
Source organism: Pseudotriccus pelzelni (assembly GCA_035584735.1). Classification (NCBI taxonomy): domain Eukaryota; kingdom Metazoa; phylum Chordata; class Aves; order Passeriformes; family Tyrannidae; genus Pseudotriccus; species Pseudotriccus pelzelni. The sequence continues at coordinate 26,454,975 of JAWMRA010000078.1, read as the reverse complement.
ACTGAAGCTATGCAAATCATTTTGGTATAAATTTATCCTGATTGTAGCACTGTTATGTTTCAGTTTCTAATTCCATTCAGCTTTAATAACAAATTCTCTTCAGAGACCTTGACTTTCCATGGAAAATTAACCAAAAGATACCATATATTCAGACACTTGGTAGCATGTATTTATATGTGAAATAATGCAAAAAACGGGAACCAGTTTGGAAATAGACAGGAGGATCTCTATGGATCTGTGCCACAGTAAGTTTGCGACAGACTTAGAAGAAGGATAAAAAAACTTGCTACAATATAATTTTATATACCCACTGAATTTGTGTGTCTGTTCATTTTACTCATAGAAATATCCCCTAAATTTGATCTTTCACAGGCTACAAGCAGTGTCACTGACGCTTATGGGGAAAAAAAAAAAAAAGGGGGAACAGCTCCCCCTCAAAAAAATAAAAAGCCATATTCCTCCTCTACACCCCCCAGTCAGGTACAGCCATGACATGATTTAACTACAGCTGGCAACTAAGCACCACACAGTTGTTCACTCACTCAACATCCCCAGTGGAATGGAGGGAAGAGAACTGGAAGGGTCAAAGTCAGAAAACTCTCACTTTTAAGAACAGATGATTAACTGAAATAATAAAAACAAATTATCATAAAAGGAAAATAACAAAAAGAGATAAATAAAATCCCAAAAAGAAAAGCAATGCAAATGAAAACAATCGCCCTCTACCAACCCACCATTGCCTAGCCAGTCCCTGAACAGCAGCTCCCCAGCGAGCCTTTCCCCTAGTTTTATTGCCAAGCATGATGCTGTATGGTGTGGCATATCTGTGGTCAGCTGGGGTCAGCCACCTTGGCTGTTCCCCCTCCCAACTCCTTGTGCACCCCCAGCCTGTTCACTGTTGGGATGGGAATCAGGAGCCTTGACTCAGTGTAAGTACTGCATAGCACTAACTAAAAGATCCCTGAATTATCAACGTTGTTTCCAGCACAAATAGCTCCATACTAACCACCCCAGCCAAAACCAGCACCAGCTATCCAATGTTAACAGCTGAGTCTCAAGGACAGTCTCTACACGTCTCACCTCATAGACTCATTTTGGCAGTTTTTCATGAAACTGCCTTCCTCTACACACAGATAAAGCTACAGAAAGGCAGTCAACATTCAAATTATATCAACTGACAAGAATTCAGCGACCTGTACCTCCCTCAATTTTACTTTTCTAGTTACAATACCAAGGGTGCAGACACATAACCAAAAACCATCACAAAATCCCCTTTGACCTTCAACCCATCCTTTGAACTTGACATTAAAGAACACATTCTAAAAGCAGGTGGGGAGTTTGGCTGAAACATGCTTACCCCAAATAGACCATCTTCAGTCATAAGGAACACCTGCCTCACACCTGCATTAAAGTGGGAGGCAGTGCCCTTAGCAAACTGGGCAACAGGGAAAGCAGAGGAAAGTGAAAAATGAACCCATGAGCAGAGGTTTATACTAAAAAAATGATTTTTTTTTTTTTCTCCAGAGCTACAAGAAGTATTAGCATAGTTTTTGTATTTTTCATGTGGTATCTGCCATTGGCTACTGTCCATCTGGAAAATACATAGGAGAAAAGCAAGCAGATATATCCTAATAATAAGTCCTCACCAAAAACAGAGAGTCATCTCGGGAGCAGGGTTCAAACAGAGAACAACAGATGGTGTGTGGGGTAGAAAGGCTGGGAGTCACAGCTTCCAGAGGAGATAACTTGAAAGAAAGACAGAAAATAGGAAGAAAGAAGTAAATTCCTCATCATTATTCAGCAGCACTAACAGCAGCCCACAGTTTCGGAAGACATGCAAGGGATCAGGAGCTCTCCCCAGGGGAGAAGTACTGCCCTAAAGCAGTAGACATGAAAGCAGATCAGGTATTTGCACATTGATGGAGAAGCCTGGAGCCCCCTCCCTGCTTCCAAGCAATTAACAAAACAAAAAGGCTCAGTGGCAACAGCCAGAATCTGGAATTCTTTGCCTGATCACCACCCTCAGCCTGTGGCACTGGGCCATACAGCACAGTCTGGGAGGCAAGCACAGATCACTCTCTTTATAAACACCCAGTCTGCTTCATGGAGGTAGAGCACCATTTTCTTGGGTTCTATCCTTGCCTCTACTCTTCACTCCAGGGAAACTGATACAACTTTTATTATACCCATAACTCTATAGATAACTTCTTTTGCAATACCCTAACCTCCCTTTTAGGCAGATTTCCCATCTCTGGACACCTATTACCCACTGCTATTGAAGAGTACTTTGTCACAATTGACAGACAGCAAGTTTGACCCACCCTTCTTATCCACTTCTTACTTCATTCTTTGGAATGAAGCTCTTTTTTAAAAAAGATGGATACTACACCCCTATTGTTGCTTGATGCACTGTAAGTATAGTATAGCATGGTAAATGCAAGTATAGTACAGTATACAAGAAGTTCATGTTGAATTAATGGCAGTGTAATAAGCTGAAGCTACAATGTTGTGAGGATAAGTAATATAGCTATAACATCAAAACAGCTACAGGAGAGCAGGGTTACACCGACAAGGAGCCGTCCTTCTCAAACAAAATCCTGCTCATAGCCAACTGACTACAAATAACTGTCTCTTGATACTGGTTTTAATGAAAAAATGACAGCTGCTAATACGTAGAGTAAATCTTCACAATTTCATCTTTCAGAGACATAAGATTTTGCCAAGAGTGAACCCCACACTCCTTCCTCTCCACATCTCCTCCTGGTAGGGATAGGTTTGAGTATCCATCTGCACAACTTCCCTGCATAATAGCTGGCAGGGCTGGGTCCAAGACAGAGTATATTTGTGACCAAAGAGCAAAAACAGGGAGATATACTGTGCCTACACCTCCCACAGATGAATTTTGCTATCATTGCAAGTTGGATGTATTCTTATTTTATTCAACATTAAGAGATAAAAGAAAGAGCCTTTGTTGGTCATAATCAATGCAGTTCCGAAGATAATCTTGAGTGCACTAACTCTGTTAGGCTAAGGTGGCTAAAAAACAAAAAAATCATAAAATAAGAGTAGATGTCTGGTCCAACCCCTCTTAAAAGTCAGGGAAAGTCCCTTGCTCATATCAGTAATTTTAGAAATAGCTCCTTCTGTGAAGACAGTAAGGAGACTAACCAGAGTATAGTAAGGATTCAATTTTAGGATCTAAGTTCAACTGATTTTGAACACAAGTTTAAATGAGCTTTCTTGTCATAAACACCACACATCAAAACAGTTGTTAAAGAACATCTGCCTAGATTTGCAGTTCCATGATGCTGGAGCCCTGCTATGATCTGTGCAGCAGTGCAAGGCAGAAAAAAGCACGGCCCCATGCTTTCAGCTACGTGCTCCCAGACAGGCTTTCCCCAGCACAGCTTACTGCTGCTGTCTTGCATAATATACTCCTGGAAGAGAACCCATGCTGCAACTTGATGTTGATTTTTATTAACACGCAGATCTCAACCAAGAGTTGAGTGACACAGAACTAACTGGTTTTGTTACTGATTAGAATTCAGGAAAAAAATTATGAGAAAAAAAGTAAAGTATTAAAGAATAAAATCACACAAAACCTAATATCACATCCTAGACAGAACCTTATGGCCAGAGATGTTGAAAAGTATCTGGCATTGAACAGAAAACCCCCCCAAACCCCAACAAACAAACAAAACCCCAAATGCACACAAACAAACAACAGATAAATCCCAACTTTGGAATCATTATATTATTAGTGAAGAGAACTTTCAGCTGATTAAGCAGATAAGATGTTGGAGAAACTCATATATTAGGAAACTGAAAAGGCTTTACAGTTTTTCCACAGTACTGTATTAAGGGAGGAAATAAGTTTCTGGATGCTTTATATATTTGTTGGTGTACCCAAGGCCTAAGGTTGCATATGTAATCAGACATTTTGGGACATGTACCCTGCTGAAATTTCAGCTAGACACAAAGCAGGAAGCACTGAAGTACCTTATGCTCTTTGAATTGTCCTATGTTTTTAGGAAAATGAACTGAGGACTTTGTGTCAAGTTTATCTGAGGAGGAAAAAAAATGCACAAGCAGCAGAGTCTGGCAATTTTTTTCTGTAGGAGTTCCACAGCTGTCTGAAGTATATTCCTACAAAATAGACTGTTTCTTTTTATATAGATTTTATTCTTACACAGCTGTTTCCAAGGATGTAGGCAGGATTTCTAAGTTTATTGAGCCATTGCTCAAAAAACTGATGTGTACCAGAAGCAGAGGATGCAGTATTCCTACGTACAGACTCCTCGTGGTGAATTATTGGTACCTAAAGATTTTGCTTCTGATTTTCATAGCCTTAGCTGTTTTTTTCCTATGCTGTTAGAGCTAGCCTTCAGTTCAGCATTGATGAGAAAACAAACGCCCTATGATAAATACATAATAAATTAGTTAGTATCATGACTATCTATACAAGACCTTGTATCTGCCAGTATAAGTGTTAGCATTCAGACTATAAATATGGTAATGTGCTTCAAATCAAATTACTTAGTGAGTTTGCAAATTGCTGCTTATCAGGCATTAATACTTCCCTATTCTTACTTCAACATCTGCGTCACAGCTTAGAAAAGAGCCAGCTGAGCCAGTGAAAGTGAGAGTCACATAGAGTTGCAAAAGTCCCCCAAGACTACCTCTTAAGACTTCAACCTCCATCCCAAAGCCTGGTTTGCTCAGCTTTAAGAGATCCCTCAAACATTTGAAATACCACAGGGGCTTTCCTAATTAACCCTTGGTTATATTATTATACATAATAAGCACCTGAAGGTTGCATTTCTCTTAATTCAGACACCTTCAGGGAGACCCAAATTCCATTTCTTTCTTCGCAGAGATGCTGGCAGATACTAGATAATGACTCTTTTCTCTCATCAGGCTCTTGTAGGACATGCCAAGAGCAAACTGCTACTTTGCAATCCAAACAGGTCTGTCACAACAGCACAGTGCAGCCACAGGGCCAGGGGAGAAAAGAAAAAAGAGCTAGAAAGGAACCAGATATGAAATTTTTTGTCTGGGTTTTTTGTTTCTTTGTTTAGGGGATTTTGTTTGTGTTTTTTAGATAGAAGGTAATATCCCTCACTCCTTACCACTCTCAAGACCTGTGACTTTACCATCCATGCCTTTATGAGAAATCTCTAGGATTCTTTATTTCCTGTATATTCCTACCTGTGCCCCAGACTAAAACCAGCTAATTAAACCTGATAGACCTATTTAGAGTTGATGGACAGAAGCAAAAGTTACTTTTCTGGTCAGGATTAGAAAAAGCATTAATACAATCAGAATCAGTCACTAGGGTGGTAAAACAGCAGCAATGTCATGAACTTGAGGGTATCACTGCATAAAGAGCAGTTAAACGTAGTTCTATCTCACTGGAATAATGCCTGAGAGGAAGAGAATTGGGTTGTATGTCAGCAACATAAGCAGCTGGAAACAACGAGATACATTCCTAGCAGTACCACTTTATGTCAATTAAACACCTTTCATCCAAAGCATCTTACAATAAGATGAAAGAATTACCATGATTTTACAAAGAAGAACTGTGGAATGCAGACTTGGTATACAACTCACTTGGATGTCAGGCAGGGGTCTGTTTGCATTGCATACTGAAGGCTTCTGCCAAGCAGATGAAAACTTTTGCAGTTCATGTGCCATGATGGAAAAGAAAAAGTGTCTGCATAAGCACGTTAGGACAGCACCAAGCCCAACCTATCAGACAAAGCCTTTCACCATGACTTTGTAGCCTTAGGCATGGCACTACCTCAGCTAACATGGTCACCTGGCTTTAAACCAAAATGTATAGGCGGGTATGTGCTCATATCTGCCTCTGTGTCAGATCCTGGAGGAGGGGGAAAAAAAAGAAAGATATTTACAAGCCTGACTCTGTAGAAATGAATGAGAGCTTGGCTATTAACTCAGCAGAAGCCAGATGTTTACCACAGAGCTCTGACTCACACTAGCGCTACTCAAAGTCAGTTTGTGCTAGAACATGCAATGGGCAGAGACAAATTTCCCAGTGCACAGCCTCAACCACACTGAAACCCAAGAATAACTTAGGTGTCAGTCCTCTAGCATCAAAAGTTGGAAGTGGCAAGGATCTCTTCCAGTTTTGTTCTGGACCCAAATAATATGCAGCTGCAGTGTTATACCAGCAAGGCTGTTTTCATTTAGAAAGTCAACCGGTGCTAAAATGAAATTACCTACTTAGCATGCCAAGCGCAGATCAAGTTTATTGATCACATATTTTAAGAGTAGAGCTTTCTGAGAGAAACTCCTGGGTAATTATCAAGGGAGTTAGACGTTCTGCTACTCAGGAAGCCCAGCCCATTATAAAACAAACAAAAAAAAGTCCACCAAACATAATAAAAGGCTATTGTTAAAAATCTCTGTATAAAAATAGAATGAAAACATCAGGTCACAGGTTGGGAGGAGTGGCTCAACCACCTGGTCTCCACGAGGAATTCTATTTCCTAAGAAATTGCAACTACCTATTTCAATTGAAGAAGACATTAAGACATTCTGATGAATTGCCCTTTATTTGATGACATTCTGTTACAGACTGAATAATTCCAAGTACTTTCTTCCTACAGCTCCCTTCACATTATCAACACGCTTTTTTTTTTTTACATTGAATTGTGTCACCAAAATATCCAATTAAAAAAACCAAACAACAAATCAACAAAGAGTAGACATGGGATTTTGGCATCAGTGCTCAACTTTGATTTGCACTGACCCCTGGAAAGAGCTCAAAGCTGCTCTAATGCAATCTACAAACAAGAACACAGTGCTGGTTAACCCACTGTGTGAACAGAGGCTGCTGTCATAAAAAGAATAGCTACAGACCATAAAAGCAAGCCCACGTTTTCATGGGGGAAAAGACAATACACACTATTGCTGCTATGTATCCTTGCCAAGGAGAAGAGTGTTTGTGATTCAGAGGGCAACGAAGCCTTTGTGTCTGCTTGCTATGTGCATCTCACCATGTGTGCTATTTGGAACGACACATTTCAGAGCAGTTCAGAGATGCCATGGTCCATCATGTCACCCTGATTCACCTTGACATTTCTGAGATTATGCATCATTGAGATGATAGCCTCAGGGCTATATACCTTCTTTTTAATACATTATTAATGATAATGGCTGTTACAGACTGCATAGTCCCAACACCTTGTTTTGCTCTCAGAAATCTCACCAAGACTATTGTGCACACATAACACAATAATATTCTGCAGGTCTAGGTTGGGGTTTTCAGGATCAGAGAAGATTTGTGAGCCACTCAAGTGCCTCAGCAGTAGCTCCTGGCTGCAGAGGAAAGTGCACTTTAGGTTCCCAATTCACTCCCTTGCTCTATGAACCAAAGTACAAGGGAGCTACAGAGGCATTAGTAGTCTAAAATATCATCTAATACAGATCTTGGATGTAAGCTTGTTGCTTCAGTTAGCCCTGCAGTTAACCTAAGTCACCTCTGACACTTGCAGCAAAAAAATCTGGACAACGCACCTATTCATCATCTAGAACAACGTTTGTATGGCTCTCAGATTGTACACAGAACTGAAAAGCAACTTTAACAGAATCTAAGGGAGACTACTGAACTCACCTTAGCTAGGTACAAAAAAAAAAAATCTAAATCAAAGCAATCCTGTCAAAAAATTCCCACCAGAATCATGGGTGGTTTCCAGGAGCAGAGACAGCAGAAGCGTTAGAGTTTCATGTTCTTTGCACCACCAGCAAGCTCTGAATATGTCCTCTGATTTTCACACGGACATCCCAAAGAGCACAAGGCTGTATAGTTTATCCTAAGAATTTAAAACGCTGGTCCTACTCCCACCTGGCATTGTGCCCACACATTCTATTGATGAAAAAAGCTTACAAATAACCTCTCCATTGTAAGAAAATCAACAGTATTACTGTTAACTTTTCCAAGGCTTTTTTAGCCCAAACTAGTTTCCTCAGCTTCCCTGCTCATGACACAGAGCGCTAGCTCTAGTCCTGGTCCTTGCATGTGCTTTGCTTAGCTGTGGGCAGTGATACACATCTGTTTGATGTGAAACCTCCTGTTATTACCTGTCTAATTACATACAGATGTACAGCTGGGTTTGAGTTTTCTGTTATTAACAGCTACACTAAATCAAGGTCAGAAACTTCATACACATCCCTTTTTCTCAGTGAATTAGCCCAGCCTACATGTAACAAGCAGAAGAGCGTGGCTGAAAGTCTGAAAGTCTTAGATTATCTCTTAAAAGTCAGTGCTATCTGAATATTAACACAATTACATGGATATTCATCTCATGCTCCGATAACATTGTTATCTCCCGAGCTCTTGGCTGCAGAAACAGGCGACTCACTCTCCTGCTCAACTTTGCACATCAAAAGAAAAGCAACAATAGCACAGCTTTGAAAAAACGCCACGAACTGGCCAAGGTACAGAACTCATAAGCAGACATAGTGTTCTGTTTATCTGGCAGCGGGTGTGGCTGTAAGAGCCCGGGCCATGAGGGAGCTGCCAGGAACACCCCTCCACCGCTCTGACTCAGCGTAACGCAGTGGGAAAGGAAACATACTCTTCGATTTCAAAACCCCACCAAAGCTACACTTGCCCTGTTTCATGCTGTCACAGCGGAAGAGGAAAGGGCGCTGCCAGGACTGAAAAAAAAAAAGAAAAAAAAAAAAAAAAAAGAACGAAGACAATAAAAGGAAGAAGGACGGCAAAACCAAAATGCCACTTGGGAAAAACCCCCCAAAGATA
>JAWMRA010000078.1:26396717-26437438 GCA_035584735.1 Pseudotriccus pelzelni | reverse complement strand
GAAGATTCAAGGAGGATGTCTTTGGTTTCCTTCCACTCTCTGAATTCTTCTGCAGTCCTGAGCCTATCCCCAACACTTGTCCCCATTTCAAAATCAAGGCTTGATCCAAGCATATGTAAGTAAGTAAAATACATATTTTATTTTTGGCTCCATACATTAAATCAGATGCATAACTTAAGTTATGGCTTCTTCAGTCTACTTCCTTCTTTTTTCACACTGCTCTGGTTGGGAAAATCAGTTTAATAGCTTTTATAGCTTGCTGTATTTAGATATTTCAAGAATCTAGCTCATTTTCTAAAAAAACCCCTTTCTTCAAACAACACCCCCTTTACACATACACACAATTTTTTTGTAATATATTTTCAAGTTTGTTGCAAGAAAAGCATCTTCCAGTGGAATAAATTTAAACTTTCACTTTGAAAGGATCTTAGCTAAATTGAGACTGTTCACAAAAAGATAAATATAGTTCCTAAGATAAACACATTCCTACTAGAACATTCAATTACAGCGTTACTGTAGTAACAGTCATACATACTTGTACCTTATCACAGCTAAGGAAAAATAAGAGATGGCTGACTGTCAGGCAAGTGTTGAAGCAAAGATCTCTGATCACATTCAAAAAGTGGCCACATCAGCTGAGGTTTCATCAGGCAGTGTGACTGATATTCCAATAACTCACTTTGGTTTTCATTAAACCAGGAATGCTGATTCACTTAATTCAGCTGCCAGGTTTAGCCAGCTAAGCTGCTTCAGAATCATTTCCTCAGTGTAGAACTGCCTGTGCACACAGTGCTGGATGCCATTAGTAGTCATTTACATCAGACGGAGCAAGTAGGAGCTCAAGGCTCCTGGTACAAGGAGTCCAGAACCTACTACACTTTGAGATGTGCTGAAAAGACAAATTACCTCAGAAGTCAATTTAAGTTCAGGAACAAAGGCCATATACCTGTCCATTGAAGGAGACTAACCAAAATTGTTTTAAGCGCACTGACCAAGGGAGAATGAAAAGCCCACAGTTTTCCTAAAAATCTAGCTTCATTACTTAGTTTCGTTCAGGGTCCTTACAGGCCCCCTTGCCTCTGAAACATGCAGTGCTTGGCCTATGCAGAGAAGTCATGGGCTATTACAGCTACCTGAGCCAGTCCTGTGATACTGCTGACAGGACTTTGCCTCTGCTGTACCGTGGCATGTGCCATAAAGTATATGGTATGGGGGGAAAAAAGCCCATCCTTTTCTCCCAGGTGTGCCAGAGCCACCCCAAGCACATTCCAGAGGGTGATAACAGACCTGGTCAACAAATGAAGGTTGGAGATAAGCCCCAAGTCCACTGCACACAGCCAGGAAGGCACATGGTCATAATGGAGCAGTAACATAAAGACAGTAGCAGCTCAAGGGAGCAAGTCTTTGTAGTCACCATGGCAAATGACAGTTTAAGGATGTTGGAAAGGAAAGAGATAACTTCTTAGGCAGTGATAACTTCTTAGGCAGTGATAAAGACTTCTCCATACACGCAAGTGGCCATACCAGTGCTAATAACTTGCATTGGTTCCATATACCTTCACACACCATAGAAGGAAAGGGACTTCCAGATAAGCATTTTTGTTTCAAGCAAAAACAACAATCTTTCCTTTGAAATTAATCTTTTCTAACTGTTTATCCCCTTTAGTTTATGTGATCAGATTCAGATTAGGTAGGATGAGAAAGACCCACTAAGACCACAGACATACCCAAGACAGACAAGTAAAACTGGAAGTTCCTTCCTTATCTGCAACTTCACGTTATGAGTAAAGGTTTTTTATTGTGGTATGATGTTTTAACTTCACTCCCCAGCAAAATTATATCAGTCCATGCATTTTTTTCTGTTGCGATCACACCTACAACACCAGGACACGTAACAATATTGGCAGGGTGTCATTCTGCATCAGTGCTTTGCCAGGTAAAGTTTCAAAGACAGAAGCACAAAGTCCAGCACATAAGAGATACAAGTACATCTTTGTTGCATCTGCCTTTTTAAGACCCCCTATCAGAGGATTATTGCAGCAGAAAAGATTACAAAGAGAACAGGTGTATGAAATACTAACAGTGCAATGATAAGACTAACAGCTGGGGACAGCAAGCAGGCAAGTCTCCCACGAGAAGGAGTGAGGGAGATATTCCCAAAGGCACCACTGATCCCTTACATATGATCTTATCCCCCACATCACAGTCTACACAGTGCTTTTTGGCAAGATGACAGGTAGATGGGGAACAAGTTAACTTCTCTGTCAGTGGGATGGTTTGGCATGGTACAAGAGGCACGTATCCTTACAACTACAGACTCAGAAGGGTTAGCAGAACCACCCTGTTTACTTAACAAAGTGACGTAAGCCACACAACCACGCAAGCATAGCCTTTGTTCTTTCCTCCAGCTATCCCTGTTTTTCTCAATGCCCTCCCACTAATTTCAAGTCTAGCAAAGTAGTCTGTAAACGCTAAAGTAGGTACTGGATCTTTTTGATCTCCAAGGTACGTAGTCATGATAAACCTGAATTCAACTGTTGGCCACTATATCTATATCTATGTTTTACCATTAATAAATTCTGCTTTAGGAAATTGAGTGTATTAAAGAAATGATCATGCTTCACAAAGTATATGTGAATATCTGCTTATACTAAGGAATTACCAAACAATTAACAGATGGTGTTATACTATCATAAGTTCAATTCTTTAAAAAGATGTCTAATATACAAAAATGGTGAAGCCTTCTACTGATGTGCTTAAGACATGCTACTCACACTTGTAACAAGATTATGGCATCTATTAATCAATTCTATTGAGGATAAATTCCTGACTTACGAAGTGTGACAGAAAAAAACAATTACCTAATACAATAGCAGACTAAGCAGAACATAACTCAACAGATATTTGCCTGTACATCACGAGATGACAATTAGGATGAAGAGAATCTAACAGTTCTTTTTATTATTATCATTATATTTTATGTCTTGGTAGGCTTGTTTTCAGTAATTTCAAGATCTTTTGTCATTCCACTACCCAAAAAGACACAGAAATCACAATGAAGTTGTCACATCCCTTAGCAAAGATTGTTTTTACTTTAGATAATGCAGCAGAATATCACTATATCTATTTTTTGTCTAAATAAATATAGAAAAGGCAAGACTGAGCAAAAGGCTACAAGGGACCACATATGAGTTGTGATTCTTTGTATTTATAAAGCAATGAATACATTACTAATATTTTCTACATATAAGCCCAGGTATACAGACAGATACAGGCAGCACCACAGAAGGCAAGGGATGAGCCCCAGGCTGAGGTCTGGCTGGGTAGGGGGAAAAGGGATGCTGTGTGTGGCAGGCAATTCCCCTGGCTGGCAGCATTACCAGGGAGGCCAAGGAACACACAGCATCCAACGGGGACAGCTCAAGTTCCTAGGGCTGTCTCAACCAGGTGTTAATTTAGAAGGGAGTGAAGAGGCTGAATCTTCCTTAAGTACACACTCATACATTTTTAAACCCTAATAAATCCACACACAGGAAGGTAGAGGATAGTTTACCATGAAAGAAGGAGCTTGTATACCTAAGTTCCAGTTTACGTAGTCACCAGAGATAGAGAGGCATCAACAATGAGTCATCGGTTTCCATGGGTCAGATGTGACCAGTAGGACAGACAGATGCTCTCTGCAACAGTATCTGCTCTCTGCAGATACCTCCCCATGCTGTAGTGAGGGCACCCAAACTGCTCAAGACACCTGGCAGTGACACCTCACAGGCAGCTGTTTGATCTGTCCAGGAGCCCAGATGCAGTAACCTTCTGGTACACAGGTATTTTCCAGCCCTGGGAGCAGCCACTGCTGCCTGCCAGCAGTGAAAGAATTGAGAGGCTCTTGTGCCAGGGCAGATCAATTGCACCCTCCTCCCCTGGATTACTAGGTAATCTAATTACTAATCAAAGAATTTTATGGACTGACAATAGCCAACACTGTCATTACTGTGTCTTTATAGATTTATATCCATCTCAAAATAAGCTACAGCTCACCTCCTTCTGAAAGGAAAATAAACGCCACCTGAGCCAACCAAATAATGTCTTATTTCAAACATTCAATTCAAAACCTTAACGAGACTGGAAGTAAAAGTGACATTTTGATTTGTTATCACCATAAGCTTTTATACATGTCTAAAATTTTCTAGGCAAGAACTGAGTTGACCAAGGTGATTTGAGAAGCTGTCAGTAGACAATATCACTTCAGAAACTGGATATGAAATTTGAAGAAAAGGAATTGCACATCAGAATTTAAGTTGTAATATTGTTTAATACTGAAGTCAGGTATTCTGCAAGCTGAACAACCCCACACTAAATGAAGACACAAAGCTTTAGGAGAAGGTCCCTAGAAATGATTTAAGCAAGCATGACATTTCTAAGGTATCCTATATTTTCCCTACAGAACTGGTGGGGGAACAAGAAGAGGAAAACGAAGAAGCACAGGTACAATTAAGATCAAGTTCTGCCTTCCTTCCGCACATCAAGAAATAGTCAAGCAGGATGAGGTACCATAGGATGACCCTCAGAACAGACAGTTCCTTGTCCTGAACCACTATGATGTCTCCAGGCATTATATGCCAGCCTTCAGAGAAGGATCAAGGTCTCAACCTTCCGCTCAATAAGCCGCACAAATCAACCAAATCTCCACACCAAAATCCCAAAAAACACTAAAAGTATTTTCGTCCTCTTTGATAGTCATCACATCTTGTAATTGACCTCACAAACTTCCAGGTATCCCAGAAATTTTAAAATGTAATAAGTGCTTTCAACCTCCAGTTTTACTCTTTTCACTTTCAAGACATTTGTTTAGAAGCTTAAAAGAGGCTTATAACATTCTAGCCTACAAAATTTCCCTGTTCTGCAGAAACAAGCTCATATTCTGATTAATGAATCACAGAGCAAATCACCACAAGTACAGCAATTGCATACTCACGTACATCTCAGTTTTCAGAAACTGAGAATCATTGCTTTGAGACTGAAAAAAATGCTGTCAGTACACTGTACAGTGATATAACAGAAGAAAATATCAAAACAGCAATCATATGAAACCTCTGTAGATTAAGGCATACACAGTTAAGAACTAATGTTCACCTCTAACTTCTGCTTAAAATAATTCCAGCTCTTTATCTTGCTGATGGCAGCTAGTGTGATACCTGTCTAGGAATGCTTTCAAGTCTGAAAAAGCTGGGGGAAAAAAGTTACAAGCAAACAATGTATCACTTTATTGAATTATATTTTGTGTACGTTGTTATTACTCAGTAAACATCAAGACCCTGATTTCACGGTCCAGAATTCTTCAGCAGCACGAGCACTAGTTTAAAGTACTCCCACCATTCAGCCCTATCTTTTGAGTATCTGCATGGCCTCCTCCAGCTGTGCTGGCATAGAGTGCAGCCAGCTGCAGTCTGAACTGATAATCTGGAAGACAACCCAGAAATTTTACCTGAAGCCAGATCAGCTCACTGTGACTGCCATAATACAGCTGCACAGGCAACTGTGCCAGTACAGTTACAGGATGCAAAGCAACATTTTTACCGAATACTTCATACAGTAAAGACATAGCCAAAGAAAGTAGCTGTTTACAGTTAAAAAAAAAAAAATTAAACTCTTCTGCCTCATCCTATGCATATACAGAAATCAGAGATTCCATTTGAAAAATAAAATCAAATCTGGCCTTAATAGAGCTTAATAAATAAATACACTATAATCCAAAGATTGAATAGACACTCCCAAGTTACTTTTAAAGATTAAAAAGCTGATAAGGAAATGCTAATACTGGAAATAACATTCTTAAAAGACTTCAAACTTTGGTTACGTGAAAGCCCTTATCCAGACAATATTCCTCTGGGAGAAGTAGCACTCCAATGGATTATATCCCTTTCACTTTATCACAGTGAAGAAATTTAGAAGTTGTTAATACTTGAAAGCCACAGAAATGTTTCTAAGAAGAGACACTGAAAGAGGTTGCCACAAAAAGGCCAGGCACACATGACAAACCACAGAAATGGCACTGTGTTTTTTTGAAGCGCTAGGAAAAAGGGTCAGGTACATATTGCCCAAACCAGACCTCTCCACATGCCTTGGACAAGCAGTGAGAAAGAACAGATCCATCTCCTCTTCTCTTACGGAGAACCCTGAGGCAACATCTGCAAACATCTCCCATAAAACAGAGTAGGATCTCCAGGGACAGATAGTCTCCAGCACTACCTACTGAGGCTGGGCAGAAGAATCACACCAGCCACCCACTTCATCCCCAGCTTGTTGCAGCCCCTCACACTCCTCAGACCACACTGACGAGAACTGAGTACTCAGGCTGGGCTCTACTACCCCTCCTGAGGTATGACTGTTCTACAGAAGCAGAGGACTTTGGACTGCAGGGCTGCCTCCACAAGTTGCAGCTGCACGTGGCTGCACACCAAGGCTACATTCCAGGTATGTTGGAACAGAGACATTGGCACAGGACAGCCAGGAGACCTGAGGCAGTGCTAAGGAAAGGCAGGACAATGGGCTGATGCTGGTGTTACTGGCATATATATACCCTGGGACAGGGGAGCACCTCCATCTCAGTCACTCAGATACAGGCACTTCCTGAGAGTCCCTACTCCTCCCATTTTGTTCCCCTTTTCCCTGGAGGAAAGTAACCAAAGCCTCTCCAAACACCTATCAGCCCAAGAGTCACCAGTGAAAGTATCAAAATGGGAATCATAAGAAATATTCACTGCTTTATTTTCCATGTCAGCTTCAGCAAAAAACAGACCATTTCACCAAACCAGCACAAACTGAAACAGAACATCATGGTGCACAGAACAGTAACAACAGGCCCTGACCACCAGCCGTGGTAGCCACCCCACCACAAGTCCTTCAGAGGGACAGAAACATTACCCAGTTCAACTCCTACTGTTATGCAACAGCTTATGTCAGAGCAGCTTTAACCGCTTTACCCAGGAGAGACTGTGAGCAGCATGGCACATTTTGGACCCCACAGAGGTCAGACGAAGCTTCTGGCTGTCAGGTAAATGAGAGCGGTGTAGATGGCACTGGTCTCCAGGCCAGAGACACCAACGCTGACAGCTTCTAGTCCTAGATGTCACTGACAGCTGAACAAAGAAATGCATCAAAAGGGTTCCTCAAAGAGATTAACAACAAATTTTTGTCCAGAGAGAGCAACCAGGCTGGTGAGGGACTTAAACACAAGCCCTATGAGGAGAGACTGAGGGAGCTGGGGCTGTTTAGCCTGGAGAAGAGAAGGCTCAGGGGAGACCTCATCACTCTCTACAACTACCTGAGAGGAGGTTGTAGCCAGGTGGGGGTTGGTCTCTTCTCCCAGGCAATCAGCAGTAGGACAAGAAGGCACGGGCTTAAGCTCTGCCAGGGGAGGTTAAGGTTGGATATTAGGAAGAAATTCTTTACAGAGAGGATAATCAGGCATTGGAATGGGCTGCCCAGGGAAGTGGTGGATTCTCCGTCCCTGGAGGTTTTTAAGATGAGACTGGATGTGGCACTGAGTGCCATACTCTAGTAACTGTGGTGGTAGTGGATCAAGGGTTGGACTTGATGGTCTCAGAGGTTCTTTCCAACCCGGCTGAACCTATGATTCATGACTCTATGAAATTAGTCATTACTATCCCCATCAAAATATTCCTCAGAGATCCTACCCTGGTTTTCCTTCCCTTATAGAAGAGTAGCAATACCCTCAGTGTTCTCTGTGAGCTTCTTAAAGGCAGAAAGGGAGAAAATTCAACAGTCTGCTTGGATACAGGATTATTTGATCCGCATCAGGATTTAAATCAAGCTTTTCAGAATCACAGTACAGTACACATATTAGAGTCCAACACCAGGAAACAGGAGTCTGAGATGTAAGGGGGAATACACAAGTCGGATCCTCACTCACAGTGAACTGCTGTTGGCACTGTAAGAGCTTTTAATAGCACAGAACACACTGTTTGAGGGATTTCCACCACCGAGCTGGGTAAGGCACACTCCCAGAGCTCAGGCAAGTCTAGTGTTTGTCAAAAGAAAGGTTCCTTCTAACTGCCAGCACACAAGTCCTGGCTTTGCAACCTAAGTAACCCAACACCTACATAGACTCAGCATGCTGAATAAAAGGACCTCTCCTGTGCTTGCTACCTGGCTCACCACCAGCCCTGTTCCAGCAAGCACCCATGAAGCTTTACTGCTGAAGGCCACTGAACTGAATGGCTTGATGAAAGAGTACAACTGTGGTTCGCTCTGCACACATACACACACACAGAAACAACAAAAAATGCCCAAAAAACCAAATAACACACAAAAAAACCGCACCAAAACCCACCCAAACCAACCAACAAAACCCCGACAACAAAACCAAACAAAACCCCCAAACCAACCAACCAAAAACCACCAAAAAATGCCCCATCAAAACCCATCCTCCCCACCCCCCCCATAAGGTATAACTATTACTAAAGAAAACTTGGAGTCACTCATTAACTGCAGGTTTTTGGGGGCATGGATTGGTGGTAGGGGTTTTTTTAACAATAGCTCCCAAACATTGTCATATATTTTTGCAGACCGCATTTTTATGAGTGTTTTGTTTGTTTCAAGTCTTTGCTCCCACATCTCTACTTTTCAGTGTGTAATAATCAGTCAAAAAAAAAAAAATCAATGGCCCAACAGTCAACATGAAATGAGATGAATGCTTTCTGGATTCCAATCCTAGGAACAGGAAAAATCCTAACCACTGTACCCAAAACATCCAAGTGTAGCCTTACTAGTCCTCTAGTCTTCTGCAGGAGTGTATCCCTGGACCATTCTCCTCTTCTTCAGGATTGAAAACTCTCTGAATGCCAGTGTAACCACTTACTGATGCAGAATTTTCTGTTATGCATTATTAATTCCTTGCCACAGGCCTGAGTAGCAACAGGCAAAGGCTTTCTAGGCACATCTGCAATGAAGAGAGAAAAGTGAACTAACAGGCACAATACAGCTTTCCAGCAGGAGTCTCAGTTTCAGTTTCAACGTCTTCACAACCTGGTTTAATTCACACAATACACAGAGTGAACAGGATGTTTAGGGAGGCAGATAATATCTGCTTTGGAGACTGTGTACAGTTATTTTCTCACTAGAGATAACCGATAGGATGTCACAGCACCTGGTCTCACATCAGAGATAAGCCTCCAGGAGGTACACCCTCACTGTGTTTCACATGATGATATGGTGATTTAGGGGATGTATATCTCCCAGTAAGCCTGCACAACAGTTTTCTTTTAAGATCAAGCAATTATCTCAGCAAAACAAAGTCTCACACTTCTCCCCAAGCCTATAGAAATACCCAATATGCCCAGTGTAATCGTTTACTAAAAATCAAAGCTATGCCCTAAAATCTCTACTTTCAAGGTCTTTTCCTCCCTTTACCTCAGTTCCCAGCATTTCAGTTTGACTCCCTAAAGAAAGAAGTTATATGTAATTCCAGAGCATTGTCTGTAGTGGCTTTTGAACCTTTTAAACAACAAAAAGTTTGACCATTATAGATACTTAAGAAAATATTAAACTACTACAATTTTTACAACAGGGGGACAAGGAAGACCCTTTTTCATATGCGCTCCAAAGTCAGGGGTTTCTCATTCGACAGGCTTTCAGTTACTCGTACCTTGTTAGACAGAAGGAAACCTGGAGACACCACAGCAATTAATAATTTCCTCTGCTTACAGAGTTCCTTATTTACATCTTGTTTCTCTGCTCAGGTCAGCCCTAAACACCAGCTAGCAAACTTTCTTTCACCAAATCCCTCTCACCCTCTAACAATTTTAGGCCAGTAGCCTTTCTGGGGTCACATCAGAGCAACTGCAACTCCCAACACATGCAGAAGCAGGCACAGGTGCTGCTAGACTCAATTACAGTATCAATGAGTAGGTAGGGATTTACCTGCATTTTCAAAAAAAGAAACAAAATTTAATACCTAAAAGCTTTTCTAGATGACAGTTTTGTTGCACAATTCCACAATCTTATCTCACACACGCTGAATTTGATGGTAAAGCTACCTTTGCATGCACAAGTAGTTTTACTGAGCCATAAAACACTGTAAGAGGAAGCAATTTGGTTTACAATTTCTCTAACGAGAATATTTGGACTGTGAAATGTGGTCTTCATGGTAAATAAAATGTTTCACTGCACATTTTAAAATATATATTATTTAATATACTGGTCTTTCTATTTTCCTTCTACAAATAGCATTTTCACTGAGCAACACCCACAAGCACTGGGGTGGGTTTACTAAGGCAAAGCATTGTGTGAGGTTCTCAGCTGCCATACAGTGACACAGATTTCAAATGGCAGACACTGCATTTTCCAACAGAGTAGCTGGCACAGATTTGGGGCTATCATTTCATATATAAATATAGACAGTTGGTGTAAAAGGCAGGTGTCTATATTTGAGTTAATCAGCTTATGCTTTCTTAGAACAGAGAGAGAAACAAGCCACAGTACAGAGTGATTTATCTGACCTGCCTAAGACATTACTCCTGAACTAAGATGAACCATAACATAAATGAACACGTTTCCTTCCATGAACCGTAAAACGACCTAGAGATGTCTAAATTGGACAAGAATACCTAATTTTTAGGGGTCTAATATTAAGTAAAATGAATCCTGACTGCTGTGCCTGTGTTATACTAAAAACACACCGCATTGCTCCTACAAGGGCATTATAGGTGTGGTAAACTTCCCATAGGAAGGTAAATAAGAAAAGGAAGTCAGGTTGAATGGAAGGGCACTCTAAAATTGACCCAAAGTGCTTGAAGTGAGTCAATTTTACAACAATTTTCCAACACAAAATAGATAATTATAGCCATTCCACTGAAAGTGCAATTTGAAAGGAAGTAGGAAAAAAAGTGCCTTTTTATTTTTTTTTCTTTTTTTTTACTATCTAGGGTTTATGCCCTTTATAAAATTGGCTGGGCAAAGCAAGAGTGAAGATTATGTCTAGTCCTCTGAGGAGATCCACGTTCCTTGGTAAGGAAGTGCACGAGTTGCTTTGTGCAGACATATACATGCACATGAAACAAATGCAGAGCAAGAATACAGTATTACAGATTCAAACAGCCAGATTCTATACCCCCTGTGCAGAGGCTTAAGTGAATCCATAAGGAAAAAGCCAGAAGTGATTTAGGTCAGACTAAAGCCATCATTAATACGGGATCCCTGTATTAGTTCTACCTTTAAGAAAAAATGTGTGCATCTATGCAAGAAGATATTATGCCCAGGCAAGCTATACCCTTAGAAACCCTCAGGAATAATTTCAGGGTTATCTAGATGGGGAGAGCAAACATCAAAAGATTCAGCACTTCTACTGAGAAAGCAGCTTGCTCCAATTTTTTTTTTTTTTTTTTTTTTGTTTATTTAAGAAACAGCCTGGAAATTTTACAAGCCCAGGGGTTTTTTTCACAAGATGGAGAAAATGCTGCATTTGATTTACTTTTACACATCACCACTGTTAAAAAAATGTACTTCATGAATGAGAGGACTTGAAATTATATACTAAAGAAACTAAGGAAAGGCATGGTCATGTTTCTGTTCTCTGTTTATGTCCAGCTCTACAACTGACACTGATGAGAGAATTTCACTCACCATGAATGAGCTCCAAGTTTGTGGGATGTGTGTAGGCCTGATTTGCAAACGCTAACAATTGCAACATTTAACTTAAGAAAAAAATTTCAAAGGTTTCCATTTGAAACTGTGAGTTCACGCCATTTCATTTCAATAAACAAAATTAACTTTGAGACAGAAGAGGCAGCAAATCACAGTAAGTGCTTTTTTTTATTTACATTCCTCTCTAATATATATTTTTATTTAATGTGGTAAAAGGCAAAATTAATACTCTGTGCCAAGTTTCAGACTAGTCTGAAATTTCAAGGCTTATTATGTTATTAAGCTTGTGAAATAAAGATCTATATTTAAAAAAGAAGTGCTGACACAACCTGAACTCTGAGCATTGGTAATGCCACCAGAAGAGCATGGTTCACGTGCAGTGTGAACAGCCCAGATTACCTTATCCTAATAAAATGAAAGATTTAAAACAGAGGAAATAATTTCAAAGAATCATATTTCTAGTGCTGTCATGTTTGCAGTCACATTTGGGTTTAAAAGATGGGAAAACGTGAATCTATTTATATATTCTCATGTTACACCCACAAAACAGGATCCCAGAGAAGTTCTCAAAACAGGGTTTGCAAGAATAAAACAGAAGTGTGTAGGTAGGTGTATGTGCCTGGATGGATTATGTATGCAGTCAACATGTAAAGCTCTATAATACTGAAAATAATAAATCGTTGTGAATGGGTAAGGGTGGAAAGTGCATTTTACATGGATTATCTGCCCTAGTTCCTGTTCTTATTTTTGGAAAGCAATCAGCTCTTCGTGAGAACTCAGCACCACGCTGAGCCACCCTGGGGCTTTTCATGGCCCAGCCCTTCACTTTGCATTATCATCTGTTAGCAGCCACATCCTGTGCAGACTGATTCATTACAGCCAAGAAAGGCTGTGAGAACAGGAGACCCTCTGAATCCTGAGGTCTGAAATCACTCTAACATCGTTCTCTCACTGTACCATATAAAATAAAGCCATCTTCCAAATAAAAGCTTATTTTAAGACAATATGTTATTTAAATTTGAGATCTGTGCAAATCACCTTTACCTGAAAACTCTTATATGCCCAATTTGGAAGATGATATATTCATCCCAATTTAATTTAGTCATAAACCCAAATAATTTTGAGTACTTTTGCTTAATAGCTATGATCAAGTGCAAACAAAAAATCAGGTAATCATAAACAGATTCAGTTTATGAATATTCACTGATGAATATGAAATAAGTTATTCTTTTCAAATGCAATAATTCTTATTTTTTCTGTGAAGCTGAAGCACATACAGTAAGAGATAACAGAGTACGTTGGAACTGTATTTCTAAACTCTCAAGTGAATTATTTTTGAAATAGTATGATTTCCTGGTGCATAACTATTGAACACAAATATGCTGCAATTCAAACAAAAAATCTGAATTAGTGTTACAGTCTATTACTTTCAATTTTACTGTATTACTATAATATCTTAATAGCTCCCAGCACTTGAAAGCATGAATTTAAATGTAAGACCAACCATGAGATTCCTGTTTTACACACAGATGAAGAGACTTCAAGGATAAAATGACCAACACTCAGTGGCTGGGCTGGATGTACCAATCTTCCAGTTTCCAGCATTAACTCTTGGTACTTCAGCACTAATTTACATGTTTTGATGTACTTATTTTAAAGTTGCAATGTACAGCTGGGTGTTTGTACAGAATTTTTTCAGTCTCCTATCACAATTACAGCAATAGCAGGACATAAGCAAACATTGTATATAAGCAAGTTTCATGCCAGAGTGGCAGAAACACAGTTACTGAACCATACAGAAACACAGTTTGCCAGTACCAGTGCTACCACAGACACAGTGAGGGATGTGTATCGATGTGACAATAGGAGAGCTGTCAGAAAGCATCAGTGTGGGCTCAGCCCATGAATCCCATTTGTTTCCAGACTGATTACAGCTAAATTACAGTGACTTTAAACATACAAGTCAATTTCCTAAGCTAATTAAAATCAGGGAGGCTAGTCTTTCTAAGGTTAGCAAAATTCAGCTCCTACACAAAATACAGTATAATCAAAAAAATGGTATGTACATATATATATATATATGATTAAAATAGAAATTCAATACCTGGACTTCAAGGGAAACAGTGCTATTAACAATCCATAGATTGCCATTTTACTGCATCACTTATAACAGGAACTAAATAGGAATAAACTATGGTTGCAGAGACATTTGATATATTGTGCTTCACAAAAAATGAAGGTTCTATGAGAAACTAAACTGACCCACAGAAACACCTTAAGTAGAAAGCTAAAAACATACATCACGGACATATAAATTCAGAATTACCATGGAGACTTTACACTTTGCCTGTAAATGGTTGAAGACATCTTAGAGATCATCATGCAACTGGTGTCAAGAGAACAGCAGCAGCCCACAGCTTCAACAGTATACAATAATTATAATACCAGTGTAGTTCAGCTGGTATTGTTAGAAAATTTCCCTCTTTTAGATCACCTTTGTCCATGTTAAGACTGCTTTAAAAAAAACTGGTTTTAGGTAACCAAGTCACTGAAGCAAAGGTGAACACTCTTTCTTGACCTTCTTCATTCACAAACTCATCCTTATGACACCCAACTCAGTGATGTTCCAATATCAAAACAACCTGTTAAAGCTTTTAGGGCAAGTGACACTGAAACAGGAAAGGGATGAAAATGCTATGCTCCAAAGGAAATTACCCTAAATTATAATTCACAAAGTGTTAACAGAAGATAAGCAGTTACAGGGTTGGTGGTACCTCTTGACTATGTGTACTTAGTGTCTGAGGTATCAGGCTTCACACCTTTATCTTGCTTGACCTAAATTCTACCATTCAGTTATTTTTAGAAAGGACCTTGAAATACAGCAGCTCGAGAGCCAGCTAGGAGCCCTCAGCACATTTTACAAGACTCGGCAGCCCTGCTAACCTCCTCTTTTGTCAATGGACTCGGAGATTAATGCAGCGATTAGGTGGCTTTCTTAAATGAGGTATTGTTTATTTCAGCAATTGGAAAACTGCACTGCATAAAATAATAAAGATTTTGAACCAATTAGGCAATCTAAAAGCACAACTCTTTCCCTAGGGCTCAATGTGTCTTGAAAAGCTAGGAAAAAAAGCAAGTTTCAAATCTTCTTCCCCTCCACACACCCCACAGTCAACAAGCGTACTTGACCTTCTCCTTCCTAACTATTCTGTCATCTTTAGCTCTTAATTCTTGTGGAGCAGCTGTGTAAATATAGCTGGAACTAAGAAACCATAATCTTCAAAGCCCAGGGATTATTATCTCTTACTTTCCTGAGCCCTTTGCAAGCAGGTATTTAGCCTAGAAATACTGTCTAGCCTCCCTGCCCACTTTTTCTCCTTAGATTTTGTGTTTGCTTTCGAATAAAATCAGTGATTACTCCACCCTGCAGTGAGCAGGCAGGCTGCAGGCAGTAACACCCACCCACTGGTCCCTCGGCTCACTCTCAGCCAGCATCAATAGAACAGGACACCGGTAGGGAGAAAACGAAAGTCCCTCATTTGTATTTTCAGCTAGGTCTTCAAAACTGCATTTTTGCTTCTTTACAGCTAGCTCAGTGAGACTGACTTATGCTTTAATGAAGGGCAAGGTACCAGCTATGTAGTGGCCCTTTAGTTTGTTCTCAAATAGGCAGGATGGCTGTGGGAGCCCACATGACAAGCCCCAGCATCACCCTGCTGCGAAGCCAGGCTGTGTATTTCCCTTCCGTTTATTCAGAGAGCTCTGCAGTCTCATACTGCTCCTAAAAATAATCACAGCCTGCAGAGCAGCATGAGGGGCAGGCCTCCACATACCTATGTCAGTCAGGATTAAAAAAAAAATTAAAAAATAATGCTTTCCTCATCCCTCAGACTAAACAAACAGCTCCCTACACATCCCTCCCAGCAGCAACAAGGGTTGTTTTGGCTTGGGGACACGAATCTATCAGAGCAGGCTGTAAACTGTGACCCTCTCCAAAGATGAGTCACCCACCAGTAAAGTGAAAACACTGATCCTAAAAGCACTGATTCATGCTCAGATTTCTCTCTCATAATAAGTTAGGCAGTACTATGAGCAAACAGTTGCCAGCCTTCATGCACTGCACTCTGACAGCTGACTCAAGACTGCATGTCAGGGTCGGTGCCCTACATATAGTGGATGAGATTGTCCACATTCTGCCTTACCAAGTCCTTTGTAGCATCAATGCAGTATCTAAATCCTCTTCCTATGTCAAGAATGACACTCAGCTCCCAACAAAGTTTCAGCCAGACACCAATTACCACCCTGCTATTTGTAAACAAATTATCCAAGATGCTGATAACCCCACCAAGAAGGCAGAACTGCCTTCACTCAGATCTGCAGGGGTCTTAACGTTTTCAGCTCCTCCCTGCTCTGAGTCCTGGGTGATGAACTCCTGCAGGACCAAAGCGCTGTGTAGAGTGGTACAGAAGCACCCCAGTCAGGCTGGGAACCACAGATGGCTGCAGGTATTGCTTTCCATAAAAAGGATCAATCGTGTCTCAATAATACATGAAAATTTGAAGAGAAAGGTTTCACCTGTCACCTGGTTGAAAACACCTTTTTTTTTTCCAAATGTAAATGCACATTCAGTGAAACACAAAAGTGATGTTAGAACCTGAGTCTCACCATCCTACAGTATCTTTCCTAGTTGAAGCAGTCCTAAGCTAACATACAGCTATGCAGCCAGAAAACAGAGACCAGATCCTGAAGCCTGGTTAACTGTAAATGACTGCATGTGCATAAAAAGCCATACCAACTTCTGTAAGCTAAAACAGCAGTGATAAGGTTATGAGACTTTGTGGTTTGTTCAATAGTGCTGCACCGATTTAAGCGCAATTCCTTACTGCCTTAAAGTAGAAGCAGCTTAAGATATTTACCTAGAATCCTGAAGAACAGAGCATCATGTGCAGCCTTTTTAGCAAACAGTATTTTAAAAATTTTAAGATGTGTAATTCCAGTATTGTAACAAAATTACATCTGCTTATTCAGCTCCTCTAAACATTTTCTTACACATACCAGTATTTAGTCCAGAACTGACAATTCATCATACAGAAGAAAGTGACCCCAGGCTGGCAGGACTGTGCCAGCAGAAACTCAATGAGTTATGATACTGAATGCTCTACTGCCATCCCTGTTTTGTTCATAGTTGAAGACTTTGCCATAGTAACACAAAACCCAGTTTCAGAGGTACAGCTACACTTGTATATTGTATTCAGAACTGTTACTGTAAAATTCCAGCAAAACCGTTCTAGTACAGATAAAGGTATAGCCTGAAAGCAAAACTCATCCCCCGAAGTCTTCTACTTCCAAGTCAGTATTAACACTAACAACCATAACAGTTTAGGGACACCACCCTCCACCTTGTATTTTTCCTTCAGAGTGCTGGAGTACAGATCAATCACATCTTTGTAATTAAAATCATTCATTGCTGTTTTTATGTGTAGAAGAGTTTAGGGAGACTGCCACCAGATAAAACAGTAGCATGTTTAATATGCAGTACAAAACACAATTTGTTTTTTTTCAAGCAGTATGACTTTTCAACTATTCCCAATAGAAGCCTAATGAATACTGAAAATGAAGCTATTAGTATTTGGTATCACAGTTTACTGGGTACAAAGAGCCAGCCTGCCATTTCACCTAATAGTACAGTGCATCTGATAGGAAGGAAAATATTAGCCAGATTATACCAATTACATGCCAAATGCACAGGCTCAGCATCGCTCATATAGCTTTTTCCTCCAGACTAACAGCAACCTACATTTTGATCTGCCAGCAGTTACATAAACAGGAAAGACAATATTCGGGTTTTGAGACACAGGATTGGATATTCTTGTTCAAACTTAGCCATTTTCATTTGCAAACTAAACAAAGTTCATCTTGTCTCTGCTTTGGTCCTGAAACTAATTAGACACTTCCCATCTGGACACATGCTACTCACTGCTGTAAAATCCAAGGAGACTTAAGTACACGTGAATCCCTCAGACAGCCTAAAGACACTAAATCAAGAACCACCTGTGAGTACATGTGATATATGCCCAATATTGCCTACTAAACATTGCACATAACAAAAGAGGTTTAGCTATTTAAGAGACTTTTCAAATTATGCAAGACCTATCACTTCAGAAAGGAGTCACTGCAGCTAGTATTTCTTCTTCGAATATACAGACGTGCCATTGGTCTTAAGTTTTCAGTTGGATACCTCCAATTTCTAACACCATGACATTTATGAACCTCACCACGTTTATATGACTTTGGCTGTCAACAGAAATACTAATTCTAATAACAGCAGAACTATGTGCACAGAGGTCAATGAGAATGTATCCCTGCAGTACAAGAAGTCAGACACCTTCTCTCTGCAGGCTTGTTTTGAATTGTTTATTGAGGTTTAAGAAGTCATCCACATTTCTATAAATATAGACATTACTTGAGTAAGTGACTTACAATGTCACCAGTGCAGGTACATATATAACCACCATACAAAAGCTCCACTGGAAGCTACTTCAGTTTATTCAAAAAGGACCAAGATATCATTAAAAAAACAAACAGCTGTCCCTTTCAGTTACTGAAGAACACTAAAGTGCATTTTTGGTTACCTCCTGGTCGAACAGCTGCTGGTTAAAAAGTTTGATTTTTTTTTTTAAACATAGCTAAATTACATCAATTGACATTCAGATTTGTAGCTGTCATCCTCCTGATACATGGCAGCAGGTAAGAAAAATGTATTACTTTGCTGGTCAAGAGGAGGAACTAGATTCTGCTAATTTTTTTTTTTTACTTTTTCTTTAATCTGGTATTTTCAACAAAAGTTAAAGATAATCTAACATTCTGATGAGTTTTTACAGCACCACTAAAGTTAGTCTTAAAAATCCAGGCTCTGTTTTAGCCCTTTTAATTGCTAACCAAGTATCTAGAGTCACTTGAAGCTCTGTACCAGTAAGAAAAACTACCCTCCCTTTTCCATCAAGCACTATCCTGCCCAGTTAACACTGTTTGCACACTCTGTAAACAAGAACAGCTTAAAGCATAATTAAAGCAGAACACAGGCCCATCTTGAAAATCTTCTTCCCCCTTTCCCTCCCCCCACCCCCCGCCCCCGGTAGTGTCTAATGTTTGAGTGTATAAAGCATTATTACATTCCTAACCACAAAATACTGTAAGAGTCACAATAAGAAAAGCATACGTTGAAAGTGACGTAGCAATACCACTTTAATAAAATGGGGTATTTTGGGGAGATACAAGATGTGGTCTGCTAATTTTAACTCCACCTTTACTTCATTATGTTATATTGCCAGGAAGTCTCCAGTACAGCAAAGAATGCTGCGCTGGTTAGAATCACGGCAGACAGAACTGTTCTCCATAGCTCCTTTACTGCAATTGGTTGACTTTTATATTAGGAGGACATAATACTCACCATTCAGAATTAAATTACTAATTTCGAGTAACAGCTTAAACCTGATTAGCACTGTATAATGATGAATGGCTACTTCTAAAAAATAAAAACCTTATATATCAAAAACATGCTATATGTTGGGAAACCACTTTTTCATGCTCCAGTGTGTTGTTTACATTTTTTACTTGTCAAAGTCTTTCTTTTATGAGTTGAAGAATCCACCACACTTAAAATTTCAAGTATTTGAACTAAACATGATTCAATTTCAAAAAGTGCCAAATAAAAATAAAATCCAAACCTACACATGTGGCCAAGCTCTCATGGAAATCCCCAAACAAGATAAAAAACAGCCTCAATGGAATTATGGGTTACTAGCTTTATACATGTTTTTAAAGCTGTATAATGTTCACCTAAGCACTCCACTTACGAGCATTAGAAGTTTAAAAATACAAACACCTTCAACGCAAACTGCTTGCAGAGGGCACCCTCAAACATATGAGTACAACACTAAGCAGAAAACCCTCGTTTTATTTGGCTATTTAGACATCCATTTCCTGATAGCATTACATCATCTATTAGGGCTTCTGAAATAATACAGAGCCATAAAACTCAGAAGAGACTAGTTTTAAAAAAAAACAAACCAAAAAAAAAAAGTTCCACAACTGCACAGCCTTCCTTCCACACAGCAAGGTTGTGCAACTGATTGTTTAACGTAACTAAGCTTAACAGCACCCAAACAGGCAGACCTGGGTTTGGAAGCTGTCTTACGTCAAATTTTGACCATGTAGCTACTCTAAAATAGAAATGTCAAAATAGAACTCATCTCTTCTTTTTCTGCTGCCTCAACATTTTCCTTCGCTTAATTATCATATCATGTAGTTTCTCCAGTCCCTCTTTGAGTCCGTCTCCAATGATTGCACAGGTAGGTTGCAAATGCCAAGGTGTTGAAGAACTCAGCTCACTCATTGCCAACATCTTCTCGATTTCAGAAAGGGAGAGAGAGTTCCTCAAGTCCTGCTTGTTAGCAATGATAAGGACAGGCACTCCTTGATTCTCAGATATCCTAGTAATCTTATGAAGTTCTGTTTTGGCCTCCTCCATCCTCTCAACGTCGACGGAGTCCACCACAAACACGATGCCATCGGTGCACCTTGTGTACGACTTCCACAGTGGCCTCAGCTTCTCCTGGCCGCCCACATCCCAGAAGTGGAAAGTGACCGTCTTCGAGTTGCCCAGCGTCACTTTGATTTTCTCAGTATTAAATCCTTTAGTGGGGACAGTGTTGACGAACTCATTGAACTGCAGTCTGTAGAGCACCGTCGTCTTCCCAGCGCAGTCCAGCCCCAGGATGACGATGTGAAAGCTCTGGAAGGAAGGCAGGCTGGAGAGGATCGGCGTCTGGTCCGAGAGTCCATTCCCCATTGCCAGCAGGGAAGGTGACAGCAGGCTGCCACCAGCAGAGGCGGCTCCCGCGGCTGCGCTCGGATCCTGACAACGACACGAACGTCGTTAGACCCCGCTCCGCCTGCGCCGCGCGACCGCACCGCGCCGGCCACAGCGCCGCCGCCGCCGCCCCGACTGCGGGCGCGGCCGCGGGCAGCAGCGCGACGCGGAACGGCACACGTCCCTCCCTCCCTCCCTCCCGGTCCGGCCCGGCCCGGCCCGGCCCGGCGGCCGCTGCCGACGCTGCGACTCGCGGTCAGCCCCGGCCGGGCAGCGCCCCCCGCCCCGCTCGTACCGCTCGTGCCTCAGCGCCGGGAGGCGCGCGCTGCCCGCGCCCCCATGCCCGCGCGCCGCTCCGCCGCACGCGCCGCCGCCTGTCGTGCCGCTACCGCCGCCCGCGCGACTCTCCCCCGCATCTGGCGGAGCGGGCACCTCCCAGCGCGCGGCTAGCCCCGCGCGCCCCGCCCCGCGGGCTCCCATTGGTCCCGCCGCGCTCAGGGGCGGGGAAGAAGGCGCGCTCCGCCTCTCCCATTGGCTGGCGGCGCCGGCCACTCACCGGACAGCCCGGGCCGTACCGCCCGCAGCCCGACGACCCGAGGCCGAGCGCGGCCCGGGGAGGGGACCAGTCCCCGCCCACGCCCACGCCCTGCTGTGAGGGGCCCCGATCACTCCCTCTGTTCCCCCGCGGAGCGGAGCCGCTGCCTCACACGGGTCCTTCGGGGAATGCCGCGGCGGCCGCGCCCTCCGCCCACCGCAGCCCCTCACCCCCCGCAACGGGCGGTGGCGCCCCTCCGCCGGCCCTAGCGCCCCGCCCCTCCACCGGAAGCGCATGCTCTCATTGGCTGTGGGTGCTGTCACTCCAACTCCCTCCCACCAGCCCAGCAGGCGGCCCGGCGGCGCTCCGCCTCTCCCCCCAGAACACGCGTGCTCATTGGCTGTTGGAGCTGTCACTCCGCCCCGCCCCGCCCCGCCGGCCCGGGGGCGGCTCGGCGGCGCCTCCCCGCGCACCTGCGGCACGGCGGGGCCCGGCCGCGCCCTGCGCCGCTGCGGGAGCCTGCGGTGCGCTGCCGGCGGGGTCATCTGCGGTGTTTGCCTGGAGAAAAGTGCTTCAGGGCCCCAAGTGCGGCTCTGGCCGCTCACTGCACGTAGTGTGCCTGCCTTTCGCCTGTCGCCGCGAAGTGGGAGACGCGGGAGGAGCCGGCAATAACAGAGTGGATGAGGTGGTCCTGGTGGACTCCTGGAACACGGAGATGGCAACAGTGCTCGGGTCGGAGTGAGCACTCAACGGCACCTAGCTTAGTTACGAGGAAGGTTTCCCACAGCACAAGGATATGTTAAATAATTCTTCATTTTAATATCGCAGCCTGATATGAGCAGTGAAGTCTTTCCCAGAACTAATGACTAATGTCTGATAACACATTTACCGTTTCCAGGTCATACAGGTTTTAGAGGAGGCCTGGGGAGTACTTGGTCTCATATCTTTGCTATCTTGCCATCGTTCTGTCCCTTCCCACAGCTTTTTTCCCTTACTGCCTTTGCCACCGTAGTTTTTATACAGCTGTGGCAATGTAGATGGTTACTCCTGCTTGTGCTGGAAGTGCACCAGCTCAGTGTAAAATAGCAGCAAGAAGAATCAGACACACTGGCTTCGGAGCAGAGCATACTTACAGGAGTCTTCATCTTTACATAAAAATTTAATCTTTTTGATAAAAGCAGTGTTTAATCGCTAACTAAAACTAGTGTGCTACTAGCAATCCAAGTTTCTCTACTTTGTACTGCAATCATAGAATCATAGAATAGTTTGGGTTGGAAGGGGCCTTCAAGATCATCGAGTTCAACCCCTCCTGCTGTGGGCAGGGACACCTTCCACTAGACCAGGTGGCTCAGAGCACTATCCAACCTGGCCTTGAACACTTCCAGGGATGGGACACCCACAGGTTCTCTGGGCAACAATCCAAATCTGACCAGCTGGGCTCCAGTAAAAAAAAAAAAAAAAAAAGTGGCATTTTCAATAGTACTCTTGCTTTTTTTCTAGAAGAATTTAAGATGTCTTGATGTGGCTGCTGAAAAGGGATGAAATTATAAGCATATTCAAGCAATCATATTTCTTGTTTTACCCTTTGAAAGCATTGTACTCTGCATTTTAAATACCAGAGAATTTTATATAAAAGAGAAGTAACTTAATAGTAAAGGGACATATAATAGTAACAAAAATTCCACCATGTGCTGTAGGGAAGGTTTCATGCTATTGAAATTTTAAGATACCCATTCTAGACCTACTAAAAATAACAAAATTCTGATTTGCTTACATCTGAGATTAATGTTTCACTGCTTTTAACTTTGTTAGTTATTTACATCCTGATCTTGCAGATGATTCTCTTTGGAGGAAGTGGTCTATTTGTATAGGAAGGTGATTTTACTTCTATGGAAAGGAGGGGCAAGTTACTACCCCTGAGGGCAACTGGTAAGGTTTCTGATTTGGCAGTATTTTACACTATTTTTGCATAACATAAAGAACTGCACAGAATACAATGTAATAGAGAAGCATTTATTGTAATGCTAAAAGTGGGCCTTTATTTCATGGATGGTTTTCAGTAACTTAAAATTGGAGGAAACCAGCTAGAAATACCTTGTTAAGGAATATTACTGGAGATAATAGATTAATTCATAAAACTTGACAAGCTGAAATAAATCAAATTGACCTTTGTCTCCACCTACAAAATTAAGTATCCTCTATTTTTAATGGAAAAATAAGCCTGTTAGATATTACACATTTCCAAACCATAACGTCTGATTGTTACCAAGATCCATTCAAACTTTACACAGCTTTATCATAACACATTTTACAATTAATTCCACAAGAAGCAATACTGGACAGCTACTACCCTTCTGAAGGTGTTTTAATTTTAAACATAAAATGCGTAAAGCTTGCCTTTATCTCTTGTTCTGCTGTACAGCAGTCAGTTCATAATATTTCAGTGCCCTTGAAAAGGGAGGGATACAGAACTGAGGTTTTTCTAAGGTATAGCATATCCAACACACCAGGTGTTAGAATCTGATAGATTATGCAGTTTTTTGGAAGAAGAGTTTTATGCCATCAGGAAGGTCATTTTAAGAATAAATAGAAATTAACATCTTCAGGAACATGAGCATATGTATATATTGTAAATATATACATGAAAACAATCCACGTTCTCCAGAAAATGCTTGGACACTCCCTACGGTTAATTTATCGCATCTACCTGTTGTAACTTGCTATGAACTCTCCGGAACTGGGACTATTTTTCACTGTGAGTCTTCCTAGTGTTTTGCACCTTGATCTTAATTAACGCCTGTAGGCATTTCTGCAAAACAACTATTAAATAACAATCCAAGTTGATCAACTCCTCCCATACACTTCTTGCTACTTTAGAAGTCAAACATACAGACTGGGCAGGTGTTCCAGGTGTTATGGAGTAATGGTATCTAAATTAGTGGGAGTGTAGGAAAGTTGACACATTCAACCTTTGATAATTGAAGGTAAGGGTGAAGCAAGGCTTTGATTATCCTGTAGAAGTCTTGAATGAAGGAGGTGTACAGAAAGAAGTGCACTTGCTTTCTTTTCAAGTGTGTAGCTAAATGGGGGAAGCAGGCTAATCTTAGATGACAGATGAAAATAGGTGCAAGATACATGTAAGAGGAAACCATGAAAAAAGGCTTGAGGCACGTGCAGACTTTTTAATGCAAAATAAGGAGGTACCTAATTTCATGTTGGGGTCATTTCATGTGTTTATACTTTTCTCATTTCCTATCTAATGGCTACAGATCTGAGTTCTTTCTGGCTCAGCATTCCTCAGGTCATGAAAACAGCTGCAACTTCAGCTTCTCTGGCCTAAAAACCTTCTCCCCTTTCCTGGATACCAATCTACCAGGGTAAATAGTAATATATTATTTTCAACATATGTTTCATACGTATAGTCTGTAAATATTTTCAACACAGAAGAAAGCCTGCGACAAACCTTTATTTTTCAAGAAAAAGAAGCAGTACTTGTGTAACGTGCAGTTTCCTCACTATGGTGAAGTAGTTTTGGGGGGTTTAGTTTTTTTTTAATTCCATAATGGTCCAGGGATAATTTTGGTTCAGGGCAGGTTTGAAAGGACCAGGCTTCCAGTGCTGCAGCTATTAGCTGACTCTGGGAAACTTAGATAGTCCTTATTACGGATGCGGACCATGAAATTGGTTGAAATATTGCCAAGAAAGAATTGGCGTACAGTGGATAGATAAGATTCTTGGAAATTTAAATATTATTACTCAACAGAGACTTAGGTTACCTTTTAATACACATCACCTCATGCACTGCAGGAGCTATCTCGCAGTGCCCGAATAACAACAAAAATGCAAAGGATCATCAAACATACTTGCAAGGCTTCACATATTCTTCAGGAGAAACCATCTTTCATATGGAAATAGCAATTCATGGAAATTAAAAGCTAGCAGTTCACGAGAGGTTCACTGTCCTAGCACATTAAATCAGAGCTTTCATTAGTGCTGGTCATTTTAAAGGTAAATTCCACTCAAATAGCTATGACTGTTTTATACAACCACATGCAGTGACCCAGCAGATGAGAAATTCTTTCCAAACAAAGTCAGTGGGGTTGAAATTCCCTGTCCAGATAAGCACAATCCTCCTTTGGTTTTTGTTAAATACCATAATTCTGTAGAATAGGCTAATAACATGCATTATCCAGTTCAATAGCTAATCACCTTGGAGTTATGTTTTAATAGCACCATGTCTTGTGTGTAACAAATTTGATGCAAATCAAATGAAAAATTAAACATTGAACAAAGGACCCAGAGCCCATACACTGCAGATGCAGGGGATATGGCCAGAAGTACAGAAGAGTAAAGGACAGAAGCACACAGGAGCAAATGCTGAAGGAGGGAGAAGAAGGAACCAGCTGCATCATGGAGCTGAATTAGTTGTAAAACACAAAGGAATGAAGCCATAAGGGGGATGAAATTATTGCAAGGAAAATGCCCTGCCAACTACAGAAGCTGGCGTATAGCAATGGGATCCCAAACTCTAGTCTTCATGAAAGAGACGGGGCTAGCAGCCTCACACCACCAGTTCTTGCTGTTCCATGTGGAAACAGAGCAGATTTCTCAATGTGTATGAAACAGAAAAATCAACTGCATTTCAGTACAATGACATGGCAGACCTAGGATAATGTAATATGTATTAATGAATGTGTAATAGTGAATGTGTAATGATAATTATTACAGTAACCAATGGTAGCTTCATTGCACGTTCAAAAAGTGAAGTTACTTCTCTCCAACTATACCCTAGATCTAAGATTAGAACTAAAAAAGTATTGCTTTGAGTTGTCATTATTCTAAAAGAATATCAAGTTCCTACATAAAATACTACAGCAGTTTAACCACAGACTTTGAGAACCTCCATGAAAATGAGCAGTAAGAATGAAATAGCTGACAAATTGCAACACATGAAGTTTTGCTCTTAGGACCATTTCTTAAACTGACATACAAAATGTTTTGCACAAAGAAGCCTTTTATCATCTTTGCTACATCTGCTGAATTCTTTTATGATAACTTACATGCTGCATGAATTATTTTGCTTTGATTATTAAAAAGGAGTTGGTGGTAGAAAATCTGATTTATTTCCTCATAATAAATAACAAAGCTTAGATCACTAGGAGATGGAGTCACTGTGTGTTACAATTTAAGTTACCACTCTGATTAGACCAGTTAATTAAACTTATTTCATACCTGCTTTCACATGAAGTCTAACATTTACATTTTGCTGCTTTCATTTTCATAAATATATATAATGCCACATAGCAGGCTAACAAACAAAAAGCCTCCTTTGATACTGACAGTCACGCTTTGTTGCATCTTCAGTGCTACTTAGGTGTGCTAGCTGAATGAAAGTGGTACTAGCTCATAGATGTTCTTAGTCACACTGAGCAAGTGCTGGCTCAGAGTGACTGAAATTGTAATCTCCACCTTCCATACTCTGAAATTTGGTTGCTTCATCCTCTAAAGGGATGGTTGTAATGGCAATGACTCTGTGTTTCCAGAGAACAGTATGACCACTTTGTGTACATGTGTTTGTGTGAGTAGCGCACCTTCTCCTTCCTGTGGCCAGGTGGGACAGCAAAAGGACTGTCCCCAGCAGCATCTTTGTGTTAAGGACTAGTATAGCAAAACTCTGACTGTTCAAACTCTCTGATTGTTCATTTAATAACAGAGTGTAATTAATAAAGGTTAAGCATAGATCCCGTCTTCATATCATACAAAGTTAGTAGTCACAAAATCCAAACCCAGACTAGTTATGGGGCAGTTTTAGCAAGTAGAAAAAAGCATTATTGTTGCAGGTACCCCTGTTTTGCAGTCTCCTTACCCCCACCAAGTAGCTGACACTAAAAAAAACCCAACAAATACGTTTCTTTAATAAACGGACCAAACACCTCCTACCTTAATCGTTCAGTATACGAGAGAAGACTTCTGCATCATGAGTAATTCCAGTGTCCAACGTGTGATACTACTATTAGAGCAAGCCTTGGCTTGCATGTTCTCTTCAATGGTTTTAGACTGATCAAAGACTTATATTCACCTCAGCAACAGGTTCCCCACCCCTGTTTTGGTTTTGTTTTTTCCTCTGGAACTACTGATTTGAGCCAGTCACACTCTTTTGCTGAGAATGCTGGCCTACTTGATGCTACTGTTTGAAAATCTTGCCAGTTACAGAACTGGTTCCAAGATCTTTGTTCTTCCCCAGTATTTTTTTACTCCAGAAAAGCCATGGACACTTTAGAGCTTTTTTTCATATGCCAGAGTAATTCTAAATAGTTTAAAATTCTATCAAGCTGAGATTTCAGTATCAGCTGCCATCTCCTCACAGTGCTTCCTTTGAAAAGGGTTGCTCAGTTTTTAAATATAGCACTTTTCTTTAGTACAATGAGAGCAGTTTGCAAGCAGATTAAAAGTACTACAATTTCAAATACAAATACAAGAGCAGCATCTGTTTTATTTTCCTTCTGCATAGCTAGATTTAGTATGTGAGGGTACATTCCCAGCTCCAGAATAATAATGGAAATATTAATAATATGACAGATACTGCTGTTTCCTTCGTGATATAGCTAGCACAGAGTAACAAGGAAGAAAAGAAAAAAACTGCAATTAAATTTTTTCTTTTCTAAAGAAATTTATAAATATTTTATAACTGTTTAACATGCATAAGGGTGCTGAGATTTGCTGGAATTGTAAAAGAGAGGAAAAACAAACAGACCTTGAACATCAGAACTAAGAGGGCTTTTCTTTGGTTAACTTGTATCATGGGAGAAAAATAGATACAAGTTCTGACTGAGGCTTCTTGCTAAGTGTTTATGGGATGAAACATTAATTGAAGCCAGTTATTTTGTAACAATCCATCTGCTTGCTTATTTACTTATTTAAAAGCCATGCTTTGTTCTTCAGGTACTGTACATATCCAAAAGGAAGTGCCAGGACAGGAAGAAGCATACAG
Source organism: Pseudotriccus pelzelni (assembly GCA_035584735.1). Taxonomy (NCBI): domain Eukaryota; kingdom Metazoa; phylum Chordata; class Aves; order Passeriformes; family Tyrannidae; genus Pseudotriccus; species Pseudotriccus pelzelni. The sequence goes on along the minus strand of JAWMRA010000078.1, from coordinate 26,409,379 downwards.
CACTCAATTCACAGAGTAGGACTTGCTATACAGTTAATGAAATGCCTAAATGACAAATGCAGTGCACTGAAACCTGCCATGAGAGACTTCCAAAGACAGTCACAAAAGACAAAGCACTGAAGCTCCGCTAATTTGCAGGGATTGGCCTGTCCCTGCCGCTGGCTGGAGCAGGGAGCCTGTGCCTATGTGTTGTGAGCACAGCTGGCTCTTGGATGTGTTCCGACCCTTTTGGCAACAGCTGAGAGGCAATGCCCATGCAATAAATGGGGTCCACTCTAAAAACAAGCAGGCTGTTTATCCGTAATAACTTTCTGTAAATCAAGTTAAGTGCACACCTTGAAGAGGAAATTCAGTTGCTCACCTCTCCTAAAAAAGGCATAGCAGCAATAGAAACAGATTTCACAGAGATTGCAGTGTATGAAAATAAAATTTTATGGGAGATATGCCTAAGCTCCCAGAAGGGCTGTGGAAAATCTTAAGTCTCTGCTTCAGTATATAATAATGTCGGTAGTACAGTGATAGTATCACAGCTCCTTGAGCTTGGAGCTTAGAGATAACAGCTGATAGAAGTCCCCACTGAGACAATGAAATAGAGCACAAACAATTTGTTTGATGTTCTCCAACCACTGTTAGGTGATTTATCAGTGCTTCTAATAACGGGAGCTTGCAAGTGCTCCTTATAACTTCTGGTCACATACAGAACAAGAATGTATGGAACATAGCTACTCTCTGGCATTTCTTTCTTAGATGAGTAAAAGAAAGACCTAGCTGTATCTGGCTCCCTTGATACAAGGGAAGTGTTTATTTTTTTAAAGAAAGAAACAATTTATTATTAAATTTAGTCAGATAACTGAGCTCAAGTGTAGTCATAATTTCTTTATTGAGGTAATTAATAGATTAATAATGTTCCTGAAGAAAAATAAATGAACTTGGTGTTTTTAAACCACGGAAGACTGGTAAAGCCCACTGAGCATATGTGCAGTCCACTGGTCTCATCCTCTGTATTGCTTGCTTCACTTCCTACCAGAAGTCTTTCCCAGGCCCTTCATTTTAGCTCTATAATTGTGAGGCATTTGTGAGGAGTTTTCAAAAACTGCATCACTGGATGGATCTTTTAATCTGTCTTTAGTCAAGTGCACAGGGGAAAATACTTAATCTAGCCCTGAAAAATAAAACATAAATTTTCACTCAGAATTATATATGACCCAATTCTTAGCTTGCAAAGAAGGTCAGTCTTCTGACTGGCTTTTCATTTGGAGATTTACTGGGTACTAGGAGTTTCGAGCTAAGACCTACCTGCATTTACCCCTCTTCCAACCCAACAGCACACCAAGGTGTAGCACATGCAAACCATGACATAGCAGGTCTACAGCTTTGCCAGGTGTGTGGCAGCTGCGTCCATCCCCTGGATGGATTTTGACCCATACATTAAATTCTGTTTTGTAGCAAGAGGGTGTTAAAAATCAGCTTTACAGGAGGGAATAGAAAGAGCAAATACTCCTTTGTTTTGATTTCTGGTATGAAAAGTAGACTTCAGTCTGCAGAATATGAGTGAGAGCTAAGCATTTTAGATGGATTTTTCTCAAGCCCAAACGGAGTTGTTTGGCTGCAGGTGAAAAGAACTACAGAGTTACAGTGCCTCCAAAGGAGTTCTTTCCCCCCAGGGCCATGGAAAGTTTTGCTAGCTAGCCTAAACTGTTGCATGAAGGTTTCAGTTCTGCCACTGAGAAATGATGGCAGAACTTAAGTACTGGATATTTGTTGCAGTTTCTAAAACACAAGAAAAGAAAAAAGTAATTATTCTTCTCAATTCTCAACACTTGAGACTTTCAGTGTGAAATCTGAGCCTATTACAGCGCATTATAGCAAGAGGAAAACCAACCCTTATCCTAGGAAGCTCCCAAGCTTGTATTTATGATTAGATGAAAAAGGGAAGAAGAAAAAAACCAAAGAGAGGAGGATGAAAGAACAAGGTTTCAGGGAAGTCAAACATTGTGTGGGTGGGGACCAGTAATTTCAGTTCCTTGTTCAGCTGTAGTATAGAATTTTTAAATCTTATCAGCTCACCATGTCTTCTTTTTAAGCTAACAGTAAATCTCAAAACTACCTCGGTGAATGCAAGATTAAGCCTACTTTTTGCTAAATTGTAGAAGCTAAGTCACTTGAAAATTGATTTCAAGCTAATCATGGGGGTGCTAGGCAGAAAGCTTTCTTTCACACTCCTAAGTTTCAATTCTTGGATGGAAACAACAGTAAACTCACTTTGAAGACCTTATAAAATCTGTCCCTGCAAAATCACTTTTGCTTTCCTCTCACAGGGAATATGATTTAAACAAACCACATCATACATTCCAGTTTCATAATCTTGAACAAGAGAAGAAGTCTTTCAGAGAATCTGGCACCAAACAGCTGCTGCCAGTAGAATTGTAAATGCGCGTAAAAACCTGCCAAAATACTAATTTTCAAACACATAGATTTTGAAGCCTTTTGTTGACATCGCAGCATTTTATCAGAATATAGGTTTCCCCTATTCTGGCTCTCGTGGCCACACCACACTACTTAGCAGGCTTTAAACAAAGTAAGGAAGGCAGATAAACAAACCTGGGGAGGAACAGATTGTTTTAGCTGAGATTTTAATCGTGTTACTTAACTCCACTGAATAGAGACAATACTGCAAGAGCCAGTAATTCAGACTGCTGCAAGGGTAAAAAACTCTGCAGTTTTCATCTCCACTTTGAAGGCCTTCCTCTTCACCTCTACCAGGACTGATCAGAGAAGATTAAGGAAAAGTCCAGGTGGGACTCTAGGAAGCAGAAGCAGCAGTGCAGTACTATAAACATAATCAATTCTTTTTCTAATTGAGTATTCCATTCAAGGCCTCTCTACTACTAGGAAAGAAAAATAAAACAAATAATACCTCTTTATGTGCGCAAAAAGCAAGCATGGACACACTGTTAACAGAAAGGATCTATTTAAGGAACTCTTCACGCTTTGAAGACTTTGTATTTCAGATGGCAAGTGATATGATAAATATATGATGAATTCAGCTCATGAGTAGATGCAACCACAAACTGAATCTTCAAAGGAAGCATCAGAAAGCTTTAAAGAGGACAAATGGTTGCATCCCTTCCTCATAGTTAAAGGATGGAAGGCCTCTGAAGCTATAGGTCATTCTGTGAAAGCCTGTCACTAAGTCTTAGAGATCCTATCCACTGAGCTTCACTTTAAGAGCCCAGCCCTTTTGTTTAGGGACACTGACATCTGCACAGTCTTTCATCTCAGCACAATTGCAGATACAGGGATTTTTAGGTTAGCACCACTGCACCCCCTGCAAATCACTCATCTTTGAGTCCTTGCAGAGGATTGACTGAAGGCACAGCCGTCTGGTACATAAAGCATGTATGTCTTTCTGTGTTTTTCAGACCTGTGATAATTCAGAGTTAGACAAAACGATAGCCATTAGCAGTCACCACAGAGGCCCTAAATCCAAGATTTCACTATGAGAGAACAGTGAAATTCTGTGTAACCAATCGCAGCAGCAGCCAGAAGACATTTGTTCAAGACTGGAGATAACATTTAAATGCAAAACCAAAGCCTCAAAATGAACGAGATACTTGATAACGTTCATCCCTCCATCTGTAGTCAGTGGACACTTTCTGGTTCTCTCAGTTCATATTCTTGACGGTGGACAGGACCCTGTGTCAGTGGATGTCTGTTACCCAGTATTACTCAGTAATAAAAGAAGAAAGATCCAATAAATTACCAACAGCCACAATCCTTGAGTCACTCAGAAAACACCACTTGCCAGAAACAAAATGAGCGGTACTGGAGAGAGGCCTCATGACTTTAACAACAGCAGCAGAAAAATTTCAGGACATGGGAGATCAGAGAAAATGCCATACCTTTTAAAAGCAAATATTCTTACTCTCCAGCTCAAAGTAAAGAGTTACCTGAGGATTTTGCTATTCCTTTGTTAATACAGCAGAGCCTAGTCTTCCCTTCACCTTCATAACCCCCAGAGCAGCTGCTTCCAATCTGGAAAGGACCTGAGCAGGTGCACCCATGGTTACAGCTTTAAAGGGGTGCCCTGACAAAGCAACCCCTGCACAGTACTGCTGCAGGGGTGAGGTATCTATTTTTGCTTACATTGTGTTATTACATAAAAGCTTTATTTCTTAGCTGAGCTGGCCCCTGCCCTTTCTCCGCTGCCCCAATGTCACCATTGGTGGAGCTGCACCTGTGCTTCAGCAGGTCTCCAAGGCATCACACTCATCTCATCTAATCTTGCTCTGAGCAAGTCTGTGCAGATTGGCACCAATAACCTGGGCAGCTGTCTGGATTATGAGCAGTACCTACAAGATGAGTGTTGAGAAGTGACTTCACTAGGATAAGCATTGTACAAACACACAGTAAGAGAAAGAGCAGCTTAAATAAACAGGGAAAGGATCAAAGAAATCCGCGTTTAATAGGTAGAGAATAGAAGCACTGAAATTCAGTGATTTACTTCTCACAGATCACAGGAAATACAGGTAGCAGAATCCTTGTTTGCTGCTTTAAATAGCAGAAAAATTTCCATCACCTTTTCTGCACACAATCCTAAAAATAATCACTTTGAGCTTTGGGAATTCACACGTGGGATTATTTGGATGCTGAAGCACATCTGCAAACGCCAGGATGGGACAGAGCCTGGCAGCAGAAGGCACATGAGATAGCTAATGTTGACCAGGCCTATCTAGCAAGAGAGTAGGGGATTGTTAGAGTGGGCTCCTTGCCTGTTGTCTTTGGTTGAGACATCGACTGCCACTCCTATCCATTCTTACTGCTGCTACAACTAACTTCTCACCCAAATCCAGTAGGAAAGCAGCTGGCTACTGTTGGAAAGGACAGCAATCTTTGCCACCATTTAGAAAGATCTACAGCCCCACTCAGCTGGTTAAATGCAAACTCTGCTGTGCTGCCATGCCTGTTACAGGAAGCCTGTGACCTTTCAGAGCCACCTCTGCAAAGATCTAAATCCAGAGGGAAATTTATCTTTTGTTCCTCCAACCAGGGATCTATTTTAAATCAGGATTGTTTCTGTAGCTGCTTCTTCTGTAGGAAGGGCATCAGACAAAAAAACCCCATGCTGGACTCTTAGGTCAGTGGTAGTAAAATCACCTGATTGCATCCAGCCTTTATTGCCAACTGCTGTGAAATCATCCTGAGTCACCTCTTAGATATCTGTTAAAGAGCAGCAGGGATAAAACTGTGCTCTTTTAGCGCTGGTCAAGAGGCTTGTTAGGATAATCAAAGCAGTGTTGCTGCTAAAGCAAGCATGCCTATCTCTGGGCCTTTTGGTGGGATATAATTCAGATTGTCCCAACCTCGATGCTTGGATTCCTGATACATTCCCAAAGAAGTACTGTACATACCTTCACTGTCCCTGCTTGCCCCCACACAGTCTAACAAACAATGAAAATCAGTGCTTTCACTTAATGCTTTCATTTCATGTGCATGGAGGCCCACATTTCACTGCCGACTGATTAAGTAGTGGTAAAATGTCCAATCACGTGGTTCTCAGTATACTCATATCTCTTTGAGGAGAGAGCACTCACAGAGTGGAAGCATAGATGTGTTCAGAAAGAAGCTTGATATAGACTGTTTCCCCTCCTGCCTGTTTCCCTGGAATAACTCCTCTTGCTATTATTTAAAAGAAAAACATAAAAATCAGCTTAAGTGTTCTGTTCTGTAGAGAATACTTTTTTTTCCCTACAATGCAAATATGCTTTAATGTCAAGAGGAAAATGACATGCAGGGAGAGAAGGGCCAGAACAATCATCCACTAATTTTCCCAATTGGTCTACCCTTCTCCGTCTTGCACTTCGGAAGCTTTATTTGAAGCCAGTGTAGTATATTGATTTTTAGCATAAGGTAATATGCTAATAGGCAGAGGAGGTCAAAGTAAATTTAGATCAGTCAAGAGAGGATGTAATTAGACATTAAGGATGTATAGCAGATTAAAGATCTGATTGTGTTTTCACAGAATCATAGAATCAACCAGGTTGGAAAAGACCTCCGGGACCATCAAGTCCAACCCTTGATCCAACACTGCCGTGGTTACTAGACCATGGCACTAAGTGCCACATCTAGTCTCACCTTAAAAACCTCCAGGGACAGTGAATCCACCATCTCCCCAGGCAGCCCATCCCAATGTCTGATTACTCTCTCTGTAAAAAATTTCAGCCTAATATCCAACCTAAACCTTCCCTGGCACAGCTTAAGACTGTGCCCTCTTTTCCTACTGCTGTTTGCCTGGGAGAAGACACCGATGCCCACCTGGCTACAACCTCCTCTCAGGTAGTTGCAGAGAGTGATGAGGTCACCCCTGAGCCTTCTCTTCTCCAGGCTAAACAACCCCAGCTCCCTCAGCCTCTCCTCACAGGATTTGTGTTCAAGTCCCTTCACCAGCCTCATTGCTCTTCTCTGGACTCGCTCCAGCACCTCAATATCCTTCCTGAATATCCTGTCCCATCACCTCACCTCTTTGGTGAGCCTTTGGTGCAGTTGTCAGCCACTGGCACACAGGGAACACTGCTCCATACCCCCTGGAGACCCTGACCCAGACCCAGAATGGCTAGCACTCTGGAACCCTGCCTGGAGGAGGAGTTGGCCATGGGGGGCCAGAGCAGATAAAACCTAAGACATGTGGTCTCCATGATATTGGATAACTTAAAACTGGATGGGTTGGATTTGTTAAGTTGACTAAGAAGTGCTAAGTCAATACTTTGTAGAATGCTGTTATTTTGGTTGAATGCTGCCCTTTAAAGTTCAGCCACGTTCCCTTATTTTCTGAAGTTTGCCAGCAAAAATCATGTTATTTGGCCTCCTGAGAAACGTGTGTAACATCTTCCCCATGCACTCTCTCAAGGTATTAAAAGATCTGGAGGCCCCTTTTAATAAATTCTTTGGAGCCTTGTGTATTTTTAAAGTAACACCCCTTTGATAAGTTCATAGGGTGAGCCTGGGGTCTTACACTCATGGTAAGTAGTTTCTGAGAAAACCTAAGTAGAGCAGATCTCTTTTCTGAATGATAAATGTCTGTAGGTGTTGAGCTGTGCAGAACTCACAGGTCTTTCCATTCAAACTTTATATTCAAAACCTGAAGCGCATAGGAAATCAAAACAGCAAGCATTCTGTATTTATAAAAAAACTCCTTTCATTTAAATGTCATTTAAATTCTTTTTCTTGGATTTTGTTCAGAAAGAACAAAAACCTCGAGTATTATTAGGTTGGATTGGGATCTTTTAGCTATAAAGTAGTGGAATCAGGTCATATCAAAAACATCTGAAGACCTTAAAATAAATTATGTGTTAGCAGCTATACTAACCAGAAACCACATTTTCCATCTATTGATTTTTTGATTTAATAAAAAAAAAGTATACTAAGAAAAAGAGGCTAAGAAAAAAATCAAATCAAACCCCTAAAGTTATGAAGCAATTGATTCAAATAAGAGATAGGAAGGAAAAGACTGCAAATGTGGCCTTATGGAGAGTTTCCAAATTAACATACACGCCTTGCCATGAAAAAAAGACAAATTATGCGAGCAATAAGACTTCCACTCCACTTGAGCTGTTGAGACCTAAAACAACTGTTAATGTGAATCCACCTTAGAATGTTCTTTGAGGCTTCCCGAAATCACCCTTATATCTACAGTTTGGGGATATTAAAAAACTGAAAAACATGGGTTCCTTTCAATGGCACAGGTAGGTCTTTAGGTACATTTATTTGCAACAAAACCAGAAATGTGTTCCAAATCCCCATTTTCATCACTGCCCTTTAAAACATCTTACCATGATTTTCAGTTGTGAATGGGAGATGCAATAGATATATTTAAGCATTTGTAATTGTTTTCATTCTACAATATGTCACAAAAACTCACTCTCACACTACACAACTGACTAGTCATATAACTGTATTAGGAAATACCTGTTAAGCTTGCAAGAACTGCTGAATTTTGATGTATAATACGTCAAGTGATGTATTTTACAGAATGACACAACCACTTAGGGTGTCATAAATGTGTGCTTGAAGTTTACAGAGAAATTTTGCTTTACATTTCCTGAGAGCTACTCATTTCCAGTATTTCTTCTGTGAATACAATAAAACCTACTCACCACTGAAAGTTACCTTTAATAAATAGCTTCTAAACCTTTATAAATATTATGACTGAACTTCAAAATCAGGAGATCAAATTTTCCAACATAATAAAGATTTTGATGGATATATCTGAATTCTTTGAAGCTTTTCAAGAAGTTAAAAATTAGGAGTACAATTTCTCTTTACTTAAAAGTCATTTTCTTTCTATGTGACTGCACCATCACGTCTTCCTCCAATGAATCTGTCTTATTAATTGCTATTAATGAATTTGTCATTAGATGCCAATTCAACAGCAACCAAATTTTAACAGAACCACTACAAGTTTGTCATGATGTTTCAGCTCCTTTTATTCACTCACTTTTAAACATAGAAAACCCTAATTTCCACCCACAGTCTTCTGTTAATTTGATGTTTTCACGAAATATGTTGGTGCATACCTAAGGATCTGTAGGATTTTCTGCACTGGGAAAGATTACAATGCAAGTTTATATTCCCTTTCTTAGGCTCACAGAGATCTCTTGATCATTTAAAGTAAAAGGGAAGTAATGGGAAAGTCATCTTCTAAGTCAGTAAGTTGTTACCCCCCCCCATTTCATACTACTATCTCTTGCACAATGAAACACTATGTTATCATAACCTGGAATTGGAATTCTGTAAATAATAAATGAATAAAAGGCTATTACCTTCCTTAAAAATCTCTTGAGTGGAAATGTGTAACACACAAGCACAAGCATGTAATTCTCACAAAAAAAAAAAAAAAAAAAAAAAAATTGGGCACACAATTGGCTTTTGACTTAAAATTTATTAATCAATCTTTAATTTTCAAGTGGAGTACAAAGAGTCATGCACTGTGGGTCTTCCCCTTTTCTGCTGAGACAATGCCGCTCAGTATTTTGCTTGATAGGACCTTTTCTTTCAGATGGGTAATCACTGAATCAAGAGTTTGATATTTAAGCTAGTGCTACCACTTAAGGTAACGAAGTCTAATGATGCTTTAAAAAAGAATTTATTTAGATTTTCTTTGGAAATTATAACCTTTGCTAAACTGTAGTGGTAACACAGTAATAATAATTATGTTCTTAATGATAATACTTCCCATATGTTTTTGTGTTACAGCACTTGAGCTTTAAATATCTGTTGACAAGAAGAGATCTTATTAGGAAGCAAAATATATATTTATTGTGTAAGTGCTCCATTAACAAGTAGCTCATTAAATTCCTCTGATTAAATGATGTTATGTAGGGCCTTAAAATCTCCTTGTTAGTGGAAAAATATGCAACAAGAAGTAATTAATCTGAACTATCTTACAGATGCACCTTTGGGTAAGATTATTTAATGTTGTTGATACAGTCATCTACTGAATGTCCTTGGCACAAAACGCAAATCTGTAATTACAACTTACAGCACAACTCACATCATGCAGATGTCTCCACATTCTTTGTTGAAACAGAAAGACTTTACCTGGGAGAAACTTGCTAAAGTCGGTTTCATGGTCATATCAGAAGAGTTTACTGACTCATGCATTGGTATAAACTGACCTTAAGAGACATGCAGGTGATGACCGTATTCCTGCAGTTTTCTGAGAGCTCACGAAAACTTCCATGACTCACAGAAAACACACAGCAATAACAGTGTTCCCTTCTCATTATTTTTTAACCTTCAGCTTTTTCTTGCTTGTAATAGAAACAGCAATGTTACGTGCCAAAAAGACAGACAAATTAGCCAGTATTAGATCTACCTTGGTGTTGAGAAAGTATATTGTTTTATGAATGTTATTAATCCACAGCTTAGGCCAGCACTTTCTCATGCATCAGTCAAAATGTACAACTGCTGAACACAGGACAAACCACCAACACATCTCTGCCTTGAGCAGTGATTATGATGGATTTTGTATCCACAGTCTGCAGGGCATACTCGTAAGGTAGTCTAAGATAATTCACCCCAAAACAAAAATTTCTTTTTTTCAAACAGAATTTGCAGTTACTCTCAATGACTTGCAATTGCTATTTTGTCTAATTTTCCTATTCCATGACTAAGAATTGGATATGGATACACAACCAGTGTGGCATGCTGAGGGTGTACATATATTTTAAGGAGCATCATTCCAATAGGACACGTACAGGAGATTTTTCTAACAAACCATCTTTGTACTTACCTCGTGCAGTTGTTCTAAGCAGGTTTTCATTACCTATTCAGTCTCTCTCCTGCACAATTGTAGATCATAGGAGTTTGATTAAAGTAACACCATTTTTGTCAGATGCTCAGTATGACCTTTTTTTTGGCTATAGAGCACTATAGCACAAGCTTTTAATACCCTTTGGCTGTGACTCCGTATTTACTATCACCTCAAACTGTCTCTTTTGATCATAGACTCACAGAATATCCTGCGTTGAAAGGAGCTCACAAGGATCATTGAGTCCACTTCCTGGCCCTGCACAGGACCATCCCAAGAGTCACAGCATGTGCCTGAGAGTATCATTCAAATGCTTATTTAACTCTATCAGTCACGGCGTGTGAACACTTTCTTGGGGAGCCTATTCCAGTGCCCAACCACCCTCTGGATAACAAACCTCTCTCTAATACCCAACCTAAACCTGCCCTGACACAGGTGCATGCTGTTCTCTTGGTTTCTGTCACTGGTCATGACAAAGAAGAGACCAGTGCCTACCTCTCTTCTTCCCCTCACAAGAAACCTGTAGACTGCAATGAGGTCTTCCCTCAATCTCCTCTTTTCCTGGTTGAACAAGCCAAGGGACCTCATACACTCCTCATATGGCTTCCCCTCAAGGCCCTTCACCATCTTCATTGCCCACCTTAGGATGTTTTCTAAAAGCTTAATATTTTTCTTATATTGTGGCGAAGCCTAAATGAATGAAGGTTCTAATCTGAAAGAAGAATCTATATTTTAAGCAGACATGCATGTTTGGAGGTATATGTAATAAACATGCATGGAAACAGTGTACAGGCCAGCCTATTATGGAAAAGGTGCAATTCGGGGGTAGAACCCTTACCATAATTCATGACATCCACATAACAAACTCATGTATGCTGGTAGTTCTGCATTATTACCATTTCTTTAGCACTACTCTGTGATTCACGCTTCAAGAAGGATCATGGTTTGTAGAAATGAGCTGTTCCAAAGGACAATACTTAAACGTGATTGGCAAATACTGTCAACAAGCATTTCTGGTATTTATAACTGCCTGTTCTGAGTCAGAAAAAATAGCAGCATAATTATTCTAAATTATAGGATTTTTATTTTCCATCTAAATCCGTGAAGTGACTTGCATATGACTTTAATTTAGAGACTGACTATATGGTTGGAATGACATTTAGAAGAACATCTTCATTTCAGCAACCATGTTGGAAAAGCTACTAATTAGGAAATATTACCACTCAATTAAACTATGCAAATAAAGTCATATGATCCAAGTTTAACAAGCTTAGATTGTGTTGTCCCTAACTGATGAACTCACCGAGTTCTGGAATCCGTCAGTTATCAATAAACTTGTAATTATGTACAAATGAAAGACAGTAAAGTTCTTTTGAAATCTACCTGTGTGTTCACATGGATTTTTTTATTTTTCTATTAAAAAAAAGATTCTTCCTGAGGTTTATTTTGCCCAAAGTTATTACATTATCTTTATTTATGTCTTTTCTGTTCAATCGTGAACAGCTAAGAAAACACAAAATAAGGAATGATTATTTAAAGTTTTGCTTAAAATTCCACTTACTTTATGGAAAAAAACCAAACCCTTATCTTAAAGATCTGTCATCCAGATAAACTATGACTGATGATTTACACCTAATTCATGCAAGAAAATGTCCAGCTTTATAAATATTTAAATCAAAGGAATAATTGAAAGAAATGCAGTAGGTATATTTCATCTTCTTAATGGTCAAAGTTTCTCTTTTGTACTGGATCATAACATCTCATTAGACAGTGAAACAGACACAGTGTCTTTCTTCAGAATCTATGAAACAGAACTTCCTCTCCTTTTATGCACTGTGCATATAAAATTTTGAATTTTGCATACTTTTTTTTTAAAATGTGATTTGCAATATTTCTGACTGGTATTGCAGAGATAGATGGTTTGTATCTACTGATGCTTTGATTGTAAATTATTCTAAATATCTAAGTAAAGTAAATCAATTTAAGTCTTACAGGCACAGTCCACAAGAGCTGTTCCAGGCTACATGAGGTATTTGGACATAGTCATTCTTCTAATGGTTAAAACTTTCTTCTCAATTTCAGCATTAATACTCTTGAGTTACTGTTGTCTAGTTCCTAAGCTAATATTATATTTTACTTTTAATAACTAATTTTTTACTCTGATGCTTATCGTGGGTTTGTCTAGGGACAATTTTTTTTTACCACACCCCCACAAATTGCTCTAAGGTGAGAGAAAGTTTATGCAGACAAAGAGATCTGATTGGGGAGATATAATGTTAGGATTTATTACTAGCAAAAATAAAAACTAAACAACTACATCTACAACAATTCTAATTAAGCAAAAGCACTATGT
>JAWMRA010000078.1:26216349-26396617 GCA_035584735.1 Pseudotriccus pelzelni | reverse complement strand
TCCTTCCTGAACTGAGGGGCCCAGAACTGGACACAGCACTCCAGGTGTGGCCTCACCAGTGCTGAGCACAGGGGAAGAATCACTTCCCTCATCCTGCTGGGAGAGGTGTGGGGATTTTTAGGAACAGAATTGCCTTCGCAGTTGCTCACCTCTTCTGTGGTTGTCCAGGCTTGCCAGCTTTTTGCTCCCTTCTGCAGTTTGACTGCAGAGACCGCCGGACTCCGCAGTCTTCTAACCTGCGGCCGTTCTCCCATGTGGGCAGGTGAGTTCCCTAAATGTTAGAGACCTTCCAGCCTGACCCACATCTGGGCGCTATTTGATGGTCCCAAGGGAAAAAAGGGACTGCCTCTCCAGTGAATGGGTGCAAAAAGGCTGCTTATTAAAATGGCCCCTGCCTTTTATAGTGTGGGGGCAGAACGTTCTGGAACACAGGGTGTAAAGGGGGAGGAGCATGCAAATTAAGGCCATATAAGGGAAGACATGGGAAGGATATTTCCATACAAAGGAGTTATAAGGAAAACACTCCATTGCAGTGTTTCCTATAAGGAAAACACTATATTACAGCAAATTTCAACTGATAGGGAAAAGGAGATAGGAATATAAGTAATAAAGGATTTTTCATAAAAGAGAAAAGAGAAAGAGAAAAGAAAAAGAATCAAGCCTCACTCAAGAGAGCTGGGAGGTGGCTGTGTCCCTCCTGCTTGCCCCGCCTGCACAAACTGCCTAGCAAACTACTGTGCCACGTCCCTGCTTGCCCTCTCCTGTTTGCTGTGCTCCGGGTCACTGGTGCTCCCAGCAGCTGTTTAAATCCAATGCTGTTGAGTAGGCTCCATCCCCTAGTCAGCTGATTTGCCTCCCAGGAGAACTCCTGGCACTCACTTGCTGGAGTAGTCAAGAGTAGGCAAGAGTGTCATTTTTATATGCTTTTACACTTTTTGCCAATCTATATATCGTTTATGCCCAGAAGAGCAACTTTAATAGCAATGACTTAAGCTGAGGTTTCACAAGAGGAAGCATCCAGGAGTTTTAAGGTATTCATGCTCTACAGCTCATTCCTACCTGTTGCTGTGTGTCATTGCTTTTCTGCACTACCACAATAACTGCTTGTGTGACTTGTGACCCAGCTCAAAAATAAGCCAGTCATTAAAGAAAGTCATTTAGGAAAGAGAGGGTTTTTTCAAATCAAAATCAATGGATCCAGTTTGCAGTGTAGGCATGGGAAGCAGAGCTGGAAAGCGGGTGCATAAGAATGAGGACAGGGAGATCTGAGAGAAGGATGAGAGATGGAAGAGTAGGGCAAGATTATTTCAAAGTAGTGTTGCGATGCATTGCTTTGTCATGAGAAACTGCAGACTGAAATAACCTCATTTATAAACAGGCTTTAGCTTGATGGTTGGTACATGCAACAGAAAACTAAGATGCTCTCACTGAACTCCACTCTGCAATTTCCATCAGGAAAGGTTCTACCCTCTCAGATAAACCCTTTAATGGAGTGAAATTAGATGTGGAATGTACTGCATTTGCAGAGATTTCTGGCTCTGAGGCATCTCAGGGATTGCTGGACTTACCAAGTTCCTCTGCAAAGGCGGTAAATAGCCTTCCTTCTCTGCAGGAGATAAAAACGCTGGGCAAGCCCACCCTCTGCGGTGTGTCAGTCTGGCCACATGCCTTGCCAAAGGTCAATTCAGCTCTGGTAAATAAAAATGTGATGGTGCAAGGTGATGGGGGGGAACCCTGCCCTACATAAAGTCTCTCCTGTCTCTGTCTGGGACACACTGTGCCCAGGCTGTATCACTGGTCTCTGTGCATACACACACACATAGACACACACATGTATGCATATACACACACACGTATATATACACAGCTTTTGGGGCACTTCTGAGTGATGTCCTCACACCTCAGGCTGAAACCCTTTGTTTACCTGTGCTTTCTTCTGCTAAGCTGATACTGTTGCATGAGAAAAATTTGACATTTCCAGAATAAATGCAGATTTGTCTCCAAAATCATCATCTGTTCCTAATTTCCTTGTTAATTAGAGAACAGCTCACAGGCTCAGAAAGGAACAATAGTCTCTCCCTCAGGCAATAACTTCATGACATGCTGCACCCATTCAACCAACTGCCTTACTATCATGCTGTGCATTTTATCTTGCCATGAGCTGGAAGCCTTAATTACAATCTTGTGTCTTCCATTGTTTGAGAAAAATTACTAAGTGACATATAAAGACAATTAGATTTGAATCTATTCTAACTAATCTCTTTCCAAGCATAGTATCACAGAACCACAGAATATGCTGAGTTGGAAGGGATCCACAAGGATCACCGAGTCCAACTCCTGGCCCTGCATAGGACCATCCGCAAGTGTCACACCATTTGCCTGAGAGTATTGCTTCTTGAACTCTGTCAGGCTCTGTGACTACTTCCCTGAGGAGCCTGTTTCAGTGTCCAACCACCCTCTGGGTGAAGGACCTTTGCCTAATATCCAACCTAAACCTTCCCTGACACAACTTCAGACCATTCCTCTGGATTCCTATAAGACACACCAGGTCTTTTTCTGAAGGGGGTAAGGGAAGATGAGGAGAGAAGAGTTGCCTTTGAAATACTGTTTCAGGGACTGAAAAGCTGAGTGATCAATTGCCATTGCTCCATCTTCTTTCTTTGTCTTCAGCTACCTTGTTCACTCCTGCCACACTTAAATACATCCATATAAATACTTAAAACTAAAGCTAGAAGAATCACTGAAAGTGGACAAAAGGGGGAACTCCAAGGCATGGTTTTGTGAAAATACATTTATCATCTGCTTTGCGGAAGCTGGAAATTGAATACTGTGGTGCTTTCCTCTGATTTTTCTTGTATTTGGAGAGAGAAGGTTGTCCACCTTTCCATTCACTTTGAGCTTGCCTTATTGGCTTTAGGATCCCATGTCCAATTGGTGCAGTGTGACATTTACATATTTCAATTTCACATCAGCCTTGCACTGGAGAGATCATCAGCCAACCCATTACACTAATTTTTTGTTTTGAGTAATTTCTGCGAATTCACCTCTGTCTTTCTTAACTCACAACTGAGTGCTGCACTTCTTGATCCCTTTGTTGTCTTTGAGGACAATTAAAATTTTGTCATAGCCCATGATATTAACCTCAAACACATGAAAATTATGACAATTAAGCCCTGAACAAATAAGCATAACAATTAAGACCATATACAATATAAAGCATCCATGTCCATCAACACTTTCTAAAGCAGTTTCTGTGGTTTAACGAAGCACAGAGACTTTACAAAATAATATTTGTGGATAACAGTGGGGCCAGCTGTTTTCCCTTGTCCTTTCAATTTCTATTCACACCGAGCACAAAGAGCATTTTAGATGTGATCAGAAGTTAGTATAAGAGACTCCAGATCTATGTTTTGGGGAGCTATATTTTTATGTACGGGGACAGTTAGATACTAATACGTTGCTTCTAATTCAGTACTGAAACTTCTAAGCATGAGGGACACACAACACAAGGACATCTGTCAGTGCATGTTGTGATGCACCAAATCTGAATTTCAAAGTTTCCTACTAAAAGGAAGAAAATAAAGTCTTGTCCAGATTGACAGGTTAAAGGATTAAGTGTAAGATGTTTACACAGAAAATTCAAGAAATGGGACAAGAATATATTTCTACCAGCACAAGTGGCCCAGCACTGGAATAGGTCACATGGGGAGATGATGGAATATTTTCTGACTGATGATTTTTGGGAAGTGTTTGGGCAAATTTCTATCAGAACTGGTTCAGATGGAATATATTCTGCTGGGAAATGCCAGAGGACAATGGGAGAGACATCCCAGGTGGGCAGAACTAAGCCTGGCACTGCTCCAGGGTGATAACCAATGCAGTAAATTATTGCCGGCCTTCTCCTCCTCCCAATGGTGCTGGGACAGTTCCCATGCCCAAGCAGCATAAGATGCATTCTCTGTCTGTAAACTACTTTTCAGAGCTCTGCTGTCTATCAAGTGTGCTTGACAAATGTTATTCAGATAGATTTAACAGGTAGAACATCCACCCAAAACTAGCATATACTTGATGAATTATTAAAACAGGTAAAGATAATTTTTTCTTGCCAGCTACTGATGCAGTAAGTTATTGCTTTCCTTTTTTAAATTGTTTATAATTAGTCTTCCTTATTTATGTTGTCTGTTAATCTAAAAATGCCATGTCTGATTATCCTACTGTTATTAAATCACAATAACAAGAGCTGAAAGACTGACAGCCTACCTCTTTTAAAGAACCATTCCAAGATGGGGGTACATATAATTTTCCTGAATTTAGAAAAGAAATTCCGGTTCAGATTAGAACTTTAGTTCCCACGTGTTAGCTCACATGGGACTGCACACAGCAAAGAGCCAGTATTTCTGATACATGTCTCTGGAATATATAGGTCTCAAAACTACCTTATAGCCAGTGAATTTTATACATCATAAACAAATAGTTTAAGTGCTTTTCTGAATCTCATTAAGTAACAGACTGAATCTTGGACTATCTTTGCAAATTTTTTTATATACTTAGGGCCCACAGTATCTGTTTTCCACACTCAAATAATTTAACAATAATGTGTTTTATTCTCTTTACTTATATCACTACTAAACCTTGTAATATGTAAATGTTTTCTAACTTCAAGAAGTGTGTCTGCAGATTAAAACTGACAGAAAACTTAGATTGGTTCTAAATGTAACATAACATAATGCAACATAGCATAACATAACAGAGTGTCTGGAAATTTTTGACCTACATAAAACTTACTTTATGAAGCTTAATGTACCAATGAAAATATTTAATAGAGCCAATTTTCATTTCTAGTTGAGTAACCAAAAATTCATTTTAATCTTGGGAAAATAACCATTTGCTTTATACTATTTTGATCCCATATTTTTATAAATTCCTTTTATAAATGCAGGTGAACACCTTCAGAATGAGGACCCTTGGGAATTTTAATACGACTTCATGAAAGACCTTCCCTTGCAGCAAGAGTTTAAGTTTTTAGGCTAGATCTCTTGTTCTGCCAAATGTTCCAGCAATTTAGAAAGACATTTCATGCACAGAAAAAGTGAAAAGTGTTCTCCTAAATACAGGTTTTGAGTGATTTTATAGAACAAGGAATTTTGATTTTCTTCCTGTCTGGAACTACTTGAAGGCATCTCACATACCTAGTTTTGCTTTGCAACACTTTAAGATTAAACTAAAACTATTTTGCACCTGTGTTCAGTTGACCTTGGCTGGCCATGAGGTCCCTTTCAAGCCACTCTATCACTTCATCTTTTCAGATGGATAGGGGAAAAATAAGGTTAAAATCTTTTAGGTCAAGATTAAGACAGTTTAAGAAAAGAAAAGCAAGGTTGTTGTTGGATTTTGATCCAGTATGTATATAAATTCCTTATTTATATTTTAGTCTTTTTCCTCTTAACTTTATAGACAGAGAGAAGACTGCAGCTTTGGGATATCTAGAAGGGACTGTACATGCCTATAGCTACCGATATGCTTCTGCTCCAGTGCAGCACTTGAAAATTCCACAAATGAACAGCTAATCCTACGTAGAAATAATGTTTTCCTTTCTCTGGAAACTGGCTTAGTTGAAGTTCTACAAGGGTGACGAAATTAAATAAAAAATGCCCCAAGAACACAGAGCACCAGAATCTTTAAGGTACAGCCCAAAAATGTGCAGTCAAATGCTACAAAGCTGTAAGCTGTATCTAAACACAGGCATGGAGTAAATCTTCCTCTCCACACAAGTCAATACTAGTCAACAAGAAAACCAGTCTCAACAAAAATAAACTTCTCCCACTTTTTTTTTTTTTTTTAAGCATTGGAGGAGCTTTAGAAGGT
The DNA here is from genome assembly GCA_035584735.1 of Pseudotriccus pelzelni. Taxonomy (NCBI): domain Eukaryota; kingdom Metazoa; phylum Chordata; class Aves; order Passeriformes; family Tyrannidae; genus Pseudotriccus; species Pseudotriccus pelzelni. Next base: position 26,390,752 of record JAWMRA010000078.1, on the reverse strand, counting down.
TACTTGGGGTCTTTGGTTATTTAGTGAAATATGGGCTGGCATAAATTTATTTCTTTTCTTCTCAAAAATAATGGTCCCAGGCTGGCAGAGGTATGACCAGAGCTTTTTGATTTAAGGGTCTCTAACCCTCAGAGAGTAGTACTGCTACAATTTACCTTCAGTGATTTTTATCTGATCTGAGACCTGTATCTTCCATTGCTGTCACTTCCATGTTTCTTTCCAGAAACACGAGTTGCACATTAACTGTGGCCTATAAAGTTTTTCTGTCAATAAAAGCAGGAAAGCACACTTTTTGGAACCTATTTGCTCTGTGTAGAGTTGAATAAGGTGCTGGCATCTGAACTGCCTACACACAGTGAATAGGTGATGATTTTGTGTGCATCTAGTTACAACTCAAACCCATTAACTCCACAAAACTAGTTCGTCAGTTCCCAAATTGTGTATATGTCATAAAGCAAATTCAAGGGTGTTGGATCTGTGCTTGCCACTTCCTTAGTCCAGAAATGGCAAATGCTCTTCTTTCTCAGCAACTGTGGGCAATCAACGTATCAAGAGACTACAGAAATGCAAGTTATGGGAAGCTACAGATGCATCTCTGACAAGCCTTGCTCCTAACATCATGTGTCAGCAGAAACTGAAGAGGAAGGCAGAGCACTGCAGTTGTACATGAGCTTGCTCTGAGTAAAGAGCCTGACAAAATTCACAGGACTTTAATTTCCCAATTTTTTTCTGAAAAGCTTTCCTTCTCTGTGCAAAACTGACTGATATCACATCAGGTGATATTATAAATAGTGCAGTCAAATAGATCATAATTCCTGCAAGCTGAAGCATACCAGCATGGCATAATATAAAAACAGGCTGAGTGAAGTTTTTTCCCTGCAATTTGTGGAAAATGTAATTGGTCTTTTTTCTTACCAAAAAAAACCCCAACCAACCAAAAAACAAACAAACAAACAAGAAAAAAAAAACCAATAGAGAAATAAATTAAAAAATATCCCTCAACTTCAGATGCTGTAACTGACAGAAACAGATCCCTAAATACAAGCCTTGACACTTGTCTTTCCCATGAGATGGTAGGGCAAGCCAGCTGGCACTTGCTGACATTAAAAGTATCTCCCCTGGGAAGCAGGGTCAACACTGAGTGGGCCATTCCCACTGCACCATCTGGGAGTCTGAACCCAAATTCACCAAAGGAAGGGACTGCCCTCGGCCACACTGTCTCCAAGCTGGCATCTGAACATGCAGGACGGAGCCCTGATGTTGTGCTCCACATACGCTGTCCAGCAGTATGAGAGTGAAGAGACTGAACACAGACAGACAGACAGATCTTCCCACACTAAACACATAAGCCAAAACTGAACTTCTGCTGCTCAGGCCTTTTCTATCTTTTCACAGTTGTACTTCATAGGTACTCATCTGTTAGTTAACTGCTGTATTCCACCTATGCTTTGCCTTGGCAACCATCATCTCAATGAGCAGTATCTATACTTCATGAGGGCAGAGTAACATTGCTTTAATTACTGCCTTAGGTCCTGCTCCTGAAAGGGGCCCAGAGTTCCTGGGAGGACAGGCAACAGGAAAACCTGAACAGTGGGTTTATCATACAAGTCCCAAATGCAGCCAACAGTACAAGACAACTCTCCAGACCAAAGTGAAGTGCTCTGAGTATGTTAAGAATGGCGAGCAGCATTTTCAGAGGTGCCTGTGAAAGGGTCTTCATAAATGAACAGTAGGGAAAAGAACCATAGCAGGATTCCTAATTGTAGCAACTCCTTCACATCAGCTTCTCACATGTAAGATTTACTCCATGCTTAGAATGCTGTGAAGTGGTCTAGCTTTCAAAAATCTAGGATTCAGGAGGCTCATCAATCTTATCAATCTTGAGATGGTGAAGCATAAGAAAATTTTGTCAACTTGTGACTGACGACAATATTGTGCTCAGAGAACAGCAAGTGTTCAACAAAGCTTTGAGTTTTGACACAATCAAAGCAACTTCAGTCACAGAGCAACTGCTCAGTCAGGCTGATTCAGTTGCAAATATTCTGGCAAATAGCAAGATGCTAAATGCAGAAAGCTATGAGCCATTCAGTTTCTTAAAAGTGGTCCATTTACTGCAATAAGGAAATGAGGGTCAATAGGGGAATGCTGTCCCTATTTATTTATTTCATTTTCAATAAATCTAATTCATTCGAGACCATTAGGTTACATATCCAACCAACTCTATCAGTTTCATAGAATGTCCTCCAGTCTTCATATTACTTTTAACAATTTTTTCTGTCTTGTTTGACATATAACTGAAAAAACCTCATAAGAGAATTTGTTCCTCTAAGTTCAGATCTTACCCATTGTAATGAAAATCCAATCCTTTCTAAGGTGCTACAAAAGAACAAATAACTATAGTAATAAGCCAAATTTCTTGCCTCTGTAACTCCACTGATTTAAAAGTCTCCAGCTGCAGATAATCTGGAATTATAATTCCCTTCAAGCGTGAGCAGATAAAACCACTAAACAAAAAACTGCCACAATACCGGCAGATTTACTATCACAATATATAGGACTGAAACTGTTCTTATTTATATTGGCACAGAGTGGTCCACCTTGAATCATTAGGTGAGCTGTTGTTTGGAAACCAGCCATAGATTTTTGATAACATGATACTTTTCGAGCTAATCTAAACAGAAGATGGTCAGTGGAACTCTTTCAAGAAAAGTAAAGAGAGGACATACCAGAAAAAGGTCACTGATCTTCACTGCAGGTGGGTTTCTGTTGGGTGTGGCATTGTTTTTATTTGGGCTTTGGAAACCAGCATAGTAAGTAGCAGGAGTGAAGATATATGCCTTATATCCTATCAAATTCTGTCTTTGGATTTTTATTAAAATTGGTGGATTTTATCCAACAATACATTGTGCAATCAACCTCACCACATGTCATTTCATCTTACCCTTAAGCTGAATTTGGCATATGATTTGGATTCTGCTTACTTCTCTGTATGCTCAGACACTTGATCTGGGTTGCCTTTACTAACCATATGCACAACAGTCCAGGCTCAGGAGCATTTTGTGGACATGTTTTACATTGCAGGTGATAACTCAATGTAAAGATACAGGCTGCTCCTGAAGAAGCTGTGAAAAATGCTTTTGCTAACAAAACTTTTTGCTAACAATAACTGTAAGACAAGAATTTAAGTCACATTGTTTCTTGTGATGGAAAATCATTATTCTGGGTGATTTTTCTGGCAAATTTGAAGGGATTTTGTATACAGCTTCACAAGACTCCAATTATTCACATTTTTGTACTGATATTAGGGGTATTTTAATTAATATTTTGCATGGGAAAGCTGAGAAAAGGTCTCTTTGTGGGGTTAATTTCATCCTGCCACAACCCCACTGAGTAAAGTGTGTTTATGCCAAAGATGATTATGTACGTTTTTTTGCTCTAAATTAAATACAGATGATAATTACAATGAATCACTGCAAAATGGCTGTATAATTTGAAATCGTAATTAAGTGAAAAGTGTATTAGCCTTCAAAAAATATTTAGATGGCTCTAAGTGTGCTGCCATGACTTAACTTATTGCATTCCTGTGACCATGACTGATACTAAAGATCATGTTTTAATGACGTCCTAATGATTCATCACTGAGGACATTCTGATGACTCGATATTCTAGTAGATGAAGTGGACTTACAGAAAGATGTCATCTGGGGGGAAAGAAGCCTTCAATAAATCTGAATTAAACTGCAAAAGCTTCTGAAAGATAGATGACTGTCATAATTTTTATATTATGTGTTGTGCAATGTAATTGCTCTTTCATTAGTGTCGCAAGTTTGAATCTGCAAAAATAGGATTCTCTTTCGCATGGAGAATCAAAGCTTAGGAAGTGAAATGACTTGTACCAAAACATGCTGAGTGAGTTATACTCTGTGGCTTCTGACAGGGGATTTTAAAGAGGCATGCCCATGCTCTTTCTCAAAGCCACATGTCTCTGGCACTCATCCACCCCAGTCAGAGGGCTGAGGAGCACCTAGAAAGTGAGAAAGCCATGAAGAGAGGAGTAGAATTGTGACTCCAGACAGGAGGAGAGGGATCAGAGCTCTCTAGGGAGAAGAACTAACACCCATTGGCACTGGGAAAAGGATGTCATGTGCCTCGGTCCCCACCGTGCTGCTGATGGGCATCTGGGTTTGATCAGCCACTGTTACGTCCCTGATCTGCCACTTGTGCAGGTTTCGCTGGCTGAGACTGTGCAACTGCAAACCATCTGGGAGGCAGAAAGCCCAGTTTTTGGAACAGTCTGCCTCCAAGAGGGTGAACAGGAAAAGAAACACCATTTCTTATCATCCTCAGCTTTGGACAGGTGTGTGCAGTAATTAAATGCACTGCTTAGACACATTACCCAAAGTTCCTCTCAGATTTAATGAGGAAAATACCAAAGTAAAGGTGGATATCTGTAGTGGTAAAGAAAATTATCATCTAAATATCTGTGCTAAAATAATCGTAATGTCATAGAACTGCTTAGATTGGAAAACACATGTAAGATCATTGGATCCAACTGTTAACCCATGACTGCCAAATCCACCAATAAACTATGTTCTTAAGTGCCACATCCACATGTCTTTTAAATGCTTTCAGGGATGGTGACTTCACCACTTCCTTGGGCAACCTGTTATAATGCCTGACAACCCTTGCTGTGAACAAATTTTTCCTAATATCCAACCTAAACCTCCCCTGGTAAAGTTCAGGCCATTTCCTCTTGTCCTATCGCTTGTTACCTGTGAGAAGAGACCAACCTCCACCTTGCTAACCCTTCCTTTCAGGTAGTTGCAGAGAGCAATAAGGTACCCCTTGAGCCTCCTTTTCTCCAGGCTAAACAACCCGAACTCCCTCTGCAACTCTTCATTAGACTTGTGCTACAGACTCTTCCCCAGCTTTGTTGCCCTTCTCTGGACACGCTCCAGGACTTCATTGTCCTTTTTGAAGTGAGTGGCCACAAACCTAACGCAGTACTCAAGGTGCAGCCTCACCAGTGCTGAGTACAGGGAGAAAGAGGAGCTACGCAATAGGTATTTATGTAGCTTCATAGGGCAATGGACTACATTAAATGGACCATTAAATGGAATGCACTACATTAAATACAATTAATGTTCCTACTGCTTGCTCTACTCATACATGTAATAATGCAAGCAAATACCTTATATGTGCCCCAAGAAATGCAGACCCCAAAACTCACTGCATTATCGCACATAGATGCGTCTATGCCTTGCCCATTTCTGCTTGCTGTTGTAAAAGTGATGAGAGCATCCCATCTCCTAGGGTTCAGCTGCCAGGGCCCAGGTCCAGCACCCCACCAGGACAGCCAGGGAAAGCCCCATCCTTTGGGGGATACAGGGGGCTCCCAGGCAGCCTGTAGGACTGCCCACTCTGCGGGGCCACTGCTTCCAATCCACACTCATGCGTTGGAACTCCCAGTGCCACCGCGGCAGGGACAGCCAGGGGTTTGGCATGGGGTCTGGACTGACCTCATGACTGATTTCATGCAGTCCCACTGCCACTCTCAGCCCCCACAAGGCAACCAGGCCCCTGATGACTATACTACAATAGCCTGTGAAATTTGCTGGTTTTTCTCTATTACTATACTACAGATTAAAAAAAAAAAAAAAGCAGAAAAAAAAGAAAAAAAAAGAAAATGCTGAGAACATTAATATCAAACTACAATAACTTCCCTTGAAATGGACAGTAAATCTTCCTATCTTTTAACTCCATATAGTAGGCATAACATTAAATAAAATTAATACTGCTACTGCTTGCCCTGCTCATATATTCAATAATGCAAACCTGTGCTTTATTTGAGGCTAGGTATAAATTTAATATACACACTATTACAACAGGGTCACTTTGGAATAATCTGTTTGATGGATTCCAAGGAGGTGGCATGCAAAGGGAAAAAATAATCTTGTATGGAAAACGCACAATATCAGCCTGCACAGAAATGGCACAGCAGCCTTTTTTCAAGCCAGAATATATAAATGGCAACTATTACAGTTTTACTTATACCACACAGCCAACCATGCTTGCAGCTTTGCCAGTTGTTTTCCATAATAAATTAAATTAAATTCCCTTCAATGTTGGCCTTCTTGCCGTGTTTGTCATTCTAGTGTCAGAGTACTTCACACACACAAAATCACCTCTTGGTTTCTGTCTTTCCTGTACCAGCTCCTTCACCTTCTGCTATCAAGATAATAAGCTATCAATCAGTATAAGAGCATCTTATAAAAAGGACAAAGTAATATTCTCTAAAACATTTCTCCTCAGCCCAATATTGCAAAAAAAGCACTGTGAGGCAACTGACAGCACGGAAAGAGAAATCTCCATTGTAGTATGCGTGTGGACCAAAGAGATTCAAGCAGGAAGCACAACCTTCTTTGCTCTAGGCACAGTATCATGTGAATTACCAGCTGGTGCTGGTCATCAGTATTTGGGCACCTGTGTCAACAGCCAGAATAGGCTGATATTTAATTATTAGTATACTTGTGTTACAATCTTTCCATTTTTAAAGTCTGAAAGGGCCATGAAACTTTAACAGATTCCAAGGCAGCACCACGTTCCTCTCTTTTGACTAACAAGCAAAGGCCACTGAATGCTGCTTCAAACCCGGTAGCTGTGGAACCTCTCCTCAGACAACTACCTTGTTTCAAAAACATTCCAAGGCAAAAGGAAGTTATTCCAAGGGAAAAGGAGCTTATGACAACGTCTCATAAATTGCTCCATCAGCTATTTGATCTAACTATAGGAAAAAACTCTTCGTTACGCTGACTTTTAATTTGGTCGTCTGTCAGCCAGTAGATATTAGTGTTAACACTGAGACCCTTTCTGCCTTTTTAGTCCTTACTTTAGCCCAAAACAGAAGTGCACATAAGGCAGTAGTTCCTCAGCACACTGATGAGGTCTCTGAGCTGGACAGTGAGAGAACAGTGACTGAGGACTGGGAAAACTGAACAAGGATTTGTTCCCTTAGTGGTTTATCATTCTTGTGTTGTACAGTGTGTTCATGTATTCCATCTTCTCTTAGCACTGGAAGGAGGAACAAAAGTGCTTAAAATATCAGAAAATCCTTTCTCATCACTGAACAAAAAATACAGTATATTTTCAGCAGCAGATGAGTACAATAGGATATGAGAGTACCATAGGTAGGAGATGAAACCAAAAAGACATACTTGGTGTTTGCTTTCTCTACCATTTGAGTGCAACAAGCTATTCTGAGTAGATAAACTTTCTGCTGAGGTCACGCGCAAAACCACATCCATCAGGCCCAAGACTACAGGTGACAGATCATCTTGGACTACTTCCAAACTTAAACCTAGATCTGCTTTTTATAATTACAAGTTGTCAGATTGGATGCCTCTGTGAGGAACTCTCACAGCTTTCCTCAGTCATTGTTTTGATCCTCAACACCTTTCACAAATAAGAGAAACCATCCCCTTTTTCTTTATTGCATGCATAAAAGAGAAGATATATGTGTTCATCCTCCATCCAACCTGACTGCTCTTTTTTCACTACTCTATGATACATTAGATTCAAAATCCCAGATTATTTAGGGCTTAGCCCTCCATCAACTTTTGCCGTGATATTGATCTTCCTGTACAAGCTGTACTGTGTGGAGGCTTTGTGGATGAATGATGTTACCAGAAGTTTCTTCCTGTACTGTTGGTATCAACATTTTTAAATTTATGCCTTTGGGTTTCCCATGTCACTGTTTTGCTAAGAGCAGTTCTCCATCCATAACAATGTTTTCCTGAAGAACCTTGATTCAGCTCTTCTAGTGTGAACATTTTTCTACTCCTTTAAAAAGCTTTTAGACTCTTCAGGAAAGTCATAAAGTACTCAATATAACCTTCCTCCTCCTTTTAAAAAGCATTTGTGGTGGACTAATATATTGCCTCAAACATGCTAATTACATCTGATAATGGCTGGGTATTGCATCACAGGACAGGTGCAGCAAACTCAATGGCACCACTCTACTTGTTCTGTTTCATCATGTTAATGAAAGCAATAAATCTATGACATGTTCCAAACCTTCACTTGTCCCGGGAAAGAGGAACACTAGCAAAATTTAGCACATCCAGCTTAGAATTCCTCACAGATGGATAGCTCTCTTTTCACTCTGGAAAGGTTTAAATTCTCCTTTCAGCATGAGGGCAATCTTCCAAGATGGTGAGCCTGCAGTGGATCTGAATGTACCCTTTTCTGGGAGACTGTATTAACTTTGAAACAGGTACACTCTTCAGATTAATTACAGGAAGAGCAGAGGGCTGAGACGAATGATATGAGAAACAGAGTGGTATGGAAGATGATTTTACAGAGATAGTGGAAAACAAGGAAACTTCAGTTCAGAAAGACAGGTAAGTCTGATTTCCCTTTTATGATATAAACACGAAAAAAATTTCAGTCTCCAGAGCCAAAAAGGACTTTAAAACATTGCCATCTCATAGTCTGGAGAATGAAGGTAAAATTAACGCTAGGTTCAAAAAAGATCAAAAGCCTAAATAGTAGGTATAGGAGCTGTACTTCATCTGTCTAACAGCATTGTGCAGTTAAAGTCATTGATGATACATAACCCTGTTATCTATGGGGTGTTTACACTTTGATCTGCAGGAAAAAAGTTTTGGTATTATTCCTTAAGTACTGTAGCATATATGGACATTCATTTTATAAAGCAAGAGGAATCATAAATAGCTGCAAGTAATGCACAAATATCTCTAAAAACCAAATTTGCCACCCTGAGAGGGGCCAACATACGATCCATCTAGATTTTTAATGTCAAATCTGGTCAGTAACTAGAAGATAATGTCTTTAATACAGTGACACATAGATACTGAAGAGCTACAGGTATTAGTCTACCATAGGCTGTCATAAAAAACAGTGAGAGTAACCAGTGATCCCCATTCAATTTGTACAAGCAGCTGAGCATCTCTTATAGTTAGCAGAGGACTGAAGATGTTCCAGTTCTCTGGCCAGGGACCTTTTCATTTCAATGCATCTTCTGCATCCACCTACAAGGAGCCTCTTTACTCAGAATTTAAGGAAATTAAGTAGATTCTTTGCTAAGGGCAAAAGAGAGGTATCACATCACAGAAAAGCCTTCAGTTGGCTCTGTTAAACCTTTCCACTAGCTGATAATAGTATCCCTTACTACTTGTCAGAGATTTTGTTCTGACACCATGGCAGCTGGATCCTGATCATCTTTAACTCTGAAGCAGAAGAGCTTTGAAGCAAATCATCTCACAGCATCAGAGGACAACATCTGAAGGCCATTCGGTCTCTGAAAGGTCTTTGATGAATGTACAGAATGTATAGATAGCAGACACTGCCAATTGCAATACCTGAATTTCAGTTTCTGTTACCTGCAATACAACACTGCAATATTTTACAGTATTTCTGATCCCTCTTTATTGTTTTTTGTTATATAGATGATAACAAAGTGTGGAAGCTATACCAAGAAACAAAGACAGATTTTGCTTAGAGAACTTGATGTGACTGCGTTGTAAATATTCTTCATAGTTCACACAGAGAAGTTCCCACGACACGCTTTTCCCTCAATTGTTATTTTAATAATCTCTTAAATACGGCATCCTTTAACATTGAGAAAAATCTGTCTAAGCATTTATTGAGGTACCTTTCTGTCTGCCCTGCCTCATACAAAGTTATTCCATAAACGTCTCAGTTTGATGCATGTATACTCAGTATGGAGTAGCTCAACAAGAAATGGGTGGGCTGACTCTTAACAAATGAGAAAATTTCAGCAAAGTATAAAACAGACTCTTTGATCTGGAAGATTGAAATAGAATCGCATGAATTTTCCATACAAAATTCTGTTTCCATTGATCACTGTGTTTTGCTGGCACCTGAATATCTGAGTTTAGAGAAAACTCCCCTGGATTACTGTGACAGCAATAGCAATTACTAGCTACTGCAATTCAGTCTTCGCTATTTTGAAATGACAAGTGACTGAAATTTTTACTTTTCCATTTGTTTTTTTTAAGGGTTCCTAAAATGCAGAGGTAAAACCTGCCATCTCTGATGTTATTATGCAGCTCGGAGAAGTAAATCAGGTGTTTCATTAAACCTTACCCAACACAAATGAACCATCACTAAGGAATTCTATGAACATGTATGTTAAAATTTTTATTAATTGTGTGACATTTTCAGAACATGATGGCAAGATTTTGAAAAAGATATGAATTTATTGGGGTGGCCTGAAGATAGAACTCTGACCTGATCCTGCTTTATTGAAGAAAACAAGTGAAACATATACAATAGAGGAAAAGAAATGATGGCAAAACCAGAAAGCATGGCTTTGGTTTTGGAGTTTTGCTTGTAGTTTCATTGTTAGAGAAATTTAGGCATAGCACTTGCCTCTGTCAGTCACCTAGAAACTGCCAATCTGATGCCAGTACTAATCTGTGTAATACACTGCTTTTAGCTGTCATTTTGGAGGTGTTCAAAATACTCAGACTTGACTAGCTAAAGCAAAGACTCCTTAAACAGACGCCAAAAGGAAAGGCAGAAATTAGAAGAAACAGGATAGGAAAGGTTGGCTTAAAAAAAAAGCACTGGATGAAGACAAGAGTAGAACTAGTAACTTTCAAAAGGCATCCGGCAAGCAGACAAACCTGACAACGATCCTGGTATCATCTGCGCTCTCCATTTAGGACTGTCAGGCCATGGCATCTCTCAGAATGAGGGTGATAATGGCACAGTGTTGTTAATACAGTGGGCTCTGGAGTGCTGGGCAGTGAAACTCATTTGTCTTTGCTTAAGATCTTACCAGTATCCACACCAAACTGTGATCATTCAGAATAGCTGTCTGCTCATTATTTTGTCCACTAATTAACCCTCATTTTACACTGGGCAAAGAAGATCATCAGTTTCTGTGTTCCTACATCTCCTGCTTACAAGTTCAATCTCAGTATTGCCATTCCTGTGACATATCCAAAAGTCTTTGATTTATTAGATTAATTCAATTTTTCCGCCTTTGGCAAATTTTTAAAAACATTTTTCTGGGAGGAGATGAACTGTATTTCTGTTACTGAAACAACTTCTCTGAGCTATGTGTTAAATGCCTCTCCTCTTTGTTGTGTTTGATATGCAAGAGAAGTGATCTGGCTGAGACACAATTCCAGGATGTTTGTGTCTGAGAAGCTGAAGAGTAATTAGACACATTCCTCTGAGGCACATAGCCTATGATACACCTCCACCTTACTTTTTCCTTATGAGTATCTTCAAGAGGGCATCATGACAACTGAGATTCACTTTCCAAGACAGCACTCTCTTGCGGGTGGGAAGTTTCCCATCACCCAGACTGGGAAAGAGACTTCACTGGTTACCAGGACAATTCAGGTGCATTTCCACACTGATCCTCTCTCTATTCAAAACCAGAGAGGTAACCAGCTTTCAGAGATGACAACTGTAGTGCATCCAGACAAATAAAGACAATCCTGCAGATCAAGCATGAGATGAGCTCTAAAAGGGCAAAGATCAAACCTCAGGCCAGTCTGTTTTCTGATATCGTTCAGACTGCTGACCATTTATCCCAGGCATGGGTGAGGGTATTGTGGTGCCACAGCAGTAGGCAAGTCCATCCAGCCGAGCTGCGGTGCTCATAGGAGTCCTTGCAGGCTTTAAGAGTTTATCTTAAGTCTTTTCTCTAGAAACAGTAGCAGTACAATAGGTTTTCTTTGGTCTTTCTGCTTCGGTTAACTTTCATATTCTGTGAAGCCAATTTTCCTCCTGCCAACCCAATCCCAATAGGTAGTACTCTTCCCTCAACGCCAGATAACTTTCCTCCCTTTACACAGGTTACCAACTTCCTTCCATACCCTTTCTAGTGTTTGTTTAAATATATACATGTACCTCCTAGTTCTTCAAATAATAAGAAGAGAGGTTCAGTACTTGATCATGTTCCCAGTGCTGTCTCTGAAAACCTTGTGAATTTTCAGATTGTCATATCAAGTTAAGCACCGAAACATGCCATTGACTTCCTGCTGAGCTGCTATTGTTGCTCATCCTAAACATCTGATCTCTAGGTGCCCAAGTATGGAGCTCCATTTAATAACCTGGATGTTGTAAGAAATTATAAAGGGCAATGGCAATATTTTTAATGTATAAAGAGTGTTTTGGCAGGAAGACTGAGCTCTGTGCATTGCTGTATGAGTATTTGGCCTTCAGGAATACTCGGTGACTTGGAGATCGTAAGGAAGGAGACAAACCACCAGAAAGCTGGCTCAGTGTTTCACATTGAGAGTATTTTGGAAACAATGAAAATTTACATAGAATGTCAGTGGTATTGAGGAAAGGGGAAGAAGGGTGGGATGAAGAAGAGAGGGAGGAAAGGAGGAGATAGAAGAGAGGGGAAGGGAAGAAGAAATGTCAACCTTTTCAGTGTTTGGTCTTGCTTCCCTTGGACTGAGAATTTTGTGATTGTCTTAAAAGGTAACACGAGAAAAGCACTCACCTGCAAATCATAATATGCCTCTTGTTAAAATAAAAATAGAATAAAAAGCAGCCCAGATATCTCCCAGGTGACAGAACTTGGGAGTTTTTCCTATGCAAATAAGGCTTCCTCAAGTACTGCCTGTCTCTTGTCACCTGCCTGTAGCAGAAAGCACTACATAGGCTGCAGAGCCATTAATTCACACTGAGACCGATAGTCACAGCTCTCTCTTCCCTCTCAAGTCCATGTTCAGTGCCACGTTTCACATGTCTCTGGAGCATGTCACCACAGTCTTACTTTGGGCCCATGCTCTAGTTTGGAGACCTGGCATGGCTGGTGCCAGGCCCAAGGAAGCAGCAATTGTCCAAGGCATTGAAAGGTGCGTCACTAACCAAAGCACTGCAGTCAAGAAGGACTTAAAAGGTGGCATACTTCACAGCAAGTCACAGCTTCTTATACTGCTCATCATTTTCCACGTTTCAATGCTCCAGCACCTCCCCTGCATATGCCTACTCTCAAGAGGATGGTTTACATAGCTTCATTTTGGCATCAAGACGTACCTGTCACCTTGCTGGCTAATCTAAATAAATGAATGTGCTCGTCTTCATTCTATTCAGCTTTTTCTTCTTATTAGAGATATTATACAGTAGGCAAAATCAGAGACTTGAGCTAGTGTACCCCAGGAGTTCAGCTGCAGCATTCTCAGCTACAAAACTTGGACCATCTTCAGAATCATCCAATGAATTAATACTCCAACTTGTCTTACTTCAAACACACTTTAGATACCGAATTTTTCCAGCTGTATGTAAGGTCACTGTAATTTATTTATTTTAGTCTCTCAGTACTGCAGCACATTTTTTTGCTGTATGTCACACTACTGCTCCCTGCTGCCCAAGTCTATTTCAGATTCATAGATCCATTTTACACCACCTATGCATGAGACAGATCGTACACTGACTGCTCAGAAGCAGCAGGGCTGTCAAAGAGATGTTTGTCTCACCATGATTAATTACTGTGAAATGCCCATAGAGATTTAAAATCATGATTAATTACCAGAAAATGCACAGAGATCTTAAAGACTAAATTCTACTACTCGCTAAATTTACCCAAGAGTTCCTGTACATCCTGCATCTGGGGACACTTCTGCAACACAGTCAGGTGATAGAATTCCCACAGAATATATGACTGACTCTCAGGAAAAGGCTAAATAAAAGTAGCTAATAGCAAGCTTTGTGTCAATATGCATAGATATTCAATGATGGAGGTGTTAAGAGTGTATTTCTTTAACTGTTGTTTTGCTTTACCTGGGAGATACTAATTTGTTTGCAAAGGAAAATACCTTTAAAATAAATTATATTGTTGGTGCTTTTTTCTTGATTTCACATGCTCAAAGATACAACAGTTGCTAAAAGGTTAACATTCCTTCCAAGTAAAAAATGCAAGATCTTATCTGTAGAATGCATTTCTTTTCTATTTTATTCAGCACAGAGGCTAAGATTAATAGGCTCAAGTATTTTACATTAAGCCTATTAGAGATCGACATTTTAATAGGTTTGAAATCATCTTCCAAAATCCCACATTAAAAGAAAAGCTAAGAGCAACTTAGTCCCTTTTCTGGGAACTTTCCTGAAGACTTCAATCATTCCTATAAAATCCAGAATCCAGACCACTACATATCATGTGGCAGAGGGGGATATTAGTCAGTCCACCCTTACTTCTGCCATTGGATTCTTGCGGGATTCATGATAGCCTCTTCCCTTCTGGCACATGAGTACTCGTAAGCACACTCATGCTTCATTAGGTAGAAGCAATCTGGTGTTGTGGAGGGAGAGATAAGATGGGGAAGACATGACAGTGAAGGTGCCTGTCGCCTTCACGAACAAGTAACCAGAAAGCACCATGGACTGTTTTGTCTCTTCTAACTGGTAAAACCTCATCAAAAGCACAGTCTCTTTGAATGAGAAAAATGTATTATATTAATCACTTCAATCCTTCTTCAGCTCATGCAGAGCTTCACCACATTATTCTATATATTTCACTCTAATGCACTGAATTAAGTTCTTTTTAAAAAGATTCATTTCTGTAACGTGTGAATTTTATCACTGGGCTTTCTGGGAAAGTATTCTTTTCGCCATTTCCTCATTCCTTTCTGCTAACTGCACTCCATTTGACAGAGTTTTGCAATGCTGCTGTCCAGCATGTTGCAGTTAAAACCACAGGGAAAAATGGTATTCCTTGTCAAGACAATTTGCCCAATTGTACACCAGTGTATAAAACCAAGAACTACGGAGATCTTTAACTACACACACACTACATAGAAGGTCTCAGTACAGAGTAACTCTACCCTTCGGTAGCAGATACTTTATCCATAGAGGTTTCATTCTACACAGAGGTTTGATAGACACAACAATTTTTATCTTTTGTCAGATCTGTAAGAGAAAGATCAAACAATCTTACCTGCTAAAGCTGAAATAAACTCCCTTTCCCTAGCCTCCTTAGAGCTTTTCACTTCCTACAGTTTTACAAGTCTAGATGAAGACAAGCTGCAGTGAGAATGCTATGAGCATCAAATCTTAATTAATTTGGGATTATTACTATTTTAATAAAGAAAAAAAAAAGAGGTAGATTCAAGTGTGAAAAAAGAACCATCAAAATTTGACCTGGGAACATCCCACCCTCTGCTGTTTAGACATTTTCACCCATACAACATTTTTCTTTCAGGAACAGCTACTGAAAAGGTTCCAACCTATGCCTGATGATGAGATAACTCACCAGAGGGGAAGCTGTAAACAACGCCATAGGAGATTAACTTCATCTGAGAAGTGGGTCAAAGACCAGGCTTCCTCTCTCAAAAAGTAACTACAAGTTGTCAACACAGAGTTGAGCTAAGAGTAGAGAATTAATGAGGATACTGTCATTTTATAAGACAAAAAGAAAAATCTAGAAATAAATAACATCTATAAATGCAAACAAATGACCCCATTGGCACATGAATTGCCTGTAAGTTAGATGTCCTTCTGAGAAATTGCTCCAGCCTGGAAAACTCAGTCTTAGTGTATCATAGTAGCTCAAAATCTGGACTTACTTCCTACACCTAGTACAAGCCATTTGTTTAAGTTAAAGATGCCCCTTTAAAATGCTCAGGCTGTGGAAAAAAAAAAAAGGCAAAACAACACATTGGCATAATGAGGTGCGACTGCGAGGAACAGTTTTTTAATGGGAGAGCACAGACGTTCTATGTGCAATGGCTATAGTTTAAATTGAAAAGTGCCATTATTTGGCCATCAGTTCAAATCAAGGTACCCTAAAGGACAGTTTTCAGGACACACACACAAGAGGAGCATAAAGGTGAGGTAGAACTAAATTGTTATATCAGCTCTGGTTTTCATGTGCATGAAAAGCAAAAAACGGAAAATTGTAGTTGGAGTAGGAGGGGAGAACAGGAGTGAAAGGCAAAGAGCGTGGACAGCAGCAGCCTCCATCAGCTGATGGAAGTAAAAAAAATGTTTTTTTCCATAAAGCTGGTTCTACTGCAATGGTTAGGAAAACAGTGCCACTGCCCTCTAGCCCACAGGCTGGCTGTGCACAGGCATTGGGACAGAAGGAAGAGGGAAAGGGTCACAAAATCCCAGAGCTTGTTTCACTGAGCAGAGGTACACAAGTCAGCCATGCCATACTGCTGCACAGATTCCCTCTAGCAAATTGTCCTCTGCCAAAACACCACAGGGATCTTGATCAGCATTTAGACTGCTGCAATAAGAGAGGAGAACCTGCCTTGCTGACAGCAAGGTCATCAGCAGCCGCTCCTGGTAAGCACTCCCACTCCCTTTATTTGTCCTGCACCTCAGAGCAACCACTGAGTTAGGGATGCTAGATTGGACCTCCCAGGTGTGGTGGTAATAGAAGTAATGCCTTATATTTTATCAGTCAGTAAATAAAAGCTAACAGTTCTATGCCACAGCTCTTCTTCTGTTACCTACTTTAATTTGAGCATTTCAGATCAACTGTACATAGAAGCCCTTCCCGTCTTTCCCCCCCACTGTCCTTGTAGAAATAACCATAGAATCATAGAATGTTAAGGGGTTAAAATACAACTTAAAAGTCATCTAGTACCAACCCCTCCTGCCATGGGCAGGGACACCTCCCACGAGACCAGGTTGCTCAAAGCCTTATACAACCTGGCGAGTGTTGGGGCATTCATAACCTCCCTGGGCAACCTGTTGTAGTGTCTAATCACCCTTACAGTGAAAAATTGCTTCCTAATATATAACCTAATTTTCCCCTCTTTCAATTTGTACCCATTACTCCTTGTCCTATCACTACAGTTCCTAGTGGAGCGTTTCTGACTGATTCTGACATCCCTGTACATCCCCTTCAGATACTGCAAGGTTGCTATCAGGTCTCCACACAACCTTCTCTTCTCCAGGCTGAACAGCCCTAACTTTCTTAGCCTGTCTTGATAGGAGAGATGCTCCAGTCCTCTTATCAATTTTGTTGCCCTCTTTTGGAATTGCTCTAACAGTTCCATGTCCTTATTTTGGGAACATCGGAACTGTACAGAGTACTCAGACGGGTCTCACAAGAGTAGAGTAGCGGGGAAGAATCACCTCCTTTGACCTGATGGCCACACTGCTTTTGATGCAGCCCAAGATACATCTGTCTTTCTGGGCTGCGAGTGCACACTGCCAGCTCACATTGCATTTTTCATCAACCATCACCCCCAAGTCTTTCTCTGCCAGGCCGGTCTCAATCACTTCTCTCTCCAACGTGTAAGTGTGTCTGGTATTGCTGCAAATGTCACTCTCTGGATACTGTATTTATAACGAGGGACGAGTATCAGTCAGACTCATTGTTGCTTAAAGTAGGAGACTTTGAAGGCCTCCATAAAATAATGCTGCCGGGGATTTTAACTTTCATGTCAGCACTGGCCACTAATTCTGATTTTACAGGTCAGTTACATAGCAGATAAGTATGTCCAAAATTGCAAACAGCCCCATAAGCTTCCCAAATCTGTTTCAACAGCACTTGCCCACACTAACTGTCCAACAGAAACAGTGAATTCCATTTAATGAGCAATAAATCTGATTTTTCCATACACTTCACCACTATAGAAAAACTGGGACAGAAAATTCTGAAGACTCATGATAAGACAACTACAGTGAAAAAAAAAAAAACAGGCATATTCTGATTGCATAAAAACTGTTGGATTTATCCCATGGCAAATCATAGGAAAAGAATTGCCAATCAGAACCACTTTCTTCTCAAGACAGCAGGGAAGAGAAGGATAATGTGTAGAACCGATAAGAATTTTCACTGGTCAGGAAAAATACAGAAACCAGAAAAGCCCATTTAATTCACATGCTTCAGAATAATGCAGGTCTCCTCTAAATCCTTTCTTTTGCTTATCTCTCTTTCTGTTCTCTCCTTTTTGCTATCTTCCACAGCTGTCAATTTGGGAGCGAAAAAGACAAGATGCTCTTCAAAAAATTTCATCCCACAGAAGATATGGAAAGTGGTCAAAAAGCCTTGACTGAAAAAGAGAATCCCTGGCTCCCAGTCCTCTTATGCATGCTTTCACTACTAGACACTGTGGAAAATGTATGCTGTTGGAGGCAGTAGTATCCACACCACTCAGGAAAATTAATCCTCAAAGCCTAGTGTAAAATACAGTCGCAGATTTTTGTTGGTTTGTAAAGTTAGCTCATAAAGCTGTGTTTTATAACATGCATTAAATGAAGCAGAAAATGAAGCATGGGTTCTCGTGGCAAAAAGAACGTTATCATCTGCCTGTAACAGAATTTCACTTTTAAAATATTTTTCTGTGACTACAACAGAAATCTGTTTCCATCTCTGCTACAATTCATAGAGATACATTGTTGGGAAGGCCGTTCTCCTTCCTGAACAGTAGTTAGGGGCTGGGAGAAAAGTAAATTTATGAGATTCATTAGATGAGAGTGACTGAGCAGAGCACCAGTTAATATTATTTTGGTTTTGGAGTGTGCACACACCATTGCACGTGTCTAGCTAAACTGTTCTTTGAAACAACTAGATGTGACACAATAAATAACACCATTCTGTTCTGTCCAAAACTATTTACACCTAAATGGTCTGAGAAGCACAAACAGAAGGTACACAGCTGACTAACTTCTGCCATTAAAGTCAACGTGCTACCATCCTCGGTATTTCTGACATTTCAGCTTTATTAACCGCAGTAGGGCTGCCTAAGCTACACAGCTATGCAGAACTTTGCATTTCTACTAACATTCCTCTGTCAGGCAGAGATCTTGTTAAGGTTCTTTAATCTTTAATTATGTTTTTAAAACCCTGTAGCCGCAGCAAATACTAGTAGTTTATAGTCAGCTGTGAGTCAACCTCCAATCTGCACACACCAGTCTGCTCATATGAGTTAAGCACCCAGCACTTTCACCTTCTCTACTGTTCAGTCTTGCACACAACTTACATCATCTGAGTACTGTAAATCAGTATTTATACGTACGACTCACAGCTTGGATATGCGTACAAAATCAGAGGTAGAGGGTAATAAGGCAAGGAATAATAAGGATGGGAGTAAGAAATGGAGGTAAATGAGCGGGAGGATGGACACTGGTAGAGAGTAGCTCTTGGGGAGGCTAAGAGAAAAGAGGTGATGCTTCAGTCAATGCTTCAGTCAATTCTCTTGGTATAAACCACATTCATTTATAACTTGAATGGATGAATAAATGGGTATTTTTCCTCCCAGCTGTGCCGCTAGCTGTAAGTGTGAAAATGTGGTAAATATTCTCTCCAAAATATTTTCCCTGTTTCTCATCTCCTACTGTGTGCAGAAACTAGCTACATTCATTTTAAAATACTTCTTGGCTGAGTTCTTTCTCCTCCTCAGATATGGATGCAGACAATTAATCACTGTTTAACTTCTAAGCTGGTTTTGTCACTTGATTTAAACATCAACTCAGAAAGCTTAGTCACTGGCAGATCCAAATTTGTGAGACATCGAGCACCATCCTCGAGTCTTAATGCCCTCAGCTGCCTTTGTCTTCTGAAGGGGCTTTGGCTAAGGTCATTAAAAGCAATCACCAAGAAGTTACGTCTAAATACTCTTTCAGTTAAGGCTTGATCCGACGCACTTATGTGCTGTAAGTGCAGAAACCAAA
Organism: Pseudotriccus pelzelni; assembly: GCA_035584735.1. Lineage (NCBI taxonomy): Eukaryota > Metazoa > Chordata > Aves > Passeriformes > Tyrannidae > Pseudotriccus > Pseudotriccus pelzelni. The sequence continues at coordinate 26,371,112 of JAWMRA010000078.1, read as the reverse complement.
GGCTGGTGCTGAATACTTAGTGTTTGTTTAGTGCCTAGTCAGTGCAGCTCAGTAACAGAGCAAGCAAAGGCAGAGGGAGGATGGGAAAAGGCAACTGGCAATACAACCAAATTTGTGCAGCCTCCCTGCTAGTCCTGCAGAGGAGGGCATTGTGGGCATGCCCATGGTGAGTTGCCCAGTTTGAGAGACAGTTGTGGCAATGAACCCATGTGAGGAATTTCAGGTGCTGACTGTGTGACAGAACTAGCGGGTCACTCAAATGGGACTATATCAGAGATGAATCCAGAATAACATAAAACCAGAAGAAAGTGACAGGCCATTTTTTCTACTATTCAGCAGTCAGTTGACCAGGTTCCTGCATAAGGCAGCTTTTATGTTGTTCCAGGAGGTCACAGCTTGTGCTGGGCTGCAGCAGTAAATCCTGCCTTGCAGCCCTGCAAGCAGCTCAATGCTGCTCTCCCAGCATTTCAGACCCTAACTTGGCTCCTCCTCAGCTGGCCTGGGAGGGTGAAACAAATACAAATATCATCTGAAAAAATACTTCTTATCCTCTTCTGGTATTTTCACACTAATTTCAGCTTGATTTTCTATGTCTGTTTAGCCTGCAGGTTTATGTAGGAGCATTTGCTGAAACAGCAAATTCTCATGAAAGCTATAGACTAAGAACTTGTAGAAATTATTCAATGTATAAGGAATAAATTAAAAGAAATCAGATAATTAGCAAACATCAGAATCCAATGACTCATTAGTCATCAGCTCTCCCTAGCAGTTCTGACCTCAGAATGGCCAGTGTCTGTTTCACACACATTGACTGAGTCTCCCACTACCTCCAGAGACCTTGCCACGGTTATTGTGATGTTCCTCGGGAGCTCTGTAACAGCCATCAGACCCAATAGTTACCATCAACAGGCAGTGCAGGCCAGCTGCTCTTCAGAGAATCGTGGTGACAGCAGGACCACAACAGCTTTGCTGGAAAGGCTCGCCCTCAGAACCCTCCATAAGGACCAAGCTGGGGTGGCAATGAGGCTAGCCCAAACCCCATGGCCACCGCATCAGTCAACAGACATGGGATTAAAGCACTCAGTTTTGTAGATTTCTCACAAACTCATTGAGAAACACAGCTACAATTCATCTGTGCTACTTAGCTCAGCTGGAGACTCAGTTGGCATGATCTTCTTGCTATTCCCAGGTGAGTTAGACTGTGGGGCCTACTAACTGCCCTCCTTGGAGTCAGTTGAGAAGAGCTGTCTTTGGTCAGAATAGTCTCAATGCTGAATGAAGCAAAGCGTCTGCCTATGTTGTGTCAAAGGCAGCCATCACTTAACCTCTTTTGGTGTCTCTGATAAAGTCAGTTATACCTATACCACTTCATGTCACTGAAAAGGGAGTTCAGTTTCCCTTCAAACTCCAGTACCTCCTCTAGGAGTTAATTACTTGTATGCTCATCATCCTCTTTCTCAGCTGCACAGTTACTCTTTTTTTTTCCATGCTTCACATGTCCTCTGCTTTGGGAGACAATTTTTATCTCTCAGAGCTGCCCTCAGTGGAATTCACAATATGCAAGATGCCCGCTCCGTCAGCTGCTACCCTGACCTTCTCTGTCTCCAAGATTTTCTCCTGGGATTTAATCTGCAAAATATAAGGAGAGGGGAAAGTGCCCACTACAGTGCTAGTAGGAGAGATTTGGTCTCAGCAGGACCTAGGTATCTGAGGATATCCAGGTACCCTGAAGATACTCTTCAGAGAGGGTATCCATGGACTTAACATGGGTCTTCAAACATCAGTTATGGAAAACAAAAAATATGTGGATTGCAATTGGGATTTAGGGGTTTTTTTTCCATTCAAATAACTACTGGTACCATCAAGAACAGAGACCTGTAGGCATCTCCTGGTGGCCATTTTTATTCCCCATTGACTCTTAATATTTTCACCTTGTATGTCATACCACATGGAAGCAACAATTCCCCTACAGCAGAGCTGACATCTTCACTCCGGGTATCTTGGGAATCTCTTCAGCCCACTGAAAAATGTACAGAAAATAAAATGGCATCACCCAGCAAGATGGAGAACAGCAGTCCAAAAATACTTACTAGTCTGGTGGCTATGGGTGTCACGTAGAAGATCCTAAGCCTGGCTTTCAGAGCAGACATATAGAGTTTCTCATGAAAGGAAACTGGAGAAAGAACTACTAATTTTCAGAAATTTTTGGATGACCAGCTCTGGTAGGACCTTCAGGTTGCAAACCACAGTGAGATATTTCCCAACCTCTGCACTCAAGGTTTCCTATTGACTAACCAAAGAGACTTTCAACTCAGCATGCTCACCTCTCTGAAATCTGTTTTCAGGTGCCTCGCTTTCTCATGTGTTATGGCAAGGTGCCCAGGCACCTCATGGGGTGAAGAGAAGGTGTAGCAGACCAGATCTAAGCATGTTTTGTCTCAAACATCCTGAGTATTGCTACAGGAGAGGTGGTTGGAGGGGAGGGTCCTGCAGAACTGGGGCAGCACTGTTCTGAGACAATTTTCTGCTCCACCATGAGACTCATGCTCAGTCCCCCCTCTCCCAGCTCATTCCTGGAGAAGGGCTGGCTGCAAATGTTTGAAAAAAAATGTGTAAAAATTCCAATTTATGTAAGAGGCCGCACTGGATTAACTAAAAGGGAAAGGATCCAGCCCCTTGCTTTCTTTTTTTTTTCTCTCTTCTCATTCTCCTCTCCTTTCCTCTTTCTCATTTGCCTTACTTGTCTCACAACTCCAGCTCCAGAACGCCCACATGGCAGTACCAATGCACAATTTAAGGACTGGTGTAATTCTTTGCTTTCTACCCTTGCTATGCCTGAGCAAGACATGGCTATCATATTCTATCCCACACTCTGTACTGAACTTGCTTGTGGGAGTGGAGATCTTGTGTAATGATGTATTGTGGCTTGTGAGCCAGCACTTTTGAAAAGTGGTGTTGTGGCTTGTTTGTCAGCACCTTTGAGGAGTTTGTTGCTAGAATCAAGAACTTATTGAAGTATACTGTACAAAATTAAGGGCTTGTTTGCTTCAACTCTTGTGGAAGTCTATTGTATAAATTTAAGAGCTTATTAGCCAACACCTTTGGAGTCTAAATAGTGGGCTGCTTGCCAGAGTTAAGATGACTGCACAATAAAAATGTGTGAGTTCCCTCACAGGTGTCAGGTGTCTTTGTTCAGATGGAGGAGAATTTATAACACACCTCACTCCCCTACTGGTAGGTTGTGACATAAGGCATCCCAGTAGGAGTCAGCACATCTAAAAATCAGGAACTGGCCTGCTCTGTCCAGCCCATCCCCAGGATATTTCATACCATAGAACATCATGCCCAGTGTATAAACCGGGGGCAGTTGGCTGTGAGGGTCCAGTTCCTGCTCAGGGACAGGCTGGGCATCACTCAGCAGGTAGTGAGCTGATTGTATTGTGCATCACTAGTCTTTCTTCAGTTTTATTCCTCTCTGTATTTTTGTTATTTTTTTCATTATTATTAACTGGTATTGTATTTTACATTATTTTAATTTTTGAACTGTTCTTATCTCAACCCAAGGGTTTTACATTTTTTCCGGTTCTCCTTCCCCCTCCCACTGGGGCCAGGGGTGGGAGCAGTGAGTGAGCATCTGTGTGGTACTTAGTTGCTGGCTGTTATTAAATCATGACAGGAGTCTGCATGCCTGCTGTGCCCTGGCACACAGCCTCAAAGTGCCCGTGTTCACGAGCTGCCATCGAACTGTGGTTTTGCCTTTGTTTGCCTGAGCAGCACGTATACACTGGAGCTGCATTAGCCTGCACCTTGCTGTATGTTGATAAAAAATCATGATGAATTATCCAGTTCATTTTGGCTCTGTGCAGACCCATCAAGACTCTCAGTATGCAAATGAGTCCTGTTAATCATGTGATAGATACTGTGTAACACGGCACCTAAATTACACTGAGTTTGCAACACCATCTGGTTTCATCTTTCATTACATGAGGGGATCACTATGCTATATTTGACGTGAAAATTGGCGCCGGAATAAAGCAGGGCCATGGATGCAGTCTGAAGTAGTAAAAAGCTCTTCACACTCACATGAGACAATAAAGTCTCAGACATAATTCTCTTTTCTCATTTTCTGATCTGGAAAATAGCAAGCACTAACTGAGAAGGCCACAGCAAAATTCTAGTATTATACACAGGTTTACCTGGAGGTACAGTCACGTAACACTTCCATAGAAGGGGACTTCCATTCAAATTTTCCCATGTGACATAAAAAGACTGATACATGGTAGAAGGAAAGCCAGTGAAGGCTCAGAGGAATGGGCCGTGGGCATTAAGTTACTTTTGGTTTGATAGGATCTAAGACAGACTAAAGATAATATTTCCATTAACTATTAGGAAGCTCCAAATGTTCCTGTGATTTCAAGGAAATGATGGGCTAATGTATTTATTTTATTAGTAATAAAAAGAGGCTCAAGGAATTTGACCATTTCTCCTTGTTGTCCACATTTCACTCAATCAGCTCAACTGTCTTGAGCTCCTCTTGCAGACCAGTTCTCTGTCTGATTAAACCACAAAATAATGATTCATCATTGTCTGTTCATTCCCACTTTACTGACTGTCTAATTAAAATGATTTTTATGCCCAAAGATAATTGCTTTCTTCTATTATTACTCTGAAATGTTAATATAATCTAGATCACTAGTCTGTGTGTCTACCACTAGAGACAATAAATAAATTAAATACAGAAAAATTATGTTTAAATAATATTACGATTGAGTCATAAAACTGTAACAGCACAGAAATTCCAGTTAAGGCCGCACAGTGTTGCCAAAGACATTTGCTGTACATATGGCTGGTTGTTTCTCAGAGTCCCAGAAAAGGCAATGCTGTGCACCCTAGGTGCTTCATTAGCAACACATTACTGGTCTTATAGAGTCAAGTGAAACAGAAAATCATTTTACAATGGTCATTATTTTCTCAATGGTTGATATCTACTGACAGTTCTTATCCTCCGGCATCTGAAATACGTGGGACATGTTGGCAAATGTTGGCTTTTCAGTGGAGTCCTCTTGCTTTAATTAACTTATTTATAAATTGTTTAAGAATGCTTTCTTTTTTATGTCTGTCTTTATCTAATGACCCTTTGATAAAGGTAGTTGCACCAAATTACTGCTCTCAGAAGACAGAAGAAGTGATCAAAAATAGAATTGCCTCAAATGAGCTATTTCTGTAAAGAGCAATCAAGTAAATATCAACACTGGACGTTTTAATTTTAAATACCCAGAATATCTTTTTCTTCCTTATTGGTTTCTTGCTACCATCACCACCAGCCCATGCTCAATATGTCATTATTTCCTAGTTTTCAGCACTTTTCCTTCATCTGTGGTATTTGCTTATTCCTCACCTCCTTTCAGCCCTGATCCATGTTTTTGGGGCTTGCTGTAAATTTCCACAACATAAAAAAAACTTCAGACTTTGCTTTACGTCTCATCCAAGCTGGTCCCTTGTTAATATCTCTTGAGGCATCAGACTAAAACATGAAAAGTTTTAGGTCTAGAGGAGTTACTTGAGGTTATTTCTAGATATTTTTATGGTTTACTTTCAATACCCTAGAGTTAAATTCATACAAAAAATAAGCAACTTGGTTTTAAAAGATAAGGGCAGTGAAAAGTAATGGCAGGTTTACAGGAGATCTTCATATCTCGGTATGAAGGTAATTTGTTGACGTAGCATGAAAAACACCTTGGAACACAAATGGGGAAAGGAAATGGCCGTGCTGTTGTCTTCCTTTCCCAACCACTTCTACTGTAGTTGCAGCTAGTACTGAAATGGCCCTCATGCAGTGCTGCTCATCTCATTCCCACTGGTTTTCTGTCACATGTGCAGCATGAGAAGCTTCAAAAATAATTGTGCCCCCTGAGAGACCTGGGTGTCCTGCTCTTGTTTCTTGACTCCTTGTCCCTCATATGGCCACAGCAAGTTGTGGGCTCAGCCAACTCAGAATCGTTTGACGCATTTGCCAAAATAATTTTTGAGGTGTCACTAGCCAGCATCAAGCCAGCAGTGAGAACGTAGGAAGCAGAAATGGTAATCTGTCTTTTGCAACTCAGACATTTGTTCTAAGTAGGGCAACATTCAGCTTGCATGAGGAGAGAGAAAGAGATCTCTAGGGGAAGTTGTACTATATTTCTGTTTCATCCCAAAATTATCAGCCTCTAAAATTTAAATGCTTAGGGAAAAGTCTTCTGACATTAAAAAAAAAAAAAAGTCCCCTTAAGACCTTCCTGACCTTTTTTTTTCTCACATGGATATATATGTGTACTTTCCAGGGACTCCATCTCATTTCCTACTGCTGGAATCATCTGTGTGGTCATACTACTTAGCCCAGCTGCTTCTTAAATTAAGTCTGTGCTGCTTCATGAATGTACTATCTATGGTAATCTTTAATTAGTATAGATTACACCTTGGCTTTACTGATATGCCATGTAGTTTAAACTGCATAGGCTGGTTTGAGCTCTCTCTTAGAGCTAAGGATCTGATGTGTTCATTGACAAAAATCTTCACAGACAAGAAACAGCAAAACAAACAATACAGACAAAAGAACTGAAACCAAGCAATTGGTGTGAGAATTCAGATTCAAGTTTTCAACTCCCTGTCCAAGACCTCCAGTAGTAAAAACTGAAGAACAAAAAGACAGGTCACACAGGTATTAATCCCTGCCTTCCTCAGTAAATTGACAGGAAGCCAATGCCTTACTCTCGCAAAAGAAAAAAAAAGAAGTTGGAAGAGCTCTACCTTCACAGTGGTTTGCTGTCCAAGGCTTGATTTTCGTAGTACACCAGCTGCTGGCTGTGAGAGAACTATTACATATGTGATTTCATCTATATAGTACATACATCATGGAACAGTGTATTTTTATCTACTAAATCTTTGTCATCACACTAGGCAAGACAGGGAGTTATGCAAAAGGTAACTGAGACACAAAGGAAGTAAGTGGCTTGCAAAGCTTGCATGGAAAGCATATCAGGTTAGAACCTTTGAACTACAACTCAAACCAGAGTTCCACCCCCTCCTCCCTGATTTGCTTGAATACCTGACTAAGACAACCTTAGAATCCACCCTGAAAAATCATGTCAGACATGAAACCTCATGTTGAAATGGTAGTTTATTTTCCAGTTGCTTCAGTTCAAAAATCTGTGGTTTCTTTGTTTGCAGTTTAAGCCTCTCTATTGTGTAGGGCAGATTATTCTTATCAGTCATTGATTTTGGAAGAAACTCATGATAGGAAAGACATGCATACATACCTGGCGTAGGTGGGATTATATTTCTTCTTGAATATCATTTCTCAAATCTGAGTCAAAACATTCTGCTACAACACTGCAGTAGCAATGTGAAGTTTACACAAACAAATGCTGGATTGTCTGTAGAAAAGAAAATTCAGATCTATTGCTTCAATTCTGTGGAATTCCTTCCAGCTTTAGTCTGTAAAATACTGCTAGTTTGAGAATACAGCAACTTCTTTGTGTATTACTCAAAAAAAAAAAGTCTGGAAGATTTTATTATCAAAATTCAGGACCATAAATATGCAGAAGAGTAAACTTCAAGAAATGTTTAATTTAATAATATGTCTTTTGAATTCTAGAGGAGCTGACTGATAAAAGCAGAAGAAAAGGTATCAATTTAACTTGACTCCCTGAATTTCCTTGTAATCACTTTTTAATTTCCTCCTCTAAAAATATCGATTTTCTCCCAAAATGTACATATTAAAACAAAATTATCTGTGAGGCTTTGAGAGTTTTTCAAGTATTCTGCTTTTGTCTTTAATCAATATGGAAAGACTGGTCCAATAATGTGCAAAACTACCTTCTACACAGCATAGACTCACTATTTGGATAGTTTGGTTTGGATTGGGCTAGGTTGAATTAGAGGCTCCATAAACAAGTGAACATGGTTCAGGTTTTCTGGACATTTGATTTTCATTGGGTTTATTTGCTTTTCATTTTTATTCTTTTATCCAGAATTACACAAATAACATGTAAGCTATCTTCTCTGAGAGCAACAATTAGTAGTAACACCAGACTGTTGAATTAATTAGCTGGGAAAAACTGTATTCATTTGTTTTGATCATGGTCTGAATTCTTTTCATTTGTCAAAAATATTTACTTTATTCTCTTGGTGAGCAAGAGAGAACTGCTGGACACCTCTCCATGCAGGATGGGGTAGAAGTTGCAATTTCACTTGCAGTAGGAGATAGAAGTCTAAAACAAGCCTGCACACAGCTGCTCAGAAATTGATCTGCATGAGCTGGGTCCTGTTAGAGAGCAATGTGTGCATCTGAGAATAGCCACAGCAACAGGAAAGCTTCCAGAAAAAAAAAATGGCAAAGAAACAAACCCAAAACAAAACCAGCAAAAGAACTAAACCAAAAAAAAAAAAAAAGGGGAAAAAAAAAACCACAGCAAAAAACAAGAAAAATAAATGTGTTCTGAAACAAAATAATCTTTTTTAAGCAGTGTTGCTTCTACAGAAGCTTGAAATTAGGAATTAATAGATTATTTCACTTTTATTTCTTCCCTGTTCAGGTAAGACCTGGTGAATACTCTTTCTCAAGAAAGAGGGCTGAGCATTTATTTCTTCCAGGGGGAGCTACTCACAAGCTCCACTGGCTACCTGCAGGAGTCACAGGGAGTACCAGTGTAACAGAACTTAAAAACCGCTAATGTTGCTAGCAGGCCAAACCAAAGCAATATGTTTCAAAACCAGTCAGCAATCGAGGGTATAGACTGGCAGCTGTGAGCCCTCCCTGCTTCTGTAATCTCACGAGAAGCAGAGAAAGTTCCATTCTGCTCACAAACCAGTCATAAGTCAATTGCATATCCACAGCTGCAGCATCAATCCCAGGTCTCCCAGGTCTAGGCATAGATCCCAGACAGATAAACAGAACTAAATTTATCGTTGAACTGTTTGGAATAACAAATGAAGGGAAAGAAATTAGGAAATGCTCAAAATAATATTCCATGAACATAGCGGGAGGACATGTATTGCATAGGTTATTTTTTGCAGATAAGTCATTCCATGCCAGCTTTAAACTAGTCATGTTTCATCAGAATGGTTTTGCATATCAATAAAGTGCTGCATTGCCTAGGAATTCAGGTATTTCATAAGAAAGAGCAAATGTTTAGGATCTAGATCTCCACATCAGAATAGGCTTTTACAGTTTCATAAAGCAAAATTAAAATTATAAATGCAAGTTGCAATCCCTGTGCTGAAAAGAATGTCAATCTGAAAGCCTACCTGCCCTGTAATATTGTATGAAGGATTTCTTAGCCTGGAGCTGAAGTGATTGATCTGTCATTTAAATGCCAGGGAGAGCTTTTAGGACTGGAGAGAGAAGAACAATAATGCAGGTTGGTATTTCTTTGCAATGGGGCTGCTCAACAGAGATAATTCAAAATGCTCATCCTTTTGCAACTTTATTTACATGTCAGTTTAAACAGGTTTTTTCTGTGACAGTGCAGCTTCAAAAAAAAAAAAAAACCACAACACTCCCTTAAAATGTTTTTAGGGAATGCTCATGACTTTTTTATTGCTTGGGACTTGCTTTACTGCATTAATGCTAATGTGAAACACTAAAGTCACAAATGAACAACACCAGTCAGAGCATGGCAGTCAGATGTAACAAAACATCCCCGATGCAAGGGTAGATCCCGTAGGTAAAGTAGACCAATGATTACGTCACCTTGTTGGATCTCAACTGTCAAAAATATCAAGCAGTTCCAGCTTCCTTCCCTAGCTACAGAGGGAGCAGGTTTTAGCCCTAAATAAACTGTCTTCCATACCTCACCCTACTTTGCAGATTTCAGTCCCAGCAGATTTTTGGTGAACATAGTGAGCACAGTGAGCTCAGACCTGGCATATCTTTATTTCTCTCTGCTTCACTTTTCTATTGAGGAGCTGTTTTTCCTTCCAAAAAAAGAGTCACATTGTGACGTGGGAAAAATGTCAAGTGTCGTTATGCATTGACCTCTTAAGGCCTGTTAATGGTGTCTGAACAACCCATAATTTTTGTAGCCCTGGTAATCTAAAGCAGAAGGTCCCAAAACTGAAACACATAGGTTATAAGCTAAAAGAGAACAGTGGGAATGCTGGCTGTAAGTGTATCTTGCACAGAATGTAAAGGATGGATGTTGAAGCTGTGAGGGAGGTTGTTAGACAGCATGAGCATGGGGGTAGTGTGAACGTGGCCACTGGGAACAACTGGGGGAGAGAAGCAGACAGCAAGCTCAGAGGCCAGAGGAGAGCAAAGGCAAAAGGGTCACAGCAAGAGAGCCCACAGCAGGAAAAGTAGAAAGCAGCACCACCATATTAGCTCACTTTAAATGAAGACTACCTGTGCAGCAAGTCTTAAAATTGTAGACTGCAGCTAAAAGTTACTGCAGATGGGAGAAGACCACCACCTGGACAACCCTATGGAGGAAAGACTGCAAATGTTTGTTAAATGTAACGCTGCAATACTTGCTGTCATACTGTTTATCTATCAATCAGATCAAAGTTTTCCATCCAAAAATAAAAATATTGATTATTAAAGCATTTGACATCTATTTGCATGGGAATACAATTATTTCACTCATTAGAGTGTTATTGTAATCTTCCTGGACTTCTGGTAAGCACTGATATTCTATTTTTGTGGTAAAACCCTTCAACTGGAATTCATCCCTGCTTGCAGCCAAGGAAGTTCTGAGGAAAAGCTTGCACAGGCTCTCTGTCCCCTCAGTCAGGGTGTCAGGCAGAGCACCAGTAATTTCCAGCCAGAACATGGGGTTTCCTGGCCAGGAGGCTGAGAGAAATGTGCAGCCTTTCTTTACTGGCAGGCAGCCGACTGGCAGCTCAAAGAACACATGCACGTTCTCTGGAGGGTCACTGATTACAAAGAGCCAGCTCCTCTCAACCAGCAGCCAACAGTGGTTAGTGAGGAACAGGAAACCTGTCACACTCCAGTGAGAACACAGAAGAGCCAGAGGAGGGGAATGGAGAGTCCCTGTAGGAGGGAAGTGGGTAGGACCACAGGGCAGGCAGGGATATCATAGGATGAATGAAAAATAACAGGAAAATACAGCAATTTTCCTGAAGACATTACAAGAGGGATTGGATCAACTGTGAGGAGGACCTTCACAGAGAGATCTAGAAGTGTGAAGATGAAGGCTGCTTAAGACACTGCAGCACTGAAAGCATAGTGGTGACAACAGGCTACATGGAGGGAATAAGAAGTACAGAAGTGGAAAAACACTGAGGGGCAAGGAGAACCCCAAGGGGAGCAGAAGGAACTAAGGGTGGAAGCAAAGTAGGAGGAAGATACGTACATTATGATACATTCTCTTCTATCCATTTTTATGTGAAATCCGACCTCCTCTTCGATTAAGTTATGACTTAATCAGTAAATTATAAACACTGGTGTTGACTAAAATGAGCAATGCAGCTGGTCCCAGTGACATTCTTAATACTAACTACAGACAGTGTTTCCAAACTAGTAAGCTCTATCAAAAGCGAAGCTGTTTGTTTATGCCTGCAGCATCATCTGCTTTTGCAAAGCATCGAAAGAAATGCCTAATTAATTATGTTGGCTACTTATTCCCAGGAAAAGGAAAAGGCTAGAGGAGAAACACTGCTTACTTTGAATGACCACCTTCCATTTAGCTCAGTAAGAGGGACTTGTTTGTACTTAACCAGATCAGTCTTCAGTTCATAAAATGAGTTAAATGGGTATCTCAGTAGCTGTTATTCTGTTGCCCTGTTGCTATATGGGCTGAGCAAAGACCTCACATTAGACTCCAGATATAAAGCTAGACTGAATCCTCTATGGAGCAGTAGGATGGGGAAAGAAGGTCTAGCCTAAAATCAACTTGCAAAACACATCTCTTGCAAATAGGAAGTTCATCAAAAGGTGCATTTCAAAGCTAGCCACATAAGGAACATAACACAAACAATCCAGAAAAGAAACATTTAAAATTAAAAAGCCTGTTTCTGATGCTAATAACAAATTCATAATAAATGCCACCAGAAAATTAATAATGGAAGATTAGACTGAAATCTCAGTCAAATTTTACTAGAATTTGAATTTGCTGCCAAAAGCTATCTAAAAGCTGCTGAACATTCTGTAATGCATACTGGTTTAATCAATGCAAAAGTAAACTTAATATTTAGATTTAGTATTTAGATTATTTTAGGTAACACATTTTTCCCTAGCAATTTCAAGTAAAATTTTGTTGCCATTATGTTTACAGAAAAACAATATAAATTGGTTTATTTAACAGTCAGAGACAACCTAAAGTCCCCTGTGAAGCAGACATATTTAAATTGTTGCTTCCTTGTGCGGAGCCCCTCTATGATAAAAGCATTCATTAAAGCTGGGACTGCAGAAACAGAAAGGAAGAGGTAGTTTACCATTCATTACAGAAAGGGTACTGAACCTACAGGGTTTAGTTAAAGCATTGTAAAAGAGAATGTAATGTTGCATCTAGCTAAAAATATTTGGATGTTTATTAACAGCCTATATGGACTTCACTGATTTGCATTCAGATTATAAAGCCTCAGGGAATAGGCATTGCTTTGAAATCCCAGCCCTTCATGCTTCCAATGCAGAGTGCCCTGGCACACACAGTGAGCTGGGATTAGTTTTCCAGTGCCCTCGACTGGGAATAAACCCAGTATCCTGCATCACCTCTTGCCCACAGGCAGTTTACTGACTCTCCATAGACATTGCATAGGATGTGTCATTGTCTTATGTAACAATTTAACAAAAACTTGGTGATATTTGCTTTCTTATCAATAAAATCGTAATCAAGAAATGGCCTTGGTGTCATCTAAGTTTTTCTAGATTGAAAATTGAAAAGGTTTTCTTAGTTTCCTTTTTCCCTTTTTTCTTTTTGCCTTTTTTCTCTTTTCTTTTTCTTTCCCTTTTTCTTTCCCTTTTCCTTGCCTTTTTGTTTCTTTTGCCTTTTTTCTGTTTCATCGTGATGTAAATAATACACAGTGTTTCACTTCTACAGAGAAGACACTTAACAGATGGAGTCTGCTATCACCTTCCTTATTGTTAAAACCAAAGCAGAAAATTTACTGGTGCCAAAGGAGATGAGAGACAATAATAATGATAAAGAGAAGGGCAAGTATTTACTAACATATCATTTAACACTGTCCCATGAGAAGACAGTTGAAATATTTGCTTTTCAGTTTAAAAAATGTGGGAGGGTAGGATTTTGAAGGCAATTTCAAGTTCTTCCGTAGTCTCAAAGTACAAATAGAATAGAGATTCACTAGGAGTTGTCAGTCTTGTCTAAAATGTATTTCTAAAGGCCAAACAATATTACAAAGGGCAACATGTACTTTTTACTACTTAGCACACTTAAGGCTTAGAGGATCGAGTTCATTTTTGCATACTCTAAATACAGTGAGTTTGGAGCCAACACAGAGATGCAGTGAAGTGAAGCTCTACTTCCAGCATTTGGTCTTCCCCTCCTGTCAGTCTGGCCTGGCAGGACTTGAGTGTTTTTGATTCAAAATTCTCTACTTAGTCATGGCTTCACATTTTAGGTGTTACTGTTCATTCCCTGGCCAGCTTCCCTGGCCAGCTACAGTGCCATTATTGCTAGGTACAAAGCAAAGTGGTGCCATGACGACAGTCAAATTGTAAATTATTAAAGAAAATTAATAACTGGACTGGACACAAAAAATCCCCCAACACCGTAAATACTATTTGACACCAGTGTAACTGGTATAATTACCTTTGCAATAATTTAAGAGACCTTGAAGCTCACTTCCGCTTTCTTGTTTGGGAAAATTGTTATTACTAATGAAACAGTCCAGAAGCATTTTGAGAAACATTTTTTATTGAGCAACAGCATTTAACAACCATGTAGAGATGGAAAATAATTACAGAACAATCCTGGCTGTCAACAACCTGGAGGTACTAATGATCTGAGAAGATGTGACATGCCAGTTCACTCAGATTCAGCAGATCTGCTATATTTTCACGGTCTCAGTGGATAAAGCTGGAAAAACCTGTCCAAGCCAGCAACTGCCAACAACAAACCCACCCTTCTGGAGCTGACAGTTTTGCTGCCTGTTCAGCACTCTGCAAGACAAAGATGTAAAGTACTAATGATGAACATTTACATTTATTCTCTGTTATGCGCTGGTTTTCTGTCTTCCCCCAGTGTTCCTGAACCAAATACCAATGTCCACTCCTACCCCCAATAAAAGAAAAAATATACAAAAAAATAAAACTGTTAATAGAATTCAGTGAAACCGCTTTTGTTCTCCTGTGTTCCCTACAGCTGTAACAGGCACCAGTGGTCACCAGCTGCTTTCCAGTCCCATTGTGGACTTACCCACAATCCCAGTAACCTACACTTCTCTCTGGATCCAACATTCCCAGCATGGAGTGTGAACAGAGCATATTCATTCTGCTCTCTTTCCATTTACCTGCCCTCAGTGACCATTTCATTTTAAGTGCTGGTAATTTTAATCCTTCAGCTCCTGCCCAAAGCCAGGGGAAGCAGTACTGAACCCCAAATGGGGTATCTTCTACCAACTCACATCTCTCCATCACTGAGCGTTTGCCAGTTCCTAATAATTCGGCTACTAGATAAAGAAAGTTCGGGGCAGGACATGAGCTCCACCTGAGAGCGGAGAGCTGGTGTAAATGACTAATTTTGGAAGAGTAGCTGTGGACACAAACTCCAAGCAGAGGAGCGTTGCCTTGCAGTCTGCAGTGACAGTCACAGGAATATGGGGTTAAAACGCAGCCTGTCCTATTTCTCACAGGTGAGATGACCGGGGTCTTCAAGAGCCTGCTCCATCAAAAAATCAACAACAAAAAATAGTGAAAAATATTAACCCTCTGTTCTTAATGTCTGAAAAGAAGATACTAATGGTGGGGTAATGAGTACCTCATAGCAGCATCGGTGTCTCAGAGTGGCAAAAGGTAAGCTTGTGAAGGGAGGCTGTGAGCCTGGAGAAAGGGCTGCCATGCCTGTAGGTCACTGGAACAACAGGACTGGCAGAGGATGGGCTGCTCTCTAGTGAGGCAGTAGGTAAAATACAGTGTTCATCCTCTGATCTTGTTTAAGTCTGGTGAAAAAATTGAGGCACACATTGGCAATATCCACATACCCAACCACAGCATTATCCCTGCAGGGAAGTACCATTTTCTTCCCAGAAAGTGCAATGGAAGAGGCACTGGAAATGCAAGACCAAAGTCCTCTGAATAGGAAACAGCTCTGCAAGGCAAAACCTCACCTCTGCTCACCTCCAAGAGCAAACAAGCTCTTGTCCCTGGAGTTTTTCGTGCCTTTTCTTGGAGCTTTGAGGATCCATCATTTGGAGGAACCAACATGCCCTGCAAGTAACAGCTCCTTTCCTGAGCTAAGGCCAGGCAAAGTGTTTTATAAAGATTTCCCACAACACAAAGACCCATGTCCAGAGGGTGAGTTATGTTCACAGCAGAGTATGAACTGTACAGTGGTGAGAGAGAGAACACTGAAAACAGAGACAGAAGCAGCTATGGTTACAGTTTTCTCAGCTTAGACCAAACTTTTTCATATTTCAAAGTGATTTTTTAATGTGTGAATAAATACTGCTTTAATAAAAGGAGTAGTATGTCTGTAACCACAGATTTTTTGTTTGTTTGTTTGTACAGCTCCTCTCATGCAATATTCATAAAACTGTTCCTATTTCTTTTCTGATAATTTCACTAACACATTGAAAGAGTGCCTGGCAACTCATAAAATGCAATTGCTGTTTTCACGGCATATTGTGCACTTGCTAAAGAAACTTTTAGCCTCAAATGGATGCTGCTCGTTGTTTTGTAGCAAATTGCAACATGCTGGGAGCACATTGAGAAACCAAGTGTCAACCTCCAAAGTATCATTCTTCCATTTAAAGGTCACATCTCATCTTAATGGGATAACCAGAATGTCTTCTATGATTTCATATCCCTAAAACTACTCTTCTTTGCTCCTGCAGATGTTCCCTTCTGACAACCCTTTTTCAGTAATAGACACATAGACGCAAATGCACATGGTGGTGCTGGGCAAGAAGATGAGACAGATTCATTGATTTGAGGAAATCAACTGCTGCTTCTTTTTTCTTTTTTTTTTTCATTTTAAGGAGAAAATGATACCTTAGGAAGAATACCTTATCTGTGACAATTTGTGGCACAATATTGTATTAGTGTAGCATAGCACATTGTATTGCAGGGTAGTGTATTGTAATGTATTGTGTGATGGCTACAATATAGGTATAAAATCTATATTGGCATCATGTAAATTCCAATGATCTCCTTAAGCCTTTTTACAAGCTTCAGCTACTATTTGGCTATCTGCTTACTCTTTGGGCTTTTTTTAATTCATAGTTATGGTAGAATGCCATTTAATCTGGCTTTTCAACAGAATTTATAATGTTGTAAAGAAAACATCCCTTATTTTTATATAATATTTAAAGCAGGTACACCAGAGGTCTCATTCCTGTACAAGTAAATCACCAGCAGTTTTACTCCTGACTTAAATGTCAATAGAACACAGTTCCAGATAACCTAAGCTTTCATATATTGCCTCTGTATGTGGGATCTCTAAAAGCGCTGTGAAGTGGGCTATAAAATAGGTCTCCAACAGAGCTCAGATCCGTCTTCAGATTTTGCTTCGTAGCAGCACTATCAATAGTATGTAAAATCACAAGGAGAGGAATGTATTTGGCTGCACTAGAGCCCTGCTAGCTGCTACAATGCTTTAGTTTTATATGTCAAAGTCATCACTAGTTACTGTGTTGGCAGATTATGGCTTCAGTTCAGTACTTCATCTATGGCCTTGGGCAAATATGTGGGTGTTGGCTCCATTGTTCTCTGACAACTCTGAAAAAAAAGCACTTTTCAGTGGATAATTGCATATTGACAGCAAGAGTCAGGCCAAGGTAAGGGGGGATGTATTGAAGATAGATGGCTCAACAGATGGAAAAATTCAGAACATTCTTTGTTAAAAACTTTCCATTAAGGAAACAAAAGATTTTTGCCTGTGTGTGTGTGTATGTGTGTGTGTATGGCTGTGCACCACACAGCAGTTATGTGCCAATGTTCAATACAAAAGTTCTTGCTGAAGAAAGAATAACCAGTGCAGTCTGGTAGATAATCAATCCCAAAAGATCCCCCAGGTCATCTTCAGACAACCAAGCTCTAATTCTTACGTAGTGCTAAGTGCTGAATTGTTCTTTCCCAAATCAATATTTCCTGAATCTGGACTTTAATTTTCATTTTTGGAATTAATGAAATTTAATTGCTGATTACCTATTCCAAAGTCACCAGAATACATAGGAAGCCTCTCATCTCCAAGGAACATTCACATAAAGTCCAGGGTCCTGATGCCTTCCTGACTGTATACATCCTTATGCTCAACATCAGCAGTAAATAATACTTTTGATAGCTCTCTCTCGAGTGCCATACCAAACAGAGGGAGTCCAATTCCGGTGCTGGAGCCACTATTCCTCATAGAAACTGAAGCTAACATTTTCTGAAAGTGGACGGCTAACTTTTTTAAGCCCTGCTTCTCTTCCTGACTTTTCCAAACATAGCTCTAAACTAATTACTGGCAACACTAGTCCATCCCTACACTGAGTGGGATGAAGAGCAGAAGCTTATCCATTAATGTAATGCAGAAACACTTCCAAACTTTTCAGTTTGTTACTGATGCTGTAAGCCAGAAAAATCAATCTTTGAGCTAACACACAGATGAGCACGGCAAGCAATTTATTTCTCTGTAGTGCTTTTGTAATAAGAGAGAGAAGGTTTGTAGGATCAAAATAGTTTTAAACTGGAGAAGAGATTAAATAGATTGAGGAGATTAAACAGATCATTCATCAAGGAGTACCTCAGAAAATAATAAGTACCCTACCTCTGACCTAGCCATAAGGATGTAAACCACATTGCCTAAGAAGGTCTTAATATTTTTTGTCTTCCAGCTTTACAAGGATGTGCTTCTAGGTGAAGACCAGAATCAAACAATATCACTGGATTTTACCTTTCAACTCCTCAGTTGGAGAAATTGCTCTTTTTCTTGTTGTAATGGCAGTCCAAGAAACCACTACTGGAAAAAGACTTCATCATGAAAGACAACACGGAACAGCCCGTAAGGTTTGCCTGATTTCATCAGCAGAGAATATTGATTTGTGTTCACTCTTTGAACTGGCTGCAATATGAATGGTAGTGGGGGAAGGGAGAGAAATTCTGTCACATCACGTTGAAGGAGCTCCAGCTAACTGACTTGTCTGGCTGGGTGACCTGACTAACCCAGGAAAAGCTAGGCAGGAGGTGGGGAAAAACATTGTTCAGAGACAGCATCAGTCACACAGATGAGACTGTAACTCAGCCCAGGGAGATTAAAGAAGAAGTATGAATGATGAATGCGTCTTTCTTACGATTCTCTTAAAGATTCATTTCTTCTTTGAGAGTGATTCATTATTTTCCTCCTTGATCTCAGGTTATCTTAATAAGCATTTGAAAAACTTTTATTCTGTAATAAAAGGAAATAAGGCTTGAAGTCTCATTTCATAAATCATATCTGACATTCAAAATATGCTGACGTATCAGGCTTGTTTTTATAGCAGCTTTCGGAAGAAAGTGTGTCCTGTGGATCATGCAAACTCTGTTTGCGTGCTTTTGGAGCTCATCTCAGCAAAATATCTGAGGGTCTGAGAAGGTAGTGCAATGGCTCTCACAGACCTTATGGCATTGTTCACACTTTATGCCCTTTATTCTCTTCTGTTGCTCTGTCCACATCCCTGCCTGGTGACAGACAGAGGAAGTGAATTCATTCTTCAACATCACTTATTTTGCCACAAGTGTCAGTATCACAGACCACAAATGGATTAAACATATTTGATCTACCCTCTATTAAAATTAACTTCTGAAGGATTTAAATTTAATTACAAAAATAATTTAAATTATGTAGAATTTAAATAGGCCAGAATTTCAAGAAGATTCCACATAGAAAAATGGAAATGGACCTACTCTAATCTATGCACATTCCAGTCCATCCCACCATATCTTCTCTTTTTGTACGACACTCTTCCCATATTTCTGATAAATCCAATTACCCAGATGGAACTGCTATAATTATAACCAAGGTCAGGAATTCTTACAGTATTTTCTGCCAGTCGTTTTGGTGTTTGGATTTTTTTTTAATCTGTTAGCAGATATTTAGAAAGGGAAGAAGTTGTTAATGAAATGAGAAGTTACAAATGTTGTCTTTCTTTAAATGAAAGCTCAGTTACCTGTAGAAGACAAAATTTTGCTTTTTCCCCTTCCAGAGTCAGAGTTGAATTGGTAATGTTTGATAATTTGTCCCATCAAGGCCAAAGCAAACAATTAACATTAGCATTTCAGTTATATGGAAAGGTCCAAATGCAGTGAGCTGTGCAGTCTCAAAAAATTTGGGGGATTCCATTTCCACTGTGATAACCCAATAGTGATGCTAAGCTCAGGGACCAATAGAGGAAAGTCCTGAGCTTGCAAGCACCAAACTGGCACTGTCTGAGGCTGGAAATGCTAATAACAACACAGTGCCAGCAGGTCCTTGCGGTCTAGCACCCACACTGGGTCCACTCAGGGACAATGAGAGGGTTAGAAAACGTCAATTCAGCTTTCACACAGCAAAACACTGCCTATTCATAGCATCTCCAGGCGAGTACCCATCCTCTGCAGAGAGACTGATGTGCACACTCACTTGTGCACCTCCCATTTCCTTCTTTATTCTATAGGGCAGTCCAGTCATTTTGTACAGTGTAAGGTCTGGGAATTCCAGTTTTGGACCAAGTCAAATTAATCTGAACTGGAACTTGTTACCAATGTTCTTTCAGAGTGGAGCTATGCATTAAGTAATAAAAATTGTTATCTAGATCAATTTCCTTGAGAGCAGGCCCTGCTGAGCCTACAAAAATATAACAATTGTAATGCTACTTCAACAGCGCCTTCATGTTCTGTCATTCCACAGATGCTTCTTCCAACGGACAAAATTCAGAAAATGTTTACATGTTAGTAGTCAGAGATGCAAAAGTAACCCACAGAAAATATAATTTCAGATCTCTTAAACTATCCAAAGCATACAGCTGTACATATTTCTTCTGAAATTCCAACTGGCAGTGTTTTTCTCAGATAAACGTGGATACCCCCATCCCTTTTTAGTAACTTTCTGAGAACATCCAGAGACAGAAAAATCTTTGTAAATTTACCATTTGAGATGAAGTTCCAGGTAAAACACTCTGGTGGAACGAACTCTGCAAACTCTTGTGGAAACTGTCTTATCACTAGAAAAAGCTCTCAAAATCAAACTGATTTATCACAGCAAAACCTGAGCAGCCTTAAAAATATGCATTGGTGTTTGGTTGTGCAGTGACATTTTTTTAAAATGTTAGATGATTTCAGAGTGCTGTGAACATAGAATATTAAACACCAAAATTCCTGGTGATGCTGCTTACTCTTTAAGAAGTAGTGGGTTTAAATTTACTTATTTTAGAAGAAAAATTGCAAGGGGGTTTGTTTTTTAATAAATATCTGAAATTATTACCTTCCACAGGCACCATAAATATTTTTCTTCATGGATTTGTGGTAGGTATTTAAAATGCATCCTGCACTGCAGGAGCCAGAAAAACGACTATGAAGCCGTAGACGGGAGTAACTCTTCATCAACAAAGCCAGTGTCCACAGTGACTTTGCGAATCCACAGGATTTGATATTCTTTCCATTAGGTCATACTTGCATCACATTAATGCTACTGATGAAAGTCAAGGAAATATAGTCTTTAATAGCTTGTTAATACATTGTGGTGTAAGCTGCATTTTCTTTCTCCTGTTCTTAATAGACATGCTCTCAGACACCTGAAACACAGACCACGTCCTGAAAGCAATGCCAGGCTCCTCTCACCACAGACTCAGGATGAACAGAACTGAACGCTTAATGGTGAGGTATTTTAAGTTAAAAGACCTTATCAAGGAATAAGTAGTTGGATGATCTTGTTATTTCTCAACGCTGATCCACAACTTCTCATGACAAAACTAATTGGGACAGAGCAACAGAGCAGCAGCAGAATAGGACTGGGTTAGAGGAAGGGGCTCAGTGCATTTTGGGGATAAGACAGGTAGAGGGCAGAGAATTTTCTCCTCTCACCAGCTGGAAAATCTCATCTAGAGTATTGATTTCTTTTTCCTAGCAGGAGCTTTTGCTTCCTTAACCGTCATGTCTCTTCCAAGAGCAAGCCTGATCCTTCGAGGCACCAAGCCTGGCAAAGTCAGAGGCAGGATCCTGGCTTTCCTTTGACAAAATTTTAGCAGTGCTTACAGACTGTTACCATAGATGGCTGCCTCTCTGCCTGTCCTTAAATTGGTCCCGCTATTTTCATTTACTGTGTATATTGGGACTAGCAAACATCAGAGTGGTAATGGGGGGCCATGGAATAAGAGGGAAAACAACAATAACTTATTGCTAGCATGAATAAACAGGTAAAAATAGTTCAACATGTATTTATTAAAAGAAAATCCAGCCCCGAAGGTATGCACCTGTGTGTAAATATAAGCCAGGTTTGGCATCTAGTCAGTTTTCTAATTAGGAATTCATTTCTCTGAAGTAATCACAGTATACTAAAAAAGAGTTCAGTTGTGCAGGTTGCCAGGTAGCACAGAGACTGTATAACAAGACTTGGACACAAACCAGCCTGATTTCTGCAATGTGGAGCTCTGTGGGAGTTGGTTCACCTTTGCAAGATGAAAGTGACTGTGGTGGCATGTGCCCTGTCCCCTTCTACCTGCTCTGGGTACTCAGGTCCCTCAGGGAAAGCTGTGCAGGCTAACTCCACACCAGGTTGCAAACGGTGACAGTGGCAATACACGGGGACTACTCACAGTAAAACAGCAGTGAGCATTTGCCTCCCTATCAACATCGGTAGCCAGAGAGCAAAAGCACTCAAGTTGTGGTAAATTTAGCTTCTGCCCTCTGCTCCACCTGGTTCGTAGCAAATATTGGGGCACAGCTCTGTCATTTTCCAGAGAGGGTATTATCAAGCAATAGGCTTCTTTTCCCCTCTCTGTACCACTTTATACAACTGTATAAAGGAATGCAGAAAGTGTGTATAAGTACTAATTTGAGCAGGCATGTGGACCCCTGTGTAGTCTCATAATAAAATTGGCATTTTGTTTCTTCATCCTAGCAGTAACAATAAGGAAGCTTGCACTGAACCAGAGCAGAAGATCTGCGATGACACAAGCCATTACTGGTATCTGGGACATATGTTTTAACTACCCCTTGTTCTCCTTATTCCTTACAAGCAGAGAAAAGGAGAACCAAGAGAGTTCCTTTTGTCTTTCTGCTTGCATTAAGGCTTTTGTATTTATCCCTTGGCAGTTGTCTTTTATCACATCTTGGATTGAGAGAAGCCAT
The DNA here is from genome assembly GCA_035584735.1 of Pseudotriccus pelzelni. NCBI lineage: Eukaryota > Metazoa > Chordata > Aves > Passeriformes > Tyrannidae > Pseudotriccus > Pseudotriccus pelzelni. The sequence continues at coordinate 26,348,647 of JAWMRA010000078.1, read as the reverse complement.
TTAATGGATTGAGAGCAGCCTAAAAGGAGGACTTGGGGGTGATAGTGGATGACAAGCTCAGCCTGGCCCAGCAATGTCCACTTGCAGCCCAAAAAGTCAACTGTGTCCTTGGCTGCATCAAAGGTGACATGGCCAGCAGGTCAAGGAATGTGATTCTGCCCCTTCACTCTGCTCTGGTGAGATCCTACCTGCAGTACTGCATCCAGCTCTGGGATGTATGTGGGGTTGTTCAACCTGGAGAAGAGAAGGCTCTGGGCAGACCTTATAGCACCTTCCAGCACCTAAAGGAGGCCTCCAGCTTTTTACAAAGACATATAGTGATAGAGGACAAGGGTGAATGGCTTTAAACTGAAAGAGGGTAGGTTTAGATTGGATGTAAGGAAACAATTCTTTACAAAAAGGGTAATGAGGCACTGGCACAGATTTTCCAAAGGAGTTCTGGATGCCCCATCCCTGGAAGTGTTCAAGATCACTTTAAATGGTGCTCTGAACAACCTGCTCTAGTGGAAGGTATCTCTGCCCATGGCAGGGTGATTGTTACAAGATTATCTTAAAGGTCCCTTACAACCCAAACCATTTAATGATTCTATAAGACTCTATCTTGAGTCATCTGGACAAAACCAATCAGGCAACATCCACCAGAAAACTTGAGACACAGAGACGAGCAATGTGAATGGTTCTCCACACTGGTGGTGCTCAAGTAAGAGCTGGCAGATATTATTACCTTTTTGGTGAAAGAGAAGTCACAAACATAAAAGAACCAATGCTTGAAAAGTTGCAGAAAAAAGCTAAATTCTTCTGTAGGCCTGCATCCAAAATCCCAAAACGGATTGGGACACAAAACGGCAGTGTTAGTACATAAAAACTACAGAGCGAAACAATGAGCTCTACCCACTTCCAGCTGAAACAAGCTCTGTGTGAAGCCAGTCAAGCCCAAGTGATTTCTTGTACTTTCAAAGAGGTCAGATTTCTTGGCTGCTGCTTCTGCGATCAGTCTTAGGGTGCATCTGAACTCTAAACACCCGGTGGGCTGTCACTGCTAGCTTGGCCATTTGCTGTTGAGACAGCAGTGCCAAGTCAGTTGGTTGTATGGTTTGGAGCTCAGTGAGTTCTCAATCACACACATACTCTCTGTGTTGCTGTTGTTTACCCCAGTTTTCAGACCAAAAGCCTTTCACACGGGTCATATTCCGCCTCCTTCCATTATATTACGCCATGAGACTTGCCAGTAAGATCTGTTTGTTAAACAAAGCTGACTGATGTTTCTGAAAACCTTTCTTAATGGACCAGCCTCATCATCATAACCTCAGAAGCTGGATGTACAAAGCTCAGGGGGTTTTGTGAGCACTGATCAGCCACTCATTCTCTTCTGCAGAAATCCCTGCAGTTTTATCATTCCCAGAATGTCAACATCCCTTCTGCTACTTCATTAACCAACACACTGTTTGGTGCTTTTTCACCCTCACTCCGGACAAAAGGCAAAACTGTGTGGCTAATGCAACAATTAGTTGTGCATGTAGGGCACATCAGGGACCTTACATGAGGATATGGAAGAAGAAAGCAAAGGAGATGCCACCTCCACAGATGCTGTAGTGCTAAAGGAACTGTGTTCCCAACCATGTTTCATCTTTTGTTCCCACAGTCTTTCAGATGGGCTAAAGTTCAAGCTTCTAAGGAGCATTTTAAAGATAAGGGCCAAAATTTTGACCAAGATTTGGTACATGGAAGAAGTCGCTGCGAAGCTACTGGACTTAGCCACTGTTTTTGTGTTAAGCCAGTATGTTTGTTAAATCACTACAGCAAGATTTCTTGACGCTGCAGCCTGCAGAAACAAAAAAAAGGCTTATTTGGGTCAATAGGAATGTTTTTCTGCTGTCAGGTCATGGTTCAAATTTAGTTCCTGAAATTAGAGAGATGCCAGTATAATTTAGACTGAGGCACTAAGGATATATTTCAGACACTAACTAGCCTTACTGTAACTCTTCCAGCTCCATTCTAGAAGATAAATAATGCAAGTTTTTCTTGTTTTGAAACAAGAAATATAGCCATTTATGTTTCTCCAGGGCCTGAATCTATAGCCATAAGATGTGCATCAGCACCAGGAACTTGAGTCTGTTGTCACCACATTGACAGTTATCCCAAAGCCCTGATTGCTGAAATATCTGGGAATTTCAGCATTGCATTTCATTGGAAAAGTGTCAGATGAGTTTTGGAATAAAAGAAATTCTTAGTAGAACCAATATAAGTGGGTCATTTTCAAACCTCAGTAAATGAAAAACAAGTGAGATCAACAAACAGTCGTTAGAAGGAAGAAAAAAATACAGATTAGCCATTAAGAGAAAATAGATTAATTATGGATTTTTTTTATTATGTGTGTTTTTAAATTAATCATTCATTATATGCAATCTCAAGAAGTAAATTTCATGCTTGCTAAACTGCTTCACCATTGATTTTTAAACACTCTCGGGTCATGGCCTTCTCCATCTTTCAATCATCTGTTGAAAAAACTGGTGTGCCAAGTATGGGAACTTACCAGTCCAAACTCAGACTTATGCGTGTCTTAGCATTTAAACAATTTATTTATCTGGTTTTGAAGTGCCTGGTTTTGCTCTGTGCTTCACTTTGGACAGATGATACTGAATTTGCCTAGAGTGGCTGTATTCAAAGAAGTGAAAGATGGCATCACACAGATATATCTCTTTATTACCATGCTTCTGAAATATATCAAAATACTGAGCACTTGATTGAGTAGAATACCATGGGAAATGAACTACAGAGCCATGCTGACTTATTTTTGATTGCACTTAATACTTCAGGGCTGACTCTGCCAGAGACAATTGTGTGCATGTAGCTATGTCAGCTTCTGTCTTTACAGAGCTGAGCCAGGCTCAGACACGGGATGAAGAGCAGAAAGACCCCTTTTCCCAGTGTCTCTCCCCAAGGCATTCAGTCTTTCATTGGCCATCAGCCTGAAAACAAACTGATGGCTCTTTGGGAGCACTGAACCCTAACCCTACCCCAAATGCTAACTTCATCATAGCTGAGGAGAAAAGGAATTACATGAGAAGAGTGCCAGTATGGAGCGAAGGAAGAGGATTTAAGGTTTAAGAGTGACTTTGCTCTTCTTCTGCAAAAAGAGCTCCCAGTAAGCTCCCAGGTAATTTGAAAGTTTTAAACACTCCTCAGGAGTAAAGAGAAGCTGAGCTGAAGTTAGGGGTGGTTTTTACCAGGGAGTTTTGATGTGCATATGTCATAGGTATGGAAAAAACGGTGGGATGATCACACTTATTTAATGTTGAGTGAAAGGCTGCAGGAGCTCTGTGAGTTTCACAGGATAAGAGAATCAGCCAGAAAATTTTCTGTTAATTCTCTCTGATTCTCAAATCTTTTATCCTTCCATCTTTGACACTTGTTTTATCCAACCTAGTGATTCAAACTGAAGCCTGTGAGAAAAAATTTGTTCATCCCATACAGAGACGTCTAGTTGTCACCAGCTACCAGCTGACTCAGTAGGTGACAGCACCTTGTTTCAGCTACTGATTTTACCTAATGTTGGAGTTAGAAGAATTAACACCAAAGAAGGTTTGCTTGCCACTACTCAGTAAGTGAGCAACTCACCTGGTCTGGAATATTCACCACATTTTACTAAAGCTATGAAAAAGTTTATGTTTTGTTGGGAAAATACACATCATAATTGGGGTATAATTACTCATTTCAGGACACAGCATAACAAGGCAGGCAGCTGCCATCTAAAAGAACCTGAAAGTACTTATGGAAGATATGCACCAAATACGATTTTGTACATTTACTGCAGCTATGTGCATACAAAAGAACTCAGTTATGTTTCCTACCAGAATCTTGTGCTCCATCTTTTGGACAATAAGCCTTCCTTTCTATCTATTGGCAGCTCTTTATTCCAAGGGGAAAAAAAATCTGAGTGAGGTTGTTTTGAATGATTCATTGTGAATAAATCTGACACATTTAGCCATTGACCTCTTTGCAAACCATCCTGTCTTGTATGAAAGCGTCAGTTATTCTTAAGAACAAGAGGAGAAATTTAATACATAAGAAATACCCATTTCAGGTACTCCATAAATAAGTAGTTAATCTCTATTTGGCATGTGACTGGCTACATTTCACGTGACACTCTTTCTGCTCCCCAGACAAATCTTTTTAGAGATTCAAGCACAATGACACTGGACAAATAGCAGCCATCTAAAACCAGACAACATTCTTGTTTCTCTGCAGCTATGACTTTTTTTACATGAATATAAGTATTCAGACATAGAAGAAACATTGTCAAGCACCCTTTCACAGAAATGCTTAGTAAAGAAATGTTTTGCATGAGCAAGTGCTCGAAATTCTAAGGGATGTTCACAATTTTTTTTCCCCTATACTTCTAGTATGGAGCTAGAATTTAAATTGCTATCATGTCAGCCTGTGCATTTTCATTTCTGCTGTTGTGTAATAACATAGGAAAGGATGTTAGGTATATTTTCAGTCTGGCCTATTACTGGTTAATAGGCTGCTGGTATTGTTGAGTGACAAGGAGGCAATGTCTGAACAGAATGCTGCACTCCCTAAATCCCCACACTCTTATCCTGGTGAAGGAAACTAATGTCTATAAAAACATATACAGATGCACAAAACACTATAGAAAACACACCTTGACCTCAAGAATTTAAGAGATTACTGAGTTTTTTCCAGTTTTTCCAGGCTCAATGTAACCCCTTAAAAATTTTGAATGTTTAATTTAGGGCGCTATTAGAAACGTGCTGAACTGAATACTTACTATCATCCACTTACCAGTTTGAGTAATGTCAAATGGCCTTCATTGTGTTCTACTGCCCTCTATGTTCAAACATCATGTTCTTTTATAGCCCTTCTATTACTCTCTAAAGTAGGGGAAAACCCCATTTGCAGAACTTTTTTCAGAACACAAGAGTCAGGTGCCTCTAATACAGTTCTATTTTTTTTAAAAACTACTGATTTTAGAAAGTATGAGCAATTCTCCCTTTTCTTTCTAAGGTAATTGGCATGTTCATTTTCACTCACATGCACATGAACTCTGATAAGCATTATGATTTAAGAATACTTTCTCATATTACAGCAGCATTTTCACATGGAAATAATTGCAGTACTTTGCCTAAAATACCAAAAATTACTCTGTAGCTTAAAGGTAAGCAGCCTTAGTACCTGATATAGCATTGCTGCTGCATGTTATTGAACAGCCACTTAACCACTGTTCTGTTTGACAACTGCAGAGTGCAACTACATGTTACTAGAAAATGTTTCTTTTGCAAAGTTCCACTACAAAAAGTCTTTTTTTCTTAAAAATTAAAAATACTCAGCTCAAAAGCAAACAATAACAAAACAAACAAACAAACACAAACCAAAACAGAAGAAAAACCCTAATGAGATGAATACTGCATTACAATCAAAAGTAAATCTGTCAGTTCACTGAATGAATACAGAGGGATTGAACCTGGAGAGGAGACCTAATATCTTCACCTTTCTCCAAGTGGATATGGTGGGACAAAGAAAATGGGAAATGAAGAGGAAAGCAGCTCTGCAAGTCTGAGCTCAGGGCTGGTGGCAGAAGAGACAGACTGTAATTCAAACCCTCTCACTAAATCCTCGTGCACTTTTGGAGAAAGAGTAATCTCATTGCTGCAACTTCACCAGTTCTGGAATGAAAACAAGAGTTTCTTCTTCAGAAGGATTTTACGAGGAAGAGCTAGCTAATCCTGTGCCTCTGCGAACTTTCCCAGTTTCACTCCCAAATGGCAATTTGTGAATCATTTGAGGCAGGACTGCCTGCAGACTTTACTCGCAGCTTTGAGAATCAGCTTATTTGCATGAGCTTCTGCCCAGGGCCAAGCTTTCTCCGCCTTCCTTCCCCATGACAGATATGGAGGCCAGCTATGCCCAAAGGCACTGTGATGTCCTTCCTTTTAGCCTGAATACAGCACCCTGGAGACTGAGCCTCTCTGCATTCAGCATTTGATACTGGGGAACAGGAACAGAAACAGAGCAGACTTTTCAGATGCAATGTAAACCCACTGGCAAAGGTCTGAAAAAAGGGTCTGAATATGGTTACTGTGACTTTCCTTGATCTCTCACTCCAGATCCCTTGCTGCAGGGCTATTTGCAGCTTTTTTCTTCACAACCAACCATTGTGTCCACAGGTTTCCAGAGTCTCAAGCTCTCACTGAATCTTTGCCTAGATGATGCCTGTGACAGAATGTTGGAATAAGTGCACTGGTTTGATCCAGAAAGAGAATTCTCATGATCCCTCCTAGAAGTAAAATGATGACCATATCTAAATTCTAAAGTGAAAGCACTGAATTACCAGCTTGCTTACAGATACATTTAGGCTAGAGCCCATGAACTACACTACCTTTGAACAAAGATTGCCAGAGTCTCATGTTTATTTGATTGGAAAGCCCTCTCCAAGAATTCAAAACAATAACTTCAGGTCTTAGAAATCAGATTACTATGTGACAGCACTCCCTCTTATTGTGTATCCTAATTGAATTTAACATCACACTACATCTCTATAGAGAAAGACAATGATAAATTTTATTTTACTACAGAATACTCAGAAACATATCTGCAAGATCACAATTAGATTACTCTCTTGACAGCAGTAATAAATGGTTGTCATTTTCATGTTTTAAAGAACTTTTAAAGTAATAAGTCAGTGATCCTAGTGTTTCAGTAAATAAGTGCATATTTTGTTAGTCCTCTGTCAAAGCTAACAAAATGGCCACACTGTGGTTGCCTTTACCAGAGAAGCAGCCGAGTGGCATCTGCATTGGTTGTCCCTTGGACTCCTGGACAAAACACATCTATCTTAGGAAATTTAATTACTTATATGGCTTTGGACGCTCTGACACTGAAGAGAACTGATACAGAATGGGGTTTTAGCCTGCTATAAACTTCTCTTTTCCTTATAAACAAGGTGACACCATATAAACTGCATTGGGAATGCTTAGGCTAATTCCCAAGTAATCCCTGGGGATGGCTCAAGACACTCATACTGTTCCCAGGCCAAGCCCACTCAAAGGACAATTTAAGAACATGGGCAATCACAAAACCATAGAAATGTTGTTTGAAGATGGCTTAATTCAACTTCCTCCTTGAAACTGGACCATCACCATCACTTGTTCAGGTCTGCTGTGCCTTTGTCCAGCTGCATCTTGAAAAGATTCAAAGTTGAGATCTGACAGCTCCTATGAGCTGCTTCACTGTGCTTCTCTTGAAGTCATTTTTCTTACAGTTCAACCAGAACTTCTGAGTCACAGTCTACAGTTATTAACCCATGCTGCACTGGCTGGAACTACTGAGAACCGTCTTTTTGGCAACTGAACACCATTTCATTGACCAATCTATTTATTGTAAGAGCTGAGCAGAAGCTCTGGACCTGGCCTCCAGAAGATGGAGAAGAGATGAAGACATGGCAGAAATAGACTGCATAAATTGGAGAGCCAGTTGCATTGAAAAGAACTCAAAACCTTCAAAACTGTCTCTCTGAAAACACCCCAAGTAGAGTGATTTCAGCTGCTGGAGATGTGAACAGAGATGTCTCTCAGCCTACGTTATGGTCTTTTCATAGTAGACCAGTAGACTTCCCAGCACAGGGACATGCACTCCTTACCTTCTCCCCTCCTTGGTGGAGGCAGTCTTGTTTGGGGAAAGGTTTGACAACCAGCAACTGTGACAACTCCAGAATAAATTATAAGCCACTTTCAGAATATCGAAAGTGTGCAGTTGAAGCTGTCCAGTGGGTTTGAATGACAGGTTATGGACCATTGACAGAGCATGACTGAGACTGCTGTGCAAATCACTGGTGACTAAACTATTGCAAAACAGGGTGTAGTTTCATGGCAGTTGGCCGTGATGTCAGAAGAAAACCGAGCCCTATCAAGAACAATATCACAAGTCAGACACAAGTCAGGATGTGTAGGATGCCAGGTTCAGGGCATAGACAATGTTCATAGTTCTTTCATCGGTCACAGGGTTTGGCATTAACTCTCTTAGCTCAGGGATTTTTTCATGCACATGAGCTACTGCATCAGAGTGACACGATGAAGAGAAGAGAGGTCAGACAGAGCAAGAAGCATCCAGCTGCGGGTACACACCACTGCACAGCGTGCCAGCACTGCTGAGAGGGAGGAATAAATCCTGGTGCTGTCTGGCATGAGGCCTGCTGTGGGCTCCTTCCCTGTTGTGCTGAGTGGGGAGCACAAAGATCTATGAGACATATGGTCAGTTTCTGGTCTTCACATTCAGCATTTTGGCCTGAAACCATTGCAGACACTGCATCTTCAGCCCCAGGAGTCTCACATGTGCCTACATCCCTACTCTCTCCACTGGGTGGGGAGTCCTCAGAGCCTGCAGGCACCAGTTGTGCTATCACCTCTCCTTTCTGCAGTTATGTCAATCAAACCCAATACACCTCAACCTGTGCAAATCCCCTCTGAGCCAAGAACAAGATATCATCTCAAAGAAGATTTTGACACCTTAGAACAGAAAGGTGGGGGGGGTGGTCTTGCAGAAAGTAGGGTGTCAGCAAATCAATGCTTTCAAGAACACTGGTGAAATGCACTGTTGCTGGTCTTTTCTGTGGGATGTTTACACTTCAAAATACCCAGTACTGCCAGGTCTTTGGTAAACATATCAAATTTCCCCATATGTATACACTCACTTACTATATGAATGTAGTTTATTTTTTGCAAATGCTTCTAAATTTACATAAAACCTGGATAATTTAGGGGGAAAAAAACAGTGTTTAAGCTCATATCAAAGGCTTATATCTGCACTTTGTCATCATTGCTATTGCCAACAAGTCAGTTCTATACATCAGTGAGTTGGGCATCAGAAATGCCATGTGATCTGCAGAATTAAACAGAATAGTACATTTTATTTTGACAATGCCTTTCAAGCACTCATCAAATATTTCAGGCCCAGTGAAGACACAAAAGTAATCTTTGACAAATATAGTGGAAAGGTTAAAAGGTTTTTTTCCAGCCCTTTGGGAATATGAGGAGACAGTCATTAGCTGTTAACCTGAAATCATTTATCCCATTCTACCTGGCCCCTCAATGAGCCTTTTGATTTCAACTCACTGCTAGTATGAATGACACAAGCCTCAAATCTTGGAATAATCATATTCACCCACAGAAAGCTGAGCTCAGATGAAAAAATACTCACAGCTGTGCCTTCATCCAATATAACTACAAAAAAAAAAAAAAAAATAGAAGCTATTAGTTTGGGTTCCTATCCTCTTATTTCTGGGAAATCTGTCCATCAAATTTCAGCTGCTGCTCAGTTCTGTCTTCACCATGAGACGAGCAGCACAACACGGGAGCTGTCATTTGGCTTTCACTTCTAGACTGTATTACAGGTGTGTGATTACACGAGATCAAGTGGGTGAACTCCTGTTTCATTTCCCTGGAGGCTGCAGATTGTCCTTACATAAGCTGTCATTACTTTTAAGTGATTCTTTTGATGCTGGCTTTCAACCAGTGCTGTAAATGAACCTTCCTTGTCCCCAGGATGAAGCTGCCTGGGGGTACCCTGTGCAAGCACGCTGTGCTGGCACATGTCCCCCACAGCCAGAGAGCCCAGGGGGAAGAATTCGTGGTTTGTTGTCCAGATTCAGATTTTAGGCGTCTTGCACAGTGCTTCCAACATTGCACAGATTCAGTGAGATTCAGAGATTCACACTCTGCAGGTGAACTGCAAGCCTTTATTAAGCCTATTCAAAAAAACACCTGTGAGCATAACAAATCTGAGCCAAAGGAAGACAAAAGCCAAACAGAAAAAGTGTTTCTCCATGCATAAACTGCTGTGGGGAGGAACAGTTTCAAGCGTTCATAAAGTTCTCCCACCAGGAACAAAGAGAAAAATGAGCTTTGGAGACTGGTCCAGCCCTTCACCTGGAATCCAGATATGGCCAGTGTCTGTGGTCGCTTGCCCAGCTCCTGGCCCTGCTCCTCAGCATACTTTCTTCTTCCAGCTTCATGGTGCAAGCCAATGATCAACTTAAATCAAGGTAGATGCAGATAACAGATGATCTCTCCCAGCAACAAACTCATACATGAGGGCCACCTCATAAAACCAACCTGTCCCACAGCAAGTAACAGGGCTGTGGCCCTAATTTTGGGACATTTGTCATGAATGGGTGGTTTGGGCTGCTTAGAGAATCACTGTCAAAGATATTGGCAAAAAGCAGGTTGTAAAATAAATTTGTGGAAGTTCAACTTAACAGAGTTCAATGGCAAGGTTTACTTTATTATTTAGTACGTGGATGAAGCACATAAAGGGAAATCAATTCAGAATGATTTACAAGGGACACCGGGGAACAGTGAAAAGAATATGGATGCAAAAAGATAAAGGTACAGAAGGTTTTAGCAGCACTTAATCATTGACTTATTTGACATTTATAAAGTGATTCAATTGGATTTACTACAATTATAACAGTGACTTAATTATAGATTCAAAAGAACATTCACACCATAACCAATTCACACACATGCACACAGGCAGAGATGTATACATCTATATCTATGTGTGCAAAGGTAGCTGTTGCTGTACCTGCCCTGAGCAGGTCACCAGGACCCTTTGGGTCACTCTGTCTAAGTCACAGCCACTGAAAGACCTAGTTAGTTCTGCCCAGCTCAAACTAACCAAGCCGAATTACACCTGTGCAAAAGCAGAACCAAGGAAAGAAATAGCAGCCTTTCCACAAAACAGTAACTTTGAATTTGATCAAAGGGCTATTAGTATGAAATCATTTCCACAGGAGTTACCTGGATTTGGGTCTGAAAAGACAGCAGGACCAACATGCCGGACACGCACATCTATGAAGAATGACTCTTTCATTTTTATATATGCATATAAATATGTATATGTAATAATTAGTGTAGCACTGCAGAGGCAGTCTCAAATAGAATGTCATCATTGCTTAACTAATTCCTTGAAAAAATTCTTTCTGAGGAATGTGAAGAAAGCTAGGACTATGAGAAAACTAGGAAAATGAGCTGTACATATTCCTTCACTGACAGCAATTATAGGATAATACTGCCCATTCCCTTTAATATCTGTTCATGGAACTGTAACTGCATTCCTTTTTGTCTAGTCCCTTTTTGAACCTGCTGATATCTTCCACCTTCACCAATTCCCACTGAGATGAGTTACAGGTCACTGCTCAACACTTGAAGACATCATTTCTCTTATGTGCTTTTAAATAGTTTCTCAACAGTTTTTTCAATGACTTCCCCAAATTTTTGTATTGAACAAGAATAACAGTTCTGCATTTGCTATCACCATTACCTCCTTAACTTTGTAAACCTCAGCCATATACCCCAAAGCCTTCCTAAACTGAAGTCCAAAGCTTTTCTGCAGCTCCTTCATTGTCTTATTTTAGTGATCTTCCTTGTACTTCTTCTTATTCCACTCTGTCCTTTTTGAGGTGCAAACATGAAAACTCCCCACAGCATTCAAGTTATGAATGCTCTAAAGTTCTGTACAGCTTTTCCTTTTGTAGTCAGTACCTGATGATATCAAATGCTTTAAGCTAGAATGAGAAGGATCCTTATCCTGTCTTCAGACCTACAACAGAAAGCTTGAAAACAGCTATGTAAGTCCTAATTACTCATTCTAGAATATTTTCTCTGTGTGTGTAAGAACATAGGGCACATTGTCTTTTAGCAGTACCTGTTTGTTGCCACAGGAATCTATCCTGCCTATGAGTTTACACGGAGTTTCTGAGCCCCCATGGTCCTGAACGAAACAGCAAGCTGAAATTTGAAATGAAGACTCTCTTCTTGTCCTGTGCTTTCACCATGTTTGTGGTCATTTAGGCTAATATGCTTGACTTTGCAAATTAGATGAGCTTAGAGACATGGCTGAGCAGACAGGTGGTAGCTCAGCATGGCTCTGTAATAAGCCAGTCCCTCTGGCTCCAAACCTGTCCAAGTTTGGAGAGCTAGTCAGTGACAGAGAAAAGAATTAGCCTCTTGCTATGCTTTACACACAGTCCATTTCTCCCAGAAGCAATCACCTTCTGTGGTTTTGGCCTTAAAATGTTCAGATTCCTTTGAGCTAAACCTAAGACCTACTGAATAAGTATTCATAGCTGATGCCTTTAGAATTTTTGTTGCACAGAAAGAAAAATTCAAGAAGAAAATCAAAAGCGTGTCCAAAAGGATTTTGGGGTTTGCATGTATGCATACCTATGCAAATTTAAGAGGGTACAAAACTTTAAAAAATGGGATTTTAAAGAAAGGGTTTATCTTGGCAGCACAAATATTTTTGTTTACCCATCTTAAAGGACACACATCACTGAAAGTCACTGAGGTAATAAAAACCTTAGAACCAACAGAGGATCAGCCTTGAAGGAAAATAAAATTATTCTCTAGCAAAGGAAACAGTGAAGCCAGTATTTGATGCACAAATCTTTGAAGGTGGTTTTTTTTTACTCTTAATTTTTCACCATAATTGGAAAACTAGGCTCTAAAATTCATAGTACACATTTCTATTCCTATCTAATTTTTTGAGAAAGTAGTTAGGACACGGTGGCTTTTCACTAGAGATGGCTTCTGTAGTGCTACACTAATAATTAACTACACATAGGCATTGAGCATTCCTCCCCATCCTAATCAATACTGATATTGAATTTAGATTTAGAAAAATTGTCAGTTTATGCCTTGTGTTACATAAGCAAATGCACTGACACCTGGTTCAGAATTCATGTTTTGCACTCTGTGGCTGAAGGCCAGGTATAAGTAAATTAATCAAGTTATTAACTTGGCCTGCACTATGAATTACAACTCTGCAGAACATCTGAAATTTGCCCTTCTGACCTGCAGAACAGCAAGAGAATTGGCACAGGAACTCAGAGGCACGGGCACACTTTCAAGAGCTTTGAAAGTCAGCCAGCACAATGGCACACAGCACATGCCTGAATCCAGTCAAGTTGAAATATTTCATCAGAAACCCATCAGCAAAGGTCTTTTGACATTTATCCCTTAGACAAGAACTGTCTCCAATCGCTGATCTCTCCAATTCATAAGAAAAAGCACAGCTGACTGTGAATACCATCATATATATATGATGAAAGTATCACCCAACATGTCAGATGCTTTTGATGCAGCAAAGGGGGGATATTTTGGGCAATTATGCATTGTAAAAACATAATGAACATGTTTAAAAAGCAGAGTTGAAAATAAGCCACTTGAAACCAACCTGCCAAAAGAGTCAAAGGGTTCACACAAATTAACAACATTGGCATTCCAGCAGCAAGATCAGTACATGGACTCATACAACCTGTTGCTTTGGTCTTCGTTGCAGTTCCTCATGAAAAGCTGGAAGTGGATGGAGTCTGGTGCTGGGAGTGACTCTTCTGTCATGGGTAAAGAAAATGCAACAAGTTCTGAAAAATGCAACAAAGGCTGAATAATACAGCAAAATAATAATGATAAAACACCCCCCATTCATCACAGCCCTTCTTTTTGGCACTTGGTCACTGGCCAACACTCAAGGCGACCTAGCTGTAGGGTCTTCTGCATCCGCTCTCCTCTTTACTTGCTGCAAGGTGAGTGCTTGGAAGCAGGTAGAGCACGGCAAGTGCTCAGAGCACAACTCACCACTTCCTTTGGAAATGCAAGTTCAATTCAGTCCACGCTTTGGAAGTACTTATTTGCAAAGAGGGACAAGAGCTAAACCTGCAGTCCAGAAGAAGCTCATGGAGTCCTGAGAGCACTGAAACATGAAGGAAGACAGAAAAAGCTGTGATGGATAATGGAATATTACCACAGAAAATTTCTGCTTATTTTGCCTATCTTTCTGTGTGCACGTTCTGAAAGACTTCACACTCCTGAATCAAAATCCCAGGACCTTGAAACTCTGATTTGCTACAGGGACAAAACAGATACTCAGGAGTTTTAAATGACAACTTTTAATCAGTTTGAAATTGAAGTAGGTTAGACCCCAGCTTTAAATAGGTTGCTGTATACAAGCAAATATATGTTATTTTCTATGTATTGCTTTTATGATCTACTGCAATAGTTGTGCACAGCATTTTGATATATTAAGTGAATGGTTCCTGCCTTATAATTTCATGCTGTAAAATGAAATATGTGTGCATATAAATAAGTATATGTGTACATATACTTTTAAACACATAGACTCTGGTGCTGACAGCAGAGGAATAATAAGTTTGTTTCCCACCTGCTTAGAACAGCTGTCAGCTGTGGCTGGTTTAAAAAAATCAAGAAGAATGCTGAAAAAAAAGAGAAGTAAATTGGTGAAAAATCGAAATCTATGTTGGGGGAAGCAAATATGCCAGCTGTAAAAAAACCCAGTTTCTGAATTCTTTTGAATGAGTTGTTAAATACAACTGTAGTCAATTAACAAGCCATTCTTTGCTTGCACAACAGATAGCTCAGAGTGGTCACAGCTTGCCTGGGCCCTCACACTATGGTGCGGTCTGTTTCCCAAGACAGTGCATGTGCAAACACACATGCATTCTACCAGCTGCCTTCACTAAATGAATACAAATAGACAAAAACACTGAAACACTGAAAAGGCCAGGGGAATCTGTTGAGAAATAATTAGCTGAAGTCAGGTTGCCTTCTAGATTTCCTTTCAGCATGCAGTAGAGTAAATTTCTGTATTCCCTCTCAGAAGACTGCATTTCACGGACATCTCATGTATTTTCTGATTCAGCATCAATTACCATGTGTTTCAGGTTTTGTTGATTACCTCCTAGGTGGACTCTTATTAAGCTACTGTGAAGAACACCTCAGTCCTGGCTCGTCCTACATGACCCTTTGCTCCAGAAGTGTGTGGTGGGCTGTTTGCTCCATGTTCAAAGGAGGACTTAATTTCTCATCTGACCTACCATTAATTGTGCTTCTCTAATGAGATTATAGTACACAGACACGTCAGGAAGGAGTTCTGCATTGCACAGTGGAAAATAAATGTAAGTTCTGTAAGATTCCCTTAATGTAAGTAAAAAGTAAATATCCTTTTAAAGACCGCAGGACTTCTCTGTCCTTTGGATACCTAAGACTTTGGTTAATCAGTAATCTTGCCCTTTTCTACTCAGCTGCATAATGATTCCTATGATTAGCAGTACAAATGGGGTATTCATACTGTCTGTGACAGCAGGAGCAGCAGGCTCAGAAGCACACAGGACTGTTCCTGACTTCTGCATCCCTATCATTATATTAGAAAAATATGCTGAAGTGACCCTGCACACTGATATTATTGCTTTGTCATTGCTTGTTATTCAGCAGCTATTGTGAGGTACATTAAATTAGTTCCAGTAACTCACTCTCCCCTGATTCCTGAGTTTTTCAAACCAGCCTTTTCAACAGGTTTTCCTCTGCAGAAAATCTGGATTTAGGCTTAGAAAATTAATTTACTACCTGAATTATGAATGTCAAGGCCAAGAACCACTGCATCAGCAGCAGGTCTAAAAGACAGTCTATGTATGGGGAACCCATGTTGAGATAAAGGCAAGAAGGGAAACGGGCACAGTTCCTAACCCATAGCTTCCCACTAAGGTTGAAGGATAGCCAAGGTAAGGTTTGGGCTAACTCTCTTCTGCAGGTACTTGCAGATGGTGATTCAGGAATCTAAATTAGGCTCCAGCTCTGAATTACCTCCAGAGGATGCCCATCTCTCCATCAACCATAGCTGGAGTGCTGGGAGACTATACTCCTAAATGTCACACCTAGGCATGACTCCTAAGCTTGGCAATTGTAAACTACTTCAGTAGTTTCAGTCTTCACACAGGTTATCCTTAGGTCTGTGGCCAACCTACAGACTCCTGTCCTTAATCTGGGGAAGGAAACTATTTTTTGCGTCAGTGATTTGGACCCACTTATTTCAATGCTCTTCATCATCTCTCTTGTCACCCAGAAAAAAGTGAAATTGCGAAGAAAGTGAACTTCAGTAATTAAGCCAGAAATTTTTTTTCAGAACTATTAGTGGAGTGCACACAATAGAAATTGCAAGTTATCTGTTACATGTCAGGAGATCTTGCCAAAGTATTTTCAAAAATAATAATTTTATGGTGCCTGCTTAAGTAACATAGTTTGAACATCCCTTTCCAAACACATGCTGTGCCTTTTTAAATATATTTTTTCAGACAAGTATCTGCTTCTCTGTCACAAGCTCCTCAGTTCCTCTAAGAAACTTCTCTTCATAAAATTATGCAACCTGTCTTTAGTACATGTGCTTATTAGACATATATTAACTTAAACCAATATGTCTGCATGACAAAATGCAGTGTTGCACAGAGAAAACCAAACCAGTTCCAAAGAAATCAGACAGATACCTGGAGCTGCATCTGTTTGCTCTTTACATAAGACTAGGGTATCCAGCCTTGCAAGTTTCTCACCACTCTGCACTACGGATGCCACTCTGGCTCTGGTTCCCAAAGTAGATCATTCATTAAACCATGCTGTATACATACGTTCTCCCACTTGATTTAAAAGCTAAGTTTTTTCTTGTATGGAAACAAGAATAATTCTGCGAAAAAAAAAATCAGTCTGATGATCATTTAGAGAACGTGGTGAGTGTGAGATAACAAACCCCATGGAAACAGCCTTCAGACAAAATGTGGCATGTGGTGTTTCTGTGCCTTAAGGTGGTGAAGGCTTCTTCCTCTTTCAGGTTTAGAGGTAGTAGAATTGGCTAGATCGAGTTCAAATTGTGCCTTTGTCTCTCTAATTTTCTTTCTACATGACCTAACTATATTCCTAAACTCTTCATGAGTAGCCAGCCCTTTTATTTTCCATAGTCAATAAGCTCTCTTTTTTTTTCCTAATTTTCTTCAAAATCTCCCTGTTCAGCCAGGCTGGCTGTCTTCTCATTGGCTCCCATTTTGGGGCACTGGGACAGCCTGCTACTGTGGACCCCTTTGTTTTCAAGGGCTGTTTCCCAAGGTACCCTCTGAATCAGTCTTCTGAGTAGGCCGAAATCTGCCCTGTGGAAGTCCAGGGTAGAAGTTTTATTGAAAGGTCCTCTTTGCATCCCTGAGTATTGCAAACTATTATTTCATGGTCACTGTGCCCCAGATGGCCTCCGACCATCACATCTCCTACCAGCCCCTCTGTTTGTGAACAGCAGGTATAGTGGGGCCCCACCCCTGGGAGGCTCAATTTACCAGCTGAAGCAGGAAATTATCCTCTATACACTCCAGGAATCTCCTAGACTGCCTCTTCTCTGCTGTGTTGAGTTTCCAGCAGACATCCAGCAGGTTAAAGTCGCCCACAAGAACAAGGGCTAGTGATTTTGATACATCTGCCAGCTGCCTGTAGAATAATTCATCACCCTCATCATCCTGATTGGGTGGTCTATAACAGACTCCCACCAGGATGTCAGTCTTGTTGGCCTTCCCTCTGATTCTGATCCACAGTCACTCAACCTTCTTGACTGCCCTCTGCCTGACTCTCTGGGTCCAGGGCCTCATTCCTGTTCTTTAAGGGCACTGAGGGAGGTGATGGGGGTCAGGAGGGGATTCTTTTACCTCTTCGATCAGGGACCTGTTTCCGTTCCCCCCATCTACTTGAATTGCTCCATCTGCCTGATGGCAGGAGAGGCAGGGCTTCACCATCTCCTGCTGGACTTCTCTTGGGGTCGAAAGGGTATGACTCCCCCAGTCTATTTCCCTTTCACTCTCCCTAATACTTCTTAGCCTCTCCACTTCTTCCTTGAGCTCTGCCACTAAGCACAGTAAATCATTCACCTGCTCACATCCTACACAGGTGTCTCTCACACTGTCCTCTGGTACTGACGCCAGGGTCAGACAGTCTGTGCAGCAGTGACCTGAACAGCTGAGTCCTTCCCGGGGGATTCTGCACACTCCTCCTGAGAGCAGCAGCAACAGCTTTTGCTCGTTTGGAAACCACTGCTGAGTCGAGTTGCTGGGGAAAAAAAACAAAACAACACAACCCCCAGTCACATACCTACCTCACAACCCAGCAGAGAGAGCTGGGAGGGTGGCTGTGCCCTTCCTGCTCGCCCTGCCTGCGTGAACTGCCACGCAAACTGCTGTGCCATGCCCTCACTGCCGTGCCACACCCTCACTGCTGTGCCATTTAATTAAATCAGAAGTTCCTTTGATTTTAGCAGCAGAAGTCCTAGCCATAAGAAGGGAAAAGTATACTATTTCTTTATCTAAAAACAAAATTACTGTCTTTAAAAAAAGAAAAAGTATTTGTATAGTCAGCACATCAAAGCATTATCTAGCTCTAGTTTTATTAGATAATATTTTATCTTATATACTTAAATTTGGCTCGATTAAGCCATAAAGGTAGAACTTCAGTGGGATCCTCAGGAAGCAGTTGCATCCTACAGCAAAGTTTGAAGGCTTTTTCCCAAGCTTTCCTATAAAAAACTGGATATGAAGAGCAATTTCAGTCCATGGAAAAGAATAGACTTGTTTGGGCTGTTTTTGTTTTATTAGCCCTTTCAGATCCAGTAAAAATGAAGACTACAAGAAGATGAGAAAGTTCATAAGAATTGCTCATGTAGCCTATACAGATGTCTGAGAGTACCTCCTGCCATAGTCCAGTGAACAAGTATTTTCTGCATAATTGTTTGGTTCTCCTGTGAGGGATAATACTCCAACCCCACTGTCTATCATCTCCTATCTCCATTATTTTCTTGTTGGTGCAGGTGACGCCTGTGTGAATCTGCACTGGCAAGAAATCAAACTGTTCAACTGAATTTAGCTACATTTAATACAATCATTTTCAGGAGATCTGGTGCTATAGAGCACTATGTGCTATGGTCAAAATGGGTATTTAGAGCAGTGATTCCATAAATTGGTTCCTCTCCTGTGCACAATCTGTAGTTACATTGTAAGATTATAGTATTTTATGTAATATAAATACTATATAGTACTATGATGTTCTGTTGGTTCTAAGGATTCCTAACATCTTTCTGTTGCACTGAAATAAAGATGAAAAATGATGGTCTATTTGCAACCAATAGAATGTGAATGCTTTCCATTTAGTAACAAAACTAAACTGCTAAATCAGGGTCTAATTTTGCCTTTACAAATAGAGTGAACATGCTATTACAGTTTGATAATAGTGCAAGATGTAGCTTATTCTTGACTGAACTTGACTGTAGTGATCTACAGATTTTTTTCTATTTATTCTGAGATCAAGGTTTGCTATGAGTATTCATAGTTATGTACTTAAATATTTTCTTGGAAACAGCTTAATCGTTAACACTTCCAAGCACTCATAGTCCATCCTGTCTGTCCTTCCCTGCCTCCAGAGTGTGTACTGCACATAAATGTATGAAAAATAAACTTCCCCACTGGCAAATAAGCCCAAGAACAATGTTGCTAGCAGCTGTTGTGCTTAAAGCCCAGTTGAGAACACTGTTCCCTTATGAGCTCTCAATGCTCTTCTCAACATCAGTAATCAATGTGCCAGGACAATGTATTACAAACTCAAACGCCCAGGCCAGGAGACCACAAAAGCTCCTCTGTCTTGTGTGGGGGAACTGAAAAGAAGCTTTCACAGTGCTGGAGAATATGTTGGCGGACTGTGCCAGTTCAGAGCCCTCAGTGTTCCGGAAGATATTTATGTACAAGAAGGGCAAATCTTGTCTAATCCTTGGTTCAGAAGCTACTATAACTGTTATTTTTTAAAAATGAGAAGAATCATATGTATGTGCTGAAGAAGACAATCAGATAATTACAGGCTGTTCAGTGACTGAGGAACTGAAAAGGTCTTTGTGCTCCTTCCAGCAGGAGAAGGGCATCTTATCTACTTTTAAAAGTAAAAAGCAAGATCTATCCTTTAAAAACAAACATAAACTTGCTTCCTCCTATTTTTTAAAAAATAGTTATTTCTGTAGTCACTTTTGCAAATAAAAAGTTATAAACCCAAAGAGTTTGATAACCATGGTAGTTTTTATTAAAGATGAAAATAAGCTAATAAGCACCCAGTTCTTTGATTTTCATTTAGGTTTGTAACTTTCAAGCTGTTGGGAAGAGTTAAGCCTCCATTGGGTAAAATGGCACCAAAATAAAAGCAAATAATTTTTCATTGCATAGTCCATCTAAAACGGAAAGTTTCTACCCATTTTTTTGGAAGTTTTGCTAGATACCAATGAAAGCACTGACCAACAATATGTCAGAGAGAGGAAGATCAGCTTGGCATATAGAACACTGTTTTTTGTAATTTTATTTTGAATGAAAGTACATCCATTACAGCCCAGTTATATTAGCAGAGATTTAAACAAATGTTTAAAGGTAACAAACTTGCATAATTAAGCTCTTAGCTTTGCAATTCTTTTATCACTGATCTTATCAGCTCAGATTAAATTTGCTCTTTTGCATTACCCAGATTCAAAATCAGTCATGTTAAAAAAAATACAAAAATGTCTAAAATTTCTCTTTCCAACCTCACTTATAAGAATAATAAAACCACTGAAATGCTGTCATTAAAAAGCCACGTTGACATGATTTACAGCTGTTGTTGTTGTTTAAAAGAAGCATCACAGAATAAGTGATCAAAGCCATGCTCAAGATTTGAAGCAATTTGCCCACTGCCCATAAGTATAGTTTTCTGGCTAAGTTACAAATAAAAGCCATTTTGAAAATGTACTCGTAAAATCATCAGAATAGAAAAAAAAGCCCAAGTTACTGTGCCTGAGCGAAAAGAGAAGGCCATATTCTATGGTGCATACTCATTCAGATTCCCAGAAATGCTATGTTTCCTGTTTTTGTCTTGATATTTGTCTAAGACCTGCATAGAAAATTAGAAAGACATCCTGCACCTGACAAGGTGAACAATCTGCATGTTCAGAAAGAACTGAGTACTTCTGAGTAAGGCAACTGAGGCAAAGTATGGCTTAAGAGCAGTTTGGTTAAGGCAGAGTACGTGTTTTTGAAGCTGTTGCTTCTTCTGCTTCCACTTCAACACACTACAACATGTCTAAGAACTTTGGTTAAAAAGACCTGGTGAAGCTGGTTCACAGAGACAAATTCCTAACAATAGACTAGACAGTCCCTCAAAAAAACCTTTGTCAACTTCATTTTCTAACAGCATTCATTCCAAAGCTCCACACGTATGTATGTGGAGCAAGCAAACGTTAAGCACAGCTTTCTCAAAATACCCATCCCTTATTTGCCCCCTGCAAGCCACAGCTCACAAATGTGGATCAGACAACATCTGAAATTTTAAGTGAGTATAGCAATATATTGGCCTAGTAATTAAATCAGGTCCAGTCCCACCCTTGCAACAGATACAGAATTATTCCTTTATCAGGCCAAATTCTGCACAATATTATGCCGAACTTAATATAAAGCAATTTATGTGGTATTAGTTTTGTTTATTAAGTGAAGGCAGAATTTGGCCCATTTTAGCACATTAAAATAAACTGATCCGTAGTTTGTTTGAATAATCAGTAGATTAAAGAAAGTAGATTTCTTTCTTTAAATATTAAAGATCGGTAGTACTTTCTGTATTTACTACTTGAAAAGCCCCACTCATCCCATTTGGTCAGTTTACAATTATCATTTATCCTTTCCAGTGCTAAGAATTTCTAGGTTATTCACAGAAATATATCAAAGCTTAAGAAAGTGTAACAAAAGATGCATCATATTGTTTCATAAGCTTATACTTAAAAATACTAGAAAGTAGCTGGGCTCCGATTATTCTTTGGCTTGAAGCTGAAGTCTCATTGGAGAGATCAGTTCTTCCATCTGTTGGAGTCCCAAGCCAGGAACCAGCCCGTGAATGTTGGGGGTTCATGCCCCTGCTTCACGATTACAATGGGGGTCCCCTTATCTCTGCCAGAAGGATCTGTTTCAATATAGCGTTTGGCTGAAAGCAGAGAGGAAATAAAACATGTAATATATTAGTTCATTCCTTTGGTATAAAAAATACATTAAAAGCCATAGTGAAAGAGCCCAGGGTTACTATAATACAGGGTTCAATTAATTATTTCAAAGGTAATGAAATGATCAGGTAATTGCTGATTTCTCCCAGCTGGCAATCAAGGAATTTTCCATGAAGTTAAACTAGAAGGATTGCTATTCTGATCAGTTCATTGCCATACAGCTAGGTTTTGACTCTTGAACAGGAGAAGGAATTTGCTGGTGCTGTGAGGATGCACAAGCTTCATTCTCATTTCTCCCGTGTTAAAGCCAGCATAGTTTCCCTTGACACCACAACATGACATTAGTACCTATCGGAAACACAGCCAGGTAACCCCAGCTGCTCCAGGGAAACAGATGCAAGCATTTTCAGCACAAACTAGATCAGAACGGCTCAGCTATGTGAAGTCACAACAGAGGTGACACACGATTTTTCAATCTCTTGGTAACTTACAACTTACTGCATGTAAGTTGCCTTGATTTGTTCTGCAACTGGAATTTCTTCCTGCAAATTTAACTTAGTGAAGGGTGCAGTGCAAGGACTTGCTGGCATTCCTTTCTCTATACACATTAGTGAGGGTGCAGCTCAGTTGGGACCTCCTTTTAAATTCTTTCTCTTTTCAGTTCAGTTTCTTTTCATGGAGCTCTACTATATATTTTTTAAAAAGCTCTGCAGCCTAGTAATGCTATATTGATTAATTTTATCCTTCATAAGCTTACAGAGTTTTAAAGCACATTTAAAGGGAAAAATAATAATTTTTTTCATTAAATCCTAATAAGCTAAATAATACTTTTAAACACTGTAAATGTAACTAGATTTCTTCTACATTCTATTTTTCTCTTCTTTAAGTAATATTGATGCTACCTCAGAATTGTGCCAAATTGATTTGATTTACCAGATTTAACGGATTCCTGTCGCTCAGTTTCATTAGCATCCTTCCCAATCCAGACAAAAACCTGCAAACAGAGGAAGATACAGACCTCATGTTGTCATAAGGAAGTTGTGTACAGCTGGTAAAGTACAAAATAGTTGATTCCACTAGAAGAAAGAATATACACTATGAAAAGACTGCAGAGATACACAGCCCTCACAAGCCACAACGGATGTTTTTTTTCTCCATTTGAAAGACTGTACTCATGTCCTCTGAAATCTCTCTTCTCTCTGTGACACTGGAAGGCCAGACCTTTATGCATTCTGATGAAAGGAAATCTAATTACCTTGTCCATGGATACCTTTTACAATTTGCCCAGGAAATTGCCCTTTGGTTGCAGGTAGAAATACTGTATCTGGTTTGAGCTCTGTGTGCACACCAACATTTGTGCCCTGTGATCAGTGTTTCCCCAGGCAACTGATAGATAATGCACTGAAAAACCCAACAATCAGAGCCTTGATCTGCAATTCCCACACACATCCTATTTTCTTTTTTCTCTTTTCTGCCCAGGATCCTTTTGCAAACAAGTCATATGGCCCAAACTTATTTTCCTCTTACTTGAGTCAGTACCTTCCAGCAACTTTCCAACCAGCTGTTCCCCCACCTTGCCCATCACTCCTTCCCACATGGGCCTTGGACATTCCTTCTCATTCCCAAAAACCTCAGCCTTTTGTTCCTTAAGGGTTAGGCTGAAGAAGACAAATAAAGCATGGGATCTGTGGCCTCCTCCCCTTTCCCTCCAAGAGGAGAGGAAGAGTAGAGAGAGAAACAGAGATGTGCTCTCTGCATCCACAGTGAGTTTGCCTGCCATTCAAAAAGCTCTCCACATTTTCAGTTTTCGGTGAACCTGGGAAAAGATGGAGATTGTTGCTGCCAACTTCCACCCAGTTTATAGAATGAAGAAATTTGTGTGAGTCTAGTGTTTGTCCCTTTCTCTTCTAGGGCTTTTTGTAGGTGCTGCCACTTCACGTATTTTGTGGCTTCTAAATAATTTAATGCAATAACATTTTTTAAAAAATTAATAAATTTTAGTGATGCACTATTGAGAACCCTTCCAGAACACTGCTGGGGCTTATACTCTTGCAGGGTCTATTGGTTTAAATAGGAAGTGCCTGACATGGTTTCACATTATGCTTGGAAATTCAATCGTGCGTGTCCACACTAGCACATCATATAGCTCAAAAATATAGTATATGGTATAAATTAAAGAAAACAAAACTGCTTCCATTCTCACAATATGGTTTTTCTTCCCATCTCATGAACTAAGTGGTTAAGAATAAATTATTCTTGTTCTCACAAAAAGCAATGGTAAGTACGTAGCTCACCTGCTCCCAGACATCCAGCAACATGACATCATCTTCAGCCAAATCATCTTGAGTGAATTCTCCAGGGACCTCCTCAATCTAAATAAAGGATATGATGAGGTTTTTTTTTGTTTTTAATGATTGATCAAGGTATACAATTTTGCATAGACCAAAGCTATTTTTAAAAGGGTAAGTGCAAAGGCTAGTGAGCCATTGTTTTGGTTCCTAAAGGATCAAAACCAAATCACATAATGGCATGTCCTATAAAAGCAGCTCTCAGTTTTGTAGAATTAGTAGGCTTTACACTGTAATTGTTTACTACTGTTAAGTTGGGACTGAGGTCTGCCAGAAGGAGGAGACAGGAATGTTTCCATAGAGCATCTTGAACCAACCAAGCTGACATCAGCTGATATATTCATGCATCTTACATTCATTAATAAGAAAAGGAAACTGCTTTGGTTTGCAGTGGGTGAGCTCAGTGATGAAATACACACACAACCAAGCTTCCCAGTCACTAGTCAACGGGACATCACAGCTGACTAAGCCACTGAGGATTAGTGCCCAAAGGACTGCTTGCTTCTTCCAAGAATGAAAAGGCAGATAGGAAGGTAGTTCAATATTATTCTGTATGAGAAGGGGAGATAATAATGTAGATAGTGTTTCCTACTTTTAAAGGATTGCCAAGGCTTTGGCTACGCATGGTCGTGTAGGACTGCTAAAGCAACGATAAGCAGATGGTGCAAAACACAGTCCTTTTCCCCACGCTGTGTTACAGTGGCCAGAAGGTCAGAATGGTCTGACCTGCCTCTCCTGGGACCTCTAGTGGTGGTGATTCAGTTATTAAAGAAATGCTACAGGAAAGAGGGGATTTCTCAGAATTTGGAGGGAATTCAAAATAAAAAGCAAGTCCATAGCTCCCAGCAGACTATTAAAGAGAGGTTGGTTCCTATTACTGTATTTCACAGGAGTATTTTAGAAGCTTGTTAGAAGAATACACTTAACTACTCTCATAAGATTTTAAAGTCCTTATTAAAGGATCCTGTTTGTTTTATCCCTTTCCAAATGACTGGGCCATGCTTTAAGGAGACTGCAGATAATAGGCAACTATATCCCCTACCTAGAAGTGAGTGCATCCCTGCCAAACAGTGACACAGTGCTGCCCTCCCAGAATACGGTAGGCAATTAAGCCTGAATCACAGACTTAATACCCACTGAATAGCTAGCTCTGGGTATTTCTGCCAAGGAAATAGGTCTTCCTACCTCCCTGAGCACAGGCCAATACCTTAAAGGCATAATTATACATCTTAAATCTCTATGGAAAATTTCAGACTGCTAGGGATTTTTGGCAAGCAACATTTCTTTTCCTCATCACCGCTACCAAACACGTAAGACGCAAGGCACTGACCTGCACTCTCTCAGCAAATTGATAACAATCTGGCAATGCTCTGCAAGAATTAAATTGCTCTTGACTGGGCAAGCACCTTATATTTTTGCATCCGCAAACCTATAGTTCCCGATCGGAGCAGGCTCTGCATACAAACTTCTGCAGTATTAATTATTCTGTCCATCCATTGCATTTGAATTGTTTAAAGCATGAAATGTCAACTCTCTAGCTCTTGCCAAGCACAGCTAACTAAGCCTGATCCTCAAATTCATTTAATGTCCACTGAGGAAAAATATATCAGAAACTACAAAACATTGAGGAAAGTATCCTTCAGATACTTACAATAAATCTACCCGTCTTATTAGAACAACCATACAAGCGAGGGGGATGATCTTCAGCCTTTGTCAAGAGTTGTGATGAAGTCTGATATTGTTTTTTACCTCCAAGTACTTTCCAGAATTCCTCTGAAATACACAATATATAATTTATTGACCACTGGATTTAACATTTGGTGTTTTACCTTGTTAGATAGTGTTTCAGGAATCCTCAATCTATTTGCTGTCTCAAAGATGAAAGCATTTTCTTACAGTATTTTGTCAAATAATGCCACAAGTTTTTTTCAAATATTTTGACAAACTGCAGTTTGTCAAAATAACAATAGAACTTGCAAATCTAGCAAGAATAATAGAACCATAAAATATCCTGGGTTGGAAGTTCCAGCACCCCTGGGCAAGGACATCTATCACTAGATTGCTCAGAGCTAGGTTGCTCAGAGCTCCATCTAGCCTGACCTTAAACACTTCCAGGGATGGGGAATCCACCAATTCTCTAGGCAACCTGTTCCAATGCCTCACCACCCTCAGAGTAAAGAATTTTTTCCTAATATCTAATCTAAACCTACTGTCTTTCAGTTTGAAGCTGTTTCCCCTTCTCCTGTCACTTCATACTCTTGTAAATAGTCTCTCTTCATCTTTCTTGTAGGCTCCCTTCAGGTACTGGAAGGTTGCAATTAGGTCACCCCAAATCCTCCTCTTTTACACACTGAACAATCCCAATTCTCTCAGCCTTAGCAATGTGCTATCTTTCTCCCCTCTTAGACACTCAGGGTAAAGAAAGGACCTCATTCTTCTGCAGCTCCAGCCTCTGTCCTACAGACTTCCAAGGCATTGCACTGCTTGTGCATCAGTCAGTTCTGGATGGATCTGCATGGTAAATGTCAGGTTGGATTTTCAAAGGCAGAGTGAGAGCATATGCTTCTGCCCACAAAATATAGGACTACAAAAACCATTTAGACTGTATCACCATGCACGTTTTGTATTCTCAGCTGTCTATTAGCAGCCACGTGGCCTCATACTAACCTGGTTCCTGGCCTTCATTAATCTTAGCAGTTTGGCATTTAAGAATGCTGGCAATGTATTGAGCTCCTTGTTCCTCTTCTGTGTTTGCTCCTTTTCCTATCCAGGTGTAGCCAGAGTTGTTTGGCAGTTTCAGAACAAAGACATCATTGGAGTTTAGTGACATTGCGTCAACATCAACCTAGATCAACAAAGAAATTCTTTTATTCTTCAAATTTTCAAATAATGTAATCACTATTCTGCATGTTTATATAAAATGTTTAGAAGTGTTTATCAGCTATGCTTTTGGTCTTCATTTTTTCTCTAGTTTTATACTGATAAAAATTAGAGAAGAACGTAAGACAGGGAACTGACTGACAAGGAAAATTTAGGATTGTTTGCAGTAGGAAAGACTATCACCTAAAATAAAATAAAGACTGTCTCCTAGGGGCTGCTGATTTCTTGTCTATTCCTTGTCAACTGACTGTCAATTGTGTGTGTTCTTAGTTTCCTCTGAATGACGTAGATTGGTTGCAGCCAGTTACAGCATATCCTCTTTGGCTTATTAGATGGGTTGGTCACATAGAGCAGTGGATTGGATTTAGAGCTCTGTATTCTTACCAGTTGTGACTACCCAAAAAGGTTAGTCAGAGAGGCTAGTGGAGAATAGTTGTTTTACTTAGCAGGTGACCTTACCTCCGCAACCCTAGTAATGGCTGCCAGGTTCCTGCGGATTTGGAAGAGTCGTGTGGGTGGAGCAGGTTTCTGACCTTCCTTCTTGGATGTCCCATCCTTGTAGACAATAAGTGGTTTGTTTTTGAACAAGCTCAGTAAATGTGCAGGCTCTTTGCCTTGACTGACTCGGATCTGTACACATGTAAAGAAATGCAACAAAAGAAACAAAAGGACACAGGTAGTTATTTTTGGTCTTTGTTGAATAGCATAGGGGATGTTAGCCAATAATGCTATGCATGTCAGCACAAATGAGAAGCAGCAAGCTGAGAAGTTCTAAAAATACAGTTCCAGACATATAGAGTTAGAGCATTTGTGAGATTTTTTTTGTCAATCATGCTGACACAAAGACAAGATTCAAACTTCTAACATAACGTTTAGCTAATTAAAATGGCTGCTAAGAAGAAAATCACTCTTTTCTAGAAGAACTGTCATTTCATAGTGTTTTATACAATGACTTAATTCCCCTGAAAAACTATCTTGGAAGCTTAGGTACCCTGTATTTCAGCAGAAGAGAATGGTTATTCAACTTATTCATTATTTTTATAAGTATTTTATCTGCAAGAGGATGAAAAAGATGAGCATAAATCTATCTTCCAGAGGATAACATGGATGACAAAAATGGACTTCTATTACAGATGCAAAAGGTGCTACTGCCATCTAAAAAACCACACTGCACTATGAAGAACATAGTTTTTAGGTCATTGTATGATAAAAGTTATTTGTATACAACCATTAATTCTTCCTTTAACAGTACCACCCACCAAGGTGGCAGGCTGCCACTCCCTGTCTTTCACTCCCAGAAAGAAAGGAAAAAAAGGGAATGAGACATGCTGTGTAGCCAGCAGAGTAGGAAAAGTGGAGAGCCCCTGGTGAAGCCTGGGACATCTGAGAGCCGGGGTCGTCAGAGGGGCAGCTGCAGCTGGGCAGGAGCAGGTGCTTTTACTTACTTCCCAAGTGGATAGACTATCTGACAAGGATAACAGAGGACACATATACTTGTAGATGACAAAGTGCAGCAGGATTTTATAAACATGAAAAAAAACCCAAACCACAAAAAACCCCAACAAACAACCCAAACAAACCCGAAAGAAATCCTAAATTCCAAACACCGCTGGGTGAAACATATTCCTGCAAGCCTGACTTTTGAATAGTCATTTGTGCTGTCGTGCCATCTAGCGACCATACAAAATAGCACACTTAAACCTTTCAAATAATGCTGATACAGACGTTAAGCACAAGTAATACATTCTATTTATTTGCATAGCAATGCACACATACATAAATACATATGTGTGTACATATGCACTTACATGTACTCATATACATACATGTATAATTCCTAAAATCATTGCAGGCTAAAAGTGCTTTTATGTATCATGTCTATTGCAGCTTTAATAAAAAGACTTTTTAGGCACCTTACTATTGCAGTTGTTAGTAGGAATATTGTTATTACTTTAGTATTAACATTAGCCATAGGTATGAGGTGGGACCATATTGTGCTGGACTCTGTCCAAATACAGAACACATGTTAGGAATATTTCAAGCAGTAATTATCTAGAATTGTTCTAATCCTTCCTTAATATAATTTTAATCATAAATCATAACTGATTAATGGTTGAAAGTATGGTCTGCCATCTGAATTAAGTGTACCTTGGTGGGTGAGGGAAGCCCTTCACTTTTGTATTTAAGAAATGGGGATCACAGAATTATCTCCTACTGCCTAGAAAGTCTCTACTTTTCTCTTGCCATCTTAGAGCTCTAGCTTTTCTGTGAAAAGAGGAAACCTTGCATGTCTTCACCTACCCACCACTTTTCACAAGTGATGTAAGGAGAGCACACGCTAGTCAAGCTAGGGACTAACTTATCTCATGCTCTTTAGTTGTCAATGCCCTGTGCTTTGCCTGGCACAACCCATTTCTGCACACGAGGAAGTGCATTTCATGGAGCTGCAAGCACTATGGGATGGGAAAACC
Organism: Pseudotriccus pelzelni; assembly: GCA_035584735.1. Lineage (NCBI taxonomy): Eukaryota > Metazoa > Chordata > Aves > Passeriformes > Tyrannidae > Pseudotriccus > Pseudotriccus pelzelni. The sequence continues at coordinate 26,319,063 of JAWMRA010000078.1, read as the reverse complement.
TAAGTTATGTTCCTCACTGAGGCAAGAAGTCAGACTGTTGCACAATTCCAGCAGGCTTTCCTGTTCTGGAGGTCATGTAGCTTTCATATCTTCCAGTTTTGGCTCTCTAAAAGTCAGGTGTCTTGTCTGTGCTAAATATCACAACTTCCACCATAATCAAAAAGAGAGAAGAGAGCTCCCACAAGGCTATTGATTTGTCAGACACCTGCTTCAGAGCAAGCTGCCCAGGAGGATCTTATCATTCAGTCTTCATCAGCCATGCACAGAGTCTGTAAGTCTAGGCAGGACTGAAACCTACTTTTTAAACAGTGCAAGTCAAAGGAAAGAAAAGGCAGTTTTAGGTTTCAGTATATCTGTGTTCTTTCGGACATTTGCACACAGAAAGGATGATTCAAATGGGAAAACTTAATTGACTTTAAAAGGAGCCTATGGTGCTTGTCTTGATACAGACCATACGCAACTGACATTTAAATTTAAGCCTTTAAATGCAACCTCTTCCTTTCAATTCTCATTGAAATTTGCATGATTCACATGCTCTGTTGATGTTGAATTTTATCCGAAAGACACTAACCTGCACGGCCTGATCATTCAATAACCGATCCAGCTGAACAGTCAGAAATGCAGATGCAGTCAGTTCATCTTTCGTAGCATGTGCTCCTTGCCTGAGGAAGACAAGGAGAAAGGCAATGGTTACGTTCAGTTTCAACATCACCCAGAGCTTATACTGCATGACCAATACAAAGTGAACAATCTTGCACTTACACATGGCTCTACTCAAAAGGACAAAAAATCAGTATAAAATAATATCCATGTGCTGGAGGTCTGTGCAAAGGCAACCAAACATACCATGTGTAGATGATCTGCCCTCTGGAGTAAGTGTAGAGGATAATGTAACAGTCACCCCCATAGAACTGTCCATATGTCTCAGGTCCCACAGGAACTCTGCCACTGCTTTCCACACGCCAGATCTGGAGAAACAGGGAAGTCACTGCAGAATGCTGAACTTCATCCTGAAACTCTTCATGAAGCAATTTACTGTCTCATCCCTTGAGTGACCTTTGTTTATATTCCCAAGTGTTACAGAATAAAAGCAGGAAAGATGCTTCATGAAGTAGATAGATACACCCTGTGCCCACTGAATGAATGAATAATGACCATCGACAATGGATTGCAATATACTTCCCTTTGTCATGATGCTTTAGGGGCACACAATCACCTCATAATGCTATGCTGAACCTACTTCCTTAACACTTTCTTAACTTTCTTAAGGTGACAATATGACATGAACGGCTCAACACTATTATTCATCATAAAAGTATCATATCATTTTGAAGAAGCATGCTACGGTCAGATAACACACTGTTAGGCAGATTTCTACAGCCCAGTTCAGTTAACAACTGCTCTCCAAAAACATATTGCTAAAATTGTGCAGAAAAAAATGCTTCAGATCTAAGCTGCTTTGGCTGAAACCTATGAACCAACACAAGTGTGAGGTCAGAAACCCAGAAAACAGACCAATGAGTAAGTATTCATCCCTTCTTTTTCTTCCAGAAACCCAACATGCAATCTGCATTCAAAAGGTCATGCTGATACAATGCCATGCCAGCCCTGTGTAGTCCAAAGATTGTCCTGAAGTGGGATATGGACAGAGCTAGAAAGGCTGTACAGTCATCTTTTTCTCTCCAAATCCTGGTTACCCGAGAAACACAGCAGGGACAAAGAAGGTTCCTCTAGAAACCAGATTGGGGTACATACATAAAGACATGTGAATTTCTGACTCCAAGGGCAAGTCTTCCCACTCCAAATTTCAAGCTGATATGAACTAGAAGTTTTTCTCTAAGGATCATGTTTAAAGTACATATTTATAAGATAATGTGTAGAAGGGGGAATATTTCTGCTGTTTGATTTCTACTGATTACTGATACATCTTTCATAAGCACAAGAACATAACCCAGCATACAGCTGAAAGAGATTCACTGTCTGCTTCAAAGCACCTTTTCTGACGGTAGAAGTAACTTTGCCACTAATGTAGTGCTACTCTAATCAACAGTATAAAAATTAAAACACAGAGTAGCAGCTTATCTCAATAACACATTAAGTAGATAGGATACAATTTAATACAACACAGAAATTACCTCTACTTTCCCTGAACCGTCATCTACCATGTTATGCTGGGCAGCCATTTGTGGAGACTCATGTAACTTGGTAGCATCAAATTCAATCTGTTCAATTTTAGCCACTCTCTCTGTGACATATACTTTGCCAAACCCATCACTTTGATCTTTATCCTTCCAGTCTTTGAAAAATTGTTTGAAAATTGGCGTTTCACCTCCTTCAGGAAGGACTTGAATCTGAAATGAAGGAAGACACATGAAATGGAAGGAAAGTTACTCAAACAGAAACTTTTCTGAATTATATGTTAGTGAAATATTGCTCTTATGTCTTATAAGCCCTTAATTTTTTTTATTTTTTTATTTTTTCTGACTTAAAAACAAAGTCTTTAACAGAGCTCATGCTGTCCTGGTATCACCTCATAAATGGATCACACCTGTGTGTTGGCAGGATAATTCATCTGCTGTATGAATTGTTCAGCATTCTTCATGGCAGCTTTTCTCTCTTGAGGGTTAGCATCTTTGCCTGATTAAAACAGAAGGATAACAACACATAGGAAAGGGCAATGAGCTCACAAAACCAGCAAAAACAAGATGTCTTTGAGCCAGGTTCTCTTTGACATTGCTCTTTCCTCAGTCTTGAACAAACACAAATGCTGGACATAGCATGAGCAAGAAGATTCACACAAAGCTGAATGGCTGAAACAGAACTTCAGTAGCTTGGAAAACAGTTAAATTACAGTGTGTGTGTGTGTGTGTGTGTGTGTGCGCGCGTGCGTGCGCGCATTTTTAACTCTTCCTTTGCTGGGCTCCAATATGGTAAATAAAGCTGCCATCCAGAACTGCCTTCACTTCTCCAGGCAGTGCCACAGTCTGAGTACTAGAAACTTCCATTTTGCCTGGATGGGCTGTGCAATTTACCACCGCCTTCCCTATCCATTTCTCCTTGCTCAGCCTTGCTCAGTGTCAGACATATCTGAAAGTCCCTGTGGGACGACACTGTGTATCAGGTCTGCATCTCAGCAGGCTGTCAGTGACTATATTCCAAAAAACTCTTAATCTGATCAGATGCTCTGATAAACTACACATTGTATCCCATATTGAATGAGACTGTTACTGAAGTAATTCACACTTCTCAGCGTAGTGGTCTGAAGATGTCCAGCAGAGATGATAACTGCAGTCTCCCGTGCCAGGGTGAGACTTACAGTCTAATCAGGGTTTATCACACATTATTGTTATCGGCAGTAGACAAAGTGAGGATACACACAGGAACACAAAGGGCCACAGTCAAAGAGCTTAAATCACATTTTATTTATTTTATGCCTGATCTTGTTGGCTTGGTTCTTCTAGGAGCTGTAAAATGGAGCAAAAATCAGGAATCAGGGATTCGGATAGACCTTAGGCCATCTGAGCATAACACTCCCAAAATATTTTCTTTTAAAGGATGTTTCCCTAACTACAAATGAAGTTTTCAAGCAAAATTCTTACAATGTTTCCTGGACTGACTTGAGAGTCTTGACAAGGGCATCAATTAATTATAAGCTATTGCACATGGTAAAACAAAATGCAAATGCCAAGAATAATTAATACACTACCTCAGGGGAAAAAAAAAAAAAAAGAAAAAGGAGAATATTCAGCAGTGGATTTAATGATAGCACCACAACAGACCTAATTCCCCAGTACTAGTATTCTCCTCCAGGGAAACATTCAGACAAAACCATTGTAGACACTACTAGATACGTTGATGATACCTCAGAAAAATATTTACTAAAAAGAAAGAAGCATCAAAGTATTTGCAAGCTTTTAGGTGATGGCTGGGACACACATCTTTGAATTTCACACCTCGGGGGAGCAATATATGGAGATATCTAACCATATGGGACATTCAGTCTCCAGTGCCCCAGAAGATAGGGATTTGATTACTCGTAGAGTTATTTATGTTTGCTTTGTAATTGCCACATAGATAAGCATTTAAGTACCCAAGCTGACAGGTGCCTCAGAAATAGCCAGGATCCTTAGACAAGACTCAGTCTTGAGGCCCTTATACAAGTGAGCATTCCTTGTCCACAGACCACATCAGGGAAGAACTGTGTGCAAGGTACTCTGAGCAGCCAGTATTAAATTCTTGCTAGTGTCCCAAGGGTGTTGTGTCAACTCCTTAGGTATCTCTGCATAACTTCTTGCATTTGCAATAAAGTGACCTCTTACCTTTCCACACAAAGATCTTCCTGGCAGCACCATTGTCCAAAATGAAGCACTCCTCAGACAAAAGCATAGCCATTGAGAAGGGGTTTTCCTCTGCTATCACAGAAACCTTCATGGATCCACTTGCATCTGACACCTAAGAAAGCAATAATTTCAAATTTAGATCAATTCTGGCTTTTATAACCAAATTAATTTCTGCTCCAAAAATTACCATAAAAATCAATTGCCAGTCCTATATATACGGCTATATGAAATCTGTGTATTGCTGGAAAGTAAAGCAGGCCAATGATTATTATTTTTGGTTCATTTCATTTTACATCCAATAGAGGGAGATGTAGTGTTAATTTTAGGGAGTTTTTTGAGTCCCTGTCACACAACTTCTCTAAATTCGTCTCTCTTCTACTTTAATTCAACTGCTCAAAGTTAAGAAATCTGTGTTTTCTTCAGTCCCTTCTATGTGCTCGGCTAAACTGGTGGAGCCCCTGCTACCAAACCACCCACACTGAAGCCAAAGATACACGTACATGCTGAAAAACAGCATCTGAAATAATAAAAAAACAGTCCTACACTAACAAGTGAAATACCTACATTTATAACCTACTGTTCTTTAATTGGAAACTGTAATATAAAACCTATTGCAGAATCTGCTTTGTAAGGCCTTCCACCACTTTAAGTTCATGTAGACCTTTAAAACCTTTTAAAATTCCCTCTTGTATAGCTGAAAAGACCAGCTATTGCTAGTGAAAATAAATTATCACTATTGTAATAACCTTTCTAGTAGTCTTTATTTCCTTTTGTAATTAAATATTAATTTTAAATACACCATTATATCTTACATTACAATGTATTATTGTATATATAATATACATACGTATTATGATAAGATATATATAAGATATATATTACAGAAGCACATGAAGGAATGTACCACTGCACACAACAAATAAAAATCAACTATTTAGCTACTCTGAGGGCTCACCATGGACCTGTCTTCTGCTTTTGGCACTCATTGTTATATTGCAGCACATACAAATCTAGCTAATAGAGCTCTGTTAGAAGGACTGTGTACTTAGATTAATTTATTACACAGCCACAGAAATTCCAGAGAGTTCTTAGGATTCTAAAATTCATTCAAGCCCTTTCTCTTCTCTATTTATGTCTTACTACAATGGTCCTGATCATACACTCAGGCCTCCTTTTTCGTTCCATTTTTTTCACCTAAAACCCTGCTGTAAGGATGTGCCAGGTTTTTTTGGCATGAGAGGAATGATTAATGTGAACTAAACAAAACACATAGACAACTGGGACTAAAAATGGCCTTGTAACACTGATCACCTCACACAGGCTTCTTGTAAACTCCAGCCACAATTACGGGTAGTGGAAAAATCATGTAAGAGGCAGGGAGAGAGGTGGCTCCATCCTGCTGTGGTCTGTGGGATGCAGGAACCGTGGAGGGAGTGACTCATCCTCTCTCACACTTCACAGCAGCTTTGAGGCTACTGTAGATGGCACCTGAAAGGTCCCACACATGGGAATCCAGTAGTACTATGTGCTGTCAATGTTGCCACTTGTTGGGAAAATCCTCCTTGTTGAGGGAAAACAGGGAAGAGAATAAAGCACATTTTATACCAGTGAGATTCTTTTCTGTCACACTGGGCAATCTCATTGCATGAGCCAGGGAACAAAGTGCTGAAGAGAAAGGTCCAGATCTCAGTGCTAGTGAGAGCTGCTTGTAAAAAAAGTTTTCTTGCAGTCTTCCAGAGAAAATATTTACTTTTTTAACTGGAGGCGGGGGGAAGGAAGAGGATAACGTATTTTCTAGATTTCATTAGAAACATCTCCCTTTCCCAAATATTTTCTCATATGGGAGAATATGAATGAAAGGAGAGCTTTGGCAAAAATATAAAAGATGGAAAATAGAGGTCTGGAGACTGTTTGTTTTTCAGAAATAGTTCCATAGCATTATATATAGATCAGATACTGTTTTGATAGGTCCAAGAATAAATTCCATGTCTCTTCTAGGAAACAGCAATATGCCTATCATAACTTTACTGAATGTAACAAAAAAACTCCCACTGATTTAAATGGAGCATGTATCTATCCATTTTGTTTGTAAGTAATTTTTCTGGCACTGTAAGTAATTTTTCTGGCACTGTTCCAGTTGGTCTTTAACCACTGCAGGTGAGACAGGAGAAACAGAGCATTGCAAAAAAAAGGAATTTGGCATTCAAACCCCTCTGATTTTATACATATAAAATACAATGTAACTGTCTATCAAACTCTGCTAAGAATAACTAAATCATATATGACTACTAAAACTCTGACTATTTAAATGAAGAACACACCATGATTTAAGACCACTTAATTCTTCTGTGACCTGCACTGAGTGGTTTATAGGCCCTGTTTCCTGAGTAAACAGAAATGTAATTAATTTTTTTCCCTCAAATTACCCGGGCTGTCTTGATTGACATGCTTTGAGAAACTTGTCCATTGGCTGCAAATAACTAAAACAACAGCAGCTCTGTAAATGAAGCTCAAACTCCACATACAAGACATGAATGAATGCATAGTGTTGAGAGTACCTAACTATAAACAAACAGCTTACCATATATAGTTTAGCGCTTCTCCTGTTTGTAATATCAGCCAGCTCATCATCGTCATCACTGCACTCAGGAAGCTGTGGCTTGCTCCCTAAAACCTGGACAGAAGAATAACAAATTCAATGCAGAGAGAGTAGGTGCTGTAGCATAAATGCATAAACGCTAATGTGTTGTCCCAGTAATCCAATAATCAAGGTCATCTTTATATGTAATCCAATCTATAACCAAACTCATGGGTGACTTGTTTGCAAACATATGGATAATTTTAAAAAACTGAGTCAGATCTCCAGCAGCTTTATATTTGCACGACGTCTTTCCCACAGGCCAACTCACTGGTCATCTATACTAGGATAGAAAGTGAAAGCTTCAGAGGATACACACACACAAAGAAAGGTTTATGGGATCCTATTCTATGTGTGTGTTCATATGTCTGTCCTCCCTTTTTCTTAACAGTAGTTCCTAAACTGTCAGCAAACACATCTGACAATTTTTGGAAAGATATTACTCTTTAAATGTTCAACAATACTAAAATTAAAGATGACAGAGCAAAATATATTAGTTAAAATTATAAATTATTTCAATTAACAATATAAAATATCAGATTATGGGTTCACTAATCTTAAAAATTCCAGCTTCTTAATCTCCTTTTAATGGGGAAAATTTAGCTAGAGTCTAATTTATGGTGTGAGAAATTACATTTTCATGCTCTACCACTAAAATATCAATTTTAATACTGTGGCTGTTTTTCATCATGGTAGTTTTACGCTATGGGCAATGTTATAACAACTATCACTACAAGAAATTTACAGAAGTTCATCAAGAATATGTTAGGTCAGTAGTCATGATTAGATCCTAGTTACACTTTATTAATGATCTTTCCTTAATGATTCATAAATGACCAAACCCAAATGTTACATACAGAATATTATGGATTTCTATGAAATTATGTCCCAGAGTGAAGGTAGTAATTGATATGTCTGAGTGACTAAATATTAACATCAAGTACAAGGGCAGTGCCAGCCTTCCTATTAACTTAAGCATTTTATGTTTAACATGCTGTGTATTTGCATATAACATGGAGTCACACGCAAAAACACTGTAAATATATGATAACAGAAAAGCCCGACAAAGAATACAGCTGCAAAGAATTTGGAAAGAAAACCAATAGAGAATAAATACTTAATAGAAATCTGCCATCTGTGGAGTTTTCTGTCATGGTAAAGTCAGTGAAATAGTAAAAAAAACCCTCTAAATTAAAATAGCTGTACCAAGTGTGATTGCTGCAGTTTGAGCTAAAATATTTCAGCTGTGACTCATTTAAGACAAGAAAGTCATTCCCTGAGTGTTTCAGAAAGATGTTATCAGTAGCTTTTCAGTAGGTATCAGCCAGCATTTCCTGAATTTACTCTACAAAATTTTCTATATTATAGGCCAAGTAGGGATATATGTTCTTAACAGAGTTCCACCATGAATGGTTAAAACGGAGGCATATGGGGCTTACTGGCACAAGGTTTCTGAAAACGTTTCCATTCTTACCAGCCTGCACACAAGCCACAGATCTCCAAGAATTAGTTGTTTTTGTAATGCCAGTGACATAAAATTGCTAAATAACAGGCATATATCTTTAACTGAATAGACACTGGACAAGTTTGAGGGGTTTGTAACATTTGACTTTCAGTAACAATTAAGAGGGTAAAAGAGTCCTTTTAATAAAACTCCCAGAAGTCCATACTTACTAGTTCTCTGCTTAATTAGGTGTATACAGGAAAAAAAAAAAAAAAACCAAAAAATTGTGATTCCTGATGCAGTTAAAGTCAGTGTTTTCCCTTGCTGTGCTCACAGAATACTTGTGGCACCAAGAAGCCTCTCTATTCACAGAACAGCTATAGGTGCTGTGGTGGCAATTAAACCAAGCAGACTCCATGCTTTAAAAATTGGGCTTTAAAATTGGGTGCAGCACAGTTTAGATCACTGGCCTGACTTGTTCATGTTTTAAAATTGCATGTAGAAATGGTTTTCTGAGCTAGGTAGAGAATTATTGTCAGACTCAGGAAGTCTAATCTTAGGAAATCTGAGTTCAACAACACAGAGCGAGGGGTCAGAACCCACTCTGTGCAGGTGCAGTTACAGGTATGAGATGAAGTGCCCTGGAAAGGGTAGAAACATTGTGGTTCCAGGGAAATCCATTCACAAATCACTAAACAGCACAGTAGCTTCTCTGGCCAAAAGTAGCCCTGTGCTTCAGCAGGGGAGCAGAAAAGATAGATTACTCATTTTTGTAGTTTTTTGCAGCTTCTCGGAGGACCCAAAAATAAATGGAGAAGGGTCTTGAGGGTGCCTCTTTCTCTTGCTTTTGAAGTCTCAGTTGCTTGTGGATCCTGTCATTCTGGTGACCCTTGTTAAGAAGGAACACGATATGCTGCTCCTCCCACCAGGTGGAAAAACCCAGGACTTGTGAGGAGAGCTGTGCAGCCTACATGGCCATCAGAAAAAAAGCCTTGAGCTGAATCGCTAATGGGTACCCTCATATTTTGGTATTAAAACCCAAGATGATACAAGATGAATGACATAAGGCCTGTGAAGATACCAATTTGTGAAGATATGCAGCATACACTATATATACTCAATATATAAAGTGATATGGTATGAAATGTAGTCAGTAAACATCAGTATTGCTAGGAATAACTTAGGTAATTTCCAACATGCATTTGTTGCCAGTTTATCTTATAGACTGGAAGACAAAACAGATCATGGAAGGATAACTTCTGTGTTGAAAAAAAATTTAAGCTCTTTCCCAAAGAAATGCCTTCCAGAGAAGTGATCTTTTTTCCTTCTAAGCCAGACTCCCATGCTATGGCTGAGTCCACATGCATATGCCTGGATATTATGACAACTGATAATTTTATCAAGAAGATTGCAACACTATTTAAACAATCCCTACCTGGTATATTGGAATTGGGTTGTATCATTTTGCAAGCGTACAGCTGGCTGAGCTTCAGCTCTCCAGGGCACCTCCCTTTGTATAGATAATTATCATGTGATGGATCAAAAAGAAAACAAATCATGCCAGCTGAAACTGCAGTGAAAGGCTCCAAAAGCTTTTCAGCAAGGTACCCCAATACAATGACTTAAACCAACAGATCATTTAAAGGACATTTGGTCTTCTGATCCCTATCTACATACACTCCTAGTTTCACACAAATCCTGTGGTAGCTTATCTACACAGGACTTTGCTCATATAATTCTGTACAGTCAGGCTGCTCCACTGGGTCTCGACGCCTTACGACCCAGCATACCGACAGCCCTAGGCTGGCTCTCCTGAGTGCTCTGAGGTTTGAGACCCTAATTTACAAATATGCCAATAATTCAGACCCACAAATCCCACCTACACACCTGGAAACAGCCATGCTCTTTTTGGGAAGCAAGATAGCCTAGCCACATTTTTCCCCAGGCATCCAAGCCCACTGGCAAACTGCAAACCTTACCTCTCATAAATACACAGGTGCACTCACAGGTCTTGAAATGGCTTTTAATAAGATCATTATATTATTATGATTATTATTACTTTTATTTTTTTTATTATTCACTACTACAGTTATTTTTCATTTTTATAAAGAGTAACTAGAGGCCCTGAAAGCATACTCCTGATGCCCCAGTTTCTTCATTCTTTGGGCTTAGCATCCTTCCTTGCAGCTTATTTCCAAACCACAGAGACTCTTCGTATCACTTCATCTTATCTGTCTTTGACACTTTAAAGTGTCAAACCACTCCTCGCTCTCTGTTTATCCACCACAGAGTGTTTATCCTCTCCCCTCCATCGCTTCCTGCATGCAGTTTATCAAGAGAAAAGCATGAGCAACACTGGCCTCAGCAAAGGTGCCCACAGGCTTAGTGCCTCTATTCTACAGTGGCTGCCACTGTGTATACTCTAAGCTCATGGTATATCTCAGGGGTTTTGACCACTCACAGCTTAATCTGCCTCACAGCTGTTTCAGAGCAAGGCATGCCCACAGCTGGCTACAGCAGAGCCTACCTTGCTTTACACAGCTACAGCCTAATGCCAGCTGACCCCTCAGTGAGAGCATCAGACTGCCGAGGTAGTTTTGTCTTAGCAAAAGTATTCATTAACTCCACACCTTTAGATCTTGTCTGGGGGGATATAACAGGAAGTCAATCTGCATTAATCTTAAAATTTTTGGCTAAGTTTTGTTAGACCTTTGCGTTGGCACTCTTAGGTTAGCACAAGAATATCGTAATGCAAACCAATGGATCACCTGCAACAACTGCCCAAGTTCACTCTTGTGGTAAATGCAATGTAGTTTAACCTGCCTCCAAAACCTGTTTCATAATTGCATGTGCACGAGCTCTTCTCTGTCAATATCTGCACCCACTCAGAGAAGTGCAAGGCACAGAACCAATGTTTTTACTCACAAGTGAAATTCCACCCTTAAAAAAGAATAGAAGAAATCACAGACAAAAGGTTTCTAATCTGAAGGAATGTGACAAGGTAAATAGCAAATATTGTCTTCATAACTGGGGAAGCCAGCTCTGCATCATAAAATAGTTGATATTGATTTAATGGGAGAAAAAGTTTAAGTTCAGTGAGGCTGAAAATCCAAGAAGGAAAACAATACTTGAAGAACACGTGAGGTGAAGGTTAATTAAGAGAGAAAACCAGTTTTATACAGTTTAACTTGTGTACACTAGCACTGTATTTGAGTTTCTTCTTAATATATACAGTTCGGGTTAGGTTTCTGGGTCTGAAAGTGAACTATTTGTTGTGGCTGTGATTCCAAAACCACTCAAACTGCCCTCTTTATATGCTAAGAGCAATAAAAAGAAAAGCGAGAAATTTAACAAGCTTAAAGCTGTCTAGATGGTCTGATATTTTATTACTTAATACTTCTGGAAAACAATCAGGGTTAGTAGCTCATAATTTACTTTCTTGCATGCTCTGACATAAGCAAGTATATCCTGCTCCACAAATTCAAGGTACGCGCGGGCTGTGCCAGAATAAATCCTCTATGCAGGACAAGACATCTGAAAGAAAGGCACAGTGTAAACTCATTGGCAGATAAAAGCTTAGACTTTTATTAACCTTCAAAGCAGAGAAAAGTATTACAAGGAATGTCTCTCTGAAGTAAATATTGTTTCATGTATGTACTGCAGCAGCCATTAAAAAGAAAAAACACCATCACAGAGAGGAGTGGATGAACATGATGCAGGCTTAATTACCTGGCTGACCCTGGGTACCTATGTAGAAGATCATCAGGCAAAGGTAGGTTTAGGGCTTCACTGCTAAACTGGCAAAAGTTTAATTTCTAATTACTTTAGGTTACTGGTTTCTCTGCCAGAGCACAACCACCGGTGAGGATATTCTGGGCCAGACAAAAATGACTTTTGACATTGGCCACATTATGAATAGCCAAATATGCTTATTTTACTAGTTATTGTAACCTGGAACTCAATCTGAGCAAACATTCATAGTCTCACAAAGAATTACACTCCCAACAGGAAAAATGATTTATCCTTTCACTGAACTGCTCCCAGGGTTTCTGCCTGAAATTGCCTCTCACTAGCTATTCCAGCAACAAAAGATGTCATTACATGCACACCTTGAGCAGATGACCTCCAACCCCTCTGAACACAGATTGAAAATAAGAGGGAAACAGCCATAATGCATGGAGAAGTGGACAAAAGGATGGTTTATATTAACAATTAGTTCTGTCATGCTGTTGATTTCTGGGGGTTAACCACCTAGTTTATTCATAGGACTTTCTGACATTAAGGTTCAAACCTGATCTGTATGAATTCAGATTGCTACAAAATAGCAAAACACATCAGTTACTCAGGACACTTTTGATGCATAAATTGTGGTCTACTTTTTTAGCCAGTTTCTGTTGTCTCAGGAATTTCAAATGCAAATCATAATTTTATTTAAAGCTTTATGCTTAGCTTCCTAAAAAAAGGCCATTAGGCTTTGGCAGCTTTTCATACAATATTTGCAACTTTGCATATCTGTCTGGGATAATTTAAATATAAAACCTTTACTCACAAGATAACAATATTCTGACATGAATTTTCTGCTCTGTGAAACTGGCCGTGGATAACATGTTCACAAAAGAAGTATCCAGATCAGTCGTGAGAGGACAAATTTGATTTTTTCAATAGTTTGGCTCCGAAGTAAAACAAGCTACCTTCTGTCCTGCTGGGACTGCGCAGCTGGCAGTATCTATTTACTCTGAGACTGGGTGTGCATGAAACGAGTTGAGGAAATTCCTAGCCTGCACTATCGTCAAATACCCGGTTTTTAGGACGCCTCCAACATGAACAGTGATCTCACACTAAAGAAACCAGGAGAGTGAATGGCAATGACTATGCAAACGCAGCAGCCTTTCTGTAGCCATTACTGCTGTTGAACGAACATGGAAAATTGAGCTCCTCAGTGACCTGCCCACCTGCAGCAGAATTAAAAATGCACTAAGTAATCACCTCACCTCTACATCTTTTTTGCATTTATATTACTGCTTTTTAACTAAAGTTTTAATCTTACTCCTCTGTTGTATCCTTCTCTGATACCAACAGTAGTATTAAATATGGAACCAAATCCTGCAGAGACTTGTCCATGTGCTTGAGAGGCCCATTTTTTCTGCTTTATTGGGACATAAATTTAGGCACACACAGAAGTCTTTGTTGCTTTGCAGATCTCTGTCTGAAAGCCTTGTGGACAAAATATCTTATGTGCTGCATGACAGTGTATGCTTATGCATTGGATAATGATGAAATAAATAAGCAACTAATGCCAACAGGGAACTTCAGACACAAAGAGCATTTATCTGATAAAATCCACAAAACTCTCACCTTTTCATTCCTTAAGTGCCTCCAGTTGGGTATTTGCAGAGCCACAGACAGGCTGGTCCCAAGGCTGCAGCAGGCTGGACCACAGCAATATTAGAGTAAAAAGAGGAGTATGCAAACACTCCATGGAGCCTGAGCCAAAGGCAGCAGCCCACCATTGGCAGCCAGAGACCCCACCAGAAAATCCGTGCTCCCAGGGGATACACAGCAGCTGGAAAAGCAGCAGGCAGCTGTAATACATAGCAGCAGCAGGATGAACAGGAGCTGCAGCAAGGTGTTTCAGCACTCGGTCAATGAGACAGAAAGGTGGAAAAAGCTACCCGAGGCACTGGAAAATTTTCCCAGCGCACCACTGGCTGTACCTACAAGCTCGGCATTTCTAGACCCGTACAGCACATAGACCAGGAATGACAGAGGATCTTCTCTGGTATGACACTCAAACTCTTGCATCCAAGATAGAGCACAGATTTGGACCTTCATGTTTAAAAAGGCAAATCAGAGAGTATTTTGACAAATTTTCTCTAATGTCTCTTGCAGATGCTTGAAATAAATGAAATATTTATTAGGACAGAGAAAAAGAGATAGCACCTGGTTTTTCTAGGAGATACATCCCACTTGGCTCTCTGAAAATAATTTCCTCCTGCTAGTTTAGGTGCCTTCCACTAACTGATTTCTGTCTTTAAGTTCCTACACCTCCTCAAATTTTGTGTAAAGGAGCCAAAATGTTCAACAAAGTGGCTATGATTTACAGGTCTCAAGAGTTAGAATTTTCAGCACTGATTACTGCTGTATTTTAATCCATGTTAATTTACCTACCTCTTAGTTTTTACAGGTAAAATCAGACAGTATCAAAGTTATAGGGAGTTATAAGCAGAAGACCTGGCCCTAACAATTTGTTTTGCAGTAAATACAATAATTATATTTACAAATTCCTTCAGTGTTACACAGTCGGTGTTGGTGAAAATACTGAACTGATCCCACAACACATGAAAAGCTTTCTTCTATGCAGCTATTCTTCACTCGTGCCCAGATGTGAGAGGACCTTTACTCTAGTTTTATATGGCCTGGACAGAACAACAATCTGAATCTCTGAAAAAAACCCCAAACTATGAAGTTTTCCTCCCTGAGCCCTTCCCTGCACTACAGAACTTTCACTTAAGAAACTTGAAAGGCAACCTTATGCACAGATCCCAGTTGCTCTGCACAGGGGCTGGAATGAGACAGACCTGCAGGAAAAAAGGGAAAAAACCCATATTCCTTCGAGGTGCATTTGTCTTGGGGAGATGCAGGATTCCAGGAGGATCATAGCTCTGAGATTTTTATACAGCAAGGAAAAATCTATCCTTTCAGGTCTTCTCCATGAAATTCCCCTGTTGCGAGGAAGTATGTTTAAATAAGTTCAAACAACTCCACGTGGAGATAACTGCTAACAACTCTTGTCTTTTTCCTGGTCTTCTTAATTATGCTCATTTAATAACTGAAAATTATAGTACTTTTTCATCAATAGATTTCTTGATAGTCTAGCACAGAAAAGAAAAAAGACATTACAAACTTCATTAATATTCTAACATGTAATTATAGGATTATAATTGACTAATGTGGTAACCTTGCAAGTGCTACAGCTGCTGAAGAAGGAAACATAATAAAGATGAGTGGTTTTCTAACTCACAAGAATGCAAATGACATGTTATAATTTGATCACAGGCACTTCCAGAAAATCATTAGAATCTTAGAAATTCACTAAAATATCTAGTATAGAAGCAACTTTCCTAGCATATGAAATTAGATTTTCAACCATAGTAGAACTGTTCATAAAGGATTTAGCTCATGCCATGCAGTATGATACACCTGAACATTTTATTTTCTGAAGCTAAATTTCTAACGCAGGCACTGAAATTTGTACTTAAAGATTTAAATGGAAGCCTGGCTTTCAGATGTATTTGGCACCTGAAGCTTCTATTCAGTTCCCTGTCATTTAAGTACCTGGCTTCAAGCAGCCAAGAGTGAAAACTTCAACTTGAAGAACATTAGTGGTAACTCCCAACATTGCTGAAGAGTCCTCCTTACCAGCCTCTGCCACTCCTGGGCAAAACTCCTGATTTTCTGCCTGGGTGTGGGGAAAACATTGGGCTAAATGCTCAGCTGGGGTAAGGCAGCAAAGCCGTACCAAAATCCAGGCCATGCATGTTTTGTCCAAGAACAGGTTGTGTAACTGATTCCTTTAAGTGCAAATTTCCATCAAGAAGAAGGACTGTCCTTAATGAAGGAGATATGCTCAGTAAATAGAAAGGTTGTCTGGTTTTGACAGCTTGAAACTGGTATCCTGAAGGGCAAGGGGTTTGTACTTTGTATGCACATTCGTAGCCCATCATAAATTTTAATCAGTGTAATGATTAATAAACTTTTGCTCTGCAGACTGGACAGGTGTTGCTGTGAAAGGTGCACAAGCATGTGTAGGATTTTTCCCCCTGGACTACTATTGAGTTTGTATCCTACAAACACTTACTGCTCAAAATGACCCAAATTCTTGCTGGCACTTGCGTATATCCAAAACCATTCCAGTGAAGAAGCGTATTAGTCTTCCTGAGCAGTAAATTTGATCCATAGTCTCAAAGCAGCCTGAGAAGCTATTAATTTGAGCAGCCAATGCAACTACTGATAGAAACTACAGCTAGCAGTTCTGCTATTTTCTGTGCATTAGCTTGCTTAAGTCTTTGCATTCTCATGAAAATGTAGTTAACTTCTCCCAGTGCCTGAGTTACTGCGTCTTTGAACTGGGAACAGGTACAAATTCCACTGTCCTCACTCCTCTCTTAGTGCATTCATTTTCTTTTTTTACATACTGCCTATGCCCTGGGACTGAAATTCATTTCTACTATTTATTTCACAAAATTCCCTGAAATCATGTCCATTTTTTTCCATATATTTTTGTATATAAAGCAAACAAACCTTCCCTTAGCATAATGAGCTCATAATGCAACCAAAGTAAGGGAACAAGAAGAAGTGTAAATGTTATGAGAGCAGCAAGAGCAGTTTTTGCTTATGCAGAGTGGTGATGACAGATCCTGCTCTTGCTGGCTCTGGGAAAGTAGCACGTACCAAACCGATACCTCCACCGGTGGGGCACACGCTGCTCTTTGAGCCTTATGTAAGGATTCACGTGACCAGAGACTGCAGGAACCTGCCCAGCTCCTTCAGAGAAGCATGTCCTTGCACTCTCACACCCATCTATGCTAGTTGCAAGTCAAAGCAAGACTTACTTTTTCCAAGCTACCTCACTGTGCTCCATGCTGCCCTTGGAAATTATCTTTGGTTTGTAACAAATGATTTTTAAAGGCTTGAATTTAATAAGAAAGGAAGAAGTGATCTTGCTCTTCTGTCCTTATGGGCAGACATCTATCAATGTAATTTAAGGTTTACTGGAGCTTGACATTTTCAACGTTTGCATTATTGGGGGTCTAGAGAAACAGCCTCTGTAACTTGCATTTGCAATGGGATCTCTTTATTGCATGTGCTTTTGGGATTTTATCCTCAGGACTGAGCTAGCACTGTCTGGTTCTACCAGTCCCTTTTAAGTGACAAAGGTAGAAAGGTGTGACCAGCTGTAATACGATCAAACCATTGACACATGGTATTTATTCACACCATAGGCAAAAACAATCATCACTGAACACAATGGCATTTAAGAATTATCATGATTAAGCATTGCTTAGGGGCTTTAAAGAAAAAGGAGGGAGGAGAAAGGCTGTGTTATCAGAAAGGAGGAAGAGGTTCCCCCTGTTGCTCAATATTTACAATAACTGAATATTTACACAAATATTTTGTGAGAGGTCACAACCCACCTGTTTTAAGGCCACTAGAAAGCCAACAAAACCAGGCATACGACAACTGCAATTGCTGAGTAAATAGAAGTCGTGGCACTTTCTGTTTAAAGGCAGAGGAGTAATTTCAAAGACGAGTGCTGACATGATGCTTCATTTTCTTGTGGTTTTACACCTCGGCCATCAAATTTCTCAGGTTTCATTGTTTCAAATGTACATCAAGAATTACAAAAATAAAACAAAAGCCAAAAGCCTCAGCAGTAAAACCTGCAGCAATCACGTGGTACAAAGAGCTGCAGTTTTAAGAGAGTAATTTGCAGGGGAATGATAAAGTGTTCTATACTCTAGAGAGCTTTGACTGCAGAGAGAACAGAACTATCTTAAAAAGTGTTGGCTTGAACCTGTCATAATTAAGTAGAAGGCACTTTGTTTAAGTAAAATTCAGTCTATCTTACTTTTTCATTGGCTTTTACACCATACAGACAGTCACAGCTGCTTGAGATATATAAAATGTATGGCAAAGAGATGAGTCTATGGAGACAGAATAGTATTATCAATCTAAAAATCCTTTAGGATGTCTAATATTTCAAATGGCACAAATATAGAAAAACGAATATATTAAGACTTTATCTTCCACTCTACTACATCATGATACCAGATCAAAGGGCTGGTGCAGTATACATGGATGACTGGATGCTTTGCATCTTTCCCTTGGGTGACTCAGAACTGAATTTCTGCCTCCTGTATTACTGCAAGCACCTTCCACTTGCTACTACAAAACTTCACAGATAAAAGACACTTCTGATTCTTTGTTTCTCCATCAGAGTAATACTCTGATAACAGAAGCACAGGTCACACATTGATTGGTCAAACAGTGGGCAATAACTTCACCGGAGAAAGGAAGCAGGGTGCAATGAGTCATTGACTCATCCCGCTTACCACTTCCCACAATGCTAAATAACGAGATCATGGGAAACTATTTTTAGCTTCTCCAGTTTTGTCCTCTCTTCAGAATTACCGCAGAGATTCCAACTACAGTTAGAAAGTTGTCTGTCCTAAGCCTGGCTACCTGCTACTTTGGCTGCTCTCTCAGGGCTCAGTGATCTCTTGGGTATCCAAATACAGTGCTGTGAGAGTGCTGCTTACCACTGCAAGCAGTCAGATAGATGAGCATCAGTGTCAGCACAGTGAGCCCCATGGCGTCAGACAGGGCTAGCAACTGACCCTAGAGGGTTTTGGTCATAGGCTATCTTTGAAACACATATTTAGTCTTCCTTTAGTTTAAAAAAAAAAAAAAAAAAAAAAGAGTTGAGCAAACTCTAACCATAACATAATCAACTGAGAGCTCCCAAACTGACTCAAGCATTGCTAGACCAGTTTTTGGATTGGTCCCACGCAGGTGAAAAATTTCCTGTAACACAATTAGAACATTCAGGCCTAAGATTCAGCAGAATGGTGAACTATTCAGATATTTACATGTGAAAATCAAAGCTGAGTTGGCATTCTGGTGAATTTTATTGTGGCTTGCTGTGACTGTGGAGACCAGTCAGAGCAGCAACAGCAATTTGTCCAAGGTGGTCTGCTTATTTTTTAAATTTCCAAGGCAGCAATCCTATACAACACTGCTTATTTAAACCTGCAAGTCAGTACCTCATCTAAAGTGCAAACACAGAGGTGAAACTAGGTAGACTTAAATACCTTCAGTGTGCTTGCACAGAAAGCTTTTGCCTCATCTTCACAGAGTTCTAGTGATTCCTGAAGCATCTTATGAGAACTTCTGTGCACCCACTGCAGGTCTAAGCTTTCCAGACATGCTGCGTTTCCCGAGTGTGAGCACAGGACGGTCACTTTGTGTTTCCAAGTGGCCCCTCATCACTACAGCAGACGAAAAAAGATCCTGCTGCTGTCAAGACTACTCATTTACCCAGCTTCCAGTCACTCTCCTTTCCCAGGGCGAGTGAGCTGCATCTTGTTGGCATGCCACAGCAATACACACAGTCCTACAGCATGTTCCAAACAGTTCTCTCCCGTGGGCATATTGTTCAAATAGTGCTAGCCTGTTTCCAGTTCTTGCTAAAAATGGTTGTTGGAAGCAGGCAACTTGTCAGACTAGTTTACCTCCCCTGCAGTGCCACAGCTCCCAAAAGGAAAGGAGGCTGGCCAGGAAACACCACCTCATCACAGCCAGGGCTGCCTGTGCTAATGCTGTAGCAAGGCAGATGTGTGGCAGGGTTAGTTCAGTCAGCCTCTGTCTTGCCTCTTTGGTGGGGTGTAGGCATAGAAGTCTTGCTTTTCTGGCTGGGAATCACAACTCTGTGCTTATGGAGTAGGAGTAAGACCACCATCAGCTCTTTACATTGTTACTCATGATGGCTATGTCAGCCCCTGCCTAAATGCATTAACACGCTTCTACTCGTGCTGCATGAGCAAGCTCAGCCACTGATATGGAAGCAGATTTCTAGCTAACAGAAAGGGGAACAATTCCTGACATTTTTCAGATGAGATAATTTTAAGAAATCTCACTCTGATTTCAGTGGCATACTGGATGACGAAATGACTATTTAAAGTACATAATTATTTTCCCCAGAAAATAAATCAACCTTTTTCAAGAAAGATGGAGATGCCAAAAATTCATCCTTCCTGATGTGTATGAAAGAAACAAACCCAATGTTAACTTCAGAGCAGTCAGCCCGGGGAAGTGTTACAGCATTTAAGAAACAATTTTGTGGGAGCAAGGAGAAATCCAAACAAAGAGCACCAGGAGCTGCATATAATTTGAGCAGGAATAGTGATTAAAAGGTTTTATATGTTTGTGAGGTTAACTACCCTTTGGCTTATTAGCAACACATTTCAGAGCTTGTATTGGGACAGCCACAGTTGAGCTGAAGACCTTGTTATGCAAGCAGCACTTAAAAATTAAGGCTACCTAGAATCACGTAGACTAGAAGGTAAACCTTTACTGCAGACATACTCAGTCAAATTGGACTCATTACAGCAGTGGCAATAAAAGCAATGAACCTAGTTGCATTGGACTACTCATTTTTGTTCCCTCTATATTCACAGTCCAAAAGGAAAAGCAGAAACTTCATATACTGCTGTTCAAGTGAAGAAAAGATTTACTCCCTGATACAATAACAATGCACTAAAGGATCAAAACACAACCTTGGTGTTTTTCCTGCTCTTAATCGTGTGTCAAGGTTGCTACAAAACAACAGTTGCAAACAGATGAAAGTCTGGCAAACAGATGCAGGAGCGAGGCCAGCACATCCCTGCTGCTCAGAGCCTGGGAGGGGGGAGGCAGTTTGGCTCCCAATGGCCATCCCTGCAGCTGGCCTGTGTCCTTGATGTGGTGGCATAGAAGTCTGATTTATCTGCATTGCACCTTAGCCAGATAAGAGGTGCAAAGTGTAGCTGCTCTGATCGATGCTCCCAACTCACACATAAGCTTATTAGAGGCCCAGTGCAGAGCCTCTAGCGGTAACCCCAGGATGGGCTTGGCAGTAGGAGCTGGGGCCAAGGGACCATGCCACCAGGCTCCCACCATGCCACCAGGCTCCCACCATGCCACCCTGGCACAGCTGCAGCAGACTGCAACCCAATGCCATGACTCCAGTCAGACTGGGCTCTAATTGTCAACCTGTGCTCTTTTCATAAAAGTTATAGGTGTAAAACGTGCCACATCAGAGCCAATGTGAAAAGTCTGCCTAAGGGAATAAAAAGCCAGATGGAGGATTGTTTACTGGTTGTTTTTTTTTCCCTTCAGAAATCTCTAGCGCATTGGGTGCCACCTCCCTTTCTGAGCACAGCCACATCTGTACTCACAGCCACAGGAAAAAAAGTCTTTGCAAGCATACGAACAGACCATTCAAAGGGGTCACCACAGCCAGTAGGGCCACAGGCTGGTGGCTCAGCACCTGGAATGTTTTGCTGCCTAGGCAATAACTAGTTATACTGCATGTGACAATACCGAATGTAAGCACCACCAAAAATAATGTTACACCTGCAAGCACCATTAGCATTACTTCTTGAAGTTAATCTGAAGTACCAGACGACATTCTAACTATACATACTGCATTTTATTGAAGGACTCCTTTATGACCCTGCCTCCTTCTTCTTTCCTTTTAGAGAACAAACCGCAAAAGCTTAATTTAGGACACAAATGCCAAGTGACAATGCTTTTATTAGCATGTGGCTTGCAAAAACTCAGTGTTTGTTAATTTTTCAAGACTTTAAAAATCCATAAATTGGGGATTTTTTTTTCATTCTACTTTGATCAGCTCAGTTACAAAATCCAAAATCTATTTTTTAAGTAAATGGTTAGACTTTCTAAACATACGAGGAAGGGGCTTACTAGGGTTTTAGAGGCTAGGTGCATATGATCGTGGAATAGAGGTGGGTATGCAAAGCAGTGTCTTTGGCCCTCTGCACCAACATGCAATTTGCCAGATTTATTTTTTTTTTACTTTCTAGAGGCAGTAATTCTATGTCTTTCCTTGTTTGGTGCCATCCAAACTCAAAGTTCATTCCTCACATAGAGTAGATAGTGTCAGTCACCCTACAGCTAACTCAAAAAAACAAAGATTAAGTTCTTGAAAAAGTACTCTCAGCCTATCTCAGACTGTAATGTCCAATTAACACTGCTTGGATAAGGAAAGAAAAGGTATAAACTGGCCAACTACAGCCTATGTCTGCCTTCCTGTAGTAAGCCCTATCCAATTTAGTTCTTGAGGTGTAGAAACTTTTTATTCATAGCTATATCAGCAACTGGTTTGCATATTACAATACCTCTATGAGCCGGTCTGGTTCACTCCCTTCTTCCACAGTAATTAATTTAGACCTTCCATTTCGTTCATTGTCCCGAATGCCAACAGCAACCTGAGTAGCCTTCAGCCTCTCGTATTTATTGCATGATGAGCCACACCACTGATAGATTTCCTAAAATAATGAAAAGACGACACACATTAGCAATAGGATTCAACATAGCAAAATTATGAAACACATTTAATTAATAATTATCTTACTGGATCTAAACTACCAGGACATCAGTGAAGCTACACCTTTCAGAAATACTTTCTAGAAGAGATTTGCATTATGTCACATAGATACTTGTAGTATCTATGACATAGTTTCAAACTGCACCTGGGGAGATTTAGGTTGGACATTACAAGAAACTTCTTCACAGAAAAGGTGATTAAACATTGTAATGGACTGCCCAGGGGGGTGGAGTCATCACCGCTCCTGAAGGTGTTTAAAAAAAGACTGGACATGGCACTTTGTGCTGTGGTCTAGCTGATGTGGTGGTGGTGTTTGGTCAAAGGTTGGACTTGATGATCTCAGAGGTCATTTCAAACCTAATTGATTCTGTGATTCCGTAATATGCAAGTAAGCTGCTGACTCAGGGACCATCCACCCCAGCATATTTGCCAGCTTTACAAGGAGCACCTCAGACACTGCAGCAGCAGCTCTTCACGCTCTGGTGGCAGTAGCCCCCCAGATATCATCCTGTCGGCCTTTGAGGCCTTCCTCTCATCTGACTGAATGGGTAAAACTTGCACATGAGAAGGGAAGTGCAATTCAGCCAAAACGGAGCATAATCACAAGGCGCCTCCCAGAAAGGAGAGCCACCAGAATCAGCCTAAGACAGGTCACACCACAGACCAAGGACCTCCAGTTTTGGCAATTCCCATTATTCATTGTGAACTCAAAATCATTTCAGAATATAGAATTTAGACTTCAGTCTTTATGAAAATTATTACCAAGAGGCAGAACATAAGCTGTAGAGCCACTGGAGGCTGAGCTGGAAGGAGCTAGTCAAAAGAAATTACTGATCTTGGCTGGTTGCTTCCCCCAGAGGAAAGCAATTTGATTCTTCACATGACTCTTATCAAATAGCCCAGTTAGTAGAAATTTCACAGTAATTTTCAACTTTTTTTTAAAGTTGAACTGGTTTGTGAAATGCAAATAAGGATTTAATCAGAGCCCTCACTGAAGGTTAGTTTTACAGTGCAAATACAACTGTATAGAACTTAGATTTGAGATGAAAACATGTTTCATTCAAAAAAAGCTTTTTAAGCTATTTCTGCTGACTACTATTGTTCTTTAATAGCATTTGAAATGGTGGTTTGAGACAACCAAGAGATGAACTACAGCTTCTTAGTAGTAGCAGATGCAAATTTTTAGGAGACAGCTCACATTGATGCAATTTGCATGCAAACCAATGCTAGTTACTTCCAATATTTATTCTTGATGAGCTTGGACACAAAAAAATCCCCACAAACTCGGTGATATCACTGTTTCCTGCCAAGTTCCCTTCCCTTCAGAAGCATCTTCAAAGACAAAGTTTTAAGCTTCATCAGAATTAAACCACAGATTCCCAGAACTGCATCCCTTTCAACTTTCAACTAGTTTCATTCTCATCCTGGCCTACCTCTTACTAATTGAGCTTTCTTGCAATTATGTGAGAAAACCAGAGTCACTAGAGATAGTGCAGCAATAAACAGGGATTCTTTATTTCCCACAATCTATAGAAGCAATAAGGAAAAGAAAGAAGTCATAATAGAGAACTAGCTGAAGAGGTCAGGCAGCTATTGCCTTATCTCACTGTGGATGCTGCAATTCATGGAGATTACTCATTCAGCAAGGTTAAAAGTTCAGCTTTGGTTGTGCCCATCAGCCTTCTGTAGGTCTTTTGGCAAACGGCCATGCAACCTCAAACAAGCAGTCACATCTACAAAAATGAATCGTGATTGATGTACTGACAACACAGGATATTGTGAAATTACAAAGACCTTTACTTCTTGGATAATAAATTCGTATTTTCTTTTCTTAGCATCTACATGGTGCACTGTACCCAAGCCACCCCACATTCACAGTTTATTCTCCCAGTTTGCCTTCAGTCATCAAGTGACTAAACTGAGCTCTCCTACAATCCACAGGCTCTAGGCTTCAAATCAGCCTGAGGAAGGAGAAAAAAGAAAAATCTACACTAATGGACTTCAGATTTTCAGATTTGCAGATTTCATTATTTTCCTTATGGAGTCCACATTCCCACAAAATAAAGTAGCTTGAAACCTTTTGTCATAAACTAAAATAAATATGATTTTTAAAATTAGCTGTAACTTTGAGAAATCTTATGTTGTAAGACTTTTTTCTGCTCCACAAAAAAAAACTCAAAACAGCTTGGACCAACACGCGGTGTCTGAAAACATCCTTGATCTGGATTGCACAAGCTCCATCTTTCCCGGTTATTTAAAAAAATAAAAAGCTAGAGAAAATAAATTCAAAAAAAAAAAAAAGCTAGAGAAACAAATATCTGATTTTTTTCAGCACTAGAGGATAAAGACAGTATCCTTTATTAAAAGCCTAAAAGCTAAACTTCATGTACTGTATCATCTAATAAAAGGAAATGAGCAGCCACAAGTTATGAAAGTGTCTCCAGTTACATAATAGTTTACTGTATTTTCAGTGAACACTAAACAAATCTCTTAAGCATTCAGTGCTACAAGCTTTCAGGAGCTCAGATTTCATTAATTTTGTCTTCTGAAGTAAAATCATCTCTTTTTGTAATGTATCTAATTTTGAGGCCTCACAGTAAAGAAGCTCAGTTGGATATTTACAAGTTTGTCTTCCTGATATAACTTGCCCATTTCAACTTCTAGATAGATTGGGTTTTTCAACAGTTTCAAGCCAGAAGAAGATTTTTAAAAGAAAGTTACAGCCACTTCTTGACAAGGTTAATGTTTAGATCTGGATTTACTCGAAATACAGTCATCTAACCATGTCCAACAGACTACTGAGCTTTTGGGTTGCATTTTATTACTCCTGTATTTATTTTTAGACATATAAAACACTCAGCTATGACCAAAATATTAGTTTTAGCTCACTCAGTGCTTTCACAATTTCTTAGCTGTATGACACCTTCACTATTTTTAGGCTTGTTTTTTTAACTTTATTTTGAATTGGTGGGCTGCCAAAAAATGTTTCCATTAAAATGAAAACAGACTTCAAGTGTTCACTCACCTCAACATAAAAGGAGCTTCATTCATCAGTAATTCCTGTGCCAATCCCAGTTTATTTTCAGGAGTTTGTACTTGCAGTACTTGTTTTTTGTTTTGTTTTGTTTTTTTTAATCTCTTAACAGAGTTTGAGAGAGACACTATGGAAGAAAGTCATTCTGCCATCTTTTATTAATGGTTATTGATAGAACTATGCTTGTCAGATCACAGTGGGACAATTAACAGCTGAGGGTGAGAAAAGATTATTGTGAATAATCACAATGACCACCCCAGAGCTCCTTGAGGGAGGTTGGGAAGCTCTGTGCCATGACCACTGTGGTCACAGCAAGGTCTCTCCTCATCTGCACGTTTTGGGGACACAGTTTGGTCTTCTAGTCAGAGTATCACGATTCCCTGCTCCTGCTCACAGAACCACAGAATATGCAGAGTTGGAAAGGACTCTCAAGGATCATCGAGTCCAACTCTTAGCTAGCCCTGCACAGGACCATCCCCAAGACTCACACCATGTAGCTTCTGGCCCACAAAGTGACCTTGAGGAAGTCACATGATATTTCTACAGCTCATTAAAAGTGACCCATACAGTGACTCCTATACAGAAGTGTGCAGCAGGATATTTATGCATGGCTCATGTAACTCTGAGCAAGAGCACCTTGGCACTTTTCCCTGTATGGAGGGGACTCTGAAAGTACACCTCCTGCTTCCTGGTCCAGCTCCAAATGGCACGAAGAGCCAGAGAAGGAAAAACAAACAAAAAACCCACTCATTTCAAAAGTGACATAAAAACCAATTTTCCCCTTCTGAACACATAGTCACCTCTGTATTCAACTGGCAGTCTGCTCAGTTTGGAAGCTAATGAAAATAAACTTGGCATCCTGGTGTCTTTTCTGTGGACATTAGCCAGGACAATGACAGCAAAAACCACAAAGCTTAAATCCATGAAGAACTCATTTTTGCTCTAGTTAAACATGTCCTAGACATGCAAGTGTTTTAGACCTCTATCTTTGTTGAAATACCTACTAATTTCTAGGCTCCTACTGTAATTGCTGATTTGCATTCCCTTAAATTAAAAGACATTACAAAGCTAAACAAATTAAATAGGTTTCAAAACTTTAACTTGAAGCAAGTTTTTGTGGAAAATAATGAAACGTGTAAGAGACTTAGTCTCATTAATCTTAAAATATTAAAGTAAAAATTCAGTCTTTCATTAAGGAAAGCACATAAGCTGGTGTACCTCCATTCACTGTTTGCAGGCCCTGATACACCCTAACCTGTCCACTTTGACCGCATCTACACCAGAATGTGCTCCCAGAATGTAACGGTACCTCAACTGAAAAAAAAAAGATAAAATTACCGCTCTTAGTTCAGAAACAGCTAAATCTGTAGTGTGGATCCTGTCACATCAACATAACATAATTTATGCTGACTTAATGTATGTCAGTCAGGACGCTGTCTTCTGTTCCTCTAAATCACAACAGTATGCGCATGAGAGGCTCAGCTATAAAGCAGAAGCACTTAGCACAAAAGTAAGGTCTTCAGCTAAACCTGCTTACTCCTGTGAAACACCTAACTACATTAGCTTTACCCTAACAAAAGAGCTAAAAGCAAGAAAAGAAGGTTTGTAACATTAAAACTGCCTTAATTCCTCTCTTCTCTTTGGCTCAGCTGCTTGTGATCAGAAGCAGATCAGAGTCCAGACGAGTAACCACATAATACAGAAAGCCACTGTAGAGGTTTCACAGCAGGTAGAAGAAAGGTCGATGAGGTTTGTAAAGAAAGGTGGGTCGGAGAGAAATTGTGATGTTGGAGAGCCCAAAGGACCCAGCACTCCTAATGCTCACCTCCTGAAGGAAGCAGAAAAAACCCCAAACCAATCAAACAACAAACAACAACAAAAAAACACAACAAACAAACAAAACCCCAAAAACCAGTAAGGCTATAGAGTCAGATGGCACATGCGTAAATACTGGCAAAGCTTTTATACATATCATTCTACTATCAAAATAATTGGCATGCACTCAACTGAGACTACATTCTCAGTTCTCCATTCAGATAAGGTATGAGTTAATTTTAGCTGAAACTGTTCTTTGTTAAAGTCTAGTCCCTTAATAAAAGTCAACAGGTTTAAAGGAATAAAAGACCAATACAAAACACAAATAAACTTGGAAAAAAGTTTACATATAAACTGCAAGCAACAGAAATGCCTTCAATGCCCTCAATTCCAAGTATTTATAAAACAATTGCATATTACCTTGGTGTTTGTATTTCAAAAGCCAAAATTTTGGAAATAAAACAGAGCCCTAAAGCAAGAGTGTGGAGCTCTTTTTAAGTACAAAAAAGTAAATCAAGAAAACAAAGTCCACACGGTGGGGAAAATAACTGAACTGTAAAACTGAATAAAAATTACTAGGATACAGCACTTTTTGTCAGTTCATTGACATTCAGGTTTTTTCTAGGAACTGATGATACATATTAAGAAGAATATTCGAATTCAACCAAGTTAATACAGCCTTCTGCAAGCATTAGTCTTCCTAAATTATTCAGTTTTTTTCCTGTCTTTTGTTGAATTGTTGATACAGTCAGGGAGAAGAAAAAACCTCAATTCACATATCCATCAAATCTGCCTTTGACATGTGTTGAAACTGTAATACAGTGAACCATTGAAAGCTGTGCAGTTTTGATAATCCAAAATAAACTCTGAATTCATTCAGCCAGAATGCTGCTGAAGCCACCGTGAGCTGGCCCTAGCATAACTACAATAGTGACTTTGTACCCACTTCTGGAGTCTCCCATTTGACTCAAATGGAACAAATTTTCAGACTAAAAATAAGTCAGATGTAGCAGAGTGATGCAGTTAGTACATTCATTTTTCCTCTCACAATTCTTTTGCTAGTATATACTAAGAATACCACAGTGCATTAGAGGGTGAATGCCAGAAGGATATTAATTCTAGATAACAGCAGCTCAATCAGCAAAATATCTGGATTTCCTGCAACATCAGGAAGTAAACTAACTTAACCAAACCCCTGTGCATGCATGTATGTCCTGTCCACCTGAAACTTAAAGGATGGTCTCAGTCCAACCATTTTTTTATGTACAAGTGGGGGTAAGGGGAAGCTTTCCAGTCCATAGTATATGAAGGAAAAAAATCCATACTCTGAATACTCTAACTGAAGTGTGGGGGTGGAAAAGGGCTTAATTTTTTTTTCAATCCTATGACTTTGACACTATGGCAATCCAGAATGCTAGAGTTAACACTACTAGAGTTGTAAAAGTAATTGGTTCACAGAATTACAGAAAAATTAGGTGCTTGCTTACCCAGATACACATTTGTATAGATATGACCACAGTTTAATGCTGTTAATAAGTCCATAAAGTTAATAAAGAATGAAATCAGTTTAGTTCTTCAAGCTTTGCTACTTGTTTGGCAGCTCCCTACTACAGTATGAGCAATAGTTTAACTCTCAGCTGGGGGAAACTGGGGAAGAGGTTAGTTGTAGGAGAAATATGTGAATGGAAAAACATGGAAAAAAATCACCTGAGTCAGTTGTTAGTGCCAGGGAAAGCAACTACAAACTTAAAGTGATGAACTGCAAAATGCAAGAATCTACTCTTCCAGTCCTCTTTATAGCTAAAGTGACTTTATTAAATGAGTTAATACACTGATTGTGAATTGTTTTCTCTAATGGAAGGGAAGCAAAGCCACCTAAAAGAGACAATGCAGGCAAGAAGGCAAGGAAATTAGAGGCAAAACAACTGTGCTTAAGGTTGGCATGTGATGCTGAATCACACTCCACAGTCATCATCATGAAGCAAGTATCTGTTCTCTTGGTCCTTTACTGTTAAAAAGCAGATGTTACTTTTCTTTCTGTAAACATAATTTAATCTACACCAAGTTAACAGCTTTCATGAAAAACAGCTGTCATAAAAAGCCATCCTTTTTGCTTGATGTATTTTTCCTAGTATCTGTGCAAGGCAGCAATTTTGTCTTCTTTTGACATACCTATTATATCAGGAGTTCAAATAAGAAGATACTGACAGATACACGATCACAACAGCTCTACTCAGTCTCATACTTTTGAGTTCTAACATCATCATTTTCACTCGGATTCATGAAGGCCTTAAAAACTACATGCATTGATTGCTAGATAGCACAAGTTGTTTATAAGAACATGGCAGACTCTTAAATTTCAAACCAGCAACCTCTTGGGTGTTTATAAATCAGTCTATATACTGTTTATAAATCAGTCTACGTATAGGAATGGGAAGAATGGACAACTGTGTACAGTTTACCTTCAGTCTTCACTTAGTTTGAGCTACAGTTATCACCTCACCACCTGCATTCTTCCTTTGGCAGAAGGGTAATGTCTTATCTGCAGAACTTTTATTGCACTGACAAAATTTTCAACTGCAATCAGCCCCAAGCTCAAAACTGATTGGTATTTATCACACATCCCTCCTCACACCGTTATTTTAACAAGGGCCTCTTAATTTCTTCGAGGAGGCTGAGCGGTGCACAGCCCTCTCCCTGCCCTCTGCAGTCACTTAGCTCATAGCACTGATGTTGCCTCCCATCAAGAGGTAAGTCAGACAGAGAGAATCAAGTCTCACATTTTACAAAGCTCTATCCAAACAAATGCACAGAAGATATTTTGGCTGGTCATTAAGGATACAACTTTAGACAGCCTTCATACAGCAGAGCTTCCCAAACTGAGTTGAGGAGCTTTCAATAAAATCAGCTGATCACTTCATGTTGTTTTATTGTATTGTTACTCCCATTACTTCTGCTCCATGTTTTCATAACTACACATATTATCATTCCAATCTCAGCATTCCAATTTTGTAAGTCACCAGCACACACCAATGTACACTGGGTGAACTTCACAATACCAACAACTTTCCTTCCCACTTTAGACTTAGAAAATTTACAAAATTTTACAAAAATCTTTAGCACATCTTATGAGAAATATAAACATACAGAGTATATTTACATATGCATCTAGATAAATACTAAAATAGCCTGTGAAACTGTGTGTATATTATTCACTAAATGTCACAATGATTCAGCTTTTTCTTCACCTTTTTCCATACGAGGTCATTTTCCATGCCCTCTCATGCTCCTTGCTGTTTTGAGAATTGTCTTGGTGGTCAAGGAGGAAAAATGAATGTGGCCAAGGGAAGGTGGCTGGAGGATGGTGTTATAGAGGGAGAGCTGCATCTGGAGGTAAAGGGGAAGTACAGAGCAAGGCCAGACAGTTTATGGGGGCCAACAACTGTCAAACCCCTCCTGGTGCCTCTCAGATACCAGGAATAGTTCAGGATAGAATGGGAAGTGTGGCAGAAGATAACAGCTTCTGGGAGGACCTGAGCAGATCTCTGCCAGGACAGGACACAGTAACGAGCACCTGACAAAGTAAGGTGTGCTCTGCTCCAGGTCTTCTCAGCAACTGCCCTGCACTTGTCTTTCCTGCCCTGTCCCAAAGGCTCCCTTTGGGGAGATCCCTGGGTTAATTGAAGAGGTGTCATGGAAAACCCTTGTAGAAAAAAAGTAAATCTTAAATCAGGGTCTGGCACTCCAGGCACTCTCCTGGAGCATGCATTGTACAGGAACGTTAGTGTAGGGGCCAATATGCTCAGTTCATGGTGTTACAGAAGACTGCATGAATAAAAGGCTTCACACATTACCCACAGCTAATGACTCCCCTCATATCACAGACAGTGTTTTCCCTGCCTTCTGCAGATATTTTCTGTTCCAGCCAAAACACTTCAAAGGAGGCAAAATTAGACCTGGATAGGGTATTGGAAGTGCTGTAAACATGGTTTGGTAACACATCAACCAAGGATGCTGTGCGGGTTGTGCACATGCAAGATGTGCCCATGGAATCCCAACCACATTTAAGAGCAGGGTCAGACTCAGAAAAGAGGTTTCTCAGGTCTGTGAAAGGGCTGCAGCTTTTTGATTTCACAGTGGATGGGAAGTCCACATTACACTCAAATGAATGACACTAAATATGGCAAGATCAATTCTTGTTCAAAAAAACCCCCAAAACCCAAAAGACAACACTATTTTTTAATCTTATTTCCAGCCAAGGTTTGACTCTGATATCAAACTTAGAACTCTGGATTAAGGTAGAATAACTTGCACAGCAACATTCGAGGTCAGGTTGAATAGGGCTCTGAGCAAACTCATCTAGTCAAAGATGTCCCCACTTATTGCAGGGGGAATGACCTTTAAAAGGTCCCTTCCAACCTAAACTATTCCGTGATCTAGGTATGAGATGACTATCAGAACATGAACTGTAAATATGCAAACACAGCTAGAAATGCACACAAATACTTTTTACTTAAAGCATTATCCCATGAGGGAAACCTTAGTGACCAGTAATGATTTTATTCCCAATCATTATTACCTTTTGTAATTTTCCCTCATCTGTTCAAAACCATGGGTTTAAAATACTGCAGTAATTGAGCTCAACGGGAAAACTGAAACGATTTTTTGTTAGATAAGTGGCTGGATAAAACGTAACAGGAAATGGACTGCACAAGCAATTTTGCAGTGCCATGGAGGCAATCATTCTGGTTAGTTAAGAGACTGGGGAAAGTAAATCTTGGAAATTCATCTTATTTGACATACAATAATTTGATATTAAAAGCACTGATCATAAGCTCATTATTTTATGCAATTACTGCCCACTATTCTCGGATAATGAGTCAGTAGTGCCCTGCAATAAATTCCAAGACTCAAGAGCAATCCTATTTAAGATTACTTACTTCCATTATTAAGTAAAGGGATCTACTTGAGCCAAAATCCTTTTCTTTTTTAAATGACCCTTAAATTCAATTAAGAGGTCCTGTAAAGAGTCACCTATTTACAACAGATCCACGGTCATGGAAAATTTCCATCTGAAATACAGTTATTTCAGCTTGAAATATAGCTCATATAAAACTTGCTCAAGATTTCCCCTGTGACAATATATTTTTCTACCACACCCATTTATCTAAAGGCACTTCATCCTTAACTATGTCACATGTTGCCTTTCCATCTCCCATATGGATAGTCTGGTTTGTATAATAACCTATGATGAAGTAACTACGGATGCCTGGATGCTGAAACACTCTTTACCTTAACTTGTTAATACATCCAAGAAAAACCATCCCTCTTACACAACTGACATGACAAGACCAAGAACTGCTATTAGTCATGTGATTTGACTGACATTTCCCATAGATTCACATCTAATCTTTCTTCCTATGAAGGCACAGAGTTGCATTGCTGCTTGACCTCTGTCTTGTCAAACAGGAAGTTAGAAACCAGAGTGATGTTACACAAAAAAAAAAAAGAAAAAAGAAAAGCTTCCAACGTACACTCAGCATTAGATAAAGCATTAGATAAAGACTCTAAAGCCATATTATATTTAAATTGTTTAGTCACAGCACTCTCAAATCTCACTAAAAGTGATGAACCCCCAGCTATTGAGGTAACACTGCAATATACCCACAGTGCACTTCATCAGTATCATTGCCATGTCTGCAGTGTGAGCTGAGTAGCTACTCTAGGTGAACTAAGTAACTGTGGCACAATAAGGGCCAGGACAAGTTGAATTCATAAGTACACTCAGTTTCACAGGGTGTCCATGGGAGGTTAACTCCAGAAAACTCACACAGCCTGAATGCAAAAGCAGCATTTTCTAGAAATATTTAGTTCCAACTCTGCCATCTCCCATGTGTTAACTCTGAAAGGGAATAGATGATTTGAGTCTTTTTTGCAAAGTGACATAGAGAGATAACTTTGGATACTGTTCACCTGTATTAGACCACACTGATATAGGAGGAATAGGATAATGTTCAAAAAACACTGGATAGTGTTCCATCTGAAGGCTGTGAATCATAATAAAAATCAAAGTCATATTGGTATCAAGTAACTGTATTGATTATCTTCAACTCTCACACCAGGGGATGATTTTCAGAGGAAAAAGCCAAGTGAGCAACATGAGTTCAGAAGAACTCATTTCATTTTTCAAAAGGTCAGGAGAACTCTGAAATCTCGAAGTAGCTTACCACTTCCTTGACAAACACCACAATTAAAAACAAATGCAGACACTATTTTCTTTCACATGCTTTCCATTTTATACACATGACATATCAGGTGTGGGAATAATTTCAAATTGGTAACTAGCATCTAGTGTGGACTACATCCCAGATCCTACTTTTAGGATCAAAAAGTCTTAATATGTATTCTGAGGTGACAGGACTACAGTTCAAGTCATCTAAGGCAAACAAAATTATCTTCTCATCTCTCTCCATATTCTTCTGTGCTGTCTCTACTTGCTTTCAGCAGAAAGTCTTGAAGCAAATGATTGCTCCTCAAGTGAACTCTTGAAATATTAAAGTAGTTTCATAACCACTTTTGCAGCTATTTCTTTAGGGTGAATTGTCATGATCAAAGTTTTATACCTATGAAGAAATGCTCTTAAGTGAAGGTTGAAATTGCGTTTTGCTCTGAACACTCACGCTGATCCCACTGAGCCAGTAGATAGTGCCAAAGTCAGACTGGACTTACTGTGAACAGCCTAAGCTATTCAAACACCAGTAACAAAAAATCCCAATGCCTTGAATGGAAAAGAGACCTATTCTTGAATGATAATCTGTGCATACTTCATGAATCATTTAGGGCGGTTTCAAACCTTTCAAGCTGTGTGACACTTGTGTGTGTAAAGCAGATTCTTTTTGTCTGTTTGCATGAGTGACTAAAATGCACAAGTGATTTTTTGGGATAATTCAGATCTTATCAAGGATGCTGCATCTCATATTTTCAGTGTATTTTGCTCCAGGAAACACTTACAGTTCCAAGGTCAATAATGAAACAATCTCCTTTGTTGAAGCTGGTCCAAGCCAGGGGGACTTCTGTGGCTCTTACAACTCTCCGGCCCTTGATGTGTAGCAGCCTCTGGGCACTCAGATCATTAGTAACAACATGATTAAATCCAGAGGCAACACCACCTGCCTGAATAAAAACAAAACAAAGCAGACAGCTTCATTTCAGATTGATTTCTGCAAACTTACCTTTTTTTTTGCTACAGATAAGGAGCTAGCAGAGGAAAAAAGTTTACGCAGCAAGAAGGAAGCCAAAATAACCTACTGTTAATAATAATCTAGTATTGACCACAGACCCAACAGAAACTGCTGCTGATGCTGAACTCTCAGGTGGGAACCTTTAGCCAAGGGAGCAGATGTTACCCTGCTTCAAAGGGTTTTCAGACAAACAGGGAAAGGGAAAACACAGAATTTACAGCACTCTCTTGCATCCTGTAGAGGATGAGGTAACACTGAACTGCACTGTTAGGACGAAAGTCAGTAGGTTGTCAAATAAGGACTAAGGAAAAGTAGAAATATGCAGCTCCTTTTTAAGTTTTCCAAACTTGAATCTCAGAGGTCCAGGAGATTTTAGTCCCTGGTTATGTGTAGAGGGATGGGTAATTGCACAGCAGCTCTGTAATTTTATGAAAGGAATATTTGCAACTTAGGAGACAACCTAGCAAGGAGTACCAAATTGGGAAAGCGAGACCAAACTGCTGATTTATAATCTATAAGCATAAATATAAACATAATCCTATAAACTGGCTTGGCCATCTCCGTCTGTGAGGCAGTATTCCCCACTACTCCAGGAGATTCAGATCTTGTCCTGGAACAGAAACTGGCTCTTGAAATTACAAATAAAATGTAAAAGACCAGGCAAGTCATTCACTCTTTTATGCAAGCAGAGTTAAAGGCTTCAAATTGGTTGTGTAGACTGTTAGAAGTTATAAACCTCCATAATGGGGAAAAAGAGGCTGACTGAGCCACATTTCCCGGAGCTCGTATTATGGGGAGATTCTCAGGAGATACATTACTTTATTCTTTAAAAAACCCACAGATGCTGCAAAAAAAATTCCTTTCAAATATTCAGCTTCCGGAAGTGATACAAGAACACTCACACTACCTTTTCAAAATATAAAACTTTCGTGAGAAGTATTTGGGAGGTTTTTTAATGTACCTTAGAAAAAAAACTGCAGTAGGACTGCAAAAACACCATTTTTAGACTCAAGTGAGGTTTTGATTTTTTTTGCACTCTATTTGTGTTTCTAACCACTTGAGCACACTGGGTTCTGTATTTGAACAAAATTATTCAGTCTACAACACAGAAGTGATTTCTACAAGATTTAATACCTCCCAGACACAAAGAGTTCCCCTCTCTGAGCTTCCTTAGACACGCTACCATGAAATCTCCGGACAGCTTTATTTTGGAGGAAAAATAATTGGGAAAGGTTTTCATATATCATAAGAGGCACTGGCAAACTAGCTGCTTCTTTCTGTACAAGCACTGGGACTCCCATAGTTTAAGATGCATAGTTCAGATCCCATTAAACATTAAGTAACAATTTTTAAACTCTCCATTTACAAAGAAAAAAAATTTATTTTTAGGTGGGGGACAACTTTACATATAATTTTAGAATACATTTTGACAAGAGTCTTTACCTTGTATTTAATTCCTCCTTTGAAGTAACCCACAAACTCAGTAGATTCATATCCTTGAATTTCTCTACTCTGCACAGGCTTTCCTCCTAAATAGTCATCCATTTGAACAGCAAAGATAGCTGCAGCTGTGCTTTCATCCTGGGTGCATTCTTTCCCTGAAATAAGAGGAAATACTATGTCTGTAAAGCATTAATATAACTTGGAATTAAGTTGGAGAAATTGTTTCCGTGACAATCAGGCACTGCCTTCAGCAGGTTGTACAGCCAATGTTATGTGGCAACAAAGCACTACATCGTAACCTTGTTCACCACCAAACACATGATCTTCCAGACCATTTCTTGACTACTTGTATGCACTTATATCGGGGGGTGGGGGCGAGGAAATAGCAAAGTTTGTCTTCTCTGAGCCATATTTCAAATGAGTTTAGCATGGCAACTGTCAGCCATAATGATTTGGCGACTTCGAGCTGAAGTGCAAAGACAAAGGAAGGTCATGTCAAAGGACTGTCTGGATAGTAAACTGGATATTTATGCTAAGAACAACTCCCTAAGCTATAAAGCCAAAATAACTCAAAAGCAGTCCTCTTCACACAATAATGCAAGCAAGATAGTTTGCCTGGTACAGCTGGGAGAAAGAAAAGCAGATATTTGCTTCATGAGGTCACACTTTGTTTTGCACCTTTCAGAGATTTGCCTCTTCCCAGGACTGTGGCAAAATGACCTCTACATTTTTGATGAACATTTCCAGCAGTTTTGATTGTGTCAAGGAAAACACAAATAGGATCGACTCTAAAAAACAGGCTTCTCAAAAACTTCAGAAAAATAAGGAAAAGTGAGGTCTTCCATTTAGATTTATTTTTCTTTCTAAATAAGAGGGAAAAGCTGGTATACAAGCAGCAGTTCTCAAGAGTAGCTTCCCACTTACATTAACCATTTCTGTTTCGAGGTGACTAAATGGAAAACCAGCATAGAGCGCAGATAGCCTGGACAGGGATATCTCTCACAGGCTGCAGAAGAATGGGAAGTGTGTAGTGAGGTGTTAGTGTCACAGATTTGTTAGTAAGGTATTGGGAAAGAATAAAGCATGAGAAAGAAGGGACAGGAATGCCTAAGGGTACCACCCTCTACTGGGGAGAATGACTGCCCTATTCATGCTCCAGCAGTGCAAATGCCACAAGTCCCCTACCACCCACCAACAGCCATGCTTCTCCCAGGAGCAATGCCACCACCACCATCACCACAGCTTTTGTGGAGACGCAGATGATATGGAAGCCTCCAGAAAGCACCAAAGATGAAACAAGGAAGGGATCCAAAGAATAATGGAGGCATAGGGAAGCAAAGACCATTAGGCCTACCCAAAAAAAGTAAAAAAATAAATTACTGAAAGCAGGATGTAAGACAAGCTCTGGGAAAAAATGCCCATCTTCAATGATAGAAAAGCTTGCTATTTGGCAATATGCTTTCTCAGACCTGGGTACCACCTTAAAGCTGGTGGCAAAGTTTTGGGGGTTTTGGGGATGTTTTGTTTGTTTTTTTTAACAGGATTATTGATATTCATTACGACTAGATCCTTCTGATTTATTGTTTGCAAACACATAACAGGGTTCAGGGTTGAAGAAAACGCATTTTTGAACAGTTTTAGAGATAAGAATTACTATCACGTTTGGTCTCACTGATGCTATGCAATGAAATACTCATCAGAAAAAAAATACCAAGTGGGCATCAGTACAAGCATGGGTTATTCAAGTTTGTATGAAAAACAGATTTACCTTACAGTCTGACACACAAACAGCCATAAATAAGGCAGAGTATAAAGGGAAAAGAAAAAAATTTTCACCAGACTAAATGCCAGGTCACATGGACAGATCTTATGACTTCATCTCTGGGGACAAGGGTTAAAAAAATAGTTAAAAACCACTATGCATGATTTTATTAAAGATACTAGGTGGGGTATAGCTAGTCTCACTCCCACAAGCAGCCTCATACTGGCACAGTACATGCTGCTTCCACTAGTGATAGTTTCAAGTCCAGACAGCTCTCTTAGATTTAGTAGTTTAGCTACTAAGGCATCTCTTAAGTGCCAGTTCAGACAACTGAGGCAGGATATCTGAGTCAAGGTAAAAATGGATACAGCTGCCATGACACAGATCTGCATTGACTGCTCAGCCATGCCAACACTGCTGCAGCACCTCAGTTAGCTTGTTCAGAAATGATCCAACCTCAACAGCATTTCACTGAATGTGAGATATTTGGTAAAACAGTGGCTTTCCCATAGGAAGCTTCAGGATGACAGAGGAACTGTTGGGTCACTTTAACCCTAGGGTGCCAACCACAGCTCAAGACTGTCAGCACATCAAGGTCACAGACCGTCCTCCCACGGTCTAACCTCCTTCTAACCCCTTAGCAAAGTATTAGGAGGACATTTGTCACTATATTATAGTAAAATTGGATGCACTGCTTTTATTCTGAATTTGGGGTTTTTTGTTGTTGTTTTTGGGTTTTAGGGGTTTTTTGGTGTTTGTTTTGGTTTTTTTTTTCTGAAATCAGAATCCGTTCACACTCAAAGCCACCATATGTGGCCCCCACAATAACATACACCACAGATGACAGGCAGGAGTAGGACTGTGTCACCAAATCACAAGGCCCTTGTAAGTATCTCAGCCCGAAGTCTGCAGGGTTTTCACCCCTCTGATTTCAAGAGAGTTCACGAGGGGAGGCCTTATCAGTCTCTACAACTACCTGAAAGGAGGCTGTAACCAGGTGAGGGTCAGTTTCTTCTCCCAGGCAACCAGCAGTATGAGAAGAGGGCACAGTTTTAGGCTGCACCAGAGGAGGTTTAGGTTGGACATTAGGAAGAAGTTCGTTACAGAGAGAGTTATCAGGCATTGAAATGACCTCCCCAGAGCAGCGGTAGAGTCACCACCCCTGCAGGTGTTTAAGGAAAGACTGGATGTGGCACTTAGTTGACATGGTGGTGTTCGGCCATAGGTTGGACTCAATCTCCGAGGATCTTTTCCAACCTAGTTGATTCTGTGATTCTTTCTTTACGTCCCAAAGTCTGATAGTGGCTGTTGTAGCTGTCCAGAGACAGTTTATTGGAAGTCTTCATAAAAACCCTACTGCAGTCTTCCTCCCCACAGGTTATGCAGTCTTTGCTCATGAGGGAAAAGTCTGGTGTATCTACCAGCAGTGCAAATCAGTTAAAAATACCAAAATGATTCTGTGGTTGTTGCCCCATATATCTTGTCTGAAGTGCTGATCTCCTGTTACTATTATGAGTGAAGTAGTGTTAGAGATCCTCCACCCTGCTACTGAAGTATCTTGCAAACAGGATGGGATTTCCCAGAAATGAGCCACCCTACTGCCACCCTGCCAGCTGCACAACAACAATGGGTACCCCATCACCTGAAGCCATTTACACTATCTGGATATCACAACATTAGCATGAAATGTGCACCAGCATGTACAACTAAAGCTCTTTAGCCAACAGCAAAGAGGTTTTAATTCCTATGAACGTCAGTCACTGTTTTTCTTCACTTCCAAAGAACTGCGAAGAGTCCTTACATCATTCCCTGGGAAATGTCTGCTAGACCTAAACTACAGCAGTTCTAGACTCATTAACAAAGGTCTGAACAGACAAACTCTGCTATTAACTAGCAGCACCGCTGACAGAAGAACTGCCAGAAATTCACTTCCATTGCTATCTATGATTACACTCTCACCAAAGACAGATACAATCCTGCTTGCCATCTGAAAACACATGCAAAACTAAACACACTTCAAGCATTTATACAGAAGCAAACCGAGCTTTATATGCTATTCTTTCCTCAGTACAATGAGAATCACTACAACTCAAACACATTAATGTTAATACACATTAACCTATTTTTATGTGCATTCATTAAGATAATTGCCAATAAACACAAACTTGATGGTGAAACAAGAACAAAGTAATGGGTTTCAGGCAGCTACACAGCAACCATTGTGACTGGATGACTGTGGTTGACACTGTCTGGTGGCCAGACAGAGAAGTCACAAGATCCCTCCAGGAAATGAGGAACTCAGAAAATTCATCCTTATGTCAGATTTCTATTTTGATGTAAAGTGTGCTAATCAAGGTGGAAAGCAAAAGACAGACATCACCCCAGTTCCATGTTCCCAGTTAGGCTGTCAGACTGATACTAAAGAGGTTTTACAAAAAAGCTGATGACTTTGCATTCGATCTCCTTATCATCAGAAAGCAGAATTAGTCTAGATGAAAAAGGCAGCACCCAGACACAAACCAGGGCAACAACATCACAGGGAGACCGCCAAGAGGGAATTTTCATCCAAGTGGAAACAAAGGCATGAAAACTCATGATGTGAGTGAAAGCAGGATTTCACTAGTAAATCTCTGTTGGTTGCACCCAAGACTCGACTTCAGCACTTCCAAACTAACATCACAGAGCAAGTAAGTGTTCACTTTTCTGCTGTACCCCATTGTCCCACCACAGAGCCCTCACCACCAGAAGGGGCGAGACTTGGCATCACCCTGATCCTTGGTGGCAGCCCTACTACTCCTGCCTTCACCCGGAGGCTTCGCATCCGCTGCTCTTCTCAGAAGGGCAGGAAAAATCCAGCTCCCAATCCCCCGGAACCCAGCAAGGACCTACGGCAGGAGGAGTGGGCACGAAGAACTTCACCCGCGCCCCCGACCCGGCCCCCGGGCGCTCCTACCGAGCCAGTAGTGCAGGCGGTAGGCGACGCCGGACCCGCGGCGCTCGGTGCGCAGCACC
This sequence comes from Pseudotriccus pelzelni, assembly GCA_035584735.1. Lineage (NCBI taxonomy): Eukaryota > Metazoa > Chordata > Aves > Passeriformes > Tyrannidae > Pseudotriccus > Pseudotriccus pelzelni. The sequence continues at coordinate 26,278,167 of JAWMRA010000078.1, read as the reverse complement.
AGGTACGCGTCCCCCACGAAGAAGTCGCCGTGCAGCCCGGGGGGCACCGCCACCAGCTCCAGCTTCTCGACGCGCCACACCTGCAGCCCGCTCTGCCGCCCGGCCTCGGCGAAGACCGACGGGGGCCGCTCGGGAGCCATAGCGGGGCACGGAGAAGCAGCACAGCGGCACAACCAGCACCGCCCGTACGGTGCGGGGTGCGGCCACTTGTACGGTGCCCAGCCGGGGCGGGGCCGGGCCGGGCCGGGCGCGGAGCGGGGTGTGGGTGGTGGGACGCGTCTGTCCCACCCCTTTCCATCCGCTCCCGGGGCCGGCGGAGTTTTGTTTAATTATTAATTTTTTACGCGCCTGCAAAACTCACTCGGCGTCTTTTTTTCCTTCAGCGCCCAAAGCCGTAGCAGGGGTGTTATAAAAGAAAAAAAAATAAATAAAAATCAGCCTCCCTTACTGCAAGCAGAGAATGTTTCTCTATTCTAAAGTAGCAAGAGAAAAACCCATAAAAGTCAAGAAAGTAAAGTACAAGCGGGCTAACCCAGTACCTACGGGTGTTATAGTGCTGTGCGGGGTGTTTCTATAATTATCACATCTGCTGTGTTTCTCTAAGCTGCTCATACCGGAATACAAAGAGTTTCCGTAGCTTGCGCTTGCGGTTGGGCTCTTTTTCACCCCGTGCTGGAACGGCAGAGCACAGCTCTCATTTACCCAGTAATCCCATTTCATTTGTCCAGTATTGCTACCAATCTTTTTCTAGGGGGAAAAATGTTTTTGAAGATTTTAGATGAAGCCCAGAATTTATATAAATTTCCTTTTTCTTTCCTTTTTTCCAACACTATGCAACAACCCAAAAGCTTTAAACCCATTTCCTGCTTCTCTTTCTCCTTTATAAATGATTGGTATATCAACATGGCAATTGCAGTTTTCTTTTCAAGAACTGTTTTTATCTGATATTGATAGGTGGTAGATCAGTCTGGGTATGATACAGGTAGATGCAGCTCAAGCTGTCAGTATATCAAAAGATACATTTAAGAAAGGGTTTTGTTTAGTTTTATCATTTTATCCACCTGGATGAGTTTTGAAGCTCATGATTTCCCCACTGGGTTGTTTTATCAAGTTAATACCAGAAGAGTGCAGAACTGGGCTGCCTCAGTAACTGGGAGGCACTGCTAAATGCAGCAAATCAGCTGGAGAGCATCTTCTCTGGAATAAAAAAAAAAAGAAAAAAAAAAGAAAAAAAAAGAAGTTTAAAAAAAGCACACTACAACTAAGAAACTTGCTTAACTATCTTCCCTCCTTCTCTTTATACTGTCTTGAGGGAAAAGATGCTGTTACACAATGGGTACCTTACTCTTGTCTCCCATTTTTGTGAGCACGCTCTCATCAGTTTCCAGACAGAGGTGTGCAGGCACCTTAACCTTTATCCTCACTGTTTAAAAAAGGAAATTGCAAGTGTTCTATTTTTCTCTCTCATTCTGCCAGGGCTGCAGTAAGCCTACTTGATAAAGCACGATGCTTCCCAAATGAAATACCTTTCTCTAGATGTTCACCACGTGAAGAAGAAAAAAACTCAAGGAAGAGTAGCCAAAAACTACCAGCAGTTCCAGTTTCAATATTGTATTCTGTTCACTTTTACTCACTTAATTACACAATCAGGGTTTTCACACAACCAGAATTTTTTGGTTTTGGTTTTGGGGTTTTTTTGGGTGGTTGGTTTTTTTTTCTAATTGCATGCCTCTTTGCCTTCTTGTGCATTAGTTTGCTTTAGTCAGTGAGGACAGAACTTTCCACATACTCTATAATTGCCTGGATTTACTATTTCTTCTGAAGTTGGCAAGATGCACTCACTTTGGAATTGCGCTGAGTTTTGCCCATACAGGAACTCAAACCAGCGTTATGCAGCCTCATTTCTTTTGCCTGTTCTACCTGTCTTGCCAAGCTAAAATTGTGCTCAGATTGCACAGGATAGGGTTGTTAAATTTGTATCTCCTTATTCTAGGTTTAAATTTTCAGTCTACATACTAAATACTACTGTAAGCAGAATCCCCCTTGCTGACATGAGACTCATGCTATAGCTATTTGTTTAGAATTGACCATTCCCAGTATCACACACCAATGGACAAAGGTTAAAGACACAGGAACAGTTTAACTGTTTTGTCTCAGTGTCTGTGGCACCACTCAGACACAAAGGGTGTTAGTACTGACAGCAGAGTTTTCTAATGCCTGAGTTTGTCTTATTAGGATTATGTAATCATTTGGCTCCTAGCAAAGAAAACCTTGGATTGAAGTTTGTGTCCTAAGTGCCAGGATACTTGTTTGTACTCTTCAACATTAATTTTTGACTGTTTGCAAATCTTGCTTTTGCAATCTCACTCCTAATGAAAATTGTACTGTCTTCTTCCATTTCCATCTACTTTTTTTGGTAGCAAAATTAAGCTAGCATTGTTAACATTACACAAATTGTCATAACTTTTTTAATAAACAAAATCTTTCTAACATGGTTATTCAAAAGTGAAATTTTGGAGAAAAAAAAGAGAAGTATATTAGGATTCACACATTCTGTAACAATATTTAAAATTACTTTTGATGTGCTTTTGCATGTCCTTTGATATAGTAATTGAAGTGGAAAGGTCTGAAAATAGCATTGTTTTCATGACTCAGAAGTCTAGGGTCAAGTATTAATTGCTATGCTCATTAGAAATTGCTCTGTAATGGAATTTCAGACTTCTTTCAGACTACTTAATTTACTAAAGATTATGTCTTATTGATAAACTGTGGTTTTCTCAGAGGGATGGCAAAGGTCTAGCACTGTTTTAGCTGTTCAGTAACAAGGGGAAATAATTTTGCCTCACACCCTTTCCATAAGGGGAGGCTGGATATATCAACTGGCTGCTGTCACAGCCCAGAAACACAGTCATGGAGTAGAGGTGTAGATTTTTGCCTGCTTCACTGCACTGTGGGAAGTATGGCCATCTTTAGATGCCCTGTCTTTTTCCCAAGTCATGATAGATCACCCAGGACTGCCAGAAGGTGTTCCTGCTCCTCATCTAATCCTTAAAACAGCAGATTCAAATATATTGAGTTCAAAGCTTTGGCATGACTCAGTGAATTCAAGGATTTATGAAAAACTTTGCCATTTACTTTTGCTAATTTATTTCCAAAGTATTTTGTTATATTGAGTAAGGGATCTTTTTTCCTCAAAGTACGGTTGTCATATACTGCATTTATACAGGGAGTGTGTGTATAGACATTAAAAAAACCCAGAATGCAACGTCCTGAGTTCTGATTTTTGTCCCAGTCAAAAATTAGGTTTGCAAAAACAGAAGGTGGTTCTTTCCAGGTGATATATTCAAGGAACCCAAAAGGGCTCCCAGAAGTTAAGCCCCAGCATCTTTCCCAGCAGGAATAACTTTCAGTATAGATTGTTTAAGTCAAAGGTTTAAGTTCTCCTACAAGGCTTGAATTACAGTACCAAAACTAACAATGGGAGGAATGAAAAGGAATGTAAGGAGAGCGTATTTTCAAGTGTCACAAGTGTTTCCTTCTACAAAGCTTATTTCTTCTTTACCACACATGCCAACTATCCTCCTGAATTCTATGACCCTACCTCAACAGTGGGATTACAGATGTTTAGTTTTGCCTCCAGTTTCACATGACAAAGTTTGCTGTACGCAGAGTATGTGTGTCAAAACACACTCTTGTCCAAACAGTCACAGAAGTCAGCCCATGTTCTCATCTGTTCTGTGGCTGAATTACAAATCAACAGTTATTTCAGATTTAAGTCAGTTCAGAGATCTGAGCTAAATTCTTATTTACCATATACATCTAAAAAAAAAATTATTACTGATACTATGTGAGCTGAAGGAGAATTAGACGATACAGCCCTGCAAGTCAAGTTATCAGAGCCAGACTATAGAATTATGCTACCACTTGCTAATTCTCTCCATTCTCTCATCATGACCCTGAGATTAGCTCAGGTGGTTAGAGCATGAGGCTAAGGTCATGGGATTGTTCCCTGTACAGGCCATTTACCTAAAAGTTGGACTTGATGATCCTTGTGGGTCCCTTCTAGGTCAGAATATTCTGTGATAGTCGTACTTCAAATCATCCTGCTCAGTAGCCCAGCTTCAACTCTTCTCAAGGAGTCAGACAGAATTGAAGCACTTCTTCAACAATCACCTATCTTCCAAAAGAGGTCTCCTCTATCTTCATATGACATGATATTTCATTTCATTTCATGGTCATGGGAGTAGACAAGATTTAGAGAAATATCTTCTCAGACTCATCACTTTACCCACCTTGCCCACCTAGATAGAAGCATGTTGCCATTATTCCCATCAATGATCATTCAGACTGTCCACATTTCCTGCTCTGGAAAAGCAAGGAATAAATACCAAAGGAATAAATCATGCTGTTCTCTATGTGGATCAGCAAGTTTCACCAAGACCGTACCACTGATCCTTAAGTTTGCTTCCATATATTTAGATCTAGTGGTCTCAAGTTTGATGGGGAAAATCTCCAGCTCTTTTCAAAGGAGTTAAAATTTTGAATGAATCAGTTTATGTTCACTGAAACTAGAAAAATTGAAACTGTTCTTTGTTAAGAAAGATTCAGAGGTAATGGCCAAAAATTGTTACTCAGAAAGTTTAATTAAAACAAGACTATTTTATGTCAGGTCATAACTTCGATTATTGCTACAAACCCTCTTTCACATGCTTTTATCAATTTCCTCATTATTACTGGGATTCAGGTGCACACTACTTTGTGAAAGAAATATTTCAAAGGATGGAAGGGAATTAAACCCTGATTTATATACATACTTATTTATTTATGTTGAGTAAAGCTCAAATACATAGCCTAAAAAGGCTGCTATAAAGCAGTTACAGAATGTGTCGCCATGAACTGACATTCCATAAGTGTCAGAATGATTTTTATCCATTTTTCATTTGAAAATACTCTAAGTTTGGTCTGAATATAATTTCAGGATGATCTTTTGATTACTAAGAAGTGATAAGAAGTTTCTTTTTTGTATGTTGCAGCTAAAGGTTTTGATGATGGTTTAAGTTATTTTTGAATACTTGGTAACAAGGGACAAGCAAATTGCTACGCTCCCATTTGCCATCAGTGCAGTAATTAAAGTTAAAAGCATCTAAGTAAAATCAAGGAAGAGAGTTTTACTCAGAAACAAGACATCAAGAACAATCTGAAGAAAGCACAATCATCTTCTGGACAGATTAATTAAATATGCAACATCCATTAAGCTCATAGATCAACTCTCCAACAAGAGATCCTAAAATATTTGATTTGGCAATATGGGGAGTGCAGAGGACCCAGGGAAAACAGCCTTCTTTATCTGCTTGAAGTGGCTCTTCAGACATCTCCCAAAGAGAGAAAGGAGAGCAATCAAATCTCTAGAAAAGTGGTAATAAGAAAAAACTGCTAGTAGTTATCTAAACTGAGGTAGGATTTCAGTTTAATTTATTTCATTACATTCTTAAATAGTAAATGTTTACTTCATTATTTCCTTGATACTAACCTGCCTGAGAAGGTTACTGAATTTAATATAAAAAGAACGGTCTTAGTGTGACATTAAATTAAGATCCTAAGGAAGCATATTTTTCATAAGATTCTGATTGCAGATGAAATAAAATTGTTCTGAAATAGTTTTTTCTCTTGAATGAAGATATCTTTATGTGTTTAAAGGCTCTGTATGTGAAAAACAGAGTACTCAAAGCATGTGCAGCTTCTACACCAGTTTAGCAAGTAGTGCCTTTCAGTTCTCTGAGAAGGAATAAACTCATTCATTGTATCTGATTTCAGTGGTAGATATGCACAGAATAGGCCAGATTCTCTATTCCAGGTAAAATGGTTGTAAGATTAATTTAACTATGAATAAAAATAGGATTTCAGCTTCTTTAGATTTTCAGAATAACACAGTTCACTGCAGTAGTATGGCTCCTCATAAATAGATATCTGCAAGTACTGAGCTGAACACTAAAAGTTACAGTTTTCATCAAATCTCACATATGAATTATGTACTGAAAATAATTTTTAAAAAAACATTAATTGACCTTCACACAGAATTTCTAACTGTTTTAACACCTTTTATCAGTTTTTAATTCACTGGGCATGAGTGCTTACCTAAGCCACTCAACAATCTGAAACAGAAAATAAAGGGAGGGAAAGAAGAAGAAGATCTTCTGTTTTCTGACTTTCTGAAAAAAGTCTGCTTGAAGGTTTCTTGAATTTTGTACACCAACTTGGGAAAAATAAGTATTTTCTAGATTGTTCAAAACATCCAGTTGCTACCAAGATCATATAGGAAAGTGTTTACGCTTCACACTTGTTTTCTTACAGCACAAAGTGTATTGTTATACTTTCACTAATAAAATGTGGTTTTAAACTCTCCAAGAATAACACATTTGAGAATCATGAACTCTGTTACTGTGTGCCAGACTTTACGTATTAGTCAGGTTGCCAGAACTAAACACTAAGGTCGCTAACAAAAATCCCATCACAGCATTTTAAAGTCAATAGTCTCAGCATTGCTTGTTTTAAGAGGGCAGGAACCCCTTCTTTCATCAACCTTGCCCAATTAAGTGAGTAGTTTCTAAGATCACTGATAGTTATTGGGAATCAGCAATTGAATTCTGGAGATCTAAATGCAAAGCTGTCTAAACAAAGGCATTCATATGTTTGCTTCTACATCAAGATCATCAGGTTTATAAAATTAACTTCTTCCTTTTATCTGAATTACTGAAAGTGTACTAGTTTGCTAAAAAGTTGCTGACATCTGCAAACCTGCTGGAGGCGGCTTCTAAAACAGTCATCTTTTGGTAGTGCATGTTCAAGATGAGATCCTGATATTGCTCCAGAGATCTACAGAAAGATCTATTTTAAATTTAAGGTTGGTCTGATTCCTGTTTCAAGATTATGAGACATAGTTACTGGAAAAGGACCCAACCTCTGGTTTCTGTTTACCACTATACCAGGAAAGCATGGAGGTGCCTTGACATTAAATGTTGTACTGTTAACATTTATTTCAAAGTTGATTTCATAAGTGTAAGTGACAAGGAAAGACAAAGAGTGATATATTGTTAGGCTTTCTTGTCACTCATCATGAATAAGATTTTTTCATGAGAAAGTTTGAATAACACACATTTCATATCAACTGAAGTCTGATCAGTAAATCATAACTCCCCCAGTCCCTCAGTCCACTTTCTTAGTTTCTTGTTTCAAGGACCGTGTTATCCTAGAGAAGGCATGTCCTCAGGGACACAGTGGATTATCTTTGCAAACCCTGTTCTCCTGATTCCTCTTCCTATTTGATTGTCCACTGACAAAGGCTAGATACCAGATAAAATAAAGTGTGAGGTAAAATGCATAACTGATGTGAGAAAGTGAAATGGGCAGTTTATTTACACACCCTCAGTCCTAGCTAGCATTAGGCATAGTTCCAGAATGAATGAATGCTCTAACTAAAATTTAAAAATACTTATGTCTCCAATATTTATCATCCCCTTATTTCCTTCATGTCAGTAATACTGTATATGCTTATTCTCCCAAATAGAATTACAGCATTCACTCCTTACAGTTTAAAACTGTTTAACAGATGCAAAGCAACCTTCAGCTTCTCTCTCAGATCAGTAGTTTAGGTACCTATTTTCCCTCGGTCTTCAGTTTATCCTGCTAACTTAAATCCCATCCCCTCATCTTCATGCAATACTCTGGGGCCTCTGGCATTCTCCTGTCCCGTATTTCCAAACTCAGCTCCAAGCCTTCATGACTAGATATTCTAGAAGCCAAACATAAATGTTATCTCTATCCCAACCATTCTCACTTCCTATATGACTTCTGAGAGTATATTTATCAAATTTCTATTTCTAAAAATAAAATCCTGAACAGTACCACAGAAGAATGGGTGGTGCCCAGTCTTACAGGACCTATAATGTTGTGAAACTGTGATATACTGTGTGGTGCTAGGAAAAAACAAACCAAAACAAAACAAATCACACCAAAACAAGCAATCAAAACCTCCAAATCCTAGCACAATAAAATCAATCAATAAATTTACAAATGTTGTGCTTTTTTCTTCAGTGACACAGGATTATGGGCATGGACTGTGTGCTTGAAATTGCAGATCTGGAAGCCATTTAAGACTTTGTCCTTCTTGAGTTCAAGAGTAGTATTTTCCTTACTAGGGTAGCCAAGGTAGCCAACATTAGGTGATTACACAGCCCCTGTGTGCTAAGGCTCATGTTTGGCACTGGGCATGCCAGCCAGCTTTTAAAGGCGTAATCAGAGGGAAGGGCACATATTGAAGTATTCGTTTAAAATACACCAGGCCATTATATTCCCTTTCCTTCCTTGTCTTGTCCACAAGGTCAGAAAATTTCCTCTGTTGGGAACAAAAAAATCCCTTTTCTATCCTCTGACTTTCTCTGTTTCTAGTTATTTTCACTAGTAACATTATTTGTTATTTACTTTCAAAGGTACAAGAACAATTATCCTCACAGGAAAACACGTACGGGAACACAGCTGTTTATGGCTCCATGTTTTGAAGTTTCACTGGCTGCCAGGCAATTGCTGTTTTCCCATCCATCTCTTGAGACGAACATAGAAGGAATACCATCACTACTTGGCTACTGTCTTCTTCAAATATGTAGGAAGAAGTGAAAATAAACTGTTTCTGTTTACAAAGTAAAAGATGATAGGTAAAGAGTCAGTTGAAGAACACATTATTACAGATAAGTTTATTGTGTGAAGCATAATTTTAGTACAATCTGTATGATAGGCACTTTCTGGTTTTTGTTTTTTCCAACTAAGAAAAGGGCTCTGTAGAGGAAAAGCAACACTTCAGTGTTATAAAGCACACTGTAGTGTTTTAAACAGTTACAGAATACAATTACTGTGTTTCATGTGCTGCCTGTTGGTTTGTAACCTGAGGAAAACCCATGGTACTAAAACTTAATTGGCTCTTTATGGAAAAAAACATGTACAGGCATCCTGCAGGCACAGATGCTGTGCACAACCCACTGCACCCTCCAGAGCCCTCTCCCCACGACTCCACCACTCCCCTTCTCCCCAGTCTTATCCCTGCTTGTGGTCCTTCACAACCATGAGCACAAAATTCAGCCAGAACAGTCCCAGCACGTACTGAGCTGTTCCAGTGGTTGGTGTTGAAGGAAAAGAAGGTATTACTTTTATCTAAATGAAAAGAGGTATCCCAGAACATTTTTTGTTTTGCTTCACTCCTTTATTTAGCATTGCACAGGTTTCTTCTGTGTACTTTTGGATGCAGTTAGTGCCTTTTTAAAAACAGTCCCTTACTTAAAACAAATTAATATTTTTCTTCCTTATATGAACTAAAATGTGCAGTGTTAGCTAACTGCAGTTGTGTTATTAAGGTAATAAAATTATTCTACTGCTATCAGTGCAACAAGATAAGGTATAATGCAATGCTCAAAGCAATGTTCAATGGAGCAGGGAAGTATTTAGCAGAAAATTATTCTTTAAATTTTTTCCAGTATATTAAACTTAATTGTGGCCAATTTCAGATTTGTTTTTATTGCAACCCAGCCTGCTGTCTTTACTAGCTTTTATAAATCAGGTCTCAGAGAGATCTTAACAAATTAATAATAACTGTTAAGACATTAGACTGTTAGTCCATTGCTAGGTTGATTGTTTTGTGTCTTTTTATGATTTTGTTCCACAGGAAAAGTATAAAGTTTGGTATTTCAAAGGCTTAGTGTGACAAGAATTTTACCACTTTCAGCATGACCAGTATGATCCTAGAACCATTTAAAGTACTGGAAGTTTGTTGACCACCTGAATACTCCATGTGTGTGCTTAATTTTTGTGATGGAGGAAGGATATAAAAAAGTGTTTTTTTTTTAACTTGGGCATAAATTCATGGAAAAATATAAACAAAGTAACAGAACTATTGGCAGATCTTAGATTAGAACTAGGAGACTTATGTATAATTCAAACACTGAATCTGCATAGTAATTATTCATGAGTAGGCTCTCAGTTCCAGAAATCACAGGGGACATGGTTAGATCTAGCCCGAAGTACAACAGTTTTAGAGATAACATTGAATTTGAAGTATACGGGGGAGTGTGAGGGCAGAGGATATCCTGAGCAGAGACCTTGAAATCTTTCTGTTTGTTTTATAATAAATATATGTAGGGTAAGTTACATACATATGGGAAATACCAATATTAGTAATGTATGGAATCTATTTATTTGTCTTTATGGAATCAGTATATTTGGGTGACAGATTTGAACATATTTTTCTGTAATACTTGTTTCATCTGGTCATTTATGAGATCATGGTATTTACAGTTAACCTGTAAATCTGCTTCTTCCTTTTAGGATTTCAGAAAGTATCCACGTTCACTCTCTGCATCTATATAAGCTATAGAGGTTTTCATAAAGCAATTCTAAAGGAACAATCCAATAGTGCTGCCTAAAACGAAAGAATTCACCTCCATTAAGCCTGTTTCAAAGTACACTGAAGTCAATGGAAAAATACCAACTGACAGGAACAGATCTGAGGTCAGTGAAATTTTTGGTAATGGATACTGTTTATTCCTTGTAAGCTGGGCTAAGAGGTGTCCACACGGCAGTTGACTGTGTCCACAAATGCTGGCATATCTAGCTGCCAGCAAGATTTACTGTGCATTTTTACCCCCACAATGAGAAAGCAAAAGTAAGAAGGACGAAGAGCTTTTATATGTATCTCCAACTGCTGAGGCATGAGAACACCACTTTAGCCAGCCCTTGATACAAAACCCACACTTCGCTTCCTTTGAAGAGCCTTGTGAAAGGTGTCAGAGGAGATGGCGATGAGCCTAAATGGCAAACATCTCTGCAGGGCAGTCACTGGCTCCTCTGGGTTCTGGAACAACTTGAGGGTGCAACAGAGGGACAAGGAGATGCTAATCTGGGGCTGACATGAAGAGTTGTCACAGCACTCTGCTTGGGAGCTGAGCTTTTCCATGTGCACCTGTAAACCAGTGCCATGGGCAATGCTACAGAGACACAGCAAAAGGTCAGTGACACTGCACTCCTGCTGGGCTCTGCTGGTTGCTGGCATACACCAAGGCAACACTGCAGTGGAAATAGAACTGCCCTCTGGAGAGCATCTAAATCTCCATGTTGTACAGCAGCATCACCAGCATCTTCAGATCAAGCCGCTGTACTGGTAAGGCTGGAACAGTAATGTGGGCTTCTAGCTGCACAGCTGGATGGCAGCTTGTAGTGGGTTTCTGTGGCTGGGTTTTGATAGCAGGGGGAGTCTACAGGAGTGGCTTGTGTTAGAAGCTGCTGGAAGCTTCCCCTGTCCCATGGAGCCAATGCCAGCCAGCTCCAGGATGGACTTCCTGCAGGTGGCCAAGGCCAAGGCAACAGGAGTGCTAATACCATATCTGTGATAACATACAAGAACAGAAAGTTGCCGAGCAGAAAGAACTCTGGCCAGGGAAGAGCAGAGTGAGAATATGGGAACCACAAGGCAGATACTAAGGTCAGTGCAGGAGGGGAAGGAGGATTTCCAGGCACTGGAGCTGAGGCTCCTGCAGCCCGTGGTGCAGCCCATGGTGGGGCAGCTGTGCCCCTGCAGCCCAGGGGGGACCATCAGGGTACAGAGACCCACCTGCAGCCCTTGGAGGAGCCCGTGCTGGAGCAGGTGGATGCATGAAGGAAGCTGTGACCCCATGGGAGGCCCAAGATGGAGCAGGGTCCTGTCAGAGACCTGCAGCTTGTGGAGAGGGAAGCCCACGCTGGAGCAGGTTTTTCCTGGGTAGGACTTGTGGCCCCTGTGGGGGACCCATGATGGAGTAGCTCATTTGAGAAGAACTGCACCCCATGGAGAAGTGACCCACGGGACAGCAGTTTATGAAGAACTGCTGCCCGAGGGGTGGACTCATGTTGGAGATGTCCATCAAGGACTGTCTCCCATGGGAGGGAGCCTACGGGAACAGGGAAGGACTCCTCTCTCTGAGCAGCAGCAGAAACAACAACTGGGCATAACACCCATTCCCCATCCCCCTGCACCACTGGGGTGGTAGGAGGGAGAACATGGAAGGAAGGAGAGCTGGGGGGAAAGTGGTTTTAAGATTGTTTTATTTCTCACTCTTTGGCTCTTATCCCATTAGTAATTAATTTAATTCATATCCCCACTTTGAGTCTGTTTTGCCCATGAAGGTGATTGGTAACTGACCTCTCCCAGCTGTTATCTCAACTCATGAATTCTTAGCTGTTTTTTTTCTCTCCTCTGTTCAGCTGCAGAGGCAGAGTGAGAGTGGCTTTAGTGAGTACCTGGCATCCAGCCTGGTCAAATCACTACACAGCTCCAGAGCTGCCTTTCACAACAGCTACAGCTGGATATCATACTGCTGCAGGAATTTGGAAGTAATATATTTGTCCTGTCAGTCTCTTTAAGCTGCTTCATTGCAGGGATGTGCTGTTCAAACAAAAAAAATCTTTATACTTCTTCACGGTGTTCTTAACAGGAACAGATGTACTTTCTTATATACGTCACATATGGTAAAGGTATTTAATATATAATAATCACTCGAAGCAGGTGAACAAATTGAGCCAGGATTTTCAAGAAACTCTTAGGTTCACAACTCTCAGTTTAGATTCTTAGGATATCTCTTATTATATATTTGCTAGTAAAGAGGATTTTCCATACACAGATTTACTGCAGATACCTTTGTTTCCTTAATAGCATTTTTACCTAGAGGCTCTAGCAACTTGCGCTCTCCCCACTGCAGAGTAGCCCTGTGGTTTTTTTCCAGACTCTTTAATGAAAGAGTGAAGATGCCTAAGCCAGGAAATGAGCGTCTATAACATGTCCATGTGTCTCCCTCCCCACTGCAGGCAAGCGGAAGAGGCTACCCCCATTTTGTGGGTCAGAACAATGGCATAACTCTGACATCCACATTTTTAAAGATGAGGTGTCATGCACAGATGTTAAAGATCAGTTCATTCCTCTTTTCCTTGGGAACACTGGCAGTGCCTTGACATGTGTTATAGGAGATCACATTTACCTGTAAGACTTTGTCTGAAACTGACTCTTCCCTCATGCTTGTGGGCCAATCAATTCACCTGCTCTGTGCCTCCTTTTTCCATCTGTAGAAAGACCAAATCAATAGCGTTCCTTTGAAGGACTGCTACATGTGGCACTTCATTAGAGTGTCACTCCTATTACTATGGTGAAGCCCAGCTAGAATTTTATCATTATTGGTAATTAGTATGGATACAATGCTATTATATTATGATTATGTCTACCAACAAGAGCTCCAGATCCTAACAACTTCTGAAATTTTATTTGTCCCAAGTCTTTCATTTGCCATGCAATGAGAAAGCATCTTTCACTTGGCTGGGTTTGTCTGGCATTAAGAAAAGGGGTAATTTACAGGAAGACTGGAGACTTCATTCTTTCCAACCCAAATTTGGGGAACTGCAAACTTCAAACGATGCCTGTAGATACAATGCAATGGACAGGAAGTTCTCTTTAAAAAAAACATTTCGTTTTTGTTCTCCACATGTTACACATTTTTCTTTTCACAAAATGTTGCGTCTGGGAAATCCTGGAGAAACACTGAACTCCACAACAGTGCAGACAGAGCTAGAAGATCATTGCTTAAGGTATTCTTACTAGTGTCCCAAGCTTTCCAATGTGATATGTAACTCACTGTCTTTTGGAATGGGCACAGTGATCCAATATGCAACATTTTTATGCTAAATCACTATCTGGGTGTGCATTTACCATGTAACTTACTTACAGTTTTGGTCTAGATATTTGAGTCCAAATCCAGCTCTGGATATACCTCCAGAGCCCTCCGCAATGCAGACTATTACAAAAAAATGCTTCCCCTTGTGTACACTCAACACCCACACACGCTCAATTCCTAGCAATTAGAGTCAAGGGCAAAGCAGGTGTTTCTACTGAAGGAAGAGGGAGTATGTGAGGGTTTATTTTAGCACAGTCTGCTGATCACTAGCTCTTGGGTGCAGAGGACAGGGAGTGTCCAGAGTAAGCTCATGATGGCATTCAGCACCTCTAGTTACTGAGTGTGATGGACTGTGTCATTTCTTTTACTTCCAGATGACTGAGAGACTGGTTAGTGAAAAAAAAATTAATTAATTGGAAGTGTTGGTAAATAATTTCTAGCAATACAGAGAAATCTATATAGAGAGGAATTTGTTAAGTAGAAAAAGAATGTTAATTTCTATGTTATTTCAAAAATCAGGACCTAAGGAAAAGAGGTCAAATACTAATAAATCAGACAAAGTGCATTTAGTATGTTTCTGTTCCATGCTGGTATTTACAGTAAGAAACGGATATTTGCTGAAACATTTGAACATCAGTGATAAAGGCTGTTGCCCTCTGTGCCAGGTTTTGTACTGTTTGAAGGACCTAGGCCTCCTTTCTTACAAGTGTGTCAGGTCTCTCAGAGAGCTCATTTCTGACTTCACAGAATAGACACAAGACACTGCTCAGGACCACTAGTGTCTCCCACAGCATGTTCAGATTTCTTGGGACCGTAGCATGAACACATTTCTTGGGACCAAGAAATTGGCAGGTTAGTGCGGATAATGGTGTGGAGTATCACACTGCTTTATTCTTAGCACCATGCTGCTTAGGTTGGAGTTCCTGTGAAAGAAAGACATTGACCTTTAAATACAGTCATCATCCTGTAAGGTCACATCAGGCTAATGTCCAACATGATGGGAGAAAACGCAGTTTTACAGAAAACTGGTTTCATCAGTGAAAAGATCAAGATTTTCCCCATAAGAAGTTTGTTTTAGACAAGATAGAAGCAGAAAATTCTGTTTTTCATGGATATTTTTCTCTTTCTCCCAGGACTTTGTCTGCCAGTCATGGAGACTGTGTTGCAGGGCACTGTTAAGTGTTAGCTGCTCAGGATCACTGAAGGAGAGGTGTGTTGGAAGGTAAAAAAGTGTCTCCTAACACATTAAAAAGCAGTCTTACTTTCTACCTGCCTTAGAAAGCCACCCACCATGACCCTGCTTTGAGTAGCGGTTACTCCCCAAGATGATCTCTGCCAAGAGATTTGACAATCAGCAATACAGATCCTGGCTATAGCAGAAGAGGACTCTGCTCAGACAAGTGTATTTTCCCAAGAAGGACAAGCTATTCCAGCTAAGGTCAGTGTTGTGACCAGCACATTTTCATTTATTTATCTTGCACAGATTACCAGCACTGCAACTCAGATTCTGAGACAATGCTGCATTGTGTGCACAGATACACTGAGCCCATGTAAGCCAGGATCACCCTGGATGCTGTAAGGATCTCACTTAACAGTAACCTTTCAGTAGTGCAAGCCAGCTATCTCCATTTTTTGCTCTCAAATGAAGGCTTGGGTCTATTCAGTTTAACTGGGCATCAGTGTCCTCCTAATTCTCCCAAACAATGGAGTTGTGGATTCTGCCAGCACCCATCAAGCAGTTCTAAGTTTGCCCTCTGGATGAGGCTAGATCCAGTGTCCCTAACATAGCAGAATGAACATTTGCATCTCTACCTGCCTCTCCCTGACGCAGCTGGCAAAACTTTTCCTCCACATGATCCAGGAACGCAGTGTGAGCCCAACGCTGCCATCTGTGCCGCTGGGGGCAGAGAAGTACAGATACATCAGACCTACAAAATGAAACAGGAGTGGCAGTCATAAGGATGATCTTCAACAAGTTTATCAAAGAATTCATTCTCAGACATGTTTCAGTCTTGAATCAGAGCACAACATGTTGAAATGCTTAGAGACATTTGTGTTCAGCCAATTCATGTGTTTTACAAATGTGCCTATTGACTTGCTGCTATTCGATAGAGTTACATTCACAACCCAGAATCTATCACCATTTACACTGGTTCCCCAAACATTTCAATTTTTTATGCAAATGGGAGCTGTTTTGTAATGAAAATAGAGGTATTCTGCTTTTGGAGATTTCTACATTTAAGTGTTTAGTATACATGTATAAGCCATTAAGCATGCACTGAGTACCTGCATATGCTGAAATAGTCTGTGTCTTTGAACACTCTAATACGAACATCTTAATTCCTACAAATGAATTATCACATCCAGTGCTGTATAATCTTCTGCTAAAGGCTGAAATAAGAAAATGTTCCCCAAGAGATTATCTCTCCAACTCCATAAAAGTCAACAAGAGCTGGAAACAGAATTACATTCTTGAAAAGCTAAAGGAAATTAATGGTCCATGTCTCTAGATCTCCAGTAAAATGACATTTCCCTTAGGATATGCCAGCTGCCCTCCAAAATTGCAAGACCCAAAATGTTAGGAAAGAAATATAATTAATAATTACTATTATTATTATTATTTCAGAATATTTTTATGCAGAGAAAAGCTAGAAGTTGTCTTTTAATGTCACTAACCATAAATGAAGTAGATTTAGGTGGCCAGGGACTCATTAGTAGTAGCAGCTGTGGATCCCATTTGCTTCCATGAGGCTTGTATGTAAGAAATCTCCTATCAGAGTCCTTTTGCTTTCCTTTCAGTGATTCAAGTCCAGGATCTGAATGTATTAAGCAAACAGTATTTATAAGCTATAGGAAAAACCGTCTGCCCTCTAGGATTTGAAAAGCTATCCTTATTGCTAATCAGATAGGATCTAGAAAAAGGAACACCAAGACATATACAGAAAACATCATAAACAAAAAGATATTCTGTCCATGACCTTTGCTGTGAATGTACAAAGAAAATAGTGGTTTATACTACATGGTATGTATGTGTGTGTGTTGTAACTAGTGTGTAGTTAATTATTTTTTAAAAAGCTTTCCTTAGAAGAGGTGGAGCTAGAGAAACTACACTGAAGGGCAGGCATCCCATTGGGAACTATCCACCACAGTAGGAATGCAGACATGGATTGTTGCCTCTACCATGGCCACAGCAGACATTGGACTTGAATCAGTTGTCTGGGAATAAACCCCGATTACACGATTGAAATTGAAGTCTTATCAGAAAAATTGACATTGACAAGCAGTTTTCAACTAGTAATCCTTCTTGTAGCAGATATCCTTAAATCTCAGTGTCTTTGCATTAGTAAACTAGTGTATCTTCCGTGATCTGAGTCTGTTATTTAAAGTTAGGAAGCAGATTCTCTCTGATATTGAAACTTACGGGGAAAACCTGATGTTTGGTCTATAAGTTTCACCTGAGGCACTTAAGCCAGTTTTGTGGTTTCAATGATCTTATTCCTGCCCCCTACTGTTCAAGCACAGGTTCCTAATTTCTTTAACACAATGAATATAAATGTCGTCAAGGACTTACCTATGTGGTTTCTTCTGAGGCACAAGATGAAAAATCAATAACTGTCATGTTCTGGAGGTATCAGCATCATCTGCTGATATTTTTCCTTGATTAATTGAACAAGATAAAATCAAAATGGTGAGGTTAGGCAGCCAGATGAATGCCCTGCGAAACCAGGGAGGGAACAAAAATGGTACATGTTGAAAACTTGACTGTAATGAATATTTAACTGTGGGTTGATGGATGTGATACACATCAGAACTGCATAGCAGAGAATGCCACAAGGTTTTGCAAATTTATATTTTTGGTCAAGATTTGGGAAAAAAAAACCCCACATATTTTGGTTTGGCAGATTTTAAGAGAAATTAGCATCTAATTGCTATTATGAAAATTTGATAATAAAATTAATCAAATAAAGCAAATTTTCCTTGAGATAGAGTAGTATTAGACAAATTTGTTTTGGCTGTAACAGCTAACTAGAAGTTTGCTTTTAATTACTTTAAGTAAACTCAAAACCAAGGAAGTTAAATTCCTGCTGTAGCAGATGGCAAATAAATAAAGATATGATTTATAGATTTATATTCTTAAGGAGACAGAAGGAGGAAGAAAATACTGTTTTCCATGGAAATGGAAATGTGGTTCTTCAATAAACTACATGTCCAGGTAATAAATGTTTGCTTTAGAGGACAGAAGGGGTTTTGTTTACTGTCTCAATTTTCTTTCCTATTTTAGAAATAGTAAGTTTGTTGAATTGCTCTTTGGGTAAGATTCTTTGAAGGGCTCAGAGGAGAGGAGATAGGAACATTTGTAATGAAAAGTTAACTGAATATGGATAGAATAATGAATTTGATTTTAAAACATATTACAAAAACAAATAAACCAAACCAAAGGACTACTATGAAAAAACTACATTTAGACTGTAGATTTCTCTTCCTTAGCAGATTTAACATTAAATTCACTGATTGTGAGGGAATGCACTGATTCAAAATGTATCTTGAACTTTTAAATTTTCTTTCAACTTTTTTGTACACAGTTTGTACGCAACCAGTGTTGAGAAGAAAGAACAGTTTCTTGCCATATATTATGAACAAAAAAGCTAGCACAATGAGATGCTGGTCTCAGTTGGGGCTGCTAAATGGAAAAATTAGCATACAGTACTTCCATCCAGCATGTCGAGCAATTCAACTACTGGCTATTTATACAAGGAAAGCAGAAAGTACAGGCAGACATGTCACAGTGAGCAAGGTAAAGGTGAACTGGTTAGCCCTATTTCAGTCTGCTCTACCCAAATAAAAACTACAAAGCACATTAAACTGTTGCCTAAAAGACCGAGCAGAAAAAGACTCCAGGCCAATTTAGGTTGGAGATAAGGAGAGCAGAAGCTTTAATGAGCCTCCAGGCCCCAGGATACAAAGCTTGGCATGCAGCCTCAAACACAAGTTCTATGATTTTATAATGATGTCCACCCAATCCCCACTCATCCACCTCTCAGTTCTGCCCCATTCCACCCCTTGGCACACCCCCTCGGGAATTGAGTCTGGGGCAGCTTGGGACCCCTCTTTCATCATCTTCATCCTCCTCTCATCACGCTGAGTCCTTGGAGGCCTGCCAAAGTTCAGGGCTTGAAAGTTGTTGTGCCTATGTTTACATCTTCTAGTGCAGATGTTGAGGTGTTTTTCTGCAATTCCACCTTGATAAGAAGACTAAACCGCTAATGGAATTTTGAGGGATTGATATGGGACGGGTGCAACCGTTAAGCTACTGCCGTTACTTTTACTGGAAAATACTGGTAAAAGATATAATACCATGAGAAATATAATACAGCTGCGTTTAAAGTCTACATTCACTACATAACTACTTCTAAAGTCTATAAAAATTAAAAAATCAAAAACCCTGAGGCATCAGTCCCCCCCGTAGATCTCCAAGGCTGCATTCTTCAGCATTCCCTATGAAAATCTTTTGGCAAATAATATGAGCCTACAATACAGTTAAATAACAAAGTTACATCCCAACTGCATTATTAACTGCAGCGTTTGGGGGTTTTTTTTGCTAATGAGACTGACATCTAGTGGCTTCATTTACTGATCCCCAAGCATCGTATCTATTTCATTGTATTTTCTTTATGAAAGTCTGTGAGCCAGACACTTTACCTGCCTATAATTGTGTTGTTTGGGGTCTTCATACACACCAGTCTTATATTTGGTATTCTTCACAAAGAGTATTTTGGCCTCATAAGAGTTGATCTGTGGAAAGCAAGTGACAAGCTGGGGAGAGTCCCTTCTCTTTTCTGGAAGAGGAAGGAGAAGCCTGGACCTAAACCAGAAAGCTCTTGCATGGCTATGGTCTCAGAGGTACTTTTTGGTTTCAGTTCCTCTTTTCTCCCTCCTTGTGGCTTCTGAGAAGTGTTGGATGATCTATAGAGCTTGAAGATAAAATCAGGAGGCTGCTTTAGCCGTATGTCTGTATTGGATTTGGGTTGCTGCACTGCAGTTTGTTGTTGGGAGAAAGGCTAGTCAGGGCTTGCAGAAAGTTTGCTTTGACTTTCAAATAAAATTTTTCTCTCTTCTTGTTGGAGGATGAACACATATATATAACAGAACAATTATTACTGATTGCTACTTTCAGTAGCTAGTCCTGTCTGCATAACCTAGTACAGACATGGAAGATAAATGT
Source organism: Pseudotriccus pelzelni (assembly GCA_035584735.1). Taxonomy (NCBI): domain Eukaryota; kingdom Metazoa; phylum Chordata; class Aves; order Passeriformes; family Tyrannidae; genus Pseudotriccus; species Pseudotriccus pelzelni. The sequence goes on along the minus strand of JAWMRA010000078.1, from coordinate 26,258,208 downwards.
GTAATTGTACTTTAATATTATATTGTTCCTGTGCTTAGATGAAGTATTGCTTCTTGATACCTTCTTTCAGTTCTGCAAAGAAACCTGAAGAAGAGAAGAAAACTCCTAACCCTAGAGAAACCCCATCTGAAGCCAAAAGCATGGATGTTCAAGAATTTACACATACCAGCCTGTAGGAACTGAAGCTCTGACTTTCATTTTGCCTGAAATACCCATCACTAAGTAAAAACACAAATACACTCTCCGCACATTTTTATTTTTGCCTCATTAAACAGTAAAACCTTGATGGGAGACTAAACCTGTGCACATGCAGGGCAGTAGAGCGCGGGCGGTGGGGTTACTGGGGCAGCACTGAGTGCACACTAGTCTCACATTGCACAAGTAGAAACGATCAAAGGAACCTTAAAAGAGAGAAATGTTGAAGCCCTGGTCTTCATGCTTCCTGATGCACTTTTATCTTTCTCTGCATTCCTGGGCACACCCAGGCCACAACATTCATTAGAGCTGCCCCATTGCTGTCCTGATATAGAACAAGGTGTTATGTCCTGCCATGGGCTATCTCATCAGCAGTGCCACTCAAGCTTCACCTTTTTGCCCAGAGGTACAGAGAGGCCCCTTCCTACACCCAAGGATGCCTCTGGGTGGGGTGAAAGACCACTGGAGCAGCATTAACACCCTAAATAGGCAGTGAAGTATCTCTATTTTGTCTCCATGATCTAAAAGCCATTCCCATACTCTGTTACCTTTCTTACACAAGAAAGGTATGCCCTGGAAGAAAATCTAGAAGAAATACACAGACTGTAAGGGTATTGCAACAGGCCCTAACACAATACAGTTTTTTCCTACTTTCTTTAGTACTCAATGCTCAGGAAACCTGAAGGAAAGCTATAACATTATAACTTTCACTACTTTGTGCTTATTCATTCTGAGGATAGAATGTTTTGGGTTTTTCTTTCCTGGAAGAAGCTTGTGGTCCACCGAAGGATAAGAGCATATGGATAAGGGCATATGGAAATGTATTCCTACCAAAAAACTGTGTTTCTGAAAAAGGATTTGGGTAGGCAACTAACCAGAGATAAATGAAGTTCCCACAAACTCTTTTCATCCACTGGGTAACATACACCATTAACTTACAAGTTACCTCTCAGTCTTCCACCTATTTTCTCCAGCCCTAATTTGCTTCCTAAACCCAAGGTTTTGCATCCAGTGGAAGTTTCTAAAGCTATTCTGTGGTTGTCCATTAATTTCACCAAAGCAGAAAGTCTATATTTTCACACATCCCACCTCTGCCTCCTTTGTTACCATTGATATTCCGTGCATATGTTTGTATCCTAGGAACTGAAACTCACTGATACAAAATACCTGCAGATCCATATGCACGGGGTGAACAAGGACATGCAATAGATGCAAAGAACAGAAAAGATAGACTCACCACTCTGCAAAAACAGGAACTTCCAGAAAAACTTCATATGCTCTACCACAGAAGGGTTCTCTTTCCTCTCTTCTATGGGAAGTCAAGTGAAGGGGCAAACTTGCAGCACATCCTTACTCAGGGAATTGTTTATTCTTCATTGTAGAAAAGAGCTGGAATAAACAATCTACCCATCTGTGTTGCTAAGAAACAGGGCACTGTTGCCTTGGGACTTGATTCAGAATTCAAAAATGAGAATAGTGTCTCATAGGACTGCATAAATGCAGCTTGAAGCCTAGCAACAAGACCACAAGTTCATTGTGCTGCTCTTATATGTTAGAAAACAAGGGTATTAGAAAGAAAATATATGACTGAGACAAAGAAAACAGTTATTTGAAAACAAAACAGAGGTGGTGTATCGCCAATTATCCTAAGGGGTGGGGTGGAACAATGTATTACTAAACATACTTTTATGACTTGTAAGATCTGATGCTGCCCTGTGTTTTGAGCAGGTTCATATTTACTATAACAAGTGAATATAAAGCAGCATCAGTAGTTACACTAGTATTTCCTAAATATTCAACTTGTTTAGTATAAGTGACAACACAAGAGTCAGGATAGCAGAATTAATTTTCATTTGTATTTCAGTTTTCGAGTACTCTGCCAAAAGAACAATTTAATAGTTGCTGCACACACTCTGAAATGGTCACTCAAAATGACATGGATTTGATAACTGGGAGCAATTACTTATTAACAACATGCACATAAGACTGTTTTCTACATTTGCATATGTGCAAGTGAAGTATAAATTATAAATATGTTATATACCCTTTCACCTTAACAAATGGTCATTATGTGCTGTTGGAAATTACATTGGTTCAATCAACTATTTATTTGTAAAACCTGTTCCCTCTGTTTGCAAAATGTCACTACACCATTGAAACTGGCCAGCACTCCATCCAAGTAGGCCAAGTTTGAGCAGAGTTATGGTTCTCAGCTAAGAAAACAGGTTGGTTTTTCTTTCCTTTTTGGTGTTCCATCATGAAATCATAAAGAGATATTCTTCACCTGTCTGATATCACTGTGTACATAATGGATTTAACTAGAGATGAAGAAGGAAACAAAATTCAGGGGTGCAAATCATCTAGAGACACCTGAACAGTTATCACATTTGTTTCTTTGTTTTTCTTAAAAATATACTATTTTGAAAACAAAGAAAAGAAAAAAAAAAGCTCTAAGTTTGCAGCAGTTCCATGCAGTTCCTTCAACATTTACATTGTTCCAGTTGCTCAGAGTCAGGAGCAAAAGACTATCTGGGAAAATATGCTTGCCTTTTGTTTTGTTGGTTTTGACAGACATTCAAAACCCTTTCAGAGGGCACCTTTTTCTCTGTCTTTAAAGACATTGATGTTTCTTGAGGCATTTAGTTGAAAAGAAATTTGGAGATTGTAGTTGAGCTTTGTGGTAGGACTTTGTATCAGTTCAAACAAGAAAGATCTCACAGTGATCCTAAAGTAAATAAGATATAACTGGATGGTCCTTTGAAAATTTATACTGTTCAGATACCTGTAGTTTTACTAAAGAGAAAATAACATCTAAAAAAATTCCTCTTTGCCAACAGATGGCAGCATGTTACTTACTTTACAAGGTAAGGGAGTTTTAAAACCCAGGAAAGCTGAGGAGCAAGTCTTTTTGCTCTGCTGTAGCATAAGATGAGGGCTTGACATTTTCCTACACAAAACCACCTCATGTTTTCAGCTAAATGTAAGCCGTTTGTAGACCTAAATAAGATTAAGGAGACCTTGAGAGTACAAGCTGGAAAAGCAGTAAAGCTAGTCAGGATTCTAGTCTGAGCTGCAGAATCGTCTTAGGGACAAGCAAGCACAGATGGGATATCATACCCAGATTTAACCTTGAAAACCGTAGCCAACACTATCTATACTTTCTATCTTGATAGAAGGTATTTCAGAAAAAAAAAAAAAAGAGAGAAAAAAGAGGAAAAATAGGTGGAAAAAAGGAAAATAAAATCTTCCCATTCGTTATTTATAAATGGTAAAAGAAAACAGGATGAAAAATGTTTTGTTCAATCACCATTAGCAGTCAACTATAAAAATACATCACTTGACAGAAGGATTATCTCGACCCTTTGAGCAGGCTGTGTTCTTCAATAATTTTTAGGGTTTTTAAAACTTGAATTCTTCTCTGCTATATTGATACCAAGAGTCAAAAAGAAAGCAAAACCAAAAAAAAAAAAAGTAGGAAGAAAGAAAAAAGAAAATTTACTTCTGATTTTGAAAACATACAATTCTTATCACCACTTTCCTGCCTATGTTAGAAATAGAATCATTCCTTTCCTCAGGCTCTCAGCTTTTTGGGATAGTGACCAAATTTCTTCCTGTATTTCTGTGTCAGCTAGGACAAAAAAGTTCAGGGCCCTTGTTTGGGATATATCATAGCAATACTTCAGCAATAGCTCAAAAAAATCAGGAAGATGTCACTAGGTGCTGGTAGTTCTGATTCAGTCCTTGCACTCATGCAGAATCTGAGTATGTCCACTGAAGTCAGTACAAAGTCAGTGTGAATCAGAATTAATTATTGAAAACCACTGCTGGAGCAACAGAATGAAAGATTACATTACAGAAATTTACATTACAGTGTAAAATGCTGATCAGTACATGATAACAGGGTAATATTTCATTATTCCTGAACTAAGATATAGAATGGTGTTTGAGGGCAAATGGCAGCTTAGTGTTTCCCTGCTGTAACTCATTTAAGTAAGGAACAAGCCTACAGATTTCATAAATCCACTTCTTACTTCTCAAATCTTATTAGAGACTGAGTGGAATAAATCCTGGTTTACACTAAAATAACTGTTTCATTTCTCTCACTCTGAGTAGTTGTTCATCGAACCAGGGAATAAGAAGCATGTCTGCCCCATGGAATGCAATTCTGAAATAACCCAGCTAACTCCAGGATCAATGCCTATGGACCCAGGTCAAGGTGACACATCCATTGCCACTAATTAGTCCTCATATTCATTGCCATGCAAACTTAATTCTGTTGCACTGAAGTGCTGGAGTTGAGAAATGGAAGCCAGCTTAGAGCTATTTTAGGCTTCTGTGCACTACACAAGGAGTTGTGAGGATAATTCCTTATCATCACTACTTCACAGAGATGAAAGAAAAAGAGAACAGTCTCAAAGGCTAGGCAGGGGCAATTCCTATTTCTTAAAAATGCAACAGACAGAAAAAACAGCTAGGATACCTAGAATAACAAACCAAACAATAATGAAACACAAAATCTGAAAACCAGCACCTACACTTGACAAATTTGAGTCCGTATAAATTTCTTCATTTATCTGGCTACGCCTTCAAACATCTAGACTGTAGTTTCCAAATGACATAGAACTGAGAACATAAATACACAACAAAGAGCAGGCAGCAGTAGAAATGATAGCACAAAACTCTCTTATGATTTGCAATGTCCTTCTAAAGCTAAATTAAACCAGGCAGCAATTTTCTTCTCCTCATACTTCTCCTTTCCAGTAAGAACCACAAATATAAGTGTGTGTATGTGTATAAAATTAGCCTGTATATATTTGGCATTCCTACACTTTAAACAAGTATCACCTGTATATATTTACTATTCCTACCTTAAAACGATTATCACCCCATATTCTCAGTCTAAGACAAGTTATGACCTTAGCCTTTATCACCAAGTTCTAAATCCCTCACAAATTTAAAATTACTGACAAAACTAAAACAGGGAACCTACATTGCTGTGTATTTGAGTCATTGTGTTGGTTGCTGCTGAGGTAACAGTGTTCCCTTTTCTGAGTAAGAGTCCAGTGACATTGGATTCTCTAAATTTTGAATTAATAAAAATCTAGAAACTATAACAGATAGGCACAATGATTCAACATATATATATATATATTATATATATATATATATAACCAAATAAAAACATTTTTCTTTTGAGTTAGCTAACTTTATCATCATACATTTGGCTTTATTTGTTTGGTCCCACTCTTTAAGGTTCTTAGTTCCAGTTCTGCTTTTTCTGAAATCAGACAGCCTTTTTCAAACATTTCCATGATCTCCATAAGGCTGGAAACCATCCTCCTAAGAGGACGGAAAATAGCAACCAGAAATAGGGTCTTTACCTATAGACAATACATGAGGAATAAAGTATCTCTCTTGAAGGCATTGACACATTCAATCTCTGTTAAGGGGGGAAAAAAAGGAGATTCACAAGTTATTTTCTAAAATAACTTGTACATAACTGTTTCTGTAATAATGACAATTCTGAGTGGCTGTCATTCCATTTTATCATGCTGACAAGGTAGGTTGGAGAAAAAAACATGGAAATGACACCCCAAAATAAACATTAACCATTAGCTGTTCATTGCTTCCTTGTTTAAAGCATTTCAGTCTTCCAGCTGGGGTGCATAAATTCTCCCCAAAAGGACACGCATTTTTATTCTCCACTTGTACAGTTCCTATCAACAAAATCCTGTGTTCAGGACTCTACTATATCTCAAGCAAACACCTACTTTATGCTAGCAGGGAAGTAGGAAACTAAAATGTTTGAAGTTACCCATCTGGAGTTATCAAGTCAGATTATTCAATCAGTGGAAACCATCTAGACAAAAGGTATGTTTCTCTTTAAAGAACTGCTGAAAGAGTTCACTGAGGAAAAGGTCATGACTGACGCAGAAGGTTTCACAGAGATACAGGAAGAAAATGACTGGAAATGGGTTATTTCTGCAACAGGACTAGAAGTAGAATATTACAATTTGTTCTTAATATTGTGCCCTAAGAAAATTCATACTGCAGTGTCTCACTTTTTTCCCGTCACTCCTTTGCCTGTCTGTCTTTTCTTCCCTTTCTTAAACACGTTTTCCCAGAAGTGCCTCCTGACTGAGGCTGCTCTGCAGTTACTGGTACCAGCACCTGGCTACTGACACACAGAACAGCTTTCATGTAAAAACCTACATGTTCTAATGATCTTGGCTCTAACAGTAAAATTCCCGGTGTAATCCAGTATGCCAAAATGCACCAAAAGATTTCCTTGTAGCCTACTGCTAGCAATAGCCATAACAGAATTCAGGAAGACAATTTTTTTGCATTAAGATAGCCAGAGAAAGCATACGCTCTGTTTATGTCACACACTGGATGAGATCTGCCATAAATTAATCTGTACCAAAAATATGGGCCCTGCAGTTCCTGGATTTCTGTTCACAGAAGACTTCTCAATGGATGAGAGGTGGAGATGCAAGCTTCACAGCAACATTCATAGAATCATAGAATGGCCTGGGTTGGAAGAGACCTTAAAGATCATCTAGTTCCAACCCCCCTGACATGGGCAGGGACACCTTTCCCTAGACCAAGTTGCTCAAAGCTCCAACCAACCCGACCTTGAATACTTCCAGGGATGGGGCATCCACAACTCCTCTAAGCAGCTTATTTCATATTCATACATATTCATACACACAAGTAATTTAACAAGTTCAAGCACAACATATGAACTGTGTGTAAAATATAATAAATGTTCTGAAAGCCTGCTTTCAACCCTCAAAACCCATCTTTGAGGGTTACATATTAGTAAAAATTACCATATCATTACCACCCCTTGAACTAAACAAGGGAGGAGTGGGAAATAATATCTGTAAATAGATAGGAAGACAAGGGTTTAACATCTTCTTACAGACCTTGGCTTCTTTAAACCTCACAGAAGTGTATATCTGTATCAGACCTTTATGACTCACACCAACTTCTACAAATCAAGAGCAATACAGGACAAAGGAATAATCTCATGGAAATATATCCAAGAATGGTATTTCTTTTTAAAATGAGAAACAACACACCAGAAGAAATGGCTAATTCCATTTCTTGATTTAGGTGTTCATACAGACCACTGGGTTGTTGCAAACTGAATTCTAGGAATCCAGCTGTTCCTATTCAATATGCTCTATCTCAGTCTTGTGAATCACTTTTATATCTAGGTATCTAACTGGAAGGCATCAGAGAGTTATGCAATGTGGATCCTAAAACATTCTGTTGGATACATCCTGGGAACTTTTCAACACAATGCTGTCCTTATCAGTACCTTTAACAGGCTGCAAACTGGGGAGAGGACAGAGTGAGTTGCAACACAAGGGAGAAGTGGCCATGTCCCAGGGAGCATAATAGGCATAGACATGGATATGGAAGGAGGAACTGTGACCAATTTTGATTAGCACAACCTTCAGACTTGCAGACAGTGAACATGAGAACCCTACTAGACGTGTCCTCTTTGAATAAGTAGGGACCTAATAACTGTTCTAAGCAAATTGTCTTGGAAAGACAGTTTCAGTTACTACTTTGTTGTCATTTGACAAATACAGATGAAAGTAATTTTCTGCAAGATGTTTTCCTGGTAGGAAACTAACTTCTTAAACAGCAGACAAAATTTACTAGAACTCAATAATTGCTTAATAAAGATAATTCTGTCATTATATAATAAGTCCTTTCCTCTTACAAATCAATTTTCCAGTAATACCTGTATTTCTGTAACATATAAGAATAATTATATTGACTCTGCTGAATACACTTAAGTCATTTAGCTAAGCACAGTTTCATGAAACAGCCAAATGATCATTGTCTTTGTAACGAAGATCTGCAATCTTGAATGCCTTTTAGTATAAATACTAAATTCTACCACTAGAGGCTGGATATTATTTCAATTAGCCAGGACTGCTTCAGGTAAATTAACTAATCATTTGCTAACACTCTAGATTGTAAAATGCACAATAAAGAGTTAAAATAAGGTCTGAATTCACAAGATTCTGTGTTCAGTGTTTCAGAAGCAAATCAAATATAATTTGCATTACTACAAAGGTGCTAATAAATATACACTGCTTCCAAAGGCTGAATATCAATTCAAATAGATTGTGTATATGTGCAGCTCTAAATCACAGATTCATTTATAAATGCAAATCATTAATTCCACCACCATATTACAATAATATGTCACATTGTGGGACCTGAAATATATTCAGGTGGATGGAGTTTGCTCTCATTATTCAATATGCTTAGCCCAAAAAAATAAATAGAAAACAATAATGAGTCAGATTGATGTGGGTAGATCAGTGCATGAAGAAGCCTGGCTTTTATTTATTTAGCCATAAAATAAATTGAAAAAAAAACAAAACTTATCTAAAACCACGTAGCTATTATTTTTCTTCTCTTAAATATCTCTCTGCCTTATTTTCAAATTCTTTTTTCTTCAAAGCACCCTCACACTTATGAACTAGACTTTTGTGTAGCCTCTACCACCCTTTGGTGAAATACAAATTTTGACATGTACAGATCAAATAAAAATCAAGATTCTTTTATAACAAAAAGGTTTAGATCTTATACAGCTGACTGACAGACAAACTCCCTTTAGCAAAGGTTGGTGCAGAGGGTTAGATATTAAAAGCCATGACAGTGAAGCAGAGTTCAGTGAAAGCTTAGGAGTAAAATCACAAGAAAGTAACTCCTAAATCCAGATTGGGATGTGTCATCTGGCAGGCAAGGCTTATCTGGGTGTATATCCCTCACTAGACATACTTTGAGCTGCTGTTCTTTAAGCAAGAGATCAGCTCCAAATATCCCTTACTTTAAAAGACAGGCAATTCCTGTTCTGGGAGGCTTCAAAAGTGTCCCCCAGTTGGCAGATATTCTGGAATTATTCCCCAGTGCTGCATCTTGAAAAAATAGGTGGCAACGCTAGCAACGAAGTCACTACATATCAATAACTATCTGGAAATTCATGACAGGCTTTATGCAGAGCTTCTGTAACAGTGATTGGTATGGCAGAGAACACTGCCAAAAGTCTCTCTGAGTTCAAATTGCTTTGAATCAGGACAATTGAATGTACAGATGGATAAGCTGTTGACAGAGTTTTGAAGAAAAAGAACCAGATGCTTCCATCTTGAGATGAAGTGGAAAGACAATCACTATCATGAAGTAAAAGAGAGTGTGGAAGTTAGCAAAGGTGAAGGTGCTCTTTTATGTACTTTTATGCTGAGGTCTCTTCAGCTGGATTAACTACTCTTCATTTGCACCAGTATGCCTGCAGAGAGAGCTGGCTAAAAAGAGCTGTGAGCACGCCCATGTGGATAAGTGTTTTTGTCAGAATGAATATTAATACCTCAAAGCCTCGTTTTTATTTTTAGTTCACTTTCCCAAGAATAATTGTGGTTAGTTTCTGAGAGGAAAAACTGCATTGCATGATCAGAGGGAACTGACACAGAAGAACAATAGAGACACCAGAGAGTTAGAAATTAGCAGTATTCATGGAAGACAGTACACGTGTAGGTTATGTATCACAGATCTGAAGGATGCAGAAAGGTCCAGTTTTCTTTAGGATGATAACTCTGGAGGACATAGATTCATAGACATTCAAAAGAAATGTTCTGCTTTCCATTCTGGCAGAATTCTGACACCTCAGAATAGCCAGGATGAAGTCACAGGAAAATCTTTTTTGTCTCTTTATCTCACTCATAATGACAATCATAACTCATAATTACAATAAATTCATTTGTTGACATAACTGATACTGATTTAATTTTACAATGGTCAGATAGATTATATTTCCACCTCGGAAAGTTACTTTTACTGTTTGGTCAGTGTAGTATTCCTGAGGATCTACTTCAGACTGACAGGGACTTTGCTCTGCATGGTATCACTCTGCCTCCAGCTGCTGCCTAGGGTTAATGCTGGTATTTTCCTTACAGGGAACAGCAGAGATTTTTTCCACATCTGTAAATCCTGAAAAAAAAACTAGAGATGGACTGAGTTTACAAATCAGCTGCTACCTTTTCAAAAGAGACACAAATAACCCTTTTGTAGTGACTTCTCATCTCAGTTTGTTTGTTAATAGCAAAATACCTGCTTTCTGCCCAATGTCCTGCCTTGGTGTCTAGGTTTCAGAACATAATTCCGACTTACTAACAAAACTGAAAAATGTCAGTAGATTAAAATAAATGTTACTTCTTTTTGGGGTAGGGATATTCTCTCACTTCCCCACCCTGTGTATGCTGCAGGATGCCCAAGTCTGAAAACATATTTTATTGGTATGATGAGATATGTGAAGAGGAATGTAACATTGTGATTAAGTCTCTCAGGAGGTCAGAGACCTTTAGCTTACCTGATTCATTTTATTCATACCTGGCTCTGTGCCACATTCAGCTCAAGACAGAAGCACAGTTACAGACGTGATGCTGACTTGCACATAAAGAGCAAAGGCAGCATCCACCAAAGTACTTGTTATGCATCCTCTCCACATGGAAGGGAGGAAAGCACAGCAGAGCTGGAGCTATAGTTCCGAATTTTTAGAGAAGTGCTGCACAAGAACGCAGCAGAAGACCTCTTTGTTACTTCTAGTGAAACTTGACCACTAAGAAATCATTCCTCCTGGAACAACCATGCATTAGAGAATGAAAAAGTAGTGGGCTGACTCCATCAGTTAGTGAAAGTCACTGTCCTCGGAGATGGAATTGTGGGTCCTCTTACCATGACTGTTTCTCCATATGAGTCATTGGAGCAATCTTTTTCCATGCCCATTACTCAGCCTCACCAGAGGGCACGCCTTCCCCTGCGCTCTTCCTGTTGTATCTGTCCCAGCCAGGCATGCAAGTGCACTAAAAAGAATGTGGGTTAGGGAACTGAAGCTCTTAATAGATTTGTGCTTAAGCAAAAGCAGTTTATTCCTGGTCCAAGGTTTAAGACCTTGTGTTACTTCTCAGTCAAATATGCTTCCCATGTGATTACAAAGATAGTCTAACCAGATCCCGCAAATAACTGTCTCAAATAACTGAATAGACAGGAACTTAAGTCAACATGTCCTAAAATTATGGTTTACTATGTTAGGAATTAATAGGATTACTCTAAAAAGAGCACAACTTGTTTCTTGTCACACTGGTCCTACAGCTTCCTTTCTATTGACTAATAAATACAGAATTTCACACAATGTATTTGAGTCGAATACTCTTGAGGACAAGTTACATGCACACAAGTAAGACTGTGCTTTTCAGTTCTGTGGCAAAACCCAAGTCCTGAAACATACACCTGGAGATCAAAATAAAACCTTTTTGTTCCTTTAAAATTCACTACATCTTTACACTCTGTGTAAAACTGTTTAATTTTGAAATAGATCAACTATCCACCCCCTTTCAAAGTTAGAAAGTTTCCTAGGTGTACCATGATTACTTGAGTAGTCAAAGCTTCCCTATGTCAAAGACCTTCAAATTAATTATTTTTGGTAAAAGATTTATGACAGGTCAATGGTTCACAACTGACTTCAGTTCACAGCTGAATAATTCCTGCTCTTGCATATCTGTCTACATAGCTGAAGTCCACATAACTAAGGTTTGAGAATATCAGAAAGCTTTTTACAGGTGCACAGCAAGCGACGTTTTAAAAATTTGTTTTTAGTAACCAACATCCCTGCCTGGTCTGACCTGGAACACCTGGTAAAAGTGAACTTTGTTTGTGATAATAATGATACATCTGTGATTTGCTTTTTCAGCTTCCTGAGACCACTTTTTAATTTATTAACTAAGTTGCAGACATACACTATAACAAGAAAAATACAGTTTAAGATATAAACCAGCCATATTTAGTTTTGTATAAAAGAATTTGTGATTTCCAGAAATAAATATATCTTTGTTATATCCCTAATTCTATCCAAATTATGCAAAGTATACAAACAATATACTTTCCTTTTTTTAATGACTATTTTTCCAACTGTGTTTACAAAATTTAACCATGTTTGTACTTTAACGGAGGGAGAAGCCACTATGATTTGACCTGTTACATAAATAGGTCTCAAAAACTTCCTTGTTTTCTTACTACCTATTCAAGGTACTTGTAATTTTCTGTTAGAGAATTTTGGTGTTTGCTGTAAGGTGAGCTACCTGAATAAAAAGTTTTTTACAAATGGAGAAATAAAATAGATAAAGTACAGATCAGATTAAAACAATTTCATATCTGAGAAAATAAAGGGAAGCCTGAGAAAAAAAGGGGAATGTTAAATTTCGTTTCCAAATTGAAAGCAGCTGTTCGCTTTTATGAGCAAACATTGTAGAGGGAGCACAGGTGCCTAACTTACAGCACAAATAGTTTAGATTGAGCAGAGTATCACACTAGTGCCACTACAGGGTTTCCAGAGCTAGACTCACTCATTTTCAGTTCTCTCTAATGAGGAATAATAAATTGCATTGAAAAAAAAAAAAAAAAAGAAGAAAGAAAAAAAGAAGGATGGGATGAGTTTAGACTGGCAGTTTCCTTTTTTTTTAGAAACTGGAAATTTGACCACTTGACCAAATACTCTCTAGTCCTTGTTTTCTGAGAATTCTTTTTTCCTATATCTTTTCTTCATCCCACTCAAGTTTGGCAAATCCCTATCGTGCTCCTCAGCTGAGTCACTTCTTCAAGCAGAAGAGCCCTAGCCTCACAGAGACTCTTTCTTGATCTGGAAACCACTCCTTACCACGTGTCTTCATCACTTTTCCCTGTGTATAAATGCACACAGACCCTGAAAGACATGGGCAACCCACAGGCTCATGAAGGCTCATAGCAATGTTTTCTGTTCCTTTCCCAACAAAGCTAAGCATTCTGTTTGCTGCTTTTTGACTGCAGCTGAGCCTTAAAAATACATTTTCAGAGAACCATCTGCAATAACATGTTCTCTTTTCTGAGTGGTAATAATTGAGAAGAGCGCTTCATGTACAGTTAATATTATTGCTTTGTCCCATGTTCATTCCTTGCATGTGTCAAAGTCAAATTTCATCTGCCAGCTTATCACTATCCCTATATTTCTTTATCGTCCATTTCATTTTGACTACCCTGAATTATCTGTATCATCAGCAAATTGCCATCTTCCTATTCACTTTGTTTTTTCCTAGCTCATTTATGCCTATACTGAAAGCTGTGTGGATTTCTTCATTTCTTACTGATAACTTCTCTCTCTTATAATAACTAACTTCTGCACAGTGTTTTTTCAACTATTTTAAACAATTGTTATCCCATAAAAACTCAATTCCTGCAGGAACATCTGGAGGTAGGACCAAAACATCAATCGCAAGACCTCTGTGCTCTGGTTCAATCCCCACATACTCCTAGGTGCCCAAGCATCTTCAAACACCAATATGACCACAAACTGATGTCATTCCCATTCCTTTTGGAAATAATCAGTTGGACATCCAAATCAGAGTCCACAACACAGAATCAATATACCTAAGATGCTTGTGCTTTTATCTGTTAGAAGATGTCTAATAATTTTCTATGACATGGTTTTCTTTAAAAATTAGTAGCAGCTTTCGCTTTCCTTTAGCATAGGACCAAATGAAAAGATAAAGGTATTCTTTCGCTTTTCTCCTTATTTTATGAATATGTGGATGATAAGTATGCCACGAGACAAAAAGCAATGGCAGGTCCAGAGCAAGGAGCAGATGCTTTCAAGTGAGCACTAACATAATCATCAGCTGTAAACTCAGGCTTGGACCTAATCCCTAGAATCATAAGGTTTTTCAGACAAAGCCTTGTTTTCAGTGTTTCTTAGTGACTCTAAGCTCAACGAATGTCTCCCATGCAGAAAAGTGATGGGTTTTTTTTTCTTCAGACATTTCAGGCACAGTGCTACAGCCAGAACTGTGACAGTATTCAGCAGCATTCTAGGGTTACCGTTACGCTACTCTGTTGACTTCCAGCAATTTAACCTATACCTTTTACCTGTATTCCCTTAAGAAAGAGAAATGTTACTGATGGAAGCAGAGATTTGCATGTTCTCCTGCCGGCATCACATTAAATGAAACATGAAACCAATACTGAAGGGATGAGGAATAGATTGTCAGAGTAGCAAGCGGCTGCTTTTCATTAAATGTTACAAAAATGTTTAAAAGTCTAATTTCCATTTTAAATGTTTACATTTTGCACTGGATGAGCCCAGTTCAGTGGAACAAACACTGTTTGTCCAACAGGCTGTAGACTCTCGCAATGTTCTGGTAAAACATTATCTGAGAACCATGGGATCCATCTACTTTGTTAATCCCTTTTAGTCTTTCATCTTCAACCAAAAAGAATGATTCTGTCCCAGCAAACATTACTCATGCAATGAGCCTCTACTTTGGGAAAGAGGTTAAACAAAAGTGAAAGAACACCTTAATCCAAACCAAACATTCTTAGTCTATCAAGTTCCTTCCTGCCATCAGTGTCAATGTCTGTTTTCACTGAATAGAGATTAGATATTACTTATATAGGATAAATGCAGAATTGCAGACTTGTTTTCAATAAAGCCAGTGTATTTGGCATCTCAGAAAAGAAACTTATTCTGCATCCTATTTCAGTACAAATTTTTCAACTAAATTGTTGGAGATGGGGAGCCAAGGTGTGCTATATACCTGAGGCACTATCAAAACTCTTCAATTTTTTGATAATATATACAATTTGTAGATCAACTTTTTTTACGTATGACAAAAAATGACACATATTGCAGAAGCTTTAGAGAATTTAGTGATTAGTATCAAACCAAAAGAGATTTAAAGATTATGTGCAGTGAGTCTAGGAGGAAATCTGTGTATGTTTGACCTACTATCCTGGTTTCAGGACCCCTACCAAGACCTGGGGTCCCAATGAGCTCCACAGTGTAGCTCCTTGTTTGTAAAGATGGTGCATAAATGCCATTATAGCTTCTCTGTGGTTACAGCTTGTGATGTCATGTGACTGTGATGCATCTCAGAAACTGCATATTAGCATGTATCAGGTAAATATACTGCATATTAATTAACAACAGGAAAATAATTTCTGTTGGAAAAGAAAGCTCGACAATTACTGCTACAGAAATCCAACCATAAAGGCAATTATCCTAGCTTGGGTGTTTCTGACTGATACATATTATTATCGTGCAACACCCCTGAAAGAGCTGCTATTCTGGAGTCAGAAAATTCCACAGATCAGCAGTCATCTGATGCAGTAATTTGGTTGGGTTTCTTTCCCGTGTCTCTAGCTACTACCCTTACTGCAGTACCTGCTATCCCCCCAACACTACCTTTCTTTTCAACAAAATACAGCAGCCCCTCCCTCCCTCCCCTGGAGCAGCAAACTGGCTGCCCATTTCCTCTTTATCTGCAGAGGTCACCTAGCTCTGAGGTCTGCCTGTTATGCAGCACGCAGAGGCAAAACTGTGGCTGACTCTCAGCTGCTCTGCCATCAGCTGTGGCTGCCCAGCTCCAGGCTGCCTGGCTGAGCAGCAGTGCGTTCTCTTGCCGGCCATTCCTGCCTACCTTGTCTGCTCAGAGCAGGAAGCAGAGAAAATGCTCAACAGGACATATGAGGCCCATCTGCTGTATACCCTATAGATGTATTCTAAAGGAATGAATACAAACAAAAAGACTTAGGCAATTTTCCATAGCTCCACAATCCATCTGATTTTCTGGTTTGTTTTTTTTTCCCCTGGGTCTTTGTGAGACAAAAGTTGCAGAATATAAGGACTTCAGAAATAGACTGAAGTGCCGAGACAACCTTGGAGACAATTTCTCAGTGGAAACTGCAAGCTGAGAAGTCTTCCCTATAATGTTTCTTGTTTATATTGGGAATGAAACATGGTACCTTATGTTTCACTCTCCATATACAAACAGATGTGTTGCCATAGTTTAAACACCAGAATAGATCATTTGAATTAACATCTACTTGGAAAAACTATCATTCAGTTTCTGTTTATAGATAGTGCCAATATAATGTTAATCTGTATTTCTTTGTTCCCATATACCCTCCCATACTTGTTTTGAATTAATCTTATATTTTCTGATTCTTTATAAAAAGAAAGAAAAGATGCAAGGTGTTCCACATGTCCAGCAATACAGAACCATGCTCCAAAACTTTTACTTAAATTTATTACAATCTTATTTTGGAAGAATGTACATTAAAAAAAATTAGAGGAACTTGGTTTTTCATTCCTGACTGATCACACAAAAGCATCCTCTACAATCCACAATTAGAGTTTATCTCAGCTAATTAAGGACTTCCTCTGTCTTTTTGTAGGGATCTGTTACAAAAATCTTACAGAGGGCAAGAAAACCAGGAATTTTTAAAAGCAAGCAGCCTGGTCCCTAATGCAGTCTATGGTGAAACTCACTTATATGTTAATAAGCCCAAATTTCTTTTGCCACAATTTGAGAGATGTAAAAGAAAATAACAGGAGGGTCTGAAGTGATCCAGTATTTCAGAAAGCTGAAGTCATACAGAGTTGTAGAGATAAGGGGTACTGGAACTGATGTTCTCCTTAAATATGAGCCCATTGCTGCATGCAATTGTGAATAACTGCAACTAGCAACTTCTCCCATTAATTTTAGAAAAGTCTTGTGCTGTTTTTACTGCTTCAAGAAACTGCCCAGTCAACAGAAGAGATTGAGATGGAAATCTCACGCTTAAAGAGATTATAGATGAGGTATTTAACATGCATAGCACTTGGGAACCAGTTAAACGAGGAATGTAGGCTGCAAATGCTCCAGGGGATCTATTAGCAGCAATGTCCTGCAGTGAGAGTACCCAGCAAGGTAACAAAATAATTTGTAATAAGGGTATTCCCTAGAAAAAAATAAATCATTAATGTGTTCCTGCTGTGCTAGGAGTATTCATGACTTATGGAGAGACAGCAGTGGTAACTGGGCTGGAGGAGTAAAACAAGGGGCGCTTTTTACAAGACTGATGGTATTATTTTATACCAACCAGGTATAGTGGGGACATAAAACCAATATGTCTAATGACAGCTCAATAGAGAGGTTATTTATACTATGTCAAAAGATTTCAGATGCTGAATTTAAACAGCCACCCACCACGGAAGTGTGGAATAAGAACAATATGTGATAAGACTTGAGACTTCGTTCAGTTTCCAGGCTAAAAAGATGTTTATTGATTTTATATAAACAGTGAGATTTGATGGGTGTTTGAGTTTCTCTTAACCAGTGTCTGACCATGGTATAAAGATTGGAGTTCAACAGAGGCTTGGCACGTGACCTAGAGACCTCAAAATTTTGGAAGGCTCCTACCTCACAGTCACTACTCCACTGTACACAACCAAGGGTGATAATTCAGTTCTAGATTCAAAATATGCCACTATTTCAGATGCTCTAACCATAATCAACAGACCAGATTTCAGAAATCTTTCTGACTATGGGAGTCAAGTCTCTTGAAAATGAATGACAGAATTCCCCTCAACACTAATGAGCACTTAACCAGAACACAAAAAGAAAGAAACTAATTGCATACATCAGCTCTTTGTCAAGTTATACTCTTTTGACAGTAAGAGTCTGTGTAATCTGTGCCTTTCTTCTAACATACTTAATTTTTCATTGGCTTACTGTGGGATGCCCTTTGATAACAGAGAGTTAATGGATTTCCTGGCAGTTACAGACTTTTGAAAATTCTGACTATCTTCATCACATGGAATTACTTAAATTTGTTAATGTTTACTGAATGTTTCTGAATCTTCTGAAAGAAAATTTTAGATAAGGAGACAGTACTGGGTTTTTTTTGTCTCTGCAGCTTAACTTGGGATTTGCCTTGATGCTAAACAGAACATTCAGGAGAAAGCTAGAAAGCTTTGGACTTCAAAAGATTCAACCTTACTTCTTAAACAGGAGAAGGAAAAAAAAATTTGTATTCATTATTTTTACCCCCCTGATGATATATGCAGTTGAGTTCAATTTTTAAGTCCTGAGAAAAGAAACATTAAAATTTGACATCATCTATCAATAGTCTCCTTTGAAAGTGGTCCTGGAAGGGCAGATAAAATACTGCTGATTTATTCCAGAAGCTCAAGATTTACATGAACAGGAAATATACCCCACAATGGTCTATTACAAGCCACTACCGAGAGCCAGGAAATTGAATGTATTACTTTATGCTTTTCAATACGGGCTTTAGGAATTTAGATGGAGTGATTCTTTTTATGGAAGAACATGAAAATTTCACATTTCGCATTCCTCTTGAGATTTGAGTTTCCTTTTTGCCAGTGCAATAATGTTGCTGTTTTTCCTATTCATTCATTCTGTCATATCAAAACATATTAGCATTCTTTTGAAAAATTATAAACAGAATGAAAAGACAGATGCTTTCAGCATACTCATTAACTAATTCAATAACTCCATTTTATTCCTCTCTCAGGTTTTGCTTCCTGGACTACAGTAGGTTAGCCCTTGTCTTTTCCCCCTCAGCCCCTGCACATGGAAAAGGGAAAATACTGCGTAAAAAGATGAATTTTTTTTTTTGCAGCACCACAACACTGTAATATAATTTTTAAATCTTTCTGTTGGAAATGTAATGCCAAATATACAATGAAGATTTCTGGTTTGCAATTATTTCTCTTAAAAAAACCTAGTTATTTCATATTTTTTAACAGTCATTTGTATGTAAGCTTTGCAGTCTGTGAAACCGCAGCTCTGGTATATTCTGGTGGTCACATGTGATCATTTTGAAAAGTTGCTTTGGAGCTTCTGTTATATTTTCCTTCCTGTCTGCCTTCTAATTATTAGTGATCTAACAATCCAGAGTCCAATTACGAGGTTCTCCATACAAGAGAGGCATAGACACACTGGAACAAGTCTGGTGAAGGGCCACGAAGATGATTAAAGGACTGGAGCATCCTTGACATGACAGGGAGCTGAGCGCTGGGACTGTTTAGCCTGGAGAAGGAGCTCAGGCAGATCTTATCAGTGTGTGGATGATGGATTTGTTCTCCATGCAGCTTCAGTGTTTCTTGCTTCAGGGCTTCAGGGCTGCTTGTGGCAGTTAAAAGCTCTAGTGCATCTCCGAATTTTCTAAAACAGTACCCCATTAACACTTTCTTCTATTTTTTGACTACTCTGTTTAAGTCATTCTTCCATTCTGGAAAGACCAAGACTCTGTGTCATGATAGTCACACTGAAAAATTTAATATACTCATTTAGTCACAAACAAAGCAAACTCTCTCTCCATGACACAATGTGCTAAGGAATGCCTGTGAGTTGTGCCTGTAAAGAAACTACTTGCAAACCCCACAATAAGTGATAAGTGGAGATAAATGTAATTTGACCATATAGACTGGGGGAAAAACAAGAAAAAGCAACTAAGCAAGCAAGTTATATAATTTTTATTGTACTATAGGAACCTGTGATCAGATGAAAACCTGTAGGCTAACTGCTCTCTTTTTTTACGACACTTTTAGCAACTCATTGTTTATAGCTGTATTTGCAATCATATTTCTAGAGGCTTTTTTTTCCCTCTTCTGTAGTCTGAATGCATGTTCAGGGACTTAAAAGGGAACTCTGTTCATAAGCAGTTGCAGAACTAAGTCTTTACTGATAAAGTCAGAATGCAGCTATCAAAAATAATTACAATTATATACAGAGAAGAGACTGCATTCTGGGCTGCCTTGTACGGTGTAAGGCATAAAGCAGAGAGCAAAATAATTGGTATTTCAGACCCTATCCAAGTTATCTGAGATTTGTTTTTCCCCTGCTTTTTGTTTAGCTTCATGATACTTCAGATCAGAAAGCTGTCTGATAGTATGCCTAAGAAGGAAGTAATGTAACTTACTAATACTTACTAAGAAGCAAGTATTGGAACAGCTATAAAGCAAATTACAGTTCTACATGGAAGATTCTGCAACAAACATTGTTTATGAAAGTTTTAAAATTGCATCACTGGTACTACCAGAGAAAAAAGAAGAAGGAAACTGCAGAATGTTATGAACAAGACAAGAAGACTGAAAACAGCTGTGGAAACAAGTACCCTCTCTACAAATAATATTTTTAATGTCATTTTATAATTCTTTTATATACAGCACTATCTGCTTGAGGCAGTGCAGAAGGTTGCGAGTGAATATATCCTCAATATACCAGCTGTTGCGCTACAGTTGGCTAGGCTATTTTATGTCAGGCAACATTTAGGTTTATAAGAAACATCCACACAGAATTCTGGAATAGGTGGCTCAATGGGATTCCATTGCCAGGAGCAGCACGATCAATTGTACTACCTCAGATTACAATTACCAACTCACATTGGAGAAGCAGGAATTAAACCTACAGTCAAGAATATCAGGACGCAGAGGCAATAATCCTACCCTATGAAGCCACCCTGCTGGTTCATCTTAAGCAAAATTAAATGGGTAGATATTCATTAAACTGTTTGGAACGTGGTAACCTGCCAGGTTCACTGACCACACTTGATTTGGGTGGGTGGGCACCTCAGTGAGAAATCTGATTAGTAGGAGATAGCTCAAAAGCCTCAATGAAATGTTTTGTGAAAAGAGACAGCCCTGCTGTGCAATATTGTTATATCTTAGCCATACCCTGCTGATAAACAGATAAAGCAGGAGTAGTTATAGCTATAAAAATTTGCCATGTGAATGCAATGCAGCAAAAGGATTAAACTTCTTTTAGTGACAGCACTCAACTTTATCAACATCATCAGAGGGGAAAGTTCTGTTGAACAGTGAAAAGAGCCTTAGTTTTCACAGTTTTCAGTGCTGCTACCAATCTCTTGGCCATTTTCATTTTTTTATGTGAAAATGAGTATGACAGAATCCAGACTGTGAAAGAGTATAAACTTTTAAATACACATGCTAGCATCTTGATGTAAAATTACGTCTTGTGTACTTTCATCTGCAATGTTCTTTTTTCCTAGGATAGTGTATGTTAGGGTTAGATTAACAACTTTAACTCATTTTGTCAAGTACGTTGTCTTAATCTCTTCGAACAAAGTCACTTGTACTCCTGCATTGTCAAACCTTAGGGCTTTTGGCTTTTGACACTCATTTTTGAAGAAAATTTTGGCACTCATTGAAGAAAAAAATAGAAAAATACCTTTGCGAAAAGCTATTTTTATAACCCTGAATGTCCCTTCTGCTAGTGCTCATATGTCACTAACAAAGACAAAGGCATAACCAAGAAAGAAAGTGCCTTAAGCTCCTAAGACAAATTCTACCTGTCAACACAGAGCATTTGGGGATACAGTAACTGAGTGGGCTCTGTTCAAGTTTCCTTCCTCCTTTAATTGACGATGCAGTCTGACATTTACTCTCAAATTAGATCCAGTTAGGGGCCAGTTTTTTTAGGGCCAGTTTTATAGTCATTGCTTTGTTAGATTCACTCTGAGTGAACCTAAGCTGGAGTGAAATTTTATCGAAATCCAAAAAATTGCATCATGGCAAAAAACATAGCAAGCAGAAAGTACTCTTAGATACGTCCATACTTCACTATAGACAAAAGGAAATTTGTCATTCAGTGAAGTTTGCCTCAGGTTGCATGAGAAAAGCCGCTGAGAAAAATCAGGTTCCATTGAAGCACTGTTGCAATTTGGATCCTGAAAATGCTCCTTTTAAAAGCTTTTCTAAATATTTTTGAGATAAGACTCTAAACCTCAGGTCATGAGGGTTAACTTTTTTGTTTCTAGTTTCTTCCTGCAGGAAGTGAAAGCAGAGACTTTCTTTCAGCAAGATTCACAACACACTTTTAGACCTAGACACAGAGGAGAAACATTAGAAGTGTTGTCTTTAGAAAGATGTGGAAGGTGACCTTAAGATCTTAAGGTGACTTTCCTCCTGAAGAGCTAAGTAGACTTTTTGCCCAAGACTGTAATCCCTACAGAGGCTGTTGAGCTTTCTTTATATCTATATAACTAGTTTGGCAACCTAGTGAAGTCTACAAGCTGTACTTTCCCTGCAGCAATTAGATGTGTAAGGCAACTCTATTCTAAAGAAAGGAGCCCACTTTGTGAGCACTAAAACCTACATGTTCCTAATACTGCCAATTGGTAAGTCATAACCACAAGGAACTCAATTGTGTTTGGTTGAGGCCCTAGATGAAGTAATGCCTTTATTCCATATTTAGTGTCCATAACAGCTGTTTTAATATTTCTTCAAATACCCAATACATCAATAATGTCATATCTATTATGTGTGCAGTCAAAGAGAGGATGCGGAATATTGTGTTAATATCTAGTGAAAGCTGTCTCTGTACATGGCAGAGGGGTGGGAACTAGATGATTTCTAAGGTGACTTCCAACCCAGGCCATTCTATGATTCTATGGTTGTATGATTAAAACCTACAGAAATCCTCCTTTGGAACATGAAGACCAGCCTTGCTCAAGTACCTTGTCTGGGAGACTACATTTCAGGGCTGGTTAATTCAAATGTGTTTATGCCATTTACACATAGATGTAATGTTAGATTGGTAGAAGCTCCAGATATAAGTTTAAACCTGTCCTCTCTTCCTTCTAGCCCCTGGAGATATCCTACATAGTGCTATCTAGTTTTTTCTGAGAACTTTCTCTTCTTCCCTTTGTCTTGTAATTTGGTAGCTTGCTTCTAAATGAAACCTCAGCCTTTGTACATAAATAAAATATAATTTTGGTTTGTCATTGAGTTGGCATTTGGCAAAGTCAAGAGGAAAACATTGCTGAATCTGTTATTGTCCCTGCACAACTATAGAGCTGGCAACTTAAGAGTTCTGAATATAAGAACTGTAGACAGCAAATCATCACAGATGGAAGAGGTGTAGCACCATGAAAAGACTTTATCTTCTCCAAGCCAACACCTTCTTTGGACTCTGGAAATTCATGTATGTGCCACGCAAGTTTCAGTAGAAGATTCAGCTGTACACAGAGACATTACTTTCCTCTTTTTCTGCTCTTTGATGTGTATTTGAGAAAGTTAAACCCTAATGAACAGCATTTTCCAGAAGAAATAAACATGACATTACATTACACAGTAGTGAAGGAGGCATTTCTGCATATTATGTTTCTTTCCTCCTCATTCAACAACATAAACACTGTTGGCATCTATGACCAGCACATTAGAAACCTTAAAATTCTCTTATAAAACTTGAAGTAGACAGCTGGGTTTCCACTTACGAGAATCCAGAACTAATTTTATTTTCCTTGAGAAGACTAACTCTGATAATCTTTATAATGGTAGAATAGCTGTTCTGCTCATCCAGTATGGGATCTGAGGGATCATAATAAATGTAACTCCATATATTATATTACCTTATTTCTGTGATGTACTTGTTTAAGTCTACTCCTCATGCTGTATTTTTTTTTCGTCAAGGTTAGCTCACATGCTACTAATTAAATTTTTAATAAAGTTACATTTTTAACTGTGTCATCAATCAATTCTGAGAAATTTAATTTTCTGTAGGAATGGCTTTAGGAAAATGTTACTATCTACAGAGTAGCCATTAGCATATGTAAATGAAAAAACATGAAAAAGAAGATGAGACCTGTCTGTGGGCTCTGAAATGATCAATCTCTGAGACAAGATAAAAGAATGGCTTTCCTGGGGGAGACAATGACTTGCTTCTTCATGGTAGTTATTTAATGTCAATGTACTTTATTCAGCTAATAAATAAGAGGAGTTCCCCTGAGCCTGATTGCTTGTATAATGTGTTCTCATATATAATTATAAAGAGAATGAAAAGCCAAGGTGGTGTGTGAGGCAGCTAACTAACTTTACCACCCACCAGTTCTCCCCATGGAATTGGCTGCTCACCTGGAAAACTGGCAATGCATCTGTAGCTGACAAAGAGCTTTTAATCTGCAGGCTGTATTTGTGACACACTTGTGAACTCCATTTCTCTAACAAAACAATAAAAAACCCCGCAAACCATCAATTTGTTTCTTATAAAAGATGTTACTAATACATGCCTAAAAAGGGTGCAATAACCCCTAATTCAGGAAAGGAGAGAATTAACTACAAATTAGATAGCCACCTCTGCCTTTACCAGATTTCAGGTGGAATTAATTCTTCTTTAAGATAAGAATACAGTAATCTTAATATCCCAAATCTGAAAGCCACATAGTACCTGATGTTTAAGACATACACAAATAAATGAGATGCTAAAATCCCCAGAAACTCTTTAACTTTCAGTGAAGAGCTAGGAATTTATATTTAGCTAGAGATTCATAATTTTAAGAGTCTGTCCCACAGGCCCTACTGTGTGAAAGCCAGTACAAAGCCAGTGGAACATTTAAGTCCTATTAAACCATCCGTCTGTAACTTTAATGATATAAAAGCCTCATGCTGACTTCTGCAGAAATGACTCATGCTGCATTTCTTCCCTTTCTACACTGCCAAGTTATGTAGATACATAGCAGATATGCAAAAAAAGTTTTGGGAACTCAGGCAGGGGCAAAATAGCAAATATCACACAACATCTAAACCTAAAAGTTGTAAGTATAAGAACGTTTTCCTATCTTGCATGCATGAGAAGTAGAAATTATGACCCAGTAGAAGGTCATTTGCAAATATGAAGCTGTCACTTGGCAAAAATGTTTTGATGTAACATCCTAGTATTTTGTTAAGGAGTTGGGATGTTAACAAAATTGCTCTATCTCACCTAGAAAAGAGTTATAACTGAACAAGGCATTTGTTTTGTGGAATGCAAGGCCAAACACTTAGTAAAAATCCCCTTGTACAGGGGCTCATTAGGATGGAGTTAATTTCTTCATAGCGGCTCATACGTTTTGTGACTGAAATGGTGGTATTATCACATCAATGCCTTGGGTGTTGCTGAACAGCACCTGTCAAGGCTCTCTCCAGCTAACCCACCAAAGGCCAGTAGGCTGGGGGTAGCAAGAGGTTGTGAGGGAACACACCTGGGACAGCTGAAACCAACTGGCCAGAGGGTCCATATAATGTCATAAAACCTGGGGGGAGTATTTCCAAAGTAGACTTTGCTCAGAGATTGGGCATCAGTCAGCTAGTGGTGAGTGATTGCTTTTGCATCACTTTCTTTTTTTCCTATTTTTCGCCTTCTCCTATTCACTTGTCTTTATCTCTAGCCACAAGTTTTCTTACTTCTGTTCTTCTCATTCTCTATTAGGGAATTCCCTGTTAGGGGAGGGCTTAGCTGCTAGCTGGAGCCAACCTACCACACTTAGACAAAAGAGTTCTGTACTTCTGTCTTCACTGCTTTATTGTTTAAGAGTCTCAGCCTCAGAAGTCATGATGACACTGTTGGGGGACCACAGACTTAGGAGACCTGGTATCCTAAGCAGCATGACAGAAAAGAACCAGATTAATGCTTCACTGAAATTTCACTGGAATTAAGGTATTTTCTATCAGGGCAAACTATTTTGTTGGAAGTTTTGCCAACCTGCTCTAATTTGGAATACATTTTTCTTGTGCCATGGGTTCATAGACCTCCTGGTAGGAAAAGGAATAAGTTGACAACAGGCACAGCTGGGGACCTAATTACAGCATAATTACCAACCTGTCCATGTTGATATTTTGGGGAGCCTTAGAATTAATGTGGCATAGTTATGTCTACCTCATTGGACTTCTATGTCATTCCTTCATAATATTTTATTTGGCTCTATGGCCAATAAAATTCTGAGCCTACTGCCATCTCACCCACACTAGATATGAAGGAACATGCAGTGATGCCCTGTGGTCTGATTTTTCCCCTTCCACACACTTCTGGATAGGAAAGGCAGTAACAGTTCTAACAAAGGAGACACTGCACATTATGTATATCCTCACGAATCACATACAGCAACAATTAATTAAGGTCTTTTTCAAACAGAAATATACACGAGAATATGCATTCATTACTAATGAATGTGACAACAGATGCATGTTTAACATGGCTGAGTGGAATTAAAATATGTATATCCAAAGCTGAGGTCAGGAATAAAACCAAAAGATTTCATAGACAGAGTAGTATATAGCTATCTACAAGCAAAGGTACAAATCAGATTTCCATAAAGATATTTTATTTTACCACACAACTCAAAATCAGAGAGAAGTTTTGGCTGAGTAGAGACTACAGAAAACTATATAGTCGTTTCTAGCTCTTCTGCTCTTTCCAGTTTCACTCCAAAGCCATTTTCTTGTTTTTGCATGTATAAGAAATGTGAAGATGTATTTTGTACAACTTTGCTTTTTCTTGTATTTATGTGTTTGTGTGCTTGTGCCTCTTCTGAGATGTTCTCAGACTCATATAGCAGATAAAAGACTTAACTTGCCCATTGATATTTCTAAGATTATATTTGCTGCAAAATTCAAATTAAGCCTATCATGTCCATGAATGGCAAAACAGGAGAACGGTTTTACTTTTTTAAGGGACTTCATAAAACATAGAGGCAACAATCACTACAATATATAGAACCCTTTAACAGGGGCACCAGAGGCTGAACAAAGTTTTGTCCCCAGTAAATTCAGTTGCTGCTGGTGTTGTCATAAAGACAAACAGTGACTAGGAGCTGCACTTCCTTTGGAGTAGTAAGAGCCGAATGGCAAGATAAATTGTGAAGTATCACATTGCTTCATTCAGTAAGCAGGTTTGCCCATTTGTTAAGCCCTGTGTTACAATCCCTCATCAGCACATTGTTTTTCATCAGTGGTGGAAGCAAACTGCCATTTAGTCTGTTTGTATCCTCATGGCCAAAAGAAGAGATGATCTGAAAACACCTAACCTGGAGCAACACTCTGCATTTGAATTGGTAATGAAAAACAAGCCAGTTTCAAAGCCACCATTCTTATGTAAAGAACATAATTGAAATTGTTTTTTAAATTGCATCCTTCACAAATAGCTATTTGTGCTCCAAATCCTTACAACATTCCCATGCTTCCCCCATTTCTACTTAGTCCTATTTAGAAGGAGCTTTTGAGATATGCAAAAAGTTCTCAGAGAATGTGATATTTTTATTTTTTTTTAAGAATAAGGTCCTCAACTAGTTAAATACTGACATCTAGATAAAAGAATGCTGTAATATGTAAGGAATGGTTTTCATATCTACCAAGTATTCAGACTTTAATAAAAGTCAATGTCAATTAGAGTAATTATGTTTTTGCTTCCTAGAAAAAGGAAAATCACTATATGGGGTGACTTCCATGTCCAGTCATTGCTTTCACCTGTATGTAGTTTAGAAAGTCACACAAAATTAGAGTGATTCCTATACATATAATAATAGAGGTCTTGTCTGTGAAACTTTTAAAAACTTGTCTTTAAGCTGAGTCATAAGATTAAAAAAAATTTTCTCTCATCTTATATTTCATGTGAGATTTTTATTTAATATGATTTTTGGTCTTCACGATTCTTTCAAATATCCCATTTTTAAATGAGGGTAATACTTTACTCCATAATTGTTTACAGTGAAATAATCTAAATACCAAGTTGTGTGTGTGTGAAACTCATTGATACTTTTCCAGGTTTGTGGTAGCTCTTAAAGAGCCTGAGGATCCTCCAGGAGATACTGTATAGAAGGGAGGAAGAAATATTTCATGGCAGGATGTTGCTGTAGCTCTGTACATGATTTACAAAGTTTGTAATTAACATGGTTTCTCCTACACTTTTGTAGAATTTGGGCCTATAGCATTCTATTTGAGAAAACATGACACATATCTTTGAGATATTTTGTTTGCAACTCCTCCTAGAGACAACTAACCTTCCTGTCTGAAAGATTCTTTTATCCCCTACATTTTTTTACAGATAAATAAACACAAGAGACAGCCATTTTAAAAGGAGGAAAACCCTATCCTACCAGTAACAAAAATGTAGCTTTTATTTCATTAAAGTACTGCTGTGAGCAATGGCATACACCCAGGGTTTTTTTTGTTTCTATTGTTTTGTTATGTTTTTCTGGAATGTATGCTTTAAAAGCCTGTGATAGCAGAGCTTTTAAAGAAATAAACAGATGTTTTTATGTTCTAGTGCAAATGAGTCTCAGCGGCTTACAGCTATCTCAGCTAAGGTTTTTTAATGGCTGTAATGTTTATTCGGTAGGCTTTTATGAAACTCTGTTTACTGAAAACTACCTCCACAACTAACACTGAAATAACAGTGAGCATGCCTGTCCCCCCCCACACAGAGACACACACACACACATCAGCCCTCTCAGTCCTGCAGCGTTGCAGTGGGGGACATCTTCAGTCACATCTGCAGTGCCAAATGTGCTACAGAGTGTAAGGTGAATGTAGAGCCAAAATCAGAAAGCACGTCTTAGTACTGAACTGCTGACAAAACGTGCTGTTCCCAAGCAGCAGAGAAATGTTTTTCTAAATAGTTGTGATTATATCTATCAATCCCTTGGCTCCTTTAGAGCCCATGGGTTACAGTTACAAAAACTTCATAAGAAGGTAAAACAATATATTCATTGTGCCTATGTTAGTGAAAATCTCTAAAACCTATCCACAGATTTAGGATCAGCTAATTTAAAACCAAGCATTTTCAGGTATATTCTAGTACCTAATTTTCATTCATGAAGATCTGCCTAGAATGTTATTGCTATTCTTCAATAATTAAGAAAAATCAGTGTGAAATTACAGCTGAAAAGAAAGGTCTCTGGATCCACAGGTTTAATGGTTTCATTCCACTGGGTAATGCAACTGCAGCATTTGAAATTTTGAAGATTTTTGTAGAAACCTGAAGATTTTTGTAGAGTAAGAATACAACTACTGATACTGCTTTACTCAAGCTACTGAAAGGTTCAGAAAAAAATGTAGAAAATACTAAAGATGTTGAATTTTGAAAATCTAACGAATAAAACCAGTTGAATCATTTGGAATAAACACTCTTCAGTTAAAAGAAGATTAGGTTAGGGAACACCTAAATAAACTGGCCATAAATAATTTGGGACTGTGTGGAAAGCAGCCAGATGTGCTGAGGGAGTTGGCCAATGTCTCAATTATCTTTCAAATGTCATGGCCATTGGGAAAGGTTCCCGAAGTTGGGAAGAAATCAAATGTCTTTGCTGTCTTCCAGATGTACAGAAGGGAGGATCCAGAAACTACAGGCTGGTCAGTCTCATCTTAAACCTTGGGAAGGTGAAGAAGCCAGCCACTCTGGGAACATTTCCAAACACAGTAAGGACAAGAAGGTGGTTGGACATAGTCAGCAAGCAATTATGAAGGGGAAATCATGCCTGACCAACTTTGTGACTTTGCACAGAAAAATGACTAGTTCAGAGGACAAAGGGAAAGCGGTGGATTTTGTATACCTCAACTTTAGCAAAGTAAAAATCGTGCATAGGTGTTTTAGGTAGATTTACAGTTTAAACCATAGGACAAAACAATAAACTTCTTATATCCACCAATATCATTAGGTATCCTTTATATGTGAAAGGTACATGTGTATGTATTTACACAGACACACAAACACACAGAGACATACACACATATATTCTTTAAATGAACTTATAAACATACACATGTAAGTCACAATGAACTGCTTCAGACCAACACTAAATGGAGGCATGGGGAAGTACAGATAGAATTTAAGATGAGAAGATAGAAGGAAAAGGAATATTTTGTGGGTTTAACTGTGTTCTAGTTTGTACACTAAATGCTAGTACATGGTTTGGAATATTTAAAATGGCCTGAGCTTTGCTATGCAGAGAGAATACAGGGAAGCAGTGGATAGTTTACAGAGCTGGACAGAAAGTAAAATGTTCTAAAATTTCCACAAAATGGGAGGAAATGTTTTAAGGACTATTTGGCAATTTCTTTCCCTGCTTACTTTTTTCCCCCCGAGCAAGCTTATTCTTGTTATTACCGTGTCTACATATGTGAGTGCATAAGTACACGCACACACACACTAAGGAGATCAGATCACTCAAACAAGATGATAAATCCCAGATGCAAGCCATGGATATTCTCCATCTATATATAAAAGACAACGCCTTGGGGAATCTAGCCACTCTTCAACTGTAAAACATTTAATGGCACAGAGAGGATGTGGATCTTGATCCTGCAAACACTTAAACATGCTGCAGTGTAAGCTGTTAAATAGTCTGAAGAAGTCAAGTGTGTAAAGCTAAGTACATAATTTAGTTGCAAATTAAAGGTCTTAAAACACAGCAGAATGTATTGCTTTTAAAACTCCTAATTTTTTTCCTTAGCAATACCACACAAAGAAGGAAAAGATAATCACAGCTTGAAAATCTTTTAGTAGAATTCTTGTAAAACCGAAGATTACACTCAGAAGGGGCAACTGTCATAACCTTTATGTTCACAGATGCCAAAAAGATGCTGGTGGTCTAGGGATTATCTTCAAATACACAATGCTAAGGCTCCAGTTGAACAGCAGGATGTCTGTTCTTAGCATAGCAGCAACTCTGGAAACAGGGGGGTAAGAACATCACAAAGAGTCTCAGATCTGTAGAAGGGGAATTCTTGGTTTTACAAACCAGCAAGTGTAATAACTCTAGATTAAATCTGTATCATCAAAGAGGAAAGCTGTGAAATAAGGTCTGACTGATTACATTGCCTTTGCAGAGAGGGCTTAAAGACTGAATGTTTTAACTTCATTAAACCTCCTGTTAATGGATTGTGAAGTTTAAAATAACCCTTCATCCACAAAACACAGATGAGCTGGCTTCTACATACATGGGGGCATTTTGAAAAGAGAAGCCAAGCAGGATATTAGAGATTGGGAAGGCAGAGGACATCTTCTGTTAAAAATATGTTCTTAGTTCTAAGACTGCCACTATATACAAGGCAAATAGTAATTTTTTTACCCTGACTGTATTATCTTTCTTCTTCTTAATTGTCAGTCCCTTTTCCTATGAACAAGACAAAAATAGAATGAAAGGAAATATTTCATAGTATTGATTGCTTTTACTACTAAACATCTTCACTTCTGAGCAATAATCACTTTAGGTTAGTAACTAAACAAATCACATTTGCTTTACGACAGTTAAAGAACAGCATTGACCAGGATAATTATTCTTTTCACTGGAATGCAGAGGGCATCAACTTGGAATAGTCCTGGTGGGACACAGTAGATGTGTTTGAGACACATGTTATCTATCAATCTGTATGTGAAGCCTTAAATTGTGATATTTTACATTTTCACATGGGACTTGTAGGCATTAATTTCCATCACATTTCAGGGCAGGTTACAAAACAAATTTTTACAGGTGTTTGAGGACTATTGAAGATATGGGAACGTTTATTATCCAATGCTTTTCATGAGCTCATTTTTTGCTTTTATATCTGTGGACTGTATTTTAAATTCATGACAGTTGATTCTAAAAAAGTATTATATGCAATAGAAAACAAAAAACACACAGGCAGGACCAAAAGAAAACCCATTTAAATGCAAAGCCTTCTTTTCCTAATTACTGGAATTGCATAAAAATCACATACATCCTACAGCCAACTTTTACCAGCACAAAATCATGTAGTTCAGTAGGCCCACCAGTATAACTGGGACTATTACAACAATCAGTATTTTCCATTCTTTTCAACCTTTCTCCCCCAACTTGCAATCAGACATTGCTGCAGTTTAACAGGATAATTTGGCTTTGATTTTTACAGGGTTTTTTCCTGGCATCTTTTATGTTGATTTCATATGACAGTTTCAGCAATGACCTGCTGAAAGTATTCCCCAAGCTCATGGGTGGTCTCTGAGCCATATGGAAAAAGAGTTGAAAACTGAACAGTATTATAGACCAACAGGTCTATCAGAAGACTATTACTGAAAAGATACATTCATTTAATTTTATATTTTCATACCTCAGGCTCACAAAATGAACACTTAGAATACCAATAGAGTAGGATGCTCTAAAATTTACAGTAAAATTTATTCTGTAGCTCCTTAAAGCACAGCAGCTCAAAGCTCCTCCAGATGATGAATTTCACTTAACTGAAAATTGAGATATAACAGGAAATAGGTCTGTATTTCAGCAGCACTAGCCTTTCCACTGCTGACAGAAAAGACACAGGAGTTCATGGCTTTGTTCTATTCACCTATCAAAACCTTCAGGTATTTGTCAAAATCACATTTCTTCTCCAGAAAGTGCACAAGCTGCTGACACTTCTCCTGAATACCTCCAAGTTTGAAGGAGTGTTGTATGATACTAAGTATATGAGGCCTTCACACTAGTAATTATGTCAAGGACATCCATACTGTAAAATAAAATGTTGCTATTCCTGCAATGGCAGTCAATATTTTTCTGGTTATTGTTTATATATCCATAAATGCACATTTATATATCAATTTATTTAATAATTAGTTTTATTTAAGTAATACTTTGCTATTTCTTCATAGAAAACAGAGGGGTTTATATCCCTACAAAATATTTAGTGCACTATAAAAGTAACATTTAGGAAGTCAGATTAAAAACATCTTTACAGCAAAGGAGGTAAGTTGCTCCAACAGGCTGGAACGAGTCTTTGTTTAAGGAATGTAAGGAAGGAGTTCACTTAACTCATCTGCTTACATGTATTCTCAAAAACAGACAGTACTCTACCAAATGTAACAAGTCAGCCATGATTTCCTTTTGTCAGGACTATAGATATAACCACAGTAGCTCTGAAGCCAGACAACTATGGTACAGAAAAGGTGCATTTTAACTGGAAATAAAAAGAAATCATGTTATAGAATCACAGGGTTTGGGGAAGGATTAAGGCAGAGAGAAATGTCTACAGATAGGCTGTGTAGGAGAGGCAACTTGGGGGAAACCAGTACATTACAGCCTTGTTCTAGATGAAGAAATCAAGTAGCTGTCTTCTTGATTTTTTTTTTTAAAGTAAGTAGTAGGATTCTATTGATGAAGTTATTGTTTGATTAATTCTTGCCCTATGTAGTCATTGGAACAAAACTTGTATCATAAAGAAAGGCGCTGTAAGGATTTATTTGTTCCCCCAGTGACCATCTGGCTTTCATTCTCAGATTTACTTATGACCTATTCTTAAAATGACAAAACTGAGATGACTAACAATATTAAACATCAGAGTACAGAAATTAATTTTTTTATCCTTACTCAAAGCTCTGTCTCCATAAGCCATTTCATTATCTCATACAGTTCACATCAAAATTCCTAACTATAGAGGAAGAAAGGTAATGAAACAGCATCTTCCCACTACAGTAGCATTGCAAGAGTACTCAAATCAACCTTATGCCAGAAAGACATTCAATTAAAAAAATTACACTTACCATGGTTACTTGTACTGCCAATACAATGGGAATTAATATTTTAAACTAATGTAATTTAGATTTTTTTTGCTATCTCTCTAAGTAGAGCTTTTCTTTCACAATATTTCTGTTCCTTCCTGTTGTTAGCTTCAAAACCTGAGCTATAGATTCACAAGCCTACTAAGGTTTCCCATGTAAATCTGGCAATTGTTAGGTTGCTGTTTACCCCATAATTTTATGAATCCCTTTTTCTGCACTTCCACTTTTTACTAAAGATTAAGAACATGAGGAAAATCAAACTCTATATTGCTCAGTGCCTGAGAGTGAACAGAAACTGCTTAGAGAAAACAGAACACACAAGCGAAATAATTTCTTGTCTTGTTCTCACTTTTTTCCCATCTGATGCTTTAGTTTTCCTGAGCCAGACACTGTAGCTGCATCATGTTTAACACTTCGTGAGATTAACAGCTCTCAGAATAGTTCAGTGTAATTAATTTAGCACCAGAATTTTAAATCTGGTGATCTACTGAATCCATTGTAGTGGATTTTCACATTGATCAATACGTTAGAAATCCAACTAGCAACATCACTGATTTTGTAAAGCAGTTTTTGAACATTTTGTTCATTTCTATGTCAAAACAAGGGCTGTGATTTTTTCTCATGTCATTACACTTCTGTCAGATCAAGTCATGCTTTGTTCTTTTAAGCATATTAAAAACCAACGGTGTTTAACTAAAAATTCAGATGAACAAACCATTAGAGAGAGAAGTTAATAGGGCACCAGACAGAGATTGTCCTTCCAGTTTCTTCAAACTACAGATGATAAAAACCATTTTCATAACTTGCTGTGCCAAGAAAATGCTATCTGCAATGAGATAGCTTACTCCTCTCCAAGGAAAAGACAATTTTATCTGGGGAGCAGCCAGGAAACATATATCCCATTAGTGTGAGGTAGGGGAATCTGTTTTCTTCAAAATTCTTGTTTAAAGCTTCAACAAAGCCCAGTGGAAAACTGCAAAGGGGGGGCTGGGGGGATGGGAAATCACATCTGCTTCTCTCTATGAGGACACAGAATCTGAGTTTTTTCTTACTATATAAAGATACACTTGAAAACAGGCATGCTGGGTGAAATCCTCAGCAAACCCCTGGAATTTCAGTCAATAAAGCTAACTGATAATCTGTGCTTCTGCTCCCTTAGAGTGCATCTGTTCTTACCATCCCAACCTACATTAAGCCACTAAATGTTGCCTTTCCCTACAATGCAGGCAAAGGCTTATGGAAAGACGTGGACTAACTTAGGGCAGCAGTAAAAGCTGAGGAATCCTCTGCTCGTGCTTCCTTCCTTTTAAGATCCTCATCTTGAACTGTCTCCTTAAGAGACCACAGAGACTTTTTCATAAAACAAAGGCAAAGAATGTACTTTTCCTGCTTTGGTGAATGCCTCTTTCCTTGCCCAGCCAGCCACAGATTATTTATTTGTATATTCACTGTTATCAGACAGCCATGGAATGTGGAAAGGATGTGCCATGTCTGTATTTGGACACAGCCAGAGTTGGTTGCTCCGTGATCTTGCTACCTAGTAAGCTGTTACCATATATAAAGTAAAAGCTAGAAGGAGAAAATATAGGCCCAGAAAGAAAGAATGTAGCTTTTAGCATTAGGGTTGGGAGATTTTTAATGCCTCTTCTTCTGGAGGGATTTTACTGAAACACATTTTAGTGTTTACACAACCAAAGTTTTTGATCCTAACAAAGGTAACGCAAGACCTTGAGAAAAATATTTCATTATTTGTTCATCATCTGAATAGGTTATATATTTTAAGAATATTTTTTCTCATCTGCATCTCAGAAGAGCACATAACTTAGTTAAGGCTTTTACCCAGTAATGTTAATTTTTATTTCACAAGCATCAAAAATATTAATGCAAATACAAATAGGTGAAAGTCAGTAAGACTCAGTATGAAGTACACCATTACCTGTAAGATCAATATTTTGTACCTTAAGCAGCATTTATTCTATAAAGGCTAAAGAATGAATTTTATGGTGTCCTACTTTTTTAAAATTGCAACTAAGTAAGCTGTACACACATAGAGAGAAACAGCATGGGAGACAGAGAGAGAAGAAATAGTACTTGAGAATTTTATCACACTCAACTGATCAATGTAATTACATGTCAGTGCCACAGTTCAGTGTGGGTAAAACAAAGATTATTCCCTTAATATTCCACTAGCCAAGGGACTTTACCAGAGTTCAAAATATTCTGGCACCTTTTGGGTAAATACAACTGACAGACTATGAGTTAAGAACATAAAAACACTTGAGAACTGTAAAAGAGTAAGGGGCTGATCCAAAGACAGTTAATGGAAAGCCTAAGACTGATTTTATTTGGCTCTTAATAACCCCTGGAGATCAATTTCCTATGATTTACATTAAACTTTACACTGCTTATCAAAGCCAAATTACATTAGATTTTTATATCAAAGTCCTTTACTACATAAGTCAAATATAGTATATACAAGAGGTCAAATCTAAAAGAGAATTAGAGGCTAAAACATACTAAAGATGTCATTATTTCTGAAAGTTAAACAGGCTGTCAACACTGAGTACATTTACATGGCAGTTTAAAAAACACTCTCTACAAATTTTAAAAGCATTTTGGAAAGCAAATGCCCCCCAAAAGCCAATCAGTTTTCTGAAAGAGACGCCAGCAGAATAAATTTAACCTCTTGTGATGCTGTAATGTTAGCCACAGGATGACTGAAATACATAAATGCACATGACCATTACTGATTCTTTGTTTCTTATTTGGTGTCAAAGATAGGGATGGGGGATAGAATCAAATATCTCATTGTGAAGAGGAATTAGCAATGTGTCTTTTTGTGTCTTCCTACATTTTAGTGATGTTTCTGGACATTAGTTTCAGAGTTGTTTTAAATCAAATGAATGCTGGCTCAGTTAAAAATCGTACAAGCTACAATTTGAAGGAAGATTGAAATTTGACTTTAAGGACAGAATTGATTCAACAAAGAATGTTAACAATTTGTTGTTTTGGAAAGGACAAGTTCACTTACCATTCACATATATGAACTGGCAAAAGTAAAAAGAAATGATTTTTGCAAACAGAAAGAACTAAAAACATTAAAAGGCAAGTGCAAGAGAACTCATCCCTCTCTGATAATTTTGGATTTGCTTACAGCTGCAGGCTATCTCTCAGCCATCTGCTCCTTACAAGGAGGGGTGTTATCTTCTAGGGCAATTCTTTCCAAACATACAGCACTTGGCAATACAACAATAGCCTTTGAAGCTTTGCAGGCAAATTTCTCCCGATTTCCAAGTTCTGCTCACAACTTCATTTAGAGTTAACATCCATGCTCTATCTCTGCATAGATAGCAAATACAGTAACTTAGGCTATAAGGGCTTATTCAGATTTACCTTGCCTACAATACAGACAGGCTTAACAGTGCAGCACAGAGGATTCATTTAAGACTTCCATCTCTTAGCTACACAATTTGAAGGAAAAGCCTTATAATAAATCAGATACAGTTGGCAATTTTACCTTAAGCTTAATGAGATTGTTCTCTAATTGTTTATCTAAGTTTACAAAACATGGCTAAGAACCTCTAAGTGTCAGAGCTGGCGATTCATTGTTCAGGTCAGCATCCACCCACCCAGCTGTCCTCAATTCTCAACCTCTGCTTTCCCTCTCTTGAGCCCTACCATTCACATTAATTACTTATTATTCTGAGGAGGCTACCACAAGCATTGCCTTTCTTCTACCTGATCCTCTTATTTACCTTTGAGTTGAGGGTTTGGATACAACTAGAAAAAATATTTCTGACTTTGTCTGGAGCCAACAACTTTTAAAACTCAAAGGTGATTTTTCATTTCCAGTTCACACCTGAGCAGCTTTGTGCACCTATTTGAACATATTTTGGCAACCACTGATGATTATTTGTCTTGACTTAGTTACCTAAAATAGTTAAGGCTATTACTCCTTTGTCTTCAGTCGACCTTCTATCCACTTGCCTGCTGTCCACTCTGGACTGTTCCCCCAAAAGCACTTTGAGATAACATCATCTTGTTAAATAACATATAAGACATTACATACTTCATACATACTAAGTTAATGATCTGAAGTGCACTGTTAGAGACATCACACTGGCACATTAGCAATACAAGTGTCAGGTAATGAAGTTGCTATGTTGGCTGTATTTGTAAGAAAATTCCTTTTTTTCCCTTTGACATGTTTTCTAGGATTCCTGTTACCCATACACACGTGCCAGAGCTCACAGTATTGAACTTATGCAGATAACTGTTAACCAGAACAATCTAGTTGCAAATCCAAGAACTTAGGATCAGCAGAGCCACCTTCTTTGTTATCTGAATATTTAACTTCTGCAGTGATTCTATTTTCAGCATTGCCCCAGTCATGTTCCTTGTCATCCAACACATCTTTCTTCTTCGGTTTATCACTGTGCTCTTCCCTCCCTAATAAGCCAGTCCTGAGCCAGCAAAAGCACTTCCAGCAGCCATTACTGCCACCTCTTTCAATCTTCTGAATGATCCATGACCAAAGGCGTAAATTCTCCTGTAAATACCATTCCATCATGATTTATCAGGGGTCAAAGAAGGAGCTCAACATTTAAATTTTGTCAAAGCTTCTCATATCTTTCTTTCTAGATCCTGATTTTGTAAGTTGCTTTGTAAAATACCTCGTTCTCTCCTCTTGTCTTCCTTATAAGCATGTGGTTTTAGAAAAATTAAAAATAAATCCCAAACTGATTTCCGACAATATGCAGCTTTTCAGGATAAAAGTTTATCATATCTGCTAACAGATAACCCAGCTAGTTGAGTAAACAATTAAGAAAACTCATTGTTAAAATTTCTCTGAATGCTTAAGACAAAAGTACCTGCCTGAGAGAACAGTCAGAAATCCGAGACTACACATTCAATTCTCAAGTTGTGCCAGGGATTCCTTTTAAATGCTCACTGCCATCATGGAGCTGAACTGCCTCTTGTCTACATGCTCAGGTCTACATGTCCTACAGAAAATATTAAACATTTCTGTGGACTGCTGTACGCCTTGATGTGTGCAAGGTAGGGTTCAGTGCCTGCACAACCTCAGGCATATAACAGAAAATACCAGGATTGCTAAAATGCTAAAATTTGTCCTGTCCTTCATCC
This sequence comes from Pseudotriccus pelzelni, assembly GCA_035584735.1. Taxonomy (NCBI): domain Eukaryota; kingdom Metazoa; phylum Chordata; class Aves; order Passeriformes; family Tyrannidae; genus Pseudotriccus; species Pseudotriccus pelzelni. The sequence continues at coordinate 26,219,689 of JAWMRA010000078.1, read as the reverse complement.
TCTGACAGACATGAGGAACAGCTCTCAGCAAGTCTTGAAATTTGGGCTCTTGACACTGTTAAATGCTTGCCAAACTCATTCTGCATTAATGGTAATGAAGGTTATATATAATAAGGTTACAGAAATATAAAACACTTTTGGTGATCTATGGAATGGCCAATTTGAAACCGGCTCTTCATCATTTTACTGCACATTAGAAAATAAATACCATTCTGGTTGGGGCAGTAGGACGTTCCTCACGATGCTGAGCAGCTTTGAGTCTGTCTGGGATACCGAAAAGCATCTTTACAAAGCCCTCAACAAGAACTAACGACTGCTGCTCGTTTTCCTGCTGAGAATCCTCACCACGGCGCACCGGGCAGGGGATGCCACCGCGCTCCGGGCACAACCCCCGGCCGTGCCCCCCGAGCGCCGGGAGGGCACAGGGAGCAGACAGCGACATCCCACCGCGACCCCCGGGGGCCGGGCCGGGCCGGGGCTGGATGGGGGGCGGGCGCAGGGCCGGGCCCCGCCGAGGACCCCCGAGGGAGGGGCTGCGTTGAGCAGCGGGGTGAGCGCCGGGAGCGCCTGGAGGAGCTCCTGGAGGAGCGCGGAGACACCGCCCGGGCCGGGAGAGCCGCGGGGGCCGCGGAGCGGAGCCATGTCGGGGGCCGGCCCCGCAGCCCCGCACCTCTGGCTCTGCGCGGCCCTGCTGGGCTGCCTGGTGCCGGCCGGGGCCCGCCCCAGAGGTAAGCGGCGCCGGGAACCGGGCTCCGGGAATCGGGAGCATCGCTCCCAGCAGGTGGACGGGAGGGCGCAGGGCGGGCGGCCGCTTTGGGCGCGGAGGGGCAGCGCCGGCGGCTCCCCGGTGCCCGCACATCGCCTGCACGCAGTTTCGTGTCACTGGTTTCACTGCAAGAGGCGTAACTTTATCAACAAGAGTAGGAACTTGTCCTTGGCGTAGCGCACTCGCGGGGAAGACCTGCCGAGGGAAACTCGAGGACCGGGAGTGCGGGTTCTCCCACTCTCTCCTCATGGCGCTCTTGCCCTCCGTGCTGGAGCGCAGGCGGTGCGTTGGCACATCCTTACCTGGGACTTCTGCAAACCCCCTGTCTGTATTGCTTCAAATTTCGGACAGAAAATCCACGTAAAGGGTAGATGCGATAGTGCATTAGATTGAAAACGACTGCAAAACGTTCTATAAACATTTATTTTACATTTTTATAAAGGTTGCGCAATTCTTTGCTACCTTTGCAAAACACCCCTGAGGGTGTGGACATGAGTGGTTGAAAAGTGTTTTTAACACCAAATCAAATAAGTCTGTTTATATAAGATGCATTAATGTATTCGTGTTGATTTTCTTCGTTGTTCTGTGTATAGGAATAGTCATATTCCTGCTCAGTGGGATTGCAATACTGTCATTACTACAACATTTTTGCTCACATTCTCGTTTAGGTCTCATCCAAGGAAATGGAATCTTTTAGGTAGTTACAGTAATTTTTATATTTTGCTTTAAAAGTGTTACTCTAAATAGTAAATTTCAGGATAACTTCCAAAAAGTGAACTTCTTTTTATTTTAGTATTTTGGAAGGGTTTAAATCCACAAATACATCTAAGCACTTTTACTAAATGCAGTCCTAGTTTCAGTTTCTGCCTTGGGATGTTGATATGCTGCATCCTTTGCAGTCAGTGGATGCAAGAAAAGACACATTCATGATCACAATGTGCTCTTAGTAAAGATACTGTTTAATTGTTGCCACTTGCCAGACCCTGACCTTTGGACAGCAGGAGATATAAACTAATAAGCTATTTGTACCAGAGGAACTGAATTGCCAGTCCTGCCACTGCCCTTGCCTATCTGTACTCTGCTGTGGCTCTTTTTCCCTCCTCTGCTGTGGTTTGTATTTGTCGTTTCTCAGTTACTGACTGTTCCATCATGCTGGAAACATTATGGACAGGTGGAAAATCAGTGAGCCCTCTTTGCATGTGGATGGAACACAGATATGAACAGGAAGTTGAAAAGCCTCTCCTTTGTGGAACTCATTTTCTGCCTGAGTGCCTCAGAGGCAGTCATCAGGAGCCTTAAATATCTCTTTGTGGAAAATGAGCTCTTTTGTTAATTTTAGAAACCTCTTTGACTTTTGGTTAAGGTGTGGTATTCAGAGTACCTATTAAGTACCCCAGTTTATGACAATCATGATACAAACCCTGATGTGTCGGCAAAGCTTTTATCTACATCTCTCCCAATAGGCTCATCCATTGGCACAATACTATCTTTGTCTTTAAAATGTTGCAGCCTAGGGTCACATTTCTCAATATCCGGCAGGACCAAGAAGCTCTGTGATGGATCCCGGCAAAGCTCACTGTATTAACTCTGAAGACATTCAGGAAAAAGCAAATACGGAATCAAATTTTTCCTGGCATGCAGAGACTCGAGTTGAACAGTAGAGACCCGTATATAGAGGGTTTATGGAAAGAAGCACAGAATATGATAGAATATTCTAGGGAAACAGCTACATATACTCCCAGATTGCTTTTTCAGCAGACAGGATGTAGTGTCTGGACCTCCAAACAGAAAAGAGTTTGACTTCCTAGAAATAAGTCTCTCCTCATCACATGTATCCTATTGCATGTATCTCCTCTGAGTTAAGTTAAACCAGAGGTGCACAATCTGCAAAGAAGCCTAAATTTCATGGTCTCAGTTCTCAAGTATTCGTTTGTGTGTTTCATAATTAGAATTTCATTATTCTATGGCAAATATTTCAAATTAAAGTTATTAAATAACTGATATATTTAAAGGTCAAAAAAGAAATAATTAAAAAGAGTATTCCCATATACATGGAAATATTTCCATCAAGAATAATCATGATTAAATGCAAAATTTTGTAAAAACTTACATTTTATGTCAGAACACGTTAGAATATTTTGTGATTGTGGGTGAATTCCAAACAACAGTAGCCATACATCTTTCTGTACTTTAACCTTCTCACATACTAGGCAGAGCCAGTAGGTAAGCCTGTCCTGTAGGTAACCTTCCTTAGCACTTTCCAGCTCTCAGACCCTGTTTTCAGTTCCTTATAATTTTGTCAGACTTTACTCATTGGGGGGAGCAACTCATTGGACTGTTTACAAGAGCACATAGTTACAGGACAGGGGGTGATGGTTTCATATAGAAAGAGTAGATTTAGATTAGATATTAGAGAAAAATTCTTTGCAGTGGAGGCGATGAGGCACTGGAACAGGTTGTCCGGAGAAGCTGCGACTGTCCCATCCCTGGATGTCCTGGTTATGGGACAGGGGTAAATTCCCGACCAGCGGTGGGTCCTTTTCCTGAGTTGTAATTCCACGTGTAAGATCCCAG